>JAREIK010004728.1:712500-1912500 GCA_029783825.1 Sapria himalayana | reverse complement strand
TTTAGACTTGATTAATAATGATTATGTTTCAACAAAATTTTTTTGAAAAATACATCAATTATGCATATGGTTTGGAGTAGCTGAAATCCCACATGTTTGATGCTCCCAAATAAAATCAAACCTTTACAATATGTATTGTCATATGCATATATTTTTAATTATTTTGCCTATTTTGTTGTTTCTCTTGACGATGCTTAAAAGGTGTTCTTCGTGTATGTCATAAAAAATGTGGCATGCCATGACCTGACATACCGATTCATGTGATTCGATTTTGTTCTTGACAACCAAATTAGATTTGCCAAGACTTAACGTAGGCTAGCTTAAATTGAATCTTAGGCTCAAGCCATGCCGAACATCATGACTTGACTAATCCATGCATTACCCAACATGACTCGAGGAGCATGTGGGTCCACAGACCATGCTTTGATGTCGTCTTTTAGAGGTTTACTGACACTACATTACCCAACATGATGGCACGTGTAAGCTACAAAATACTAATATGTGTCAATTTAGCATGGCCTATTTGCTTTCTCAAAAAGATATTATAATATTTAAGTCTTATTTAGAGATATTATCTCATCTAAGATGATGTCAGACAATGTTAGAAGAGGTAAATTGTCTCTACTTAATGAGATTAGGAATTAATATTTCAATTTTCATAAAAGTAATTTGTTGATTGCAAGTGAATGTCTACTATGAAAATCAATCTAGATTGAGTCGGTTTATACCTTATTGTAAGACTTATTGTGATGAAGATTACTTAAATGTTTAATATAAAGTAATGGTCACATCTTTTGAATTGTTCATGTTTTATAATTTTTTTTATTTTTCATGAGAACTCAAATAATAGATTGATTATGTTGGTTGTGTATATGGGTGACATAATTATTGTAAGAGATGATGAAAAATCACACAACTCAAAAGGTATATTTAATCTTATTTATAGATGAATGATATTATGAGACTCAAATACTTTATTGCGATAAAAGTGACATATTCTACTAAATATGTTATATTGTCACACAAGCATCGATATGAAGTTGAAATGCTTACAAATATTGGCCTTATGGGATATATTTTTGTGATTATTTTTATTAAGTTAGATAATAATTTTTTATTAAATGTGATTCTTTTAATTATTTTTACTATATACAGAAGAATAATAGTCAAATTAAATATCTGTTTATTACTAGATCAGCTATAACTTTCATGGATAGGATTATTAGTTATTTTTTAAATTTTTAATTACACGTTCACCTTGAAGCAACTCTTCACATATTTAGATATGTGAATAAATCCTTGATTTTGGGATTTCTTTTAGTGATTATAAATATTTACAATAAATTATTTATTTATAGAAAAAGTAAAAAATAAATAATTATTTTGAGATCAAATATAGAGACAAAGTTCAAGATGACGTTGAACGTCACTTATGAAATATTTTAGGTCAGACGTCTTTTGGAGGAGTTCAAATATCCTTTTACTTCTCCTAGCACTCTCTGTGATGATATTCAAATAATAAGGTATATAGTCTTTAATTTGATGTCAAGTTCAACGAGCTAATAAAAGATATAAATGTGCATTACTTCCTTCTCAGAAATAAGATCTAGATTGTGATTATTTTGATAAATTTTGTTTATACAACAAATTAATCAGTTGTTATATTCACGAAAGTTGTGAAGAAATTTTAATATATTTTCTTTTATCTAAGTTGATTCTATGAATACTTATGCATTAGCTTGAGATGATGCATTATATTTTATGTTATTTAAAAAAAATTTTTTCCTTTATATTTAGTCGATGATTGTAATCAACATAAAAACTATCTCAATCTTTCTTGGAAGCTATTTATCAATTCTTATCTCTTGTGTATTTTATTTTTATTAGAGTTTTTTTAGTACTTTAAAATTTGTTTTTTTATATATATTCAATATGAATAATACTTTTTTCCATGGTGACATTGAGTAGGATGTGTATATGGAGAAGCCATCTAACTTTGAAGCTATAACTAAGTAGTCATATGTAGTTTGCAGGTTTCAAAAGGTAATTATACGATATGAAACAATTTATGAGATCTTAGTTTGCAATGTTTTAGCTTCAATTACTTTCTTTGGTCGGTACAATTAGAGGTGTCAAACGGGCCGGGCCGGCCCGGCACGAGGCACGGCACGGTTCGGCCGTGCCTGGGCCGGCCCGGCACGATAAAAAAACGTGCCCGGGCCCGTGCCGGGCCCGGGCGAACAAACCACGTGCCGGGCCGTGCCCGGGCTCGTGCCGGGCCCGGGCGAACAAACCACGTGCCGGGCCGTGCCCGGCACGAGCCGTGCCTTGGCACGGCACGCCGGCCCGCGTGCCTGAGTCGTGACTCGTGACCCAACCGGGCCCCGCCCCCGGTAAAAAGACCGCGGGTCGGGTCCAAACAGACCCGACCCGCCCCGCCTGCCCTGCCTTGCCGTGCGCCCGTGCCCTCGCGGGCCGGCACGGCACGGCATGGCCTTGCCGTGCCCACGGGCCGTGCCGTGCCCGAATTTAAAAAACCGTGCCGTGCCGGGCACGGCACGGTACAGTGACAGTGCCGTGCCCGGCACAGCACGGCAGCACGGCTGGGCACGTGAAAAACGGGCCGTGCCGTGCTGGGCCGGCCCGTTTGACACCTCTAGGTACAATTGTGTCATGAATACTCTTTCTTTTATTAAAGTTCTAATAGAATTATTTTGATAATTGTGTAGATTAATGATATACTTATTAATGAGTATTGATGAATTGAGATTTACTAAACTTAGATAGTATCTTTAGTCATGGTATGAAATGAAAATCTTTTGGAGGCTCCTATACTTTCTTAGAAAAAAGGTGACTCATGACATAAGAGCTCTTGTGCTGAAAAAAGTGGTATTTTCATAAAGATTAATCTTTAATGTTTTATTTGAGAAAATATTTTTATCGAGTCTGATATTAATTTTTTGTTTAGTATGATCCCTTAAGTTGATTGAATTACTTACAAAAAAATTACATAAAAAAACTACCTGACTTTTAACATACTAAATATAAATTATGTAGTTAATATGTCTAATTATTTCAAAGATTTTTTTTGACAAGTTCATCTAAATATAATTATTCGAATACTTAAGTATGTGAAGAAACCTTCGGGTATTAATATCTCTTTCAATCATCACACATACATCTATGTAGTCAATTTTTAAATTCTAGTTAGACACCAACTTACACAAAAATGAGATTTATTTTGTGATATTGTTCTTTTCTTTGAAATAAATTTCTCTCCTAGAAAAGTAAAGATAAATGGTAATCTTGAGATTCAATACACAAGTAGAGTTCAAGATGATGATGACATCTATTTATGAGATTTTTTGGATTATGCATCTTCCTGAGGTTATTAAGTGCTCACTTGCTTCCCTAATTATTTTGTGTTATGAGATATTTAGATAATGAGATATATAACATCTAATGTATAATTTCGTCAGTAGATAAAAAATATAGAGATAAATTATGTTATATTCAGAGAAAAGATTTATGATCGATGACTGATATCTATGCACTATTTTGCAGACTAGCCAACAAATATATTTATGAAGACCCATAATAGGTCTTATATTCATTTTGTTTCTTGCAAACTTGATTTACGTGATATCTATGCACTAATTTGGATAGATGTAATGATGTTTTTTATTTATTTTCCTTTTTTATATTTTTGATGGGGGCACCTAATATGTGTGCTCCCTTTTCTTTTCTTTTTAGTATATATAGCCTAGGATTTTTGTTTATGTATTATGAGAGTTATGTATTATATTTTGTATGCTATGAGACATGAGTTTTACTATTTTTACAATTTTGAATAGATTGGATTGTGGATGCCGTCACTGGCCACAATCTACTTTATTTCATAGATATCTTATTTGTTTCTTTTTAATGACAATGTTATGCTATTTTAGTTAAAAATTATACGGACTGCTTATTAAAGTATAGTTGTCAAAATATTTCTAACGCAAACCAAAAATGGGGAAAACATAGAGCAAAGCATTCGTATGGATTATTTGGCATTTAATAATGAGGTTAAATATGAAATTATTTTGGATGATCTCAATTTGGCTATGTGGTTAGTTGCTAAGAAAAATATATACTTGTAGTGATTCCTAATTAGCTATCAATCAGATATAATATAACCACAAGGCAAAATATGATTACATATCCAAATATCTCACTATCATAAGAAATCATCTAAAAGTTCTGAATGCCTGGAAAATAAATCATATGCTAAGAGGTGATTGGGCGAGATGACACCCTTGTAGTAATTGCGACCATTATTCCAATTCAGGTCAAGGTCACAATAACTTTGTCTATTTACTTCCAAGCACAATGATTCATCACGACCATCTAATTACTCAATATTGAATATTTTTTTTCTTCAAATATAATGTTTTATTAGGTAGGTTACATGCTAATTATTTACTCATAGGTTGTGATGCTATTTTTTAAGTCTTGTCAGAGTGGAAGGACATGCATTTTTTTAATTATGATTTGATATTATTTTGAATGAGATAATACCTGAATACCAAGAGAGAGATAAAATCTATGAAACTAGGTGTTCAGTATAATATCTCCGTCTCTTTCGAAGAATGAGAAATTTAAGATTAAAGAGATTTTATGCAGCTTCAATTGGTTTTTTGGTAGACTCGTCTTTAATTTGAACAGATTGGGTATGTCCCTCTTTCCTACTATAGACTCTATATTATGTGTGATCAAGTCTCTTAGTTTATGACTCAACATGAGTCTGTACTATGAAAGATTTATGGACTATGCAATTTGAGCTTGAAGGAGGTTGCTATTTCTGGTAAATCTTACTCTATTTAGAATTATCAAGATTTATAATTATTGATAGATATGCTAATTCTATGAGGGTTATATCATATTGAGTATTAATTATTCAGATGTATTTGATGAATGATTTTTTCTATCAATAAGTGCTCATGGAAGTATTATAGTTGAGAAAAGAAAATTAATTGATCTAGATGTAACTTCTAGGCTTAATACTCTTCTCAGGGTCATTAAAGAAGTGCCTTGCTAAATAAAAGAGAATATTTCTACTTAATAAAATTTTATTAGTCTTTGATGAAATATTCTTATATTATTTTTGAGTACTAGAATATCTATGAAAGATAAATCTTAACGTTATAAATGTCAACTTACCATATATTGTAGAGCAAATGAAAATAAAACAAGCATATCCAAATATTATTCGAGGCAAGTTAAATAATCTTTATCCAAGATACATGATATGAAAGCATATACACTAGGATATGACAAAAAAAGATATTTAAATTATGATGTAGATTGTGATTATAATTATATTTTCCAAAAAATATTTTATACTATTTTTTTCAAGTATGAGTATTTTAGTTGTCTCATGCATGTTTATTCTTTCTTTTAGAAATCATATTCTGTTAGAGTATGTTGATCTAGGAAGTTTATATAATTTTATATTTATTGTGGCAAGTACTGAAATTACTTAACATATATTTGAGTGCTTTGTCATTTTTGTAATTTTTAAAATATTTTTATCATATTAAATTTTTCATTTTATAAAATATTTGAAAAATAAAAAAATATTTGTGAACTATCACGAAAAAGATATATCCATGTATATCTAAAGTAATTATCAAGAAAAATAATTAAATACCTAAAATTTGTTGTGGCTAGCTACTTATCTATTAAGTTTTTATTTGTTTGAATATTTTAGATTAATGGCCCGTTTGATAAAACTAAAAAAATTAAGTATTAAAAAATAAGTGCTGAAAAATTAAGGTTGAATTTTAGAAGTATTGAATTTATCTTAAAAAATTGTTTGATAAATTACTATTAATTGAATGTTGAATATAAATATATTATTTAATAACTATAAATGCTGAATGCTGAAAATAATATATTTTACATATTTGCCCTTATTATCATTATATTACATATTATCTAACATAAATAGAATTTTTAATGAAATTTTTTTTATTAAAAAAATAAAATCCCTAAAAACATATCTATAAATAAATTATAAATCCAAAAAAGAAATAAAAATGTTGAAAAAATAATTAATAAAATCTAAACTCTTTAAAATTATTTAAATTTTTAAAATAAAAATAAAAATTAATGAACAATTAGTTCATTTGCTATTTCATTTCTTAAATTAATCATAAAAGATGGTTAGGGTTAGAGTTTGTGGTGACAGAGAAAGTAGGAGGAGAAGACAGATTTACAAACTGAACTGTATCATGAATGAGAAAACGAAAAAAAAAATAAAAAAAAAGGATAAAATGATAATTTAAAAAAAAATTATGTTGTTAATTTACAGCCTTCAATATTAAGTAAATCTCTACCTATTTAAGTTTTCAATGAATTTTAATTTAAAATTTTAATTTTTTAGCTTCTAATTTTTTTTTATCAAACATACTTAAAATTTCAAATTATTGAAAATTTTAATTTTTAATGGTTTGAAGATTTTAAGTACGTTATCAAACAACTCCTAAATAATTTCTTACTCAAACTAGATTGGTATGTATGATATACAAATTTAATAAATTTTTCTATCATATTTTATCTAATAATATCTAAATATGTTTAAAGATTAGGATAAAATATTTTCAACTTGGTCAGTAATGAGTGACGAAACACTTAGGAGATTTTATCATCATAGAGAAAACATCTAATTCACCATATACACTCTCAAATAGAGTTTATCTCATAACCTATTGATTATGTAAATAAATATTAATAAAAGTAAAAATAAAATTAGAATCTAGATATTTAAAAAAATAACTCAAATAATAAAATCAAATCGACAATCATGAATATGCATAATATGAGAAAATAATAAAGATAAAAAATAAATATTATTATATCTAATAATTTTTGAATATTTGTTATTGACTATAATAATATTTTTAAAATATGAAAAAGATATAATAAATAAGATATGATTATTAGTAAAATAAATATTAGTTTTTTTGGTAATAAGTTAAGAATTTAATATGAGAATACAAGTGAAATAATTAGTAATATCTGAATAAGGTGAAAAATCTATTAAGATTTTAGAGAGGAATTTTGTATGCCTATTTCTAATAAGTATAAGTATTGTGCTGTGTGAACTTTGTGTTAATTTCTAGATAGTTTCTCATCCAGTAGTCAATATATCTCTTTCGGTCTCAATGTTATATAAAGTTTTTGATCTTTTTTCTGAAAATAATATCTAATAATTATTTATGGTATAATTCATCCTTTTATAATGTATACACTTAATTGATGTTTTCCTGCATTTGTTTGATTGTTTCTTTGTGCAACATAAAGCTAATTGTGTGGGTATAGGTATCGATGGCCACTGAGTCGACACAACAAGTGTTGTCTGAAGTCTGGCTACTACAAGTTGAACTTGCTAGAAACCATTTTCAATTTTAGCAATTAAGGTTTGATAGTAATGTGTGGCAGAAATATATTTCCATCCTCACAAACCTGGATTAAACTGCACTAAATTAGGGTTATTGCCCAAGCCCTTGAGTTTTGCTAAAAAAATCAACTTTACCATGTTAGGATTTCTATCAAATTGAGAAGTACTTGAAAAATGGGTTCTGCCACCACATGTTTCTGTCAAACACTAATTCCTAAAATTGAATTAGGTCTTGTGCTGAGTTCAACTTACTCTTGCCGGACTTCCGACGACATTCTTGTGGCATCAACACAGTGGTTTTCGATGCCTATTCCCACTGAATTTGATTTCTTTAGCCCACAATGGATGTGCGATGTGGGTATTGGTGCAATCTCTTTGCTTCCTACTTTTCTATTTCTTTCGTAAACAATAGATGTTCGACCATAGGAGATGGCACATAGCGAACACACCCTCTCACTTAGGGTCATAACTATTCTCACACTCACACACCTAGAGAAAAATATACTCTAGGACACCTAAAGTTTTGATACCTTGCTAAATTTATATAACATAAAAACTATAATCACTCATTTTAAATGATATCATACCTGAAATATTATTATATAATGAATAAAAATAATTGATGTAGCCTAAAAGTTGGGTACTTTCATCTAAAGATAAAAATAATAAAAAAGACATACAAGATGAAAATCGCAATAAAGATAAGTGTTGGATATAAATTTATGATATCAGTTACTTACAAGCTTTTGTAGATTAATATTTACTGTAAGAGGTTGATTTTTTTTAATATATTTTTGGTTTAGAAGTTTATTATTATTTATTATGATTGCCAAATGATATTTTTTTTAATATATTTTTGGTTTAGAAGTTTATTATTATTTATTATGATCATCAAATGATATTTTTTTAATATATATTTTTAGAGGCTAGTCTAGAATTTTTTAGACTGCTATATATGGTTTTAGTCTTTTAGACAAACTATGCTTCACTCCCTATCATTCTTTGCCCTAGATGCTCAAAGGTGCTCCTCTGGGAAGGCACCTTGCCAGGGGTTAGGCGAGGCACAAAGGCATGCCCTCACTTATGCTTGTGCCTAGGCATGTCCAAGGCTCTAAGGCACACATCTTCAAAATATGGGTTCCTTTGAATATTATGTAGCTGTAGTTGATATATAAAATTGATTATGAGTGGTAGTTCGAGGTTAATAACTAGTTTTGTGACAAGATTGAGATGAACCTCTCATAGTAAGATCCATCAATATATTGTACCAAATTTGTTTGGATGGAGCATAGTTTTAAACGATATGCTAAGTGCAAATGCATCATAAATTATAATATAAAAATTTTCGTAAACATTATTTTAACAGAAATTAAAGGGTGAAGTTTTGTCCTTGATAAAGAAATCAAATATTTCCTTTGCTGATCTTTGATGAATGTTGTTAGTCAGTGGTGAGCTACTTTTCATGTTTGCATTAACAGTGGTGTGATTAGCAAGGAGAAACACCCATTGTTAATGGCTTGATATTTTGCATTAGGAGTTGCGGTAGAAGATATCATGTTAGGCACATTAGATTTGTGAGCTGGCTGATTAATATTTTTGCCAAATACACTAGTGATATCAATGGTGACATTTGCATGTTCAAATGTTTCTTTTCAATTGTTGATTTTGTCCCTGAACTCAACATGGAAAACAAGATTTGCTGAAAAGTGCTACCCATGATTTTCTACATTGTCAGAGTTTTATTAATATCTGCTTATGTATGTGTTTTGTTTCATTTCCATTCCTGTCTCAGAGTTCAATTCCAGCAGCTGCTGGTGCTGTTGCAGCTGCTGCCATAGCTGATGGATTGTGTGAACCAAAGGAAGGTAGACACTTGGCTATTGTCCTGGTATTTTCCTATTTTTATATGTTGTAAGGAATGATATCATTTGTTACATTTTTCTGATTGATCTTTATTTCCATCTGAGGTATAGTGTTCTTTTTATATAGGTTGGATTACCTGCTCGTGGTAAAACTTTTACTGCTGCAAAACTTACAAGATATTTGCGCTGGCTAGGGCATGACACCAAACATTTCAATGTGGGAAAGGTTGACTTACTTATCTTGAATAATCATCATGTGCCAGAAGTTCCTGCTGAAATGTTCAAATTTGGAATGATATTTGCTTTTTTTTTTGTGTTACAGTATCGGCGTCTCAAGCATGGAGCTAATCAGGTGACTATTCTTGCCATCCTCTTGGTCATGAATTGGCAGTTACATTTTTCTTAAGATGAGTTTTTGCTAAACCTATTCAATAGAAGGGCTAGATTTTGGCTGTAATTAATTTGGCTAGATTTTTTTAGCTTATCTCAGCCTTGTTTGTTCCTATTGAATTTCACACCTCAAACAGAAAAATATACAATAATCTGAATGATCTAATAATAAAAAATAATACGTAATGCTCATATATAATTAGCCATGGATTGAGATAACACACATGTTGAGTGCTTGTATCAATAATAATATAACACATGAAAAAAAATAATGCAATGTCGAGTTGGTGAGTACAAGCTTAGAACAAAAAGTTTGGAGAAAAAAAATAAGATAGTTTCTTCAAAGTCTTTGTGAAATTGTCAGCTGACTGCTCTGCTCTATAAATATATGTTATATCAATGATCCTATTTTGGATCATATATTTGTGAAAGAAATAATCAATTCTCATGTGTCTCGTTGCTTTATATCATAGAAAAAAGTAGTGATATAAGAAATTAAATACCCAATCTTTATGAGTATATTTTAGATTTAGAGTATCTCACAAATAATAGTTTTCATCTTAACTTTTTTATTTATATTAAATCTCGAAAAAATCATTTACTTTTTATATTTTTAGAAAACAAGATTACTTCGAAAAAAAGTATAAAATCTAGTTGTAAATCTATCTTGGTGCAAGCTGATATCGAACTTGAATTTGAATATTCGGTTAACTACAAGTACTCGTGATTGATGAAAGTGATCCCAATTTTTGAAGATTTTTTCTTTTATCTCAATTTACAAAGAGATGAATCCAGGTAAATCTTACAAAGAGGATCTAAGAATTGTTGGAAATGTGAGATTAAATATTGGGTACAAATCATTTATCTCTTTTGGAGACCGATTGAAAAGTTAATATCAGAAAGTTATATTATATGATCATCTGACTTTTCGATAAACTCATTTCTAGTCTAAGTATATTCCTTTCTTTTGGTATAGATCCTAAGACCTAGGTTGTCCAGTATTTCAGAGTCTAATTTATCATGAGCTTGAATTTTAGTAGACCTGGGCTTTGATATTATCCTGACCTAAGAGAGATTTTTACTTCTAAGAAATATTGTTCTTTTTTGAGTCAATCTGAAATATATTTATTAATACATATGATAATTTCATAGAAATACTGTCATACTATATTTCATCATATTCAGGTTTGGTAGATCGAAGATTGTAAGTCATAGTTGGAGGTACCATGGTTTTGTTTTTGCAAATTTTAATAGATTTTGGTTTGGGAAAAATTGTTGAGCCACTTGAAATGTTAATTTTTTTAATGATAATTTGGGAAAGTCATTAATTCGATGTTAATCTTAATTTTGGGTAGTTTTTGAAAACTCCAAAAATAAGGGTTTTTTAATCTGATTGGGATAAATCCTAATTTTTTTTGATTGACACATTGATATTCGTTAATTGTTGTTATATTTGGGAAAATTTGACTTGATGTTATTATATTTTCTATTATGTACATATTGTATGAAGAATGATCACAATGATAATTATTGACTATTATGTTTAGAGAGAAAAATGTGAATTTTACAGTTAATTGAGTGACAAATTGATCATTAGAGTTATTATGAGGTTATCTTAAAGTTTATTCATAATGATACTTATACTTGTTAGAGATAAATATATAAAATTTTTGTTTGAGGTAGTAATAGATTTTTTTTTTTTGGTATTACTAGTTATTTCTCTTGTGCTCATATTTTAGATTTTGAATTATTGGCACATGAGTTAATATTCATATTATTAGTAATTATATATTAATTTGATTTTTTTAAAATATTGTTGTAACTAATAACAAAACATCTAAAATTATTAGATATTATAATATTTAACTTGTATTTTTTTATTTTCTTATGTTATGTTTGTTTTTGATTGTCATGTTAATTTATTATATATATTATTCTCTAAGACAATTCAACTTCAATTTTATTTTTTTTATTGATATTTATTTGCAGAATCAGAAGATTTTGAGAAAAATTATATTTAAATTTGTGCAGAGTTAATTATTTATTATTCTCTATAGTATGATTTCTTTCTAGATATTTAAGTATTAAATTCCTTATCTATGTATTTTCATCTGTCTTTTATCATTAGTAAGTTGAGAATATTTTATTATAATTTTAATTTCATTTAAATCTCAGAATGAGAAGCATGTTAGTTAAGAAAATATAATTGAGTTTCTTATTTTACATGCATGTCTAATATGAATAAAATTTTATTCAATCTAATACAATTAAACATATGATAACCTAAAAAATATGTGACTAGGGAGAGCTATATATTCTTAATTATTTTTATTGATTATAGGTTAGATAGATTATGTGTTTTTTATATTTTAGAAATTTCATAAAGTGATAATGCATGAAAATACATGTTAGACAGATTGAGCATTTACTGAGTGAATTACAAGATTATATACAAGATTCTCTACATCTATATACTCCAATAAAAAATAGTTATTGAAAGTATGAATATATATTTAATTTAAACAACTCTGATACTCATACTTGAGAAAATAATTACTCAAGATGGTCTTAATATATTTGTTGTGAATAATCATGATAATTTCTCTCCCGTGGACAGGAAGGTCTCAGTACAATTTTTTATATGACTGATAGCATCTCATAGATAGAGGATATATCAGTTAGATGTGAAGAAAATTATTTCTATATGGTGACCTTGATGAGGAGGTACAATTGTAGAATTTATTTGGGCTTCAAGCAACATGCTCAAACTTAATTTGCAGATTGCTTATGACATAATATAGCTTAAAATAATTTATGAAAGTTTGGTTTATGAGATTTTTATTGATAATCACCTTATTTTGGTTAACTATATATATTACAAACTTTTTTTTTTTCAAGGGAGCTTCTTGACATGATTTAGTTGATTGTGTAAATGAGTAATATTTTGATTATATGAAATGATGAGTTATTGATCACTCAATTCAAATAGTACCATCATACAATTTCAAATGAAGAATTTTGGGAGACGCAAATATTTTTTTGGTACAAAGATGATTTATTCTATAAGTGGTATCATCTTGTCATAGAAAATATGTGTTTGATATTTTGATTGAAGTTAGATTTTTGGGTTATGCTATTGCAGGTATTCTTATTGATATTATTTTTAATTTTATTTTTGATATGATCCTTTTAGTTGACTTTATTACTTATAGAAAAATCATAAGAAAACTTAAGTATCTGACTATTATCACACAAAATATAACATATATAATCAATATAATTAGTAATATAATAGATTTTTCTTGATACTTTCACTTTGAATTAATTTTACATTTATTAAGACATGTGAAGAATTCTTAGAGACATGGAATCTTTTTCTAGGATTATGAGCAAATTTAGTCAATCAGATATTCATATTTGAGTCTGGAACTAGTATGTACTATGTACAAATAGGTATATGAAAGAGTTTTGAATTTTTTTTTTGAAGGCAACATTGTCTGTTAGAAAAGTAAGATGTATATATTTATTTTGGGTTAAAATATGTTGATAAAGTTAGAGTGATAATGACTATGATTTGTGAGATACTTTGTGTGATGTATTTGTATTTGTTTGAGGAGATTAAGGTAGCAACTCTTTTTTTTCCATAATTTTTTATTTTGATAATCAGACAAAAAAATACATAGCCTTTAATCTATTATTTTACGAGTAGATGAAATGTATTGATGTAAATTATTTTTTTAGGAAGAATATTCAGGATGAGACTATTGATACAACATATATTTTTTATTTTTATTTATTTTTATTTATTTATTTATTTATTTATTTTTGTTTTTTTTTTATTTTTAATTTTTTTTGATACAACATATATTTAGATA
The DNA here is from genome assembly GCA_029783825.1 of Sapria himalayana. NCBI lineage: Eukaryota > Viridiplantae > Streptophyta > Magnoliopsida > Malpighiales > Rafflesiaceae > Sapria > Sapria himalayana. The sequence goes on along the minus strand of JAREIK010004728.1, from coordinate 1,898,929 downwards.
TTAGAGTTGCATGGAGTGGATATCTTCACGAAAGTATTGAAGAGTTTTTAATTTATATTTCTCTCCTCAAAACTTGATATTCTAGACCTTTATGTACTAGTTTGGAGGGGGGAGGGGGTGTTATAGCTCATAGCTTTACTACTCTTTTTTTTTTTTTTACTACATTATTAATGGGAGTGCCAATGTATGAGATACCCCAATTAAGTTTGCCAATCAAGCAGAAACATGATTTGTACAAGGATTATAGAGTGATTATATTTATTTCATGTCATATGGCATAATATGTAACATGCTACATATACACCTCATCTACTCAAGGCCAACATAAAGAAATGCTTTTTTCATATCTAGTTGATTGATCCTCAATCTTTGAGATATGTATTATGATATAAGAATTTATACTAAGTCATGTTGCTTAATATAGAAAAAATATCATAGTAATCCACACTAAATATCTGAGTAAATTTTTTTGTAATAAGTTTCGTTTTAAAATGATCCATCTTTTCATTTGAATTGATTTTTATAGTTAATACTTATTTGTAACAAACAATAAATTTTCTCGTTAGTTGATGATTATCATCGTGCATCCATTATTGTTGTACACAATATATAGAAATTTTGTTGACGGTTTCATTTTTTTTATTTCACGCCTTCAAAAATTCTGGATACTATTACAAACACACAACATTATGCATGGCTACACACATGCTTCCATGTTGCTTCAGATGCATACTTACATGCATACATGCAACACATAAATTTCTTCTCTCTAGGATTTGCTTTGATATTATGTAGAACTATAAATAGTAGAAGAGAAAAATGATATCAATCTCATAATAACAACACGAGAGAAACCTATAGTCTATAAATAAATATAAACATATTTGGGGAGGCTCATAGGTTGAGTGTTCCTATCAGAAAAAAATATATATACAATACATAGTTATTAAAGACACACCTTAGGAGTACCTAAAGCCCAAATGCTACCAGGCCTAGGCAAAATCACCTTACCTTGAGAGAGGAATGAGTTTTTTTTTTGGTTGGCACCACTCCCAAGAAAAATAACCAATGTCAAGATAGTTTTTTTTTTACAATTGTTATTTTTATAGCAAAATTATACTTTTTAATTAGCATGCCTAGGCATAGTCATTATTAGTCATGTCTCTTTTATTTTTGTAAATTAAAATTTCTAAATTATAAAATATTATATTGGCAGGCAAGCATTTTTTTTTTATTTTGCATTAGTTAATTGTGTATAATGGTTTGCGATCTTACTGCTTGTTGGACACATTGGTTCATGGCACACAAAACTTTGCATTTTTTAGTTTTAATTTTTTTTAAGTTATTATTTTTTTAGTTATTAAAATTATAATCAAATTAAATAAAAAATACTTTTCTCCAACTTAAAACTCTTTAAAAATTACATTAAAAAATTAGATATAAAAAATAGTGACTTTTATAAAAATGAAATAGACATAAACAAATAATAATGATAATCCAACCAAAAGGTTTGAGATTAGGTTATCTCATATTTATAAGTTTGCCTTGATCGTTATGCCAAAAAAACTTATGAATTGATAAACATTAGTAGTATAAATATATTTTAAGATAATTAAAATTAAAAATTATAGAGGTGTTAAAGAAGGTTCTACTCAATATGTATATTATAGAAAAATATATACTAGTAGGAATATTGGTGATATTGAATACAATATGATATATGCTGAACAATACACAGAATATGGTTTTTTTGGATCATAGAAAAATCTAATTTAGTGGTGAAGTTTTAGAAGTTTGATTAATTACAACTTACATGATCTCATTCATTTACTGCTATGAGTATTCAAGTGATGAATGATCTCATTTATCATAACTATAAGTTTTTTGATTAGATTTTTTTTGAATTCTTGTCAATTTCATCTTATGTGCAAATACATTTAGTTCATTTGGCAAAAAGTCTATATGTTGATCTGTAGGAAAAATATAAAAAATTATAAAATAAAAAATTAAGTAGTAATTAACCAACTTAGGACATAAAGTAGATTGATGTCCATGATGTCCAATATTGGAACTAGTCACCATACCAATGTATTTGTATGCGTTACTTTATTTTTTGTTGATTTTAAGTAAAAACTGAAAAATAAATAAAAAATATTGAGTTCTGTGAGATTTTTTCATCCTCATGATGCTCCCATCATTTGGTATATGTTAAAAATTTTTAGGAAATATGAGATTTAAAATAAAATTTATAGTATAATATTTAAAAATACTTATTTAATAACTTGATAATAAATTTATTTATGAGAACCATTAGAGATCGGCCTATATGTCAGATTATTTATATTAGATGTATGTGTCACATGCTTAACCTAATTGTGTAAACAAAAATAAAAATAGTTTCTTTTGTATTAGAACATATGGGAAATTTTAATTGATTTTTAGATATCATTGAAATTATACATGCATGATGTGAGATTCATGTGTTTGCTACTAACATATGATATTCAATTATGTTAATAGTAAAAATGAGATAATAATTATTGATTAATCAAACTAAGAGATACGAATTTTATTTATAAATTTTTTTAAAATCTTTTTTGATTTGATGAACATATGTTCTACTATATACATCCTCAACATGTGCATTGTATTTGAGTTCATGTGTAATATTAATAGCTTAGCAAATATATTGAACATTTGGATTTTAGTCATATGATTACTGTGATAAAAATAAAATATTTAAAATATTGATCATATATTTTATATCTTTATTGCTTAACTGTCTATATGATTTTTTGGGTATAAGTGAAATGAATAGAAAATATTATTAAATATATATTCACATGCATAAACTAATCACAAAAATCAAATAGTTGAATTTACAAATACTTAGATAATATATTTAAATATTTTAATAATAAATATGATAGTTTTAATGATTCTTAGAATACGAACATCAATATTATATTTAGACTTGATTTTATGTTTTTTTTAGCTCCGAAAAATTGATGAAAGTTTTTTTGAATAGGAGTGAGATATCATTGTACTTAGGTACTGATTAATACTTATCTCATAATGAGATCAAAAATTTAGATATTTTGAATTGATTAAATTCATATGAATCTATTTTTTTGTTTGTTGTTTATGAGATACTTTGAATCTAACACATATTCGAGAAGATAGAGGCATCAAATGGGCTGTGTTGTGTTAGCACGACTCATTTTTTTAGGCTCATTTGGGTCACCATATAGTAATCGACATGACATAGTATTTATCACGGGTCATGTCGTGTCAACATGATTCTAAAAAGGGGCAGCCCAACATAGCACATCGATATGGTTTTTGGGTGGGTTGTGTAAAGTCATCTCGGATTGTGCCAAGATAGGTTAGGCCTAGCCAGACTAGCTTGGGTATAGCCCATGCTAGTTTGGTTCGTTCTAGACTAGCGTAAGTTAGGACTAGGTTAGTCGGTTTGGCCAATCGGGTTGAGACTAGCATGCATGGGCGGTCATCCTGGGTCAAGACATGATTCTAAATTGTGTTGTGTTGCGGGCAGTACACTGGTTGCTTGACCTAGTTGACACCTCTATGAGAAAATTGAATATGAATTTTTATTTTATTTTATTATTTTTTTATTATGGCAATTTGATAATAAAATATATAATTTTTAATCAAGTATTTCATATATTGCCAAAGCACATATGAGAGAACGACTTATTTATTCAGGAAAAAAATTTATGATTAGATCTCAATTTATATTTGAACAACATATTAACTAATAAAATTTGACTTGTGTCTTGATTCTTGAAAATATCTCAATTTTTTTTTAATGTTTAGTGTTTTGAATCTTTATGCATCCGACTTGAGTGAAGGTGTTGTTTCAATTTGCTTTAATTTTATAGTTTATTTTATTATATTCTTTTTTATTTATTTTATTATGGATGATAGCACTAGACATATATGTTATTTTGATCCATTTTATCTATTATATAAGGGAACATCCTTTTACATATGTTGGTGAGTTTTATTAATATTTTGATGGATTGTTTTAGTATTAATTGTTATGGTTTGGTAATTATGGCTTTAGGCCTTCCTAAGAAGCCCATATATTCGAAGTTTCATTTAAATACTTCAAAGTCAAGTGCATGTATCTGCTCACTTTTTTTTTATGTTATTACTTTACCATTATTTAAATTTAAATATAAAAGGATGTATTTTTCTTTTTCCAATAATACAATTCTAATTTTCATTATTTTGATTTTATTCTGATTTTAATGTTGTCATTTTTTTCTGTTCTCCTCAAGCATACCTTAGTAAAAAGAAGATAATCTTTATGGTATAGAGGTTATCTTCAATACAAACTTCAATAATTGGAATCAGAGTTGAAGATCTTGGTCTCTGTTAAAATTTATTTTCTTATCTATAGTCTTCTCACTGTTTATTCTTTCTTCATTTGAATATTTTCAGATATAAATGAATCAATACAGATCTTTTAGTCTAGTTCAGATCCACACAGATCTAAAGTTTATTTGTGTAAATTAATACTTATTGATTAAGATTTTTAAATTTGTTTATCTAATTCTACATTAAAAAAAAAAAACAAACTATGGCTCTCGCAAATATCATTCCTCCAAACTTAGGGGCTACTCTTATATATCTATTTGAAGGAGAAAACTAAGTTTATTGGAGTATCAAAATGAATACATTGTTTATGTCTCAAGACATGTGAAAATTGGTTCAACAAAGGGTTCTCAAACCTAAGGATCTTTCTTCTGTCAAAAAAAAAAAAAAAAAGAAAGACAGGTTGAGAGAACTAAAAAAATTTGATGTCAAAGCATTGTTATTCATCCAGTAGAGTATCAGTAATATAATCTTTTCTAAAATAATGAAATCAATTAAGGCCAATGAAGCTTAAGACTTGCTCCAAGATAAATTTCAGGGAGATAAGAAAGCCCTTGGACTTAAACTTCAATCTCTCAACAGGGAATTTTGAGAATCTAAAGTGGAATATATAGACTCTCTCAAGACATATTCTGCTTTATTTATTGATATAGTAAATCAACTTAAAATATATTGTATATCTTTGAAACAAGGTTGGTTGAAAAGTTATTAACAAGTGTATCTGATAAATTTGATCACATAATGGTAGTTATTGAGTAGATTAAAGATTTCACTCAATTGAATTTGCAGAAGCTTCTCAGATCCTTAAACTATTGTGAATATAAATTCTCTAGAAGAGCTAAACTTGCAATTTAATCTGCTTTACTTACAAAATCCATTCCAAATTCAATGGAATTAAGGAATCTTGAAGAAAGAAAACATACTTCAAGAAGAACTAATAGCTACCAAGTTTTAGGTAAGTATAGAGGTTGAAAAAAATATGCTTTCATCATCTAGAAGAAATAACACTTTCACTGAGGGGTTATTTTATTACACTTGTAATATTTGTAAGAAAAATAATTACTCAGAAAGGAAATATTGATTCAAGCATAAGATTTAATGGCACTATTAAGGTTTGGACATTAAATTAAAGAAAATAGATAAAGGCACACTCAACAATAAAGTTGTACAAAATTTTTGGAAGATAATTTGTTTTATATTTCAAATACTAATAATCATTATTCAATAAATGTTTGGTTCCTAGATAGTGGCTGTTTAGATCATATGATTGAAAATAGATAATTATTTATGAATTTACAATCTTCTATAATTTCACAAGTCAAAATGGAGAATGATGACATTGTTTCAGTAGATGGTTGGGGTAATGTCAAAATACCTACATCATCTGTAACTAAAATCATTGATAATGTTTAGTTCAAAATTAAACCAAAATCTTTTGAGTGTAAGGTAACTCATCTAAAAAAAATATAAATAGATTTTTGAACAAAATCATTATCACATATATGGTAAAGATACTAAGAGCATACTTTAAAAAATTGAAATATCAAGAAGTAGAAGCTTTCTACTCCATCAAATATAGACAGTAGGATAGATTGTGCATTAAATATCTATATTATTCAACAGGTCTTTGGCATAGGAGGATGAGCCATCTGAATTAAAGAAGTCTAAAATTCCTTAGCAAGAACAATCTAGCTAGTGATATTTTTTCAGAACTTAGCATACTTTCTAGTGTATGTTATAAATGTGTGTTGTCAAAATAGTCTGAATAACCTTTCTAAAAAGATATTGCTTGGAGATCATCCTTTTCATTTGACTCGATCCACACTGGTATTTGTGGACCAATGTCAGTATCTTCACTTTCAAACAATTAATACTTTTTATTATTTGTGGATGACAATACTCAAATGATATGTGTTTAAATTATGTATTCTAAATATGATGTTTTTGAAGTTTTTTGTAAAATTTTCATAAATGATAGAAAATAAATTTTAAAAATTATAAAAATTTTTAGGAGTGACAACGACATGGATATTGAATTTCTTTTATATAAGTTTACTAATTTGTGTGAAGATATAGGAATTCAGAGACAACTAACAAAATAGTGTGCTTGAACAAAGGAATAAAACAATAGTAGAAATGACAAGGGCATTACTTAATAATATATATATATCTAAAAATTTTCGCACAGAAGCAATTAACATCTCAATTTACTCATCAAATTGAAGTCCTTTTGTGACACTGAGTAATCTTACTCCAACACAAGTGTGGAGTGGTAGGAAACCCAGTGTCCATTTAAAAAAATTTGAAAGTTTTTGCTATGTTCAAATTTCAAAATAAAAAGACAATTGAATAACACTAGTATTAATTTTATTTTTGTTGGATGCAACCTATACTTTAAAGGGTATAGATTGTATTTCTTAGGCACTAATATTTTTTTTTATAAGTAGAGATATATTGTTTGATGAAGAATTGATTTGGAATAATGAGATTCAAAATGTAAAACTTCATCTTCAATATATTGAGGTAAATTAGATATGGAAGCCAATGTCTTCAACAAATCCAAAAAGTCTAGATGCTTGTAGCTTACCTAGGTATAACCTTAAAACTCTAGAATGTGATATAACTCTAAATTTTGAAATCAAATTGTCTTTACTTAATAATAAAGTAATTATTCTATTAAAACACAGATCATTAGAAGACATCTATGAGTGATGTTATTATAATATGTTAGAGCCTCTCAACTTTGATGAGGCTATACTACACTGAGGGGCTTAAACATAGTATAGCCCCTCAACCATAAAGTACTGCCATATCATGGGCCTCAAAAAAATTAATCAATTGTAGCACAACCAATAGCTGAAGCAAGATATATTTTTGCTTCACAGGCTACATCTCAAGCAATATGGTTGAAAAAAATGATGGTTGATCTAAATGAAAAACTTCTGATCTTATGATTATTCAATAAGACAATAAGTCAACTATTGTTATTGTAAGTGATGCTGTAATACACAATATAATAAAACATATTGCACTGAAGCTCTATTTTATCAAAGAAATTATTGAGGAGGAAATTTTGCTGACTTATTGCAATGCCGTAAATATGTTTATAAAGTCATTGTCTAAACTGAAGCGCAATCATTCCAGACACATATTGGAATTATCTTACACTTGAGTGAATGGGGGAGATTGTTAAGGTTCGGTAAATATGGGTTGGGGCCTTCCTAAGAAACTTGTATATAAATATAAAAGGATGTTTTTTCTTTTTCCAACAACATGATTCTCATTTTCATTTTTCTGATTCTTTTCTGATAATTATTGCTTTCCTTTTTCTATGTTATTCTCAAGCGAACCTCAATAAGAAGAAGATAGCCTTTATGATATAGAGGTTATATTCAACGGAAACTTCAGCATTAATATCATCATATGATATATTATCATAAGTCTTATATTTGTTTTTTAAATTTTATATATATATATGATTTCAACAAAATTTTGTTGTTGCTGCTTGAATTTTCTAATTTCATTGAAGAATATTTGTTTTTGTTTTTTAATCTGGTATTGGGTACATAAAGTCATAAACACTAGGAAAACCATGGATTTTTTTTCTTGTGATTTATAGCTTGAGGTTTAGCTGGAAAGATGCGGCTCTCTTACCTTCTCTTTTATTTTTAAATAGGCATTCTTTCTTTATAATGCTCAATTGATTATCGTAATGTTGTGTTTCATGATTTTTTTTTTCTTGTTTTTATCTTGATGAGCTTTGTTCACGCAGTCTGCTGATTTTTTTCGAGGGGACAATCCTGAAGGCTTGGGAGCACGAAATGAGGTAATTTCATTGATGAAAAATTGATTCTGTTTTCTTTCAAGTGATATGTTATTGTTTTCTTTACTACTTTAGTATGCTGAAGGATGTCAGATAAAAAAATGGCAATAAAGCAGAGAGTTCACACAGCAGCACTAGATTGAATATCATGTCCTTCAGTGTTGCATATTATTGCCACAGACTGAATATCATATATTGGTTTCGAATTATTGAATATTATTGAGAGGAAAATAATATTCATTCATTTATTGTATATTTTTGAGTATTTTTATTTTTTCATATACAAATTGTACTTATTATTATATAGGGATTGCATGTAGCATTAAGACATTATTTTATTTTCTTGTTGTGCTAGTTGAAACTAGTTAATTTTTTCATTGATACTTGATAACATGTCATTAGAGCAAAAAATTATTTATTTTCTTATAGATTTTTTTTTAAGGTTTATTTATTTTTTTGTTATTGTTAAAAGTAAACCTATATCTCAATGTAACTCATAAAATTTCATCATAAAATATGTACACCAAAATCCCTTATAAATATGTACTATTTAGATTGGAGAAACCCATATTTAGAGTGCTCCTATCCATAAAATAATAAAGGAAAAATTAAAAACAAACATAAATTATAGGAAATATAAATCATAAATTTATCTTCAAATTAGTATGTAAATATCTAAAATATCAAGCTAATAGATAGAATAAGTGAGTTGAGGTTTCTCTAAAATATTTAGGAAGATATCAATTGATTTTTCTTCTGTAAAAATATAAGTATTAATAGTCACATCATAGATTTTTTTCTTGAAAAATAATTCTTGTCAATGTATTTTGTTTGTTCATGAAATATTTTATTGTCGAACAATCATTTTGAAAAGTAGTTAAAAAATAAGTGGTTATGTGATCTATTTTAGAAAGTGTATGATCTATATTATTTTGCAACTAATATTTATCATCACCTTGAAATTGGTTTTTGTACTGAATTCTAAAATTAGCGTTCATCTCTTACTTTTCTAGTAGATATGTTTTATTCCAAGAAAAATAAAAAAACATGTAATGAAATTAATCTTGATGTAAATTAATTATCAACTCGAATCTAATAAAATGAATAGCCTAGGGTGGTCTTAGGATTAATGAAAGGGATATTAGGGTTCGAATATTTCTTCACACACCTTAATATTTAAAAAGGTATATGTCTAGGTATAATTGTTATGAAAAAATTAGGAAATAACTACTTATATTAATTACATAAGTCATATTTGATTTGTTGATTGTCAAATAATTAATCGTTTCTAGGATTATCTTATATTTAACCAAGTTAAATTGAGGTCTCATTTAAAAGAAAATAATACCAAATGTAATAGGAGTTTCCACTATGTTCTAGTTTATGTTTGTTAGATTATATTTTATTTTTTTTGTCTTTCTTACTTTATCTAAGGGAGTATCTAATATGTGAGTCGGTTCAATTCAATAAGTATGTATTTATAGATATTCTTCGTGTACATTATTCATTGAATTTTCTGAGTAAATTTATTGTGAGTCTATTTCTAATAATATATTATGACTAAGGGACATGTGAACCCTATATATGGAATATAGAGAGATGGTGATGTGTAATCACTTTGCAAAACTTAGAAGAGAGCGAGATGCATATTTTAATTATACAATAACTTCATCCCACTATCGATGTTATTATAACATCATGGATGCCAACTGTGGGTGGCTTTGATATAGTGGGTGTGTTGTGGTGCTTCATGTGGCATTGTGATGTGAATCGTGCAACTTTGTGTCATAAACAATGAGTGTGTGTTCACTGGCAATGTACAATGGTGTATGTGTGGTGTGGAAAGCCTTGTGTGATAGTGTGGCATGCATTATGTAATATTGTGTTGTGTGTAGTGGGTGCATGCATACTGTAACAATGTGTATAAAGGTGTGTTGTGGTAGTGTTGTGCACAATATGTTGTGTGTGCAAGGTGCTATGGCAATATTAAATAGTTAATGATAAAATAATAGTGTTTTCATATTTTTGATTGATTGAGAGTCAGAATCTCAATTATTACTTAATAGTGGTTCAAACTATAGAATTATATGCAATGGGCTACTTGAGTTGGAACGTAGTTTTTTAGTCAAAGAAAAATTGATCATCTGAAGAATGAAACTCCAAGCGATGAGATAGAGGATGTTTGTTGGGAGTTGTTTTTAAGTTGTATACTGATAACACTAAAGGTTGATAAGGGAGATAATCTTGCTAGACTCGACAAGGCATGGTCAAGAGCCATCCTTGGATCTTGGCCATGTTGGCCCATGACACGACTCATGTTCTTGTTGGGCCGACACTTATTATGCCTCATGTCGTGCTTGGCACGGCGTGCATGCCAGGCACGTAGACATGACACCTCTATGCACGACACAATTGATTTTTAAAAAATCTGCCATGTAGAAATAATGACTTGCTACGTCCGTAAGCTATTTTTTGGCTGTTTAGCCACCCCCCCCCCCCCCCCCCCCCCCCCCCCCCCATGAGGCCCACAATGACAGGACAATGCTTGTCTTTGTCATATCGGAAAAAAAAAAATCAAATTAATATGATGCATTGGATTGCATCCAATAGCTCTTGTTCAAAAATTTAATTGTTGCCAGATTTTTACTTTGTTTTTCATTGAAAAAATGAAACAATATTATTTTTTATTTAAAAACAATTTCCATAAATATTAAAACTGATGTTTTAGATTTTCATGATTAATTGATAAAATCTCTCATTTTTTATTCTTTGTGCTCTAAGAAATTTTGTCCTCTTTTTAAATTTTTTTTTTGTAATTTAGTTATTTGTTATAATTTTTATATAATGGAACATAATGCTACTTTTATCCTAGCATTTCATGATGAGGAGCATCTAAACGTGAGAATACGAGATGCAATGCAAGGGTATATTCCAAATTATCTATTGTGTAAAAAAACATAAAGTATATATTATAATTTAGAATTCTTATTTTATTTAGAATTATAAATTGTTAAATTAAAACAAATTAATAAAAATATAAAATACTAAAAAATAATATTTGATAAATTTAATAAAAATGAAATTGAATTAGATATTGATAATAATGATAACTCAACTAAAAAGTTTAAGACCAAGACTGAAATCATGTTCTTTTTCATGCTCTAGATCTATTTACCTAAAAAATTAAAAAAGTGATAAATTTTAGTAGTCTAGACATATTTTAAAATAATTAAAAATAAAAATATTAAAGCCATCAAAAAAAATTCGGCATAATATATATATTATAAAACCAATATATACTTATAAGAGTATTGTTGACACTGATTACTTTAAAAGATATGTTGATCAATACATGTAAAAAATAATTAACATATTTATATTTTATGATATTATGTATGATAGTTGTAATAAGACTTTGAGTATTAACATACATACTATATTTGTAAATGCATTTTCTATTCAGTTTGTAAAAGTCAAATGAAATGATGATCTATCAAATAAGATAGAGTTGTCCTGATATTTAGATACTGGTTACTGATTCATCATATCATATGATGACATTACGAATTTTGATATGTAATATTAGTTGAAATTATATGAATATACATATTATTTTTTATCTAAGATAACACGTGATCTATTAAACTTATTAAATTTTCTGCTATTTAGGGTAGTTTCGAAATTTATTTTTTCTATGACTGTATTTTATTTTAAATAAGAGATTCAAACTTTGACTAAATATCATATAAAAATTTAAGATAAAATGAAAGAGTTGGTGATGGATGATAACTCATATGACATTGATAATATTAAGACTAGTGCTAGCATCAGAATTATACTTGATGAGTTAAACCAAACTATTGACATATACTACATGGTGATTGTAGATTATTTTATTTATCATGTCTCATATTTTATAATTTATCTGTGTTCATTTTTATATATGTAATCTTTTTTATGATGTAAACTTTTTCATGTTGACATATACTTTTTATATAATTTTTTGTTCAGTAATTGAGTACAAACTAGTGATAGTCTTCAACCACTCCCTAGTCTTACTGGTCACAACTCACAACCAACAAGCCCACTAGGTCCTCTTAATGGGCCTTGTGTCCTTTATGGTTTGGCCACTGCCCAAGCTCCCACCCTAATAGCTGAATGGCAATGCTCAATGCAGCAATGCCCAAGGCCCCACCCCATTCCTCCATTAGTGATTGCTCATTGCCAATATCCAATGTGGTAATGCTAAGCCAAGTTGGACACTTGGACCTGGCTGGCCAGGGGGCAGGTGCCAGGACCAGTCGGCTCGGCAAGGTGGAAAAGTGCCACGGCCAGGCTAGTTCCACCTAGTCTACTGTGTCAATGCCATCAAGACTCAACACAACTCAATCCAACCTTATGCCTGATTTGTAAGGCCGTATCATTGGGCCGTGATGTCGCCCATTAAAATTGGGATGGTCAAATTACAATTTAGTATTTTTTAATTTTGATAAATCTCAAATTTAAAACCTAATTTTAGGTTTATTTAGAATATATTATCAGAATTGAATTCAATTTCTATTAATTCAAGGTGTTAATTGGTTAATTTATTGTTCATAAATTCAAAATCCTAGTTAAGGTTTTTGCCTAACAGTCACTGCATGCTATAATGAGCATTGCCACTTGTCACTCTGCACACCACTATGTGTCACTTGTATGCTTATTGTGTCTTTGTGCTAAGAGGTGTCAATTGGACCCAAAGTTTTAAAAGGCGAAAGCGTAAGCCGATGCGTTTTTGTATTTGTGAGGTGAGGCGTAAGCCTCGAGGCGTTGAGGCGTAAGCTTTTTGAACATCACAATATATAATTAATTAATATTTTAAAATATATAACATAAAATAACATAAATAAAAACATGAAAACAATTCATTAGGAATTTAGGATTATTTAAAAACATAACCAAGACATGAAATAATAAGTAGAGTAAATTATTTTAATTTAAATCCTCCTCTCCAATGTCATCATCATCCTCATCCAATGTATCAAAAGTAGGAAAATGTCCACTATCATGTAACCCCATTTCATGTAAATCTTCATCTTCATCAATTGGTGTCAAATTGAACTCATTCTCTTTGCCTTTGCCTCCACTTGTACATAGTATAAATTATTAATGAGGTATAAATATTATAAGTTTTTTTATTAAATTTAATCAAATTTATGACTTCAATTTTTGAGTACTTACTTGGAGGAACTCATTCTAAAAAAAACACCAATGATAATATTCACATTTCTATATAACAATATAATTGACTAAAAAATAATAACAAGACATAATTGAAAGGAATTTAAAAATGAAATTCAGAATTTAATTGGTTTAAATTTTAAAAAGCTAATATTTTTTTAGAGGAATTTAAAATGAAATTAAGAATTTAATTCGTTTAAATTTTAAAAAGTCAATATTTTTTTTAGAGGAATTTAAAAAAAAAATCGGAAGGCTGTTTAAGGTTGTTTGAATTTTTTTTTTAAAAAAAGATGATTGATAAGCTGAAGCTGAAGCTCCAATTACCTTAAATAAAAAAAAATTAAGAATAAAAGAGATTGGATGAATCTCTTTTAAATTATTTAACAAAAAAAAATAGACAAAAATTCGAAGGGGAGGGTGGAATCGGAATTTCGAAGGGGGGGGGGGGTGGAATCGGGATTTCGAAGGGGGGGGGGTGGAATCGGGATTTCGAAGGGGGGGGGGTGGAATCGGGATTTCGAAGGGGGGGGGGGTGGATTCGGGATTTCGAAGGGGGGGGGGGTGGATTCGGGATTTCGAAGGGGGGGGGGGTGGATTCGGGATTTCGAAGGGGGGGGGGGTGGATTCGGGATTTCGAAGGGGGGGGGATCGGGATTTCGAAGGAGGGGGATCGGGAGGTCGCCGAGGGGGGGAGGAATCGGGAGAGAAGACATACCTGGAAATCGGGATTTCGTGCATAAATGGGTCGCCGCTTGAGGTATGGTTTCGGATTTGAGCTTTTCTACTTTTCTCCCCAATCAGTTTTCGAGCTTTTGATTTAGTTTGATAAAGCTTTTGATTTAGTTATCCATTTCATGTGTTATGCTTTTCTTCCAACGCCTCAACGCGTTTTTCCGCCGCCTCGCCCTGAGGCGCGCCTGGAAACCGCCTTTGAATACAGTGATTGGACCATGTTTGGTTGACACAACCTGAATTTTGTTGGCTCAGTTGGGTCATAGTGCTGTTTCAAACACAACATGAATTGGCCATTGGGTATCTAGGTTTTGCCGTGTCTGTACACAAACATGGAAGGTAATCCCATAAAGGTCTGATGGATTGACTTCCTCAGTCAGGCATGCCGGGTAAGACTGTTAGATTGGGTCATGTCAGGTTGCTGATGGGCCAAATTGCCGGCGACTTGATCTTAACATTGACATTGGGTAGTGCCATAGTGGCTAGTGGGAACTAGGACGTGGCGTAGTTGCCTCTACCCCCGGCCCTTCCCTCCTGATTGGCATTGGCCAATCAAGTAGTGCTTTGTGACCCTCGCCACTATTTCATGCTGGGCAATGCACATGGCCTGTGCGGCGCTTGCACAACATGACACGAGCTTTGCCATGGGTGACGATGGGGTTGGTCCAGGCATAATTCTGGACCACGTTGTGTCGGGCACGATATGACTGAATAGGGTGTTGCCATGGGCCTTGACTTGGCTGCCCGCTCACTTGATACCAGTACTTATGCATACCACTGTCAGCACATGTTGTTTACTGTTGCATGCAATTTTTTTTTAATTTTTGTTTTTGTTTTTTTTGTTATGTTTTTCTATATTGCACATAGTGGTGTGCAATTGTAGGGTATCACACAAACTCTTAATTTACATACACACTCACCTAGGGTTTTATACTTTTATTTCATAGACACTGACTTTGCTACCATGTCATAAAATATTATAAATACAGGTGGAAATAAAACATAATATTTGAAAAATAACTTAACACAACTTGAATAACACAACTCAAATTTACTTGAACTTTCGTACATAAAACTCTCTTATATAAAGGTCAAAATGATTGGGGCAGCATACATGATGAGTTGAGTGCTCCTTTCAAATAGAAGATAAAAATAAAAATATCATAAAACTAAAAATAGTGATCTTCACACTATCCATGAAGAGGCCTTCCCAATTTGGCTAAAAGGGGTTTTTGTGTTGTCTCTTGTTTGTTATTATTCTTCATAACTTGGTTAAGAGAGAGTAATTTATTCTAATTGTTCTGTTGTTATTCTTTTTCGAGGAGTTAGAAAAATTATTATGTGCCTTCTTTTAGTAGTATTTATATATTATTTAGCATGAGCGATAGATCAGAAATGAAATTATCATGTCATTCTCTTTGGTTTATTTTTTGGATAAATCCCCCTGATGACCTAAATTGGAAGGTCAATTCAAATTCGTAATGTGGTCGTAATTTGATTTTGATTTAAACTAATTTATATATCAATTAGTCCATAGTTTGATTTTGATTCAAATTGGGCTTGTGACTTATTTCTAATTCAATTTTGATGTCCTGAACTTTTTTTTTTTTCTTTTTTTTTATGTTTTGATAATAGTACTCAACTTTTGGGCTGTTCTAATTATTGTCCTCTCTATATAAGGTTATTTCATGAATGATGTTCAATAGTATATAATGTTGTATTGAGTTTTTATTTTGACTGTTATTTTTTTATTATTTTATTTGTGATTATATAAATACTAACATATTCGATTTTATAATAATTTTGAAGTTAAATGTGTTTAAGTAAAAATATTATTTTGATGATTGTTCACTTGGTAAGACTTTGTGGTGCATGCATCTGTTGGAGGTCATGTATTGATGTGATTGCAAATACCTTTGTTTAAGGGTTATAAGTCTTAAATTTGACACTCATCTGACAGTCTCTTTGAATTTTGGGGATACGGTTGTCAAGATATAAACCTCTCATAGACTTCACTCTAAAACGATAGTCTTGTACATCAGGTTTGTTGTCCTCTATCTTCATTCATTTTATTATTTTATTGTTTCGAATTTGTAAGTCACACATTAAAACATCAGAAAACTGAAATTATGGTTCGCTGTTTCAAATTGAAAAGATATCCAAGAACCCTTAAACGATCTTGATAAATTGACCACCACTACCACTAGTGATGGCATTGATGTTGGCATCGATGATGATAATCTATTTGTATTGATGCTATGTTAACCATAAAATCATTAAAATATAGGAAGTATATTCTAAAACAACTTGATTTTTTATTCTTTGATGCATGAGTATATATAGTAGGAACCCAATTTGAACATATTGATCAATTCTCTATCTAATAATCTAAATAAGATATGAATGCAATATAAATACGTTGTAAATATAATTCTCAGCAGATGTGTTACATGCTATCAGGTAGCAGCCCTTGCCATGAATGATATGATAGCCTGGATGCAAGGTGGTGGGCAGGTGCTCCCTTCATCTAATGTTATGCTTGTTTCTAGTTTCCTACAAAATTGTTAGCCTTTTTATTATGGTTTGATTGCAGGTAGGAATATTTGATGCAACAAACAGTACAAAGAGGAGGAGGAGTATGCTGATGAAAATGGCTGTGGGAAAATGCAAGGTGCTGTAATCATCATCACTGTACACTCAAATTTCTTATGCAGAACATTTTTTTTTTTTTTTGCAGTGAAGCTCATAAAGAAAAAAATTGATCCCCAATAAGTAGTCTGAATATCTTTTGATCACTGTCTCACTTATTCATGATGTTTTTTCAGATTATATTTTTGGAAACAATATGCAATGATGAACGTATAATTGAAAGAAACATACGACTTAAGATTCAACAGAGCCCTGACTATGCCGAACAGTATGTTTAGTGTTGGTTGTTTTATAATTTTATTTGTTGATATATTACTTATTTATTGATAATTTGTGACAGTAGTAATGTTCATTGTGTATGTTTGAACTGTGAACATATGTGTGCTGTGTATATCCCTAATTTTTGATGCACGAACAATGCATATATGATCATCTATTGTTTGTCTGGTAGATAAGCTCACACTTCAACGCCCACGAGGCTGAAGTGATACAGTATGTGTGTGGTATAAACGGTGTGCATGTGTGACAGTAGTAGTGTGCATATGTCGATACCCATTGCATATACATATAGAGGTGTGTGTGTAGCAAAAGGCAGTGCATGTGTGAGGCACAAACATGTGAAAAAATGTGTGCATGGAACCAACAATGCACATGGCAGATATTGGTGAACAGTGTCTGTGTGTGCGTGTGTGCGCGTGGCAGAAACAATGTTCATGTGCATATATTGGTGAACATTGTGTGTAGCAAAAATAGTGCACGTGTGAACAATGTGGAACATTGATAGTGTGACCCACTCATTTGTTTGAATAATCTTGACCAATGAAAGAAGTCAAGATCTTGGTTATCACTTTGTGGCACCTTGAATGCTTGAATTATATAAAGTAAGCTATAAAAGTTTGGATATGATTTTTTAGTTAGGGAATGATAAACTACTTGACTAATGATCCTCTTAGTGGTGAGATAAATGAGACCTAGTCATAGATTGAATTTTGACTACTGATTATTATGTGAAAATCCATCGAAATAGAATTAATTTTTTTTTTAAATCTCCATGACATGAGAGTTAGCAAAATCATTGATCCAAGATTATGTAGATATATGTTATCATTTCATAACATATGTATGATTTTGAGACTAGAGAATCCCAGAGAGCAAAATAGATTACTGCTCTTTTTACTCATTTCACACAACTAGATATGCAATTATTATAGGTATTCTTAGCAAAAGTAAACACAATAAAGAGAATGAGACATGTGGAATGACTATTTGATATGATATATCTATATGTGTTACCTGATAATTTTTTAGCATTCAACAATTATATTTTTGGAGATTGTGTGAGTTTTTCATCAAATTAAAGTTGTATCATTGAATAATTCAATATATACGAGCCATGCTAAGACCCACTAGCAGCAGAGGGAGTATTATATATAATAGAGGAAGATGCATGAGAACCTCTGCGTAATGTACATACTGAATGATAAGTGGTCACTCCCTTGAAAGCTCTAGGGTGTTGTTTACAGAGTAGAGGCCAAAAGCATTGTAGGTAGTTGAGGATGATAGGTTGATTATTTGGGTCATCTAGGAATTCTCAGAGTCATTTGTGACTCGTTATTGGCAAGGAATATGTAGAATTTTTCTCCTATATGCCAATAGGAGAAGATTTTTTATTCCCCATGTATTTATGACTATTATACATATTTCAAACTCACACATTATTGATTCGGGTGTCAATAGTCTTACAAGTAATCGCTTTCTATTTATTAGGTTTTGTATGCTAAATATTGTTATAATCAACACTCGCTCTCTACATGTAATCATATAATTATGATAATATTCATCTTTCTATTTTACTTTATCTGCATATTTTTTAATTCCTAAATATCTCATTAGCTTTTTTTTTGTGAATGATAAATTAATTCTTTATTTTTTCTTGCACTGGTATATCCTTAAAGGATTGGAAAACTTTCATGAAGACTCTTTTTGAGACTAAATGAGATTATAAGTGTCAAATGGGCTATGTCATGTTGGAACAATTCATTTTTGATAGGCACGGCCATGCCACCGTGTCGTACCAGACATGACACATGAATAATTTGATTGGCCCAACACTATATTGTGGCATGGTCGAGTCTGTGCCATACTGGATCGTGTAGTGTTGGGTCAACCAATTGGTCGGTCAATTGCAATTAGCCACGTAAGCAACATCTGGGTTACGTGACTAATTTTTTTAAAAAAATATATCGTGCCTTGTTGGCCGGCCACTCAACGGGATTTGATCCATGACCCTTTGCTAGTTCCATTTCTTTGGGCGGTCGGGGCAGTGGACTATGCCTCATGTCCATACACATGGGTCATGCATAGCCCGTCACTAGGCATGACTCGTGCTGGCCTAGCACGGCACAAACTATGTCATTGGGCAGCTCAAGATCAGGTATGATTATGAACCATGCAGTTTTGGACCAGCACTTGAGAACACAGCACTAGCCATCACTTCTTTAAAAAATTTAAAAATTATTAGAAGTGATAATAAATTAAAAATTATTATTTTGAAAGTTTTAGTATTTTCTACACTTATCATAAGTAATACATCAGTTTTTTTGTGCTTGTACCTCTGTATAATGAAGTTGTAAAACAAAAAAAAATTGATATTTAATTAGATGTGTCAAATGGATTGGGTGGCCTGTGCTGTGCTGGCCTGATAATATGGTAACCGAACCTGGTTTCCGGACCGTTCCTTCATATGGTGGTTTTTTTTATAAAACTGTCAAAACTGGGTATGACCCAGCCTGACCCTATCTGGCAAGTTCAGGCATGCCCCGGCCCAAATCTACTCAGATTCGGGTCGATGGGCCGTGCTGGGCAGGGCCGGTTGTTCTAAAGTCGTGTCATGTCTAGTATGATATGACTACTGTATAGGGCTGTGCCCAACACTGCTCATTTGACATCTTTATATTTAATTGATATAACTAATACACTAATCATTAATAGGAGTGTTTGGAAACACTCTTAGAGAGATACTACTTTAACTAGTAATTAAAGTGCACGGACACGGACACGAGGATACGATACGGCAGGATACGGGGACACGATAAATTCTAAAAAACTTAGGATACGGATACGTCTAGGATACGGCATGATAAAAAAATAAAAATAAAAATTATTAATTATAAATATTAGGTATTTTATAAAATTCATTAAATTAAATTAAATTAAATTAAAATATTTTATTATATAAAATAAATATATATTGTTTATTTTATTTTATTAAAATATTTTATTTATTTTATTAAAATATTTTATTTTATGTGACATCCCCATACAAATACGCCCGCCCATGCCTCCCCCTCAAACATGCCCGCCCCAGTTGATCACCTCAATTCGCGCCGCTCCTGCCTCTTCCCTCAATTCGCGCCGCCCCTGCCTCTTCCCTCAATTCGTGCCGCCCCTGCCTCTCCCCTCAATTCGCGCCGCCCCTGCCTCTCCCCTCAATTCGTGCCGCCCCTTCCTTTCTCCTCAAATCACGACCGCCCCTTGCTAGTGGCCAACGTCGCTCATGCGGCGACGTTGACCACCCGACGTCATCGGACGTCGGGCACTATATACATGGATACGGCTACCGACGCAACCATCCGATAAGCCACGTGGCGTATAGGATACGGATTGTGCAATGATACGCCACCTAGAGGTGTCAAACGGGCCGGCCCATTTTTTTTGAGCATAAGCGTGCCTTCGTGCCGGGCAGGCACGACACGGTTACTGTATTGTGCCGTGCTGGGCCCGCTTGGGCCTGCCTGGCTCTACGGGCCTATTCCAGGCCGTGCGGGCTAGAATTTTTTTTTAATTTATTTTATTTTATTTTATTTTATTTATATAAATTATTAAAATATATATGTAATTTTAGATAATGTATAATATTATATATTTATAATATGAAAAATGTTGAAATTTATTAAAATAACAAAGATAAAATTTTTTTTTTATAAGTGATATGAAATTAGTTTAAAATTTATTAGAATTACATAATAAAGTTATAAATTTTTAATGAAAAATTAAAACAAAAAAATAAATAAATCAATACATTTTGTTAATAAAAATTAAAATTAAAAAAAACATAAGCAACTCAAATGAAAAATGTCCAATCAACCATTTGAAACCGAATGTCCGAACCAAACAAATTACAATTTCAACACAACGTACAAACAAAGCGTACAATCAATTAAAAAAAATATCGAAATCAAAAAATAGTAGATCATCATCAATCATCAATCGGCATATCATGAGCATCATCAACCGCAACATCAAGATCAGTATCATATGGATCATCATCATCAGCAATCAACTCCTCTACCATCGCAGTGGATGCGGCTGCAGTACTTATCCCAGTCCCAGCTCCAGCACGATCATGAATGCTAAACCTCGAATCCTTCCAATCCTTCAAACAAGCCAAGACCTCAACAATATCTGGACGTAATTTTGATTTCCTATCCGAAATCACGTTCACTGCAACAGAAAAAGTAGACTTCGATGCTACATTCGACATCGGAGGAGTCAGTAGATCCCGTGCCATTCTAGATAGTACGAGAAAGGTAGACTAATATGATTTTCACCACTGTAATATATCAAGATTCTTAGTATCAGAATGTGATAGGATTGAGCAGTAATTAGTATCTAAGTACCGAGAAAGCTTGCTCCTATGTGATGGTCCACCCTTACATTTCTCACTCGCTAGCTGAATAGGAAAAATCGTCATCTCCGAATAAGGTATCAATGTTCGTAATCACAGTCTCACTACCACTAACACAATACCTAGTATCGTAGTATGTGAACAGGTCAGTCAACTTCTCGTGAATGAACCCTTCAGGTGGTTCTTCCAGGTTCATGCACGAGGAAATGTAAGTTAGAGTGTTTTCTACCCCTTCCACCTTAATCCTAGGGTCCATGCATGCAGCGAGGTAATAAAGAGATGGAACAATAGACTAGTACTTCAAGTACTTGGTTTTCATCTCTGTAATCATATGGCTAAGTGTCAGGTCAGCTCGATACTTCCTAAACATGCTACTAATATTGCATATGCACTGGAGTGCAATGCAAGTAATGGGCGTATAAACCGATGAACACATGTTCGTCGTGTCATACAAAATCTTCAGGAATTTTATAAATACAATTCATGAAGCCCAGTCAGTGTCGTCAATAATAAGTTTGTCACTCTTATTATTGACGTAGTCGGATATCACGTTTTTGTATCCAACACATGATTTTAACATCAGGTACGTGTAATTCTAACAATGTCTCACATCCTATTGGAACTTATTCTTCTTAAGATTCGCAGACAAACAGAGACTACCAAACTCTTGTTGTCTGCGAGGAGTGTGAATATATTTTAGTGCATTACATATATTATCCAACGCGGGGGAACACACCTTCATACCTGCTTGAACAATCAGGTTTATCACATGACATATGCATCTGACATGAAAGATATCTCCTAATGGTGTGTCTCTAATATTTCTAACAAATATGTTGATCGCTACTCCATTATTAGATGCGTTATCGAAGTTGACACTAAAAATTTTATTTTGAATTTTATATTCCCTAAAGATTTTCATCATATACTCAAAAATTACCGGACCATCATGAGGATGAAGAATCTCAGAGAATCTTAAAATTTTTTTATTGATTATCCAGTTTGAATATACATAGTGGATGATGAGATATGCATAAGAAGATTCATCGTGACTTGTCCAGATATCGGACGTCACGGACACCACTCTACTATATGCCATAAATTCATTAATTATTTTTTATTTTTATAACTTATATATCTTTAGTATGTCAATCTTAGATGTGGACCTAGGAATCCTACGATAAGCAGGCTAAAAATATGTCTGCATGATGCGCACTACCATTGAATCTTCCAAAAATCTGATCGGAAGACCTATCAATGTGATAAGTCTGGCCATGCCGTCCCTACCCAACTCACTGGAGTATATGAAGGGAGTAAACTTTGAGACTTAACTCGATCCAGTCTCAAAAAATGTAGTGCTAAGTTGGTTTACCTAGAATCTAATGGACCATGTTTTTTGGTGCATAATTTGGCATGTTTTTTAATCTGTCCAGTCCCAAACGAACTCTTACATGTTAAAAGTCCCAAATAATATTTACACTGTGTCATTTCTTGTTCACCCCTAATATATTTTTGTTTTATTATATTAAAATGAGTCCAAACTACAGAAGTCCATCTAGTTTTTTTTTTTTAGAAGTTTGAGCTGAGACGACTGGAGAAACCAAAATTTCAGCAGCCTCAGATCTTTGTGTAATATTTTCATTTTCTAGATTAAATATGTTTCAGTTGTATTTGTCATTTTTTAGGATTTTTGTTTTTAAGAATACTTTAATAGAGACTAGGAAGATTGATTTTAATTTTTTTAATTTTGGTATAGAGAGAGAAACTAGAGAGAGAGTTAAAAAACATAAAATAAATTACCTGGTAAAAGCAGTGAGGTCGGTCACTTGCACGGTGCAACACAGTCAAGCTCTAATGTTCAAAACTCAAGTTGAGATTCCCGAAAATCAAGCCGAATGCCGAAATTCGAGTCCTGAGAGCGAAAAGCAAGATTTTTTAGAGAGAAATTGAACGATTTGAGAGAATTTATGTTTATGAAAAATATAAATATTAAAGAGGAGTGAAATTTATAGATTAAAGATAATTTTTTAAAAAAATTAATTTTTTTTAATTTTTTAGGGGGCAGAATCATGAGGGCTGTTGGATTCTGCTTCCTAGCCGTTGGAGCTGAGATCCAACGGCTGAAAATTTAATTTATTATTATTATTTTTTTCGTTAGGGGGGGGGGATTTGGGTTGGTTCGTGCCTCGTGGGAGTGGGACCGCGGGTCGGTTCAATCAGACCCGACCCGTGGTCTTTTTTGTGGGAGGGGCGTGGGGCGATCGCGGGGTCGGGCTCGGGGGACAGCCGGCACGGGACGAACCCGTGCCGGTGTGCCGTGCCACAGGCCGAACCATGCCGGGCAGGCACGACACGGGCCGTGCACGGCAGGGCACGACACGGGCCGTGCACGGCAGGGCACGGCCCGTGCCTAACTTGGGCACGGCATTTTCCCATGCCGAGCAGGCCCGGCCCGGTTGACACCTCTAACACCACGTGGCGTATCGGACACGTATCCGTGTCGTGTCTAGGTGTCGGACACGTGGACACGGTTGTAGGGAGCCGTGTACGTGCTTCCTTGTTAACTACAAATTGTATTATCAATTGAGTGTTTTTTTATTCTTTCTTATTCTATGTCATTTTAGATCTTGTATCATTATGAAAAATTATTTATCTTATCTTACAAAGTCTTTGTTTTTGTTTATTTTGTTCAAAATTTTTTTGGACATAACAATATGATACCTAAATTGATAAAATATTTTTCTTGGTTAATTTAATACTCATAAATACTACAAGTTTCATTCCATTACGATTGCTAAAGTATTGGCAAGTGTTAATTTTTGAATTTTTATTGCAAGTGTAAAGATTCATTATGTACATTTAGATAACTTAATTTTTTATTCTTCTAAATTTTTATTTGGGCATATAGTCAGGAGTGAGAGTCACCCCTTGATTATATCTGAATATCTAGAATTATTATATATATTAACAAACATAAAATAGATTCTATGGTAAGTTTGAGTTTATTACTCTTATTTTTCATCAATTATTATCTCTAAATAATTTATAGTTCGATGTAATCTCAATTTTTTTAGGAATTTGTAATTTGAAAACAAATAAATTGATGCTCACCACCAATATTATTTACTAGCTTTATTTGAAACTCATGTTTGTAGATAAATTTTCTTTCTAGTAAATACTATAATCGAAATGCTTTAGCCCACTCATCAATTTCTTCTAAAGAAGTAAATTAGTTTCAAGTTATTTAAAGATTTGTTTGGTTAATTTTTTTTGTCTTATCCAAGATGAGTTGGTAGTGAAGGATAATTCATTGTAGATTGATTATATCAAAATAAAAACATATAGTTCTTCAAATATTTATGATCTATATTTCAAAATAGTGGTGAAATTTAAAAAGTTATGGACTACATGATTAATGTCAGTTAGTTGAAATAAAATGATGATGTATGGTGTTTTATGTGATAAGTAGAATATCTACTACATCGAAAGGAAAATATTATCAGATATTGACGTGATCAACTATACTATATGATTTAGAATGTTGGTTTGTTCTAAAATATGATGTTTGTAAGATGATTATAGTTGTAATGTGAATATTTTGGTGATTAGATATGAAAACTTGAAATTATTAAAATTAAAAATGAGAAAATTGAGAAATATCTAAGTATCATTCATACTTATAGATGATAATATTTAAGAGAGATATTTCACATGGTTTGGACAACTGAAGATGATATTATATACAATTTTAATTAAAAAATATGTAGATTAATGTGTTGGTGGTTGTTGTAAAATAAGTGGTATACTGTTAAAAATTTGAATGAAGATTATTAATAAAATATATATAAATAAGTTAAATTTGTGTGAGAATAATATGCATATTGATTGGAAAACAAAGATCCTTATAATTAACACTGATTATATAAAAAAATGTAATTTGATAATATTAATGATAATGATAACTATAAATTATATTTTAAGATCAAATTCAATCAATGCTTCAATCTTAATAATTTTTTTGATAATATTTTATGCATTATGATGCTGCCTATTATGGTTTTTGTTTTTATAAACTCCAATTGAGTCTTGTTGTATTAGATTGACCCCCTTTTGTTTGGTATGCAAAATTATAATAAAGGTGTTTCTATCTTTTTCTGCAATTTTGTTTTTGACTAATTATATTTTATTTCTTTTTCAAGTTTTTGCAGTTTCCTTATAACTAATATTTTCATGATGACTCAAAGACTTGATCACATACAACTTATAACTTATACTAGGAGGAGAATGCATACTCAGCTTGCTCATATCAAAGATAATTCTACCGATGAGTCAGACGATATTGTATCAATTCTTTTGGTCTTATCCTTTTGATCACACTCTAGAATGGACAAATGAGTTTTACTCATCAACCAATCTCAGATGTATTATTATATATTTATCTTCAATTTTTTTTATTTTTTTTTTACAATTCTTTTCTTGGTGCTAAGATAGTCATGTATCCTTACAGATGTTTTCTCATTTAAGATGACACCATACCATGTCAGAAGAAATAAATATCATCCACTCCAATGCAACTTTGGAACTAGTACCAAAATATATGAAAAAATTTATTGTTGGTTGCATGTGAATATTCACTGTGAAAAAATGACAAAATGGGAATGTATAACACTTTAAAGAGAGATTTGTAGCATATGGATTTACTCAGAAATTTAATATAGATTATTAAGATATTTATTTTTCAGTGACCAAGATAATTTATGTACGGATTCTTATTTCTTTGCTAGCATCTCACAATTAGAAGATATACCAGCTAAATGTGAAAATGTCTTTCTTCATGCTAACTTTGTTGAAGAGGTATATATGCAAAAGCCACCTAGGTTTAAAGTTATACAATTGAGTATAATTTGTAGATTGCATTAGGTAATATATGACCTGAAGTTGTTATCGTGAACTTGATTTATTATGTCTATATAAGAAGACATCTCATTTTGTTTGCCCAAGTGTAGTATAAATTTTCTTTATTTTTTGGAGGAGCTATGTTGATAAAGTAATTTTTTTCATTGTATATATGAATGATACTTTAATTATTGGAAATGATGAGTTGAGAATTATCTAACTCAAATAGTACTTTCGATCATAATTTTAGATGAAATATTTTGAAACTCAAAATATTTTTTTGGTATAGAGGTGACTCACTCCAGGACTTGTATTGTTTTGACATATAAAATGATATGTGTTTGATACTTATATAGGGATTGAATTTTTAGGTTATACTTCATCAGATATTCCTATTGATCTAAGTATTAATTTTATTTTTAATATGATTATCATTGTTGACTCTATTACTAATTAGGAATCATAAAAAAGATTAACTTTTTGACCATTACTCGATCAAATATAACATATTTGCATATGTAGTCAACATAATTAGTTATTTCATATATTCTTTTCAAATTCACCTAGATGTAGCTTTTTGTATAATAAAGTCATGTATTTCATTAATCATAGACATTTGTAGTTAGCCATGTATTTAGATTTAAGTTGATCATCTGCTTGCACTGAGGTCCAAGAGTAGATATATGATAGGATTTTGCATTTTTCTTAGAGGGAAGCTTGTCTCATGGAAGATATATTATTTACGAGATACTTTGGATTCGTCACCTTCTTGAGATGATCATGTATTCACTATATTCTCTTATTATTTTTTACTGTGATAAACATGTAGTAAGATATATTATTTTAAATTTAATGTTTCATTAGCAAATAAATCATATGAAAGTGGACTACTTCATCAATGAGAAAATTTATATTGAGAATATTCTTATAATTTATATTCAAATAGTAGAGTAATAAACATATATTTTCAAGAAAAAAATTGAAAAGACATCTACTTACTTTCATTTCTTTGAAGTTTAGTATTATATTTTATTTCTTATAATATGTATGCACTAGCTTGATGAATATGTTGAATTTTGTTTTCAGTTTATTATATTTTATTTCTTTTTTTTTTTATGTTAAGTTGATGGGAATACTCAACATGTGGGCTTCTCCCCAATAGAATTTTTCCATTATGTAAGGATGTTGCTGGTATATTTTATTTCATATCGGGAGTTATTGTTATTTTTCAATGTTCTTCAATTCTACAAAGTATTTGGATTTATTTTATATTTTATTTATGGCTTTTTTTGATCTCATATACTGAATTAATTCTTTGGATAGTGGGGTTGAAATACAAACCAATTAGTACCATACCACTGATCTGAGCATGTTAGGATAGGGCATTCTCCTAAAATAGGGAAATAAGTGGGAAAGAAGCAGGAGAGTTTGAAAAGATTCTAGTTTAGTCCACCCATTGTAGGAAAATTGATCACATTCGAGATACTTATTAGGTTTTGTATCTTGATTTATATTGTTCTTTCTGTATATAAGTTATAGCAATTTAGATACAACATAAATCAGTTTCATCTTTAGAAAATGGGGCACACTCAAGGTACCAAAGTTTTATATTTTAAGAAGCAACATATTTTTTTCTTGTTAGATAGGATTGGTGGACATACTACTCCCTAATTCATAGTTCATCATTGATTATATGTATTAGGACAGTAACTATTATGAATAGTCCATATTTCTATCTGGATCTTCTATAACTTTTACTTTAAATAACATGGATAGTAAATTTTGAAACAAATATTCATGTTACAAATAACATGTTAAAATTACGTTAAAAAACAATGAAAACATCAATAGAAACTCATTATTTGATAAGTGTACAATGTGTTACAATTTAAATATGAAAAATAAATAAATAAAGTTAAATTAAATTAATACACATTGAAATAAAATATCTTTTAATTAAACAACTTGATAATAACTTTGTATATTAAACATCACACATAAAACCTCGTATACAAGGAACAAATTGATTGTGATAGTCCACATGAGCTGAGTGTTTCCACAAACAGAAAAAAATAAATAAAAATAGTAAAGACAAAAAAAACTCTTATATTCACCCACTCAAATTGGTTCGTCAAAAAGTCAATTCGAATCAAAATTAAACTAAAGACTTGTGAATAATTTTTTTTCCAAACTATGTAGCAATAAGAGCAAGAATAGGTACATCCTATGTTGTTCTTTTGAAAAACCTTGGGTGAAGATAATACCATAGGCTGCCCAAATGAGAATGAATTTTGATCAATATATGCACTGCCCATATTATATAATATTTGCATTCTACATAACCTATTTGATGGAATATGGTATTATCCTGGATAACATACATAAATTTTCAAGATCATGACTAAAATTTGCTAGAACATATGACTAATGTTGTCTTTGACTGTTGCACCTTTCATGATATCTGCTACAAATGATGTATTCGAGTGATTTATGTCAAACATTTTTAGCTTCAATGGTAACATCTTTATTATCTAGCTTTGTTATTTAAATCATGAATAATTTTGGAAAGAATAATGTGAGACTCAATATTATTAGAAATAAATTGCACATCTATTGCAATATGGACTACAGCCTCTTAGCATTAGAAAAGAGTTGTATTAGGAAAATTCATAGATTTAAGTACTCCTTTAGTTTCTAAGTAATTGGTGATCCATCTTCACTCGATATTTTTAATATTTTCAACAATGAAACAAATATAGTGTTATAACTTTCTTCAAGAAGATGTGATATAATATGCTTAGTAGAGAAATAAACTTCCACTAAATGATGCATACTCAGAAGGAGATATAAATATTATAGTACCTTTAAGTTAAGTAGTAAAATAAGTAAAAGAATGAAGAACTCGTGTATGCGATAATACTTGTGAGATCAAATACTGAATATAATTTTTTTATCCCTTTTGGAGAGTGATTGGAAGATCAATACTAGAAGAATCGGTTATAAGATTATTTGGTTTCTTGGTAAACTTGTTTATAATATGAGTAGACAATGTATATCTCATTCTCCTAGTATGGATCATATGTTTTAGGTGATTATGCTTCCTAGTTTTTTATTCATCATGAGTCTGAACTTGTGTAGGCTCATGAATTACTATGTTGTATGGACTCAAGGGATTTTCTTTCCTGAGGAACCTCACTCTCTAGAGACATTAAGATATATACTTATTTGTATATTTGATGACTTCATAGGAGTATCATCATAATGTGGAGCAACCACTTCAAAAGTTGTGGTGGTGACTATATATCACTGTTGGAACTCCAAGTGGGATTATCAAGGAATAAGAAAAAGTAATGAGTCCAAATATATCTTTTGGACTTACTTTTTCTAGGCTAACTAAAGAATGACTTATGTTTGAAAAAGATAATATCAATATTTGCTAAAATTCTACTAGTTTAAAGTGAAAAATAATTTTATCATATATGGGTACTAGTGTATGTATCCAAGGAATATCTCAAGGCTCTAAGTGTCAATTTATCTCATTTTAGAAAAAGATCGTAGACAAAACAATATTACTTAACACTCAAGAGGCAAGCTAAATGATTTTTCTTTAAGTTGCATAATCTGAAAGGGTATGCACTGAGATATGATAAAAGATGACATCTGGTTGATGAGGTAATTTGTAGTTAAAATTATATTTCACCAACAATATTTTAAAATATTTCTTTTAAATAGGAGTGTTCTAGTCATATCACCAGATATTTATTCTTTTTTTTGTGTAGCTTATTCTGTGTGGTGTGCTAGTAAAGGAAGTATAGTGTATTATCCTGTGTTTCATATAATAAATATTGAATTTATCTGACATATATACTAATGTATTATATATAAATAAATAAATATATATATATATATATATATATATATATATCAAATTAATTTCTTTATTTTTTTTTAAACATCTTAAAAATAAAAAATACATGTGATCTATGACAAAAAATAAATACCAATATAATTTTGAATAATCATAAATAAAAGTGAGCAAGCACATAATGTTCTCTCTTATTGTATTTTTATTAAATTTTCATATGTTTAAGTGTATTAAATTAAATGAGTTCTTATGGACACCAGATTGGTAGGCTAAATTGAAAGTTCTTGTATGCTTTCCTAATTGACACATTTTACATTGTAGGTAGAATTATCCTTAAGATTAGAGTACAATATTTTTAAATTGGTCAGTGATGAATAATCAAGTTGACAATGCTTAAGTAATTGATCCAATACACTCAAATTTTTAGAAAGAAATTCTACCATAAGAGAGAAGGGATGCAACTCTTATTGCTCAATATCATATGAATTTTTTCTTAAAGTTTTTGATATCCTGCAAATAAGCATATTAATAACATGATTAAACATAACATGATTTAAACATAAAATATTATTCTGGATGCATCAAGATCCAGTGGATTTGGAGGATTCGTTAATGACAATAATAATATTCTCTAAATGCGAAAAAAATATAGTAAATAAATAATGATTATTAGTAAAATGAATATTGACTTATGTATCAATAAGCTATGAGTGTTAATAGATAATACGAGTGATAAAACAAGTAATACTTGAGAAAAGGAAAGTATCTGTTACTGGTTTAAAGAAGAATTTTGTATACTCGTCTCTATTAAGTGTAATGATGAATAAACACTGTGAGGATTTTTTTATGGTTCTGGTAATTATTTTATCTTTGTGTAGTACTCCAAGATATTTTCTGTTTGAAAATATATTTCAACTGTTCTTTTTGGTGCGGCTAATATATCTTACAATGTGTATGTTGAAATGAAGCTCTTCCTAATTAATCTCTGATGCGACAATTTCTACTATAACAATCTCTCATCATACTAAATTTTTTACATAATTTAGAGTTTCCAAAAATAACATTGCTTAAATTGAATAAATTTATCCCTTAAATGAATAGTAATTTTATTTTGGGAGATTTCTTAAAATTAATCCAAATTAAAGTTTCTACACCAAAATAATGTCCTACCCAAATCTGTCACCTAAGGAATTAGGATTTTGGGTGGCCCAACAATTCTGCATGAACCAAAATCCATTAAAAATCCTTGACATGGCTATTATAGCACTTGTGGGATTGCATATATAGTGAGAACTAAAATTTTTGACATGTATTTTAATCAATTCATTTATTCTTTTTTATATTTGTATTAAGATAATTTTTATTTTTTTATGAATTAATAAAAAAAACAAATCACTTAAATTACTTAAAATTATTAATAAAAGTAATTAAATATATTGAATTATTCTCTGATTTCATTTTCACTAGGTTCTTATATGTTTGAATGTATCAGATTGATTATATCCTTGCTAATACTAGTTTGACAAGTAGGAAGAGAAATTTTAAAATATTTTTCTACTTGATATGTCTCATACTCCACAGTAGAAATACCTCTAATATTATGGTACAATATTTTCATTTTGGCTAGTAATCAATTATCACGTTTTGAATGATTAAGTAATAGATCAATAATATTCAAATATGTAATATGATAATATTATAGCAGGAAATATATATAGTGAACTTTTCTCAATTCTAAAATAAATCTTTTGATTATACAAATAAATATATATAGAAGAAAAAATAAAATTATAGTTGAATTATCTAAAAATAAAACTCTCTAAAAGAAAATCAAAAATAAATAAATTAAGTGAATGAAACCAGTGAAAAAATAAAGTTAAAATTTAATACTATCATAATCAATAATTTATGATAACTTTTTTATTATTTATCATAGCAGTCAATGAATTAAAGAAAGTGGATGTTAAAATAGATTGTTTATATATAATGTGACTAATGGTAGCTTAGTT
The DNA here is from genome assembly GCA_029783825.1 of Sapria himalayana. Lineage (NCBI taxonomy): Eukaryota > Viridiplantae > Streptophyta > Magnoliopsida > Malpighiales > Rafflesiaceae > Sapria > Sapria himalayana. Next base: position 1,866,647 of record JAREIK010004728.1, on the reverse strand, counting down.
GATAATCTATAAATCCAAATTGTATGGAAAAATCACAAGGCTTGTGATATGTGAAGATTCTTCAGTATGGGTCATGGTGGGAGCATTTTGTGCGGAACCTTGGATGGATTTGGTAGTCGGCCTATCCCTCATAATTGTTCGTAGTGTTCTCGAACTTTTCTTTTAAAAATATCTTTCAACAAATGTTCTTTGTGTGATTTGTCCTCTTACAATATGTGTATTTAACAGAGGTTCTTCTACCTCTACCTCTGTAGTGATTAGTATTCCTTTAAGTACTAGTAGATGTAGAATGAGGCATCTCTCTAATGAATCTCAGTATGTCTCGTATAAGTTGAATTGCTCGTTGATATAATTTTAGTATGGTGGGAAACTTCATATTATTTAAGATCTAGTTGTGAAATATTGAAAAACATTTTGTGATGAGTATAGAATATAGTGTGTAATAATTTGTAAAGAAATTATTGTATTATCTCACTCCATTTGATACATCAAATTTTGCTAAAGAAATCTTACATGTGTAATTAATCTTGTAAATTATGTAAAGTGTGTAATAATTTGTCTAATTTTACTAATACTTTTAAGTCTCGGTCCAATAAGTTGTGAAATTATATCATAAATATATGTCATATAAGATAAGCATAATAATATTTCAAATTCAAAGGATATTGTATGTCTTGTAAAATAAGAAAACTAACGTTAATTCTAAATCAATGAAGTAGCACATAGCAATCAATGGGTGAGAGTTTGACAAAAGTCACTTCTCATTGGTTTGATTGTGGAGTGCTTTTTTGTCAGTGTCTCATCTTCTTCGAAATAAAAAATCACATTTGAATTTGCATTGCACATTACTAGTCATTCGGATTCCCAAGCTTTAATATTGAATTTCTTAGAATTTTTATTTCCTCCATGTGTTAAATAATGTCATAGAAAAAAATAGTGCTTTACTAGTGTATTCATTGTACACCACGCACTTAAATTCGCACAGTTACCCCCATTGCACACACACTATACACCTTGCACGTGCACTTGCAACTTGTGCACACAACACTGTAGATGTAGCCGTCACACGCACGCACCTACATAAACACACCTATAAACACCTGCACACACTGGTACCTTTGTTGCACTCACACTGTCACACAATGCACTTTTTGCACGTGCACTTGCAACTTCGGCAAAGAACAATGCACACATACTCATTATGTTGTTATGGTGAATTTGTTCTCTCTCACTCTCTCTAGAAACTGTAGTGGGTTTCACTTCATAGGGTTTTGGCTTTGATACCATATGGAAATTGATTCAAAATAAAACAACAAATATCAATATAACTAAATATGAGTAATGTACTAACAATGCCATTATAAATAATGAGCCAATTAATTTAGACAACTCATATATTGAGAGTTCTCATCCATAATAGTTAGAAAAATAATGTTGAAAGATAAATGCAATATTATTCTAGAAAAAATCATATATAAAACGTTCTTATATAATAAATAAAAATGATTGTGGTAACCAAGATATCAGGTGTTCCTATTAAAAGTACAAAACAAAAATAAAAGGAATAAAAAAACTATAATGCTTCTCATTAATTTGATGCGTACAAGTTAACAACACTAAGTTAAAGAAAAGAAATATGATCTAAGTCCTCTTCAAGGTATTCATAAATATGTTCATTAGATACATTATTATTTTAATATATATTATAGTAATTCTCTCAACCTGAATCTTATTTTATAAGAAAAATTAGTACATCTTTATGTATTTTGTTTGCTCATGAAATATTGGATTAGAATTAATATATAATATTGTTTGACTATCTTAGTAAAGGGTATTCGAAGAAAAAAATACATACTCGATTCCCTCGAGCAAATGACACATCCAAATTATCTCTTAACTCGACATAATCATTATGAACTTTTTCATTGTATTAAATCTCGAAATAACTTTCTAACTCTTATTTTTTTAGGAGATAATATTATTTTCAAGAAAAGTGCAAAATTTTTTTTACTATTTTCGATGCATTTAATGTTAACTCGAATTTGAATACTCAGCCAATTGCTAGTATTTATGATTTCTAAAAAATATTGTAAGTCCTAGAGATTTTTTCACATATCTCAATATGTGAAGAAATATTTCAAGGTAATTATATCGAAAAGAATATAGGAAATGACTATTTATATTAATTATATTTGTTATATTTAGTCTAATAATAATTAAATTATTAATTTTATCTATGATTCTATTCTAAGTAGTAGTGTTAATGGAGGATCACATTAGAAATAAGCTTAGTACTTAGATCAATTAGAGTATTTATTGGAGTACAATTTAAAAGATTTATCTTTGTAAATGTATTAAGTATATGTATATATATATTATGATAAAATGACAGCCCTAATAGAATAGACTATATCTACACCAAGAAAATATTTGAGTTTTTCAAAGTTATTTATCTAACATTATGTTTGAAAATATTTATTTAATTGAGTGATTCATAACTCATTATCTATTATAATCAGATTGTTATCTATGCAAATAATCAGTAAAATCATCTAGTTATTAAGACTTTCAAAAAACCAAAGACTAGTCATTAACACATATTTTCATAACTTATATGAGGTGTTTGCCCATTAACATCTTGCAAACTTGGTACTTGATAATTTCTTTGGGCTATATAATGATTTCTGTAATTTATAAATTATATTTGACTATGTTTTTTGAAATCTAGATAGTTGTTTTATATAAACCACTTCATTCAAGTCAACGTGAATAAGTATCCTTATAGTACATATCAAATGTATAAATCTTTTCATCATAATTCTTAGCTTCAAGATGATCTTAATTCTCATCTAGATATGTGTTCTTTATTAATATTTACCCTTAATTAATATTTACCCATAATCTCTAACAAATTTTTCTGAATACCTTGTTAATGCGCTTCTATCTTTTTTATTATTACCTGATATTATTTTGGATGAGATAATATCTTAGAAGAAGACTTAGATGTCTTATTATGCGTTAAGAAAAGTAATAAATATGATGATGTCTCTATGGTATATCAATTAGACTTGAAGGAGTTGTCCTTCCCCTTCTTGAAAATTATTTCTCTGAATCAATATTATTGAATCTTGTTGATACATATGATGACTCTATGATAGAGGTGTCAAATAGACCGGGTGGCTCAGTCACGACACAGTTTAGTACCTAGCATGACATGGTCTAGAACTATGCCTTGGACTGTGTCGGGTCTCTCCATAGCATGATTTATGTTATGATGGGCAGACATGAGTCATGCCTTGTGCTGGGCTAGTCACAACCAATGTGCTTGGCCTGAAGGCATGATAAATTTACCTGGATGGCTGCTAGATGGGGTCCTCGTCAGGCAGTCAAATTATTTTTAAAAAAAATTCAACCGTCTCATTATGGAGTTGTTCAATTTTTTTTAAAACAATCAGCCATGTGTCTGATTGTAATTGGCCGCCCCATAAGTTGCATATCTGCCTGCTGTCATTCAACGGATAACGGCATAGATGCATGACTCATGCATCTTCGTTGTTCAGCACGGTCGTGCCCACCATATTGTGATAGGTTGGTGGACCAGGAATAGTTGACAGCTTTGACACCTCTACTTTATGGGCATCGGATATGCATGACACCGGACATGCATGATGATTATCTCTACTCTATGGGAGTAGAGATAATCATGAACAGGCAATGCATTAGACAGGCATGTCATGGTGGCTCGGTCATGCCTTGAAAAAATGGGTTGTTCCGGCACGTCCTGGTCCATTTGACATCTTTCACTATGGGAGTAGCATTATACTGATTAGCAATAAGCTTAAATGTAGTTGATTGGTGATTATTTCTACTAACTGGTGATCCAAGTAGGATTATAGTTAAGGGATGAATAATAATAAATTCATGTGCAATATAATGACTTATACTCTTTCTAATCTTATTAAAAATTGAGTCTTAATCAAAGATATAATATCTAAAAGAGTATATGCTAGGAAAGGATAAAAAATGTATTTGATTGATGAGTTATATTATAGGTAAAATCATAACTTATCAAAAATAATTCATAATATTTTTTTAAAGTAGTGATAAAAATTTTTGATATATCCTCCATATATCTTCAAAATATCTCTAAATTTTAAGTATCAATATATTTATCAAAACTAATATATTTATTCTTGATTGGTGCTCTTGTACAAATACACACCGATATATCTTTGATTTATTCAATATATCCATAAAATCCAAGTACTAATATATTCATAGAAATGATATTTTAATCCTTCTTTTTAATTACGAGTATCCGAGATGCATCAATCAGACATGTATTCTTCAATTTAGTAATTTTATTATGTTGGGTTATGCTGATACTGGAAGTATGATATATATTCTCATGATTTCATATAGTAAGTGCTAAATATATTTGATATATATTTTAATGTATTATTATTTTTAAATTTTTTAATATTTTTATTTAATTATTTTTTCATAATTTTATGAAAAGTTTTAAAAAAAATAAAAAAAATAATGATCTATCATGAAATAAATATTTCTATTATATTTTAAGTAGTCATTAATAAAAGTGATAAGATATCAATATCTTTCTCTGATTACATCTCTGTTATGTTTTTATATATCCTAATATATCAGATTAATTAGGTCCCTACTCAAATTAGATTGTCTTGTATGATAAGAAGATTTTATAAGTTTTCTTAATTAACATATCTCATATTTTATGATCAAAATATTTTTAAGATTAATATAAAATATTTTCAACTTAGTTAATAATGGATGACTAAGTTGAGACTGTACAAGTAAATACTCTAAGATACTTAAATATCTAAAAAGAAATCTTATCGTAAAAAGGAAAATATAATTTATTCTGCTTAATCTCAAATAGTTCATTCCTCATATTCTCTCTATTATGCACACAAACATAAATAGAAATAAAAATAAAGTTATAGTTGAGTTGTCTGCAAAAATATTTCTTAGAGTATTTGTTAATATACAATGCTAACAGAATAATCGGAATAAGCAAGATATGAGAAAGTAATAAAGATTTAAGCTAGATACTATTATATCTAATGATTTTTGAATATTTATTAATATATAATAATATTTTTAGAACAATAAAAATAAAGTAAATAATATAATATTATCGATAATATGAGTATTAACTATTTTCTTAATAATTTAAGAGTGTGAAATTAGTGTATGTGTGAAATAAACAGTGATTTTCAAAATGTAGTAATGAATTTAGTATAATCATATATGTAAATTTTTTTTACTTATATCTCATAAGTATAAATGTCAAGATGGATGAATTATGTGAAAATCCATTGATGACTTCTATAGTTTTTCTCTCTTAATATTGTGAAATGAATATATTAAATTGAGTTTCTTGTTTATCTATCTTTATTGTGAAATCACTTTTGTACAAAAGATGTTTTGATGCTAATTGTTTGATATTTCACGCACTGACTTTTTTGAATTATTTGGTATTGATTTGGGTTTTAAATGAATAAATTTTACAAAATTATAGATTTAAAGGAAAAGGATACATCATAGTGAAATTGGATGCAAATTATGTGAAATTAATAAACTCGGTGGAGTGACAATTTAGAATGCTGAAAAATATTGCAAAGTAGTGACATTTTCTATGTCACGACCATTAATAATCAGTTAACTGGATGGATATCCTAAAACTATCTTAACAGAGTTTCAATATTACCCTATTTAAAAGAAATTGAGTGTGTTGATGTGATTCAATCAAATACCATTAATAATGGAAATGTTTCTAGTAATAGTAGAGGTGGTGCTGACTATGCAAGATGATAGTGATAGTGGGTCTCTTTTATGCATCGATGGTATATTGATAATATTAATAAAAATGATACATTTGTTAATTAATAACATGCATCCATATGATATAAAAATACTTGAAAATCTATTATACAATGGCCACTCAACCTATAAAAAGTTCAAGTTAAAGTTTAAAAATATCTAAAAATTATCATTATCAACTAAGTCATATCCTAATTACTTGGGGTCGGTTGCATTGATTGTGTTTTCTCTATTAAAAAACAAATTAACTAAGTGTTATCTTTTTGTAATAAAAACATTTTAAAATAAATAAACTAAATACAACAATTTGAAATAGTTAAGTTAATTAAATATATTTAATATAATTTATTCTTACTTTTTGGGAGTTCATATTATAAGCTTTTTTTTTTTTTAATATATATTATTATTATGATTATTATTAATATTGATGTTGATGTTTAATATGTTTGGATAAGAATAATATTAGAATAATTGATTATTTGAAAAATCTCAATATTACATATATATATATATATTCGAGGTCATGTTTTGGTATAATGACAAGTATCTTTATCATAGAGAGGTATGTTTAAGGTTTGAGACTTATCAGACACATCTTCTCTGATTTTCGAGAGTAAGACTATTGAGAAATAATATTCAACTATTTTTAGTATGATATATTCTCCGGCAATGACTACAATGAAGTAAGACTCTCTTTCATCTACCTATGTTATGATTATTCATACCTTGCCACAGAAATTGTGATTCCTTCAAAAAGAACATTGTTCAAAGTTCTACTAAGAAATGTCATCCACTGCAGTTTGCTGCAGTTTGCTGCAGTTCACTTCTGTCTACCATAGTCAGCCTCCATGTCACGTCAGCCTAGGTTTTGATGATTAAAAGAGCATTGCTCCACGTTTCGGGCACATATAGTTCCACATTTCTGTTGCTACCAGATGTGCACGCATGCTACTTTCAATTTGCTTGCACCTATGAACTTTCACCATGCTTTCTACTGCAGCAACTACTACTCTTTTGCTGCCATCAATTCGCATGCCTGTGCACGCCTTCTCCACCGATCGCATGTGCTATCACCACCATGTGCTGGTGATTTTGAAAACTATTTTTTGTTTTGTTAAATTCTAATTCAATTATGATACCATATAAATATTAACACACATAAATTGAAATTAATAATACTCAACGCTAAATAACATGTATCAAATATCATTATATAATGAGCAAAAATGATTAGAATATTTCATGGATTTAATGCTCATATCGAAAACAAATATAGTAAGCCTATATTTTTATATTATTTAAAAAATTATATCCAGTGCATAAAATTTCTTTTTAGTGTGGAATTTGAGAGATTAATCTATCGGCGGCTTTATCCATAAAAATTGGAGAAGCTGCATCTGATGAGTCTCAAACATGAGATCTATTGGTCTTGGATAAAGATATTTATTATTGCACCAAGGCACGATATTTTTATATTATTTAATAATTTTTTATTGGTGTATTTTTCAGACCAGATTTTGAAGCTGGATTGCATGATTTCAGAAATAGACTAGCTAATTATGAAAAAGTATGATTTTTATTCTTTTCATAAAGCTAATAGCTTCATGTTTGAGGTGGCTTATACATCTATGAATGGTTTAAGCTCAAGATCTAGAACATTGCTATTGTTTCTAGGTTTATGAGACAGTTGAAGAAGGATCATACATAAAGATGATTGATATGGTTACTGGACATGGGGGACAAATGCAAGTGAGTTGTTTTTTATAATTCCAACAACAATAAAGAGATTTTATCATAATCCACCACACACTGTGTATGACCAGCTCAACCATTCTTTTGTATATTTATCTTTAAAAATATTGTGCATTGGAGATGATAATCTAGGTCATGCCAAATGGCCTGGTTCAATAACCCCATCTTTTTGCTTGATCAGGCCTCACCATGGAAAAACTAGGCCAGACAAAATACTGGCTGATTGTTTTTGGGCCATCTTGCTGGTCAGGCATATGAGAAAAATCCAGCGTGTTCAGCCCAACTAGGCATGCAAAATGACAACTTGTCTGGACTTCAAAAGTTGTGAAATGTTGAGATTTGTTCTATGATATGTTGTATTTTTATGTATTCTTTTTCTTTGTATGGAACACCCGGCAGAAGGGTTGCTCCAACCCTAGCATATATATGGTTTTCCTTTTTTTGTTCTAGTTAATGAGAAATAAATCTCTCTCTCTCTCTCTCTCCTCTCCCCCCTCACCCTTGCTCTCTCTTCCCCCTTCCCTCTCTCTCCCCCCTCTCCCAACATTGTATTAGAGGCAATCATGGTGGCAGTGCGATAGTGATATCCACGGTGGCTTACGGTGATGTGTGTGACTGTGTAGTCATGCAATTGTGTGTGCATGGTGTTGTGGGTTCAACTGTGGTGAAGTGAATGCAACTGTGGGACAGAATGTGCATGGTATTGTGGGTTCAACTGTAGTGCAGTGTATGCAACTTTGGGACAGTGTGTGTGTGGTTTAGTGATGCAATTGTGGTGCAGTGTCTGTATGGTACAGTAGGTGTAATCTTGGTGATGTTGGTGCAACCATGGATGCAGTGTATGTGGTGCAGTGTGTGCAATTGCAGGTTAATTGGAGCCTTGTTTGTTGCATTGTTTTTTTTTTTTACCAAAAGAAATGATAAAAATCAGTGTATTGATGATTTTTAGGCAAATATTGATTACTATTGGCTACTTCTTTGAGAGTTTATTTTTAGGTTACTACAATGAATAATCCAGTGGGAGGTGAATGCCTATACTGATTCACTATTTGCTACTTCATTGAGAGTTTATTTTTAGGCAAAAAATATGTGAAATATATATTTGATGATTCAACCAATATTGATTTAGAGTGGCAGGTGATTAATGCATAATTACTTGTTTATTTATTGCAGTTAATTGATTTGAGTATAATTAATATATTTAATTTTAATTAGATGTGTAAGTGGATTAAAGATTTTGTATTTTTGGTATATTCTTTTGAGTTATTTTATTTATATCATTATATGGTAATATTAGGGAGTACAAATTTTAAAATGGTTTACCTTTGCTATGGGCTCAATGTGGCCTATACTATTGGGTATGACCTCCATACAAGGGCACAACTTTATAAGTAATTTGAAAGAGTTTCAATTAACGGATATAATTGTTTGGATGGTGAGATGCTAAATATGAAACCTCATGGTTCCGAGTTTGATCCCCACTAGCTACTCTATACTATTAGGATTGATGAATCCTCCCTTTCTTGAGGCCCAGATGGTTTACCTTTACCATGGGTTCAATGTGGCCTTGGGCTTTCACCTGGTATAAAAAAATATAAAAATAAAAAAAAAGTTGCAAGAGTTTCATTGATATTTTTGGTTGATTTTTTGTTGAGCATTAATTTCTCCATGACATCAAAGTCAAAATTTTAAGGAGTATAAATCCTAAGATTTTTAGAGAGAATGAAAAAGAGAGAGCATGAGCAATTTAATAGCATAATGCATGCATAGAGGTGTCAAATGGGTAGGGCCGGGCCGGGCTGGCCCGTTTATAGATAATGTATAATATTTTATTTTGTTTTAATTTTTATTTTAATAATATAAATTATTAAATTATATATAAAATTATAGATAATGTATAATATTATATATTTATAATATGAAAATTGTTAAAATTTATTAAAATTACAAAGTTAAGATTTTTTTTTATAATGTAATATAAAATTAGTTTTAAATTTATTAGAATTATATAATAGAGTTATAAATTTTTAAATGAAAAATTAAAACAAAAAAATAAATAAATCAATAAATTATGTTAAAAAAAATTAAAAAGTAAAAAAAACATAAGCAAACCAAATGAAAAATGACAAATAAGCTATTAGATACCAAAGGTCCGAACCAAACAAATTAAAGTTTCGACGTAACGTATAAATAAAGCGCACAATCAATAAAAAATAAAACATCGAAATCAAAAAATAGTAGATCATCATCAATCGTCAATCGACATATCATGAGCATCATCAGCCGCAATATCAAGATTAGTATTATATGGATCATCATCATTAGCATTCAACTCCTCCGCGATCACAGAGGATGCGGCTGCAGTCTCTGTCCTAGTCCCAGCTCCAGCACGATCATGTATGCTAAACTTCGAATTCTCTCAATCCTTTAAACAAGCCAATGTCTCAACAATATCTGGACGTAATCTCGATCTCCTATCCGAAATCACGTTCACTACAACAAAAAAAGCAGAATCTGATACTACGCTCAACACCGGAGGAATCAGTTGATCCCGTGCTATCCTAGATAGCACGGGAAATGTGGACTCATATGATTTTTACTACGGTAATATATCAAGATTCTTCGTATCAGAATGTGATAGAATTGAGTAGTAATCAGTATCTAAGTACCGAGAAAGCTCGCTCCTATGTGATGGTCCACCCCTATGTTTTTTTCTCGCTAGCTGAATGAAAAAATCGTCATCTCCGAATAAGGTATCAATGTCCGTAATCACAGTCTCACCACCATCACCACCATACCTAGTATCGTAGTATGTAAACAGGTCAGTCAACTTCTCGTGAATGAACTCTTCAGGTGGCTCTTCCAGGTTCATGCACGAGGAAATGTAAGTCATGATGTTTTCTATCCTTTCAACTTTAACCCTAGGGTCCATGAATGCAACGAGTTAATAAAGAGATAAAATGGTGGACCAGTACTTTAAGTACTTGGTTTCTATCTTTGCAACTATATGGCTAAGTGTCGGGTCAGCTCGATACTTCATAAACATGCTACTAATGTTCCATATGCACCAGAGTAAAATGCAAGTCGTTAGCGTATAAACCGACGAACACATGTTCGTCGTGTCATAAAAAATCTTCAGGAATTTCATAAATAAAATTTCTGAAGCCCAATCAGTGTCGTCAATAATAAGTTCGTCACTCTTACTATTGACGTAGTCAGATTTCACGTGTTCGTATCCAACATATGATTTCAACATCAGGTACGTATAATTTTAACGATGTCTCACATCTGATTTGAATTTCTTCTTCTTAAGATTCGCAGACAAATAGAGACTATCAAACTCTTGTTGTCTGCAAGGAGTACGAATATATTTTAGTGCATTACGTATATTATCCAACGCGGGGGAACATGCTTGAACAATCAGGTTAATCACGTGACACATGCATCTGACATGAAAAATCTTTCCTAATGGTGCGTCGCTAATATTCCTAACAAACATGTTAATTGCTACTCCATTATTAGATGTGTTATCGAATGTGACACTAAAAATTTTATTTTGAATTTTATATTCACTAAAGATTTTCATCATACACTCAAAAATGGTCGGACCATCATGAGGATGAAGAATCTCAGAGAATCCTAAAATTTTTTTATTCATAGTCCAGTTAGAATCTACATAGTGGTTGGTGAGACATGCATAAGATGATTCATCGTGACATGTCCAGATATCAGACATCACGGACACTACTCCACTATATGCCATAAATTCATTAATTATTTTTTGTTTTTCTAACTTATATATTTTTAGTATGTCATTTCTATATGTGGACCTAGGAATCCTACGATAAGAATGCTTAAAATATGTCTGCATGATGTGCACTACCATTGAATCTTCCGAAAATCTGATCGGAAGACTCATCAATGTGATAATTCTGGTCATGCCGTCCCTACCCAACTCGCTGGAGTATATGAATGAAGTAAACTTTGAGACTGAATTTGATCCAGTCTCAAAAAATGCAATGCCAAATTGGGTTTGCCTAGGATCTAATGGACCATGTTTTTTACTACATATTCGACATGCCTCTTAATGTGCCCAATCCCAAACGAACTCTTACATATTAAAAGTCTCATATAATATTTGTACTGTGTCATTTTTGCTTCCTCACCTCTAATATTTTTTTGTTTTATTTTATTAAAATGAGTCCAAATTACAGAAGTCTTCCTAGTTTTTTTATTTTTTAGAAGTTTAGGTTGAGAAGACTGAAGAAACCAAAGTTTCAGCTAGAGATATCAACCGGGCCGGCCCGGCACGGAAAAATTCCGTGCCCGGGCCCGTGCCATGCCCGGGTTAGGCACGAGCCGTGCCGTGCCGTGCCTAGCTCGTGCCATGCCTGGCTCGTGTCGTGCCTGACCCGGCACTCTTCGGCCCGCGGCACGGCACGGCACACCGGCACGGGTTTGTCCCGTGCCGGGTGTCCCGTGAGCCCGACTTCACGATGGCCCCTCCCGCAAAAAAACACCGCGGGTCGGGTCTGATTCGACCCGAGCCACGGTCTCCCTGAATCCCGAACCGTATGGACATGCAAGCCCGAGCGGGCCAGGCAAGGCACGGACCGCCGTGCCTGTGGGCCGTGCCGGGCCCGGCTATTTTAAACCGTGTCGTGCCTGGCCCGGCACGGCAGCACGCTCGTGCTCAAAAAATTCGGGCCGGCCCGGCCCGTTTGACACCTCTAGTTTCAGTAGCCTCAGACATCTGTGTAATATTTTCATTTTCTAAATTTAAATATGTTTATTAGTATTTGTCAATTTTTAGGATTTTTCTTAATCAGAATAATTATTTAGAGACTAGGTCACTGATTTTAAAATTTTTTATTTTTGGTCTAGAGAGAGAAATTAGAGAGAGAAAAAAACTTAAAATAAATTACCCAGTAAAAGCAGTGAGGTCGGTCACGTAGACGGTGCACCACAGTCAAGCTCAAAATTCAAAACTCAAGTTGAGATTCCCGAAATTCCAACCCGAATGCCGAAATCCCGACTCTCTCGAGAGAGGAGCAAGATTTTTGATAGAGAAAATGAGAGAAAAAATATTTATAAAAAATATAAATGTTATAGAGAGGGGGGGGTGGAATTTATAATTTAAAGTAAATATTTTTTTGATAATGGCCCATATATATATATATATATGATTTAGGATAGCCTACAAGTTGTGTGCTTGCAAACAATAAAATAGTAAAAAAGATAATGGAAAATAAATTAAAATTCAACAATTATGAATTTGGTCTTTCAATCTCTTAAGCGCAGTGAAATTTGTTAATACAGATATTACCCTACTAATCATCTCACACAATTATGTCAAAGTCATATAATAAGTCGTTTCATCCTATTCAGTTGATTTGTGTGTCAACAATTAAGTAATTTTGTTAGAAATACTCAGGTCGGTTTGTATGACATCGGATGATGACATCCGATAAGTGTCTCGTATGCTATTGGCTTAACATCCATATATTTATTGAAGTAGTTCACAATGAATGTCTACTTTTTATTTCTACTAGGATATCCCTGGTAATTAGACATGCGTTATCAACCACGACCTATTTGGAACACATGATTCTTCCTCAACAAAAAAAACAGGGTACATCTATATACATCACCTCCGCGGCCAATCACAACATTGCTTCACTAAGGCACAGCTCTTGCATTAAACATTGTAACAGCTCTACCACATGATCAACCATGGAAATCACAAAAAACAATTCTGGGACCACCACACTACTGTCGCAGCACAACATAGGAACCAGCACACACAGAACAGCCATATGAACCACCATGGAACCCACCACAAGCCCACCATTCTACCACATAACCACACACTGCACGTCCATAACAATTATTCACGCCTCCCCAAAAGCATGTACGGACGAAAAATATATTTGCACCACTACAGAATGACGGTGCCACCATTTCAGGTACCAAACGTGGATGCATGCTGTAGCCGGCGCTTACGCATGGTCCTCCATGATGCACATCACTTTGCCTACCTTACCTTCACATCCTGCAGCACTTTGTCATCTCTGATAGCATGTTAGGATTTGAAAGGAATCAGAGAGAGGAGGAGAGAGATTATTATTTTTCCATTAATTCAAAAAAATAACATATGTATATTGAAGTTACGGCAGCCCACATATTAAATGCTCTCATTTAAATAAAATAAGGAAAAATAAAATAAAATACAATCGAAACTAAACTAAACCTCAACATATTCATTTTTTTATTTTCACACACAAACTTTCGCAGGTGTGTGTGTGTGTGTGCTTAAGCTTGTATATTGCTTTGATAGAAGACTGCCCAAAAGGGTGCTCCAAGTGATTTAGTGTATTTTATGTTTGTGATTGAGATTAATAAAATAGTATTATTTTGTTACAATGCTTCAACATGATATTAGTCATGGAAGAGAGTAGTGACCCACTGCCACTTTTGCTTGCTAGTGTTCATCACTATTGGAGATATATTTGACCCATGATTAATTTTATTTAAAAGAAGTGTATTGGATGAAATATGTGGTGTTTGTTGGCTTATACACCATGATTACTTTATTTTTAGTTTCGGTATCAAATATTAAATGCTTAGATCTAAGAATTCTTATTGGCTAGATCAGTTTTGTGCTAAAAGAAGAAATTCTTAGTGTAATGAAGATGCCTTTGTTGGAGCCCTTTTTGAATCAAGCCATTTATTGTTTGACTGTTCTATGTGAGCACTCCATTAATTAGGATCACTTCATTGTCCCACATATATTAAAAACACAACAAAATAAAGTAAATACAACAAGAACTCTTTAGTCGATATGCCATATTAAAGAAAAATACTGCCAATATTACCCTGTAAGTAATGATATATCATCAATATATAAAAAGTGGATAGGAGTGCTCTTATAAATTTGATTTCTTCATACAGAACTCAGGAAAGGGGAGAGAAAGTAAAACACATCACTATTTTCAATAGTTGATATCTTTTATCATGTTGATGTGTGTAATTTCTCTTGAATACTTGCTTGGGTCTTTCTATTTGGTTCAGGTAAATGACATTAGCGGCTACCTTCCAGGCAGAATAGTATTTTTCTTGGTAAATACGCATTTGACATATTATTCATGCTTGTGAGGGAGAAGGAATTATTTTTTTCATCTTTTCAAGGTAAATACGCATTTGACACCTCGTCCCATATTGCTTACGAGGCATGGTGAGAGCCGTGATAATGTTCGCGGCAGAATAGGTGGCGATACCAAGTTGAGGTTGGCATGTTAGTCAGTTTTTATTTAGCATCTTCTCCATTTTGTTCCTATTTTATGACCTAGATTCTGCTATTTTCCAATGTGAGCTTGCCTTTTCAGTATGTGATTGGAAAATGTTTGTGTTCTTCTTGCAGTGATGATGGAGAAATTTATTCAAACAAACTTGCTTACTTTGTAGAAAAGCGGCTGAAATATGAGAAGACAGCGTCTGTAAGCATATCATATGTTTGTTTTTCCTTTGCTAAAGAATAAGTGGCGAATATGACTAAACATTGTGTTGAGCATGTTTATGTTCATTCTTTATCTGTAAAAGGATTCTTTATTGCATTTGTTAATTAAAAACGAGCTGCAAAAATAAGACATATTTCACTATAAAAAGGCTTGCTGAATATAATGTAACAAAAGACAATAATTTCAGTGCTCCTGATAAATTGATGCAAGAACATCATCAAATAATGTAAAATATCACATACATATATGTTTATCTCAATATGAAAATAAATAGTATAACAAATCATTTAAAACACACATATTACGTGCATTCCGATTCACACCAAATCTACTAAGGTAGGACATTGTATCTTATGTTTTTTGCTATAGTATCGTAATATAAAAAAATTCACGTGTAGTTTTCACAAACAGGTGTATTATTTTTTTTTCTTTTTATTTGGTTATGTTTCACTATGGATGAGAATACTTAACATGTGAGTTATATCTATTCATTTTGCCATTTTATAAGGATATACTCTTGTATATTTTATTTCATTTAGTTTTTTATTTAAGTTTGGTATTAGAGTCAAACCTTGGGGATACAAGCCTTGGGATTTCTAGAGAGAGAGAGAACATGTTCACTACAATAGAACAATGCACATGTGCATCATTTGCATAATGTGCATCATGAGCATCAATGCAATTGTGTCTGTGTACTACCTCTTACAGAAGAAGGCGCAAAGAAAGTATGTCCCTTGCCTCCCTCACAATCACTTTTTTTCCTTTGTCACAGGCCAAATAAGTGCGACATGTGACAATGCCTAGCATGCACAAAAAGCCTTTGATGCGTTGCATAGTAGCACATTGTGCAGTAGACACGTGTTTGTGTGTGACACTAACTATTGCTTGTGTCGATCGGAGGAGTGATATAACATCAATATGTATACATAGGGCATTCTTCTTATAGTGTACATATTATAAGAATATAGGACATACTAGAGAGAGGTTGTCAGAACAATATAATGCTAAAATATTAAATACAATAATATTCTGAGAAATTCATACATCAAATACCCATCAAAAATATAAAAAATAATAAAAAGGATAACTACAATGCTCATATCAAATTAGTGCATTCAAATCCATAAAACAAAGCTTGGAAAAAAGAAAGGTGAAGTTTAGCAACCCTCTTTAAGATATTGGTGAAGATATTTGTTGGTTGATTTAATTCTAAATGTATATTGTAGTAATGATTATATCTTAAATTTTGTGCCTAAGAAAAAGTAATATATCTCTATATATTATGGATGCTCATAAAATATCAAATTTATAGTTATGTCGTGCTTTGTTATTATCACGATAAAAGGTTGTGAGAGAATATATTATATGTTTGATCTTTTTGAGTAAATGATGCATTTAAAATATTATGTAATTAATTGTTGTCATCATTGTGAATTTTATTTCTGTATCAAAATAATTGTCTCTCCTATTTTTTTAGGAGATAAGATT
The DNA here is from genome assembly GCA_029783825.1 of Sapria himalayana. Lineage (NCBI taxonomy): Eukaryota > Viridiplantae > Streptophyta > Magnoliopsida > Malpighiales > Rafflesiaceae > Sapria > Sapria himalayana. Next base: position 1,850,031 of record JAREIK010004728.1, on the reverse strand, counting down.
GATTTTGTGAAAAATAAAAATCTTTGTCGTAGATTTTTTGTGTAGTTGGTGCTCAACTCGAATCAAAATACTAAGCCAAGTGAAAGTATTCATGGTCCTTCAAAGAGATTCTAAGTCCTAGTGATTTTTTCATATATCTCAGTTGCAGAGAGTAGTGTCAAGGTGAACTTACCGAGAAAATTCTAGAAAATAAATAATTATACTAATTGCATATATGTAATAAAGTAAAATAAAAGGGTTGAATCGGAAGGAAAGCCAATACTTGGATTAATAAGAGTATTTGCTAGAGTACAATTTAAAAAATCAATCTTTATAAGACTATCAAGTTAATATAATATATATGACAAATTGATATCTGTCATAAAATAAGTAATCTCTATGCTAAGAAAATATTTAAGTTTTTTAAGGTTATTTGTCTGAAATTATGTCTAAATATATTTCTTGAGTTGGATAATCTTTAACTTAGCATCTCTTCCAATTAGAATATCATTCATGTAGATAATCAATAAAATTTTTATATCATTAAAATTTTATAAAAAAAATAAAGAAAAATTAGTATCATATATGTGTAACTTAAATAAGATGATTGCTTGTAAAAACTTATAATTCTGGTTTTGATGATTATTTTAGCTTATATATTATTTTTTATAATTTATAAATTATATTTGATTATACTGCTAGAAATTCAGGTGACTACTTTATGTACATCTCTTTCTCAATATCATTGTAAAAAAATATATTCTTAATATCTACTTAATGTATCATTCAACTATGAGATGATGCAAGAGAAATAAAAAGTTACACTGAGGTCATCTTAGTCATTGGGAAGTATGTATCTTAGTAGTTTACATCAAATTCCTGAGTAAATCATTGCTATAAATCTCTTCTTAAGGTGATATATCTTCGTATTTGGATATATTTTCACAAGGAATATTCATTTAGAATTATTAATAAATTTTCTCATATATTATGATACTAGTTCCTAAGGCTTATTAGAGTTGAGAGCTTACTTTTCTTTCATCATATCTTGACATGATCTTGTATAAGATAATATCTCAAAAGAAGACTTAAGTATTTTAGTACTGTTAAAATAAGTAATAAAAGAAAAATAAAAAAATATAATAAGAGTAAAATAAAATTTATAAATTCACATAGTGAGTACAACTCCTTTGTCCTTATCAATGAGCGATCAAAAGGGCAAGATCAAAAAGATTGATTGCATGATCATCTATTTCCTAAATAGGCATCTCTAGTCTGAGTAAGCTAGGTGTATATTTCTCTTGATATAAATTGTTAAGTTATGTAGTTAAGTTTTCAAATTACCAACTCAATATGAGTATGTACTTGTGAATACTTATAAACTATTATGTCATATGGGCTTGAATGATATCTTATTAGTAAAACCTCATTTTATACCATATCAAAATGATCTATATTCATTAATAGATATAATGATTATGAGAGTAACATCATATTGAGTATTAATATATTTAAATATAGTCTACAAGTGACTTAGTATACTAAATGGTGATCTAGGTATGTCTACAAGTAAGGTAGAAAGAGTAATGGATCAAAGTATAATTTATAGATTCATACTCTTCCTATGATCATTGAAAGACTAATCCTAGTCAAAAATATAATAATGCCTGTACTCATTAAAATCTTATTAATTTCTAGTAATAAATAGTTATATTATCTTTGGATGATCAAGTATTTAAGAAATACACATCTCAAAGTCATAGATATTAATTTGTCTCATCTTGGTGATTAATTTAGGATAAAACAAGTTTATTAAAAAAATTGAGGTAAATTAAATAATTTTTCTTCATTGTGTAGGATCTGAAAAAATATTTGTTAAGAAATGATAAAAGAGGATATCTAATTAATGAGATTAATTGTAGTTAAAATTTTATCTCTCCTAACTATTTTGAAATATATTCTCAAGTAAGAGTATCTGAGTTATATTAATCGGATATTTTTTTCGTAATCTCATTTTATTGGGATGTGTTAAAATAGAAAGTTGATGTATAATTATTGAATCAATACAATAAGTTTTAATTTGGTCTAGTATATATCTTATTACATTGTTACTTAATTTTTTTAATATTTTTATATAATTAATTTTTTATTATATTATGAAAATTTTGAAAAAAAAATGAGATTTATCACAAATGAGATATATTTATGTATATCTCGAGCATTCATTAACAAAAGTAATCTAATTTTTAAATTTTTTTTTGGTAGCATATTTGTTAGGTCTACATACATTTGAGTGTATCAGGTTGGGTGAGTACTACACAAGCTAGACTATTATGTAGGATAAGAAATATTGCTAAGCTTTAGTAACTAATATGCCTCAGATAGTCAAATTCTAGAGTCAAAATATTCTTAAAATTAGCATAGTATTTTCTCAACTTGGTTAGTGTTGCATAACCGAGTTGAGAATGCACAAGTAAAGATTATAACACATTTAAATATATAGAAGAAAATCTTAAAATAGAAAAGAGATTTTACAACCTATCATGTTTAATTCTAAATAATTTTTTTTCTCAAAGTCTCCTAATTTTATAAATAAATATTAATAGAAATAAACACAAAAATAAAGTTGAATTGACTATAAAGATAACTCACATACAATAAAATAACATAACAATCATGAATAAACAATACACAAAAAAGTGGTAAAGATCATAGTTGCGTGCTATCATATTCATTGACTTTTAAATATTTATTATTGACTATAATATTATTTTCAAAATATGAAAAAAATATTATAGATAAAATATATTATTGGTAATATAAGCATTAGCTTTTGTATTAACTATACAAGAGTCCAAAGTGAGTGCAATAGTGAAATAATAAATAATATCTAAAAAAAGGAATTGATATATTGATGCCTTAGTGATGAATTAATTATATTTTTTTATAGTAAGTATAAGTGTCATGTTAGGTGAATATTATAAGAACTTATGTATAACTCGTATAATCAACAAGTCTCTCTCAATATTATGTAAAATTTTCAGAATTTTTTTTTGGATATAATATTCTATAGTTATCTCTGGTGTGACTTATTCTCTTATAGTAGATACGCTAAATTATTATTTGCTTTCATCTAGTTTTATTGTGATAATTTCTCTCTAATGTCACAAAATTATGATTCCCCAATTAGAAAACTATATCTAATTAGGGATTTTATCTTATTTATGTTTTTTTACAAATATGTAGAACCCTTGCTAGGGTTTCTACCCAAAAACACCATTGTGTCATAGTGAGCCATTGTGCATTGTTGCACACCAGTATTACACACCACCGTTGTGTACAACCACTGTTGTTGCCATTTACACGTGCCTCTACTACTACTATCATGCTCTCCTCTTTAATCACCTTTTAAGTGAGGGTGTGATAGCGATTAGCGACTTGCTCATGTTGTTAAATTAAATTTTTTTTTCTTTTTTATTTTCTTCTTATTTGATGTGCAAAATGTATTGATACACAAGTTTTTCACATAGAGCATATTGCTATCTACCCAAATTAGTAGTACAAGCATTTTTTTTATTCAGTTTTTGCAGTGTTCAAAAACCCTAAATTAGTGTTTCTGATTTGGCATTTTTCTAAATTTGGGTTTTCGCTTAAGAAACCCTAATTTTGACATGGGGCATGTAACTATATACCCAAAATAGGGTTTTTGATTGAGTGAAATCTAAATTTTTGAGTGGTAAATTAATTGATTGAGTGGTATTTGGGGTATTAAGATATTATGTTTGTATATAGACAGGGAATTTTCCCTACAATGCATATATTATAGAAAAAAATGTCATGCTAGATGTAATTATTAGGTATTATTTTTTGAGAGAAGATCATGAGTACTATATAGTATGAGAGAGATAAGCTGACTACCAAAAATATTTTGTGGTCCTCATATAGTTTATCCATCAAGATATTTACTAATCTAGAGAGAGGTATACAAAGATTCTCTCTAAGCTAATATCAGATACTTTTTTTAGATATTATTAATTTTGTTACTCATATTTTCTAATCAAAATTTTAAATTATTGATATTGGAGCCAATACTCATTTTTTCTGAGTATTATTTTAGCCAATGACAAATTCTTTAAAGTTATTTGGTATATCATTCTTCATATGCTGACACACTCATAAAATGAGATTGTTGAACAATAGATATTTAGTTAAGATAGTTTAAACACTTGCATTTAAGAAGAGTATTTCGAAATATTTTTTGGAAGATTTGATTTTAATTATAAATTATTTCATTAATTAGATATATTATTCTATTATTTCTTATTATATGTCCTATCAGATCATACATTTTAAAGAGATATAATTTAGTCTACCTCATAGATTTTTGAAAGTATATTTTGTTCATAATCATGCACTTAGGATTTTAAGATGTGTCTTTCTTAGGTATTCTATTATTTAAAGAGAATATAACTATTTTTAACTAGAGTTTAATAGGATTTTAGTGAGTGCTGATATTATATTTTTTGGCTAAATTATATGAGTCATTTTTAAGTGAGTTTGAAAAAACTAAGAGTTAAGTAAATATATTTGAACTTATTTCTCTTCATTATTATTCATTAGTTCCACTTGGACCTCCAGATAGGAAAATTTTACCTATCTGCTATACTTGAACTTGTTACTCTACATTATTATGATACTCACATGGAATTATAATATATATTAATAAGTATAATTTTTGTTGATTATGGAGAGAGAGATGTCTCATGAGAGAAAATCTTTCTCGAATCAGATGACATAGTAATTCATAAGTCTATTACGATTCAGACTCATGATGAGATGGAGACTGGGAGATTGAATCACCCAAGCACTAGTGTTTATGCTAGAAGGAGGGGATATACATAGAGGTGTCAAACGGGCCGGCCCGGCACGGCACGGCCCGTTTTTCACGGGCACGATCGTGCTACCGTGCCGTGCCTCGCCTGGCCCGCTCGGGCAAACCTGTCCGAGCGGTTCGGGAAACGGGGACCGCGGGTCGGGTCGAATTTGACTCGACCCGCGGTCTTTTTTTGCGGGAGGGGAGGCATGCGGTCGTTGCCGTGCCGCAGGCCGAACCGTGCCTGGCCCGGCACGGTCCGTGCCAAAGCCGGGCACGGCACGGGCCCGGGCAAGGATTTTTTTCGTGCCGTGCCTCCTGCTGGGCCGGGCCGGCCCGGCACGGTTGACACCTCTAGATATACACAACATGCTCAAACTAGAGATAAATCTACCAAGGAGTAAGATAATCTTGCAGTCGACTCATCTAATCTTATTCTTTTGATTATTCTCTCGAAGGGATTGATGAGTTGTGCTCAGTATTTAATTACACATGTATTGTCATATATTTTTTTTTTATTACTTGTATTGATTATACTAGGATATTTTAAGTCTTTTTCTAAAATTATATCTCATTTAAGATAGCGACATGTCATATTGCAAGATATAGATATCCTTCCTTCAAATAGACTTAAAAACTAGTATCATAATTCATGAGGTTTGTTGTTGATTATATGTGGATGTTCACTATGAATATATATCCAGATGGAAAAATAAATCATTTTAAAATGAAACTTATCACAATAAAATTTGCTAAGATGTTTGGTGTTGACTACTCGAATTTTCTTTCGTATAACCAAGTTGACATCAATATAGATTCTAATTTCACTAGCAGTATCTTACATATGTAGGATACACATGAGAAATGAATAATGTATCTTTTTATGATGAATTTGAGGATGAAGTGTATATGGAGCAATTATAGTTGTGAAAGGCACAAGGCGCACCAAGGCGCAAGGTGCACTTAAGGTGTGTTTTTTTATGTAAGACGTACCATATTTTATATGTGTATTTTTTTTAATATAATCAAATATACTAATTCAAAAATATCCTTACACCTCTTCACTTGCCTATTGCACATCGCTTCTCTCACTGTAGCTCATCGAGGAGCTCCATGGGGTTCGACCAAGTTCTTTGGGAGCTCCATGGACCTCGTCGAGCTTCAAGAGCTCGATGGATGGCAACCTGAATGGAAGCATGCTTGTAGAGAGCTTCGCACCTTAGGGAAGATGTGTGTCTTTTCTAATATCCATGCACCTGCATGAATGAGTCTCTCCCTAGCCAAGGCGAGGATCATCTATGTGTCTGAGCCTAGCCGCACCTTTCACAACTATGGGAGCAATTACTTGGGTTTCAAGCAGTACAATTAAATATAATTTATAATTTATAAATTATGTAAAATATTACCCGACTTAAAGCATTTATTAAGAGTTTATTTTGTGAGGTTTTTATAATAAATTATCTCATTTGATTTATATAAGTATATTATAGATTTTTTTTTTCTTTTGGATGAGCCTTGGCGACAGGGTGATTTTGTTGATTATGTATGTAGATGACCTTGATAATCTTGTGAATATTAAACTTTTAGGTTTAAATTCTAGCAGATATTTTATATTTATCTATGTATTAATTTATCTTTTGATAAAAATAATGTATTTGACTTTACTACTTACATAAAAATTATTAGAAAAATTAATTTTAATGATTATGATCAAATTAGATATAACACACATAATTTATATAATTAGTTGTTTCTAATATTTTCCTTGGCATTAACCTTGATATAGCTCTTCACGTGCTGTGATGTATGAAGAAGTTTTTGGAACTTGGGATTTATTTTAGGAATCATTAATATTTATAGTTAGTCAAGTATTTCGATTCGAGTTGTGCCTTAGTGGTCATCAAGAAGTTGTTTATGATAGTATTTTTTACTTTTCTTTGAGATAATCTTTTCTCATAAAAAAATAAAAGATAACCAGTTATTTTGAGATGCAGTGTAGAGGCATAGTACAAAAGCAAATGTGATAGTTATCTTGTTAGATATTTTAGATGATGAATCTTCTTGAGGAGATCGTGTATCTGCACTTTTCTCTCATAACTCTTTACTATAATAGTCAGACATTGAGATATATTCAGTCTAATCTTATGTTTCACTAGTCGATAAAGTATATAGAGGTGGATTGGTTATTTATCATGGAGAAGATTCGTAAGGTGAATATTCTTATAGCATAAATTCGTATAACAAAGTAGTTAGCAATATTTATAGTTTGAGAGGAAGAATTATAGTTTACTATTGTGTTTATAGTTTTATTTTTTCTTTTAATTTTTTAGTTTATATTTTTGATTAGAATATTTAATTAATGAGATACTCTAATTATTTTTATTCATTATATAATATGATATATATTATGTTTGATATATTGAGTGATTATAATTTATTTCATATTATATGACCTATAATTCAGCAAGATGTTATGATTAATATTTATGTTTTCTTTATTTTTATCTTTATATTTTATAGATGAGAGCACCCAACATGTGACTACTCAAATTTGTTATTCATTATTACTTTTCATTTATCCCACTTGAACTTTCTCCTAGGAGATAAAATTATTCATTTGTTATATTTGAATTTGGTAGTCTACCTTATGATGATACTCATATAGAATCATGATATATACTAAGTGTAAATTTTGTTGATTCTGGAAAAAATGAGATATATCAGGAGAGAATCTCTCTTGAATTTAGATGATATACTAATTCATGATTCACTCAGTTTAGGCTCCTGATGAGTTATGCACTGAGTGACTGAATCACCCAAGACATAAAGTTTATACTAGAAGGAGTAAATATATACAAGATGCTCAAACTAGAGGCAAATTACCAAGGAGCCAATTGATCTTGTAGCTGATTTATCTAATTTTGATCTTTTGATCACTTATTGGAATGAACAGAAATGTTGTGCTCAACATTCAATCACACAGGTATTGTTGTATATGCGTCTTCTCATTTTTTTTAAATTCTTTTATTACTTCTTTTGATAGTATTAGGATGCTCATGTTTTTTTTTTTGGAGCATTATCTCACACAGGATAGCACTAGGTATTGTTGTGAGTTGATCTCGTCTAATAAGAAAAGTTAAAAGTTTACTATTATTTTTAGATCTTGTTCGAATTGCATATTTGATTGAGGAGATTTAATTTTCTATTTTTTGTCTTATTAAAGTTTGTTATTTTTTGTCTTATCAACAATATTTAATTTTCATATTTCTATTGCATATCCCGATTGCATATTTGGTTATGTTGGTTTGCTGCGCATGCTAGATTTGGACTAGCACACTACAAAGAACAATTCAGACAGCAAGTCCTATTACTGGTTTTCCAAAGGTTAGTTTGAATGAAGGATATTCCAGTTGCACTCGCTTAGTTGAAAGCTCATATTTTGTTTATATTGTTGATAGATCCAATGGCGTGCCCTGGATGAGATAAATGCTGGAGTATGTGATGGGATGACTTACGAAGAAATAAAGAATAGCATGCTGGAGGAATATCTGTACGCCTTTATGCTTAAACTTAAATTATTACTAATGGCAACTTTTGAAGTTCTGAATCATTGAATAGATAAAGTTTATTTACACCTATTGCTATGTGTTATAATATAGACATATCTTATTTTTGATTAAGAAAATTTCATTATATTATCATTTTTTCTATGAGGATATGTTTTCTACTTGGTATCAGAGCTAGGGTTAGGTCATCATAGAGAAAAAAATGTGTGTTGTGTGAGTATAATGGTGGTGCGTAGTTGGCACACATGGTGCATGATAATCCTTAAAGTCACACCACTATGCATAGCAAGAGCCCATGCGATTTTGTGCATAGTAAGCATGCAACATGCACCAATACAACCTCGTTCACAACATATGCACATCAGGCACCCACACAACCCTAGGTGTTTATTTTTCATAGTGAGATGCATAGTAGGTGCACACTATCATTAGACATGCTTGATAGGCATGCACATTAAGCGTGCAAGATGTAAACAAAAGAGGCATAGTTGTGTGGAGTTGAACACTGGTGTAGTGTGTGATACCAACTCATTATTTGTGTCGATATTTATGTGTCACACTAACCTAGTAAATAACATAGTAGAAAAAATGTTAGAAGTTATTTTTAAAGAAAAATCTAAGAGTATTATAAATATTGAGAGACGGATTAATTACAGGAGTCATTCAAAAATTATCATAAAATTTTTTATCGTGATATTTAATAGAGAGGATTACATAAAAATATTCTCTAAGATAGTTACAGATGTTTCTCATCTACTATGTACTAAAGTTCTTGTGACTTATATTTTAATTTGTCTTATAGATTCATGAGCTAATAGTCACATTACAACTAATTACTATTTGTTTGTTATTTTGTGTTCTTATTTCCTAAATGTTATATTAGTAAATCATTAAAAATTCTTGATTATGGTAATATTCAACTAAGTATTTTTTTTTATCACATGTTTTTATTTATGATTCATTGCTCACATAGTTTTTTTATGTGAATTGTATTTTATGATAATTCAATTATGATTTTTTTTTTTTCTACAAATGTTGACTTATAATATTAAAAGATTTTGAGACAATTTTCTTTTAAGAGTAAGCTTGGTGAAATATATGTTGTTGAGTCATTACTTGTTTATTCTCAACTTAGTCACTTATTTTTGGCCAAAGTAAGAATAATAGGTCCTAATATTAGATGTTTTAATTCATTAGAGTGTGATGCATGTTAGCTGAAAGGTATGTCATATCTCCCTTTCTGGCCTATTAAATTTATTTGGATAAAAACTCATTTGATTTTATATATTTAGACATATAAGGACTTAGTAAAGATGATATCTAAAATATATTTAGATAATTTATTATTTTTAATAATGATTGTATATGCTTCAATTGTTTATTTTTTTTTATTTTAGATTATATATTTTCTCTATTTTTTAATTATCTCATAAAAAATAAAAAAATTGAATTTATGAATATATAAAAATCATTAGTAATGAGAATGTTTTTGAGTGTATGTCTATTAGTTTTAGGACTTATTGTATTAGTGTATCTTCAAAAAATAAGCTTTTAGAAAAGGAAAATTGGTATTTAGCTGAAATTACTTTATCAACTGGATTACTTTATTAACTGGATTTCTTCTTTTATTCTTTCTCATTGTTTATCCTTTTAGATTTTATATCCTATAATAGATTATTTAGTTTACCTCTAATAATATGTGAGAGCAGTGAGTTGATGAGGTAGTAGGCTTGCATAGAGCCCAGACGTAGTTGGTGCGCACAAATCCTATAGGCCCACTATGTGAATAGTTGTTGTGTGCAATGCAAATCCTAGTGATAAATGCAAACTCCAAACATCAGTAATTAAAAAATTAAAAAAAAAGTACAAGTGGAGAGCCCTTATAAATATTCAATTTTGACTGAGATATTGTATATTGGAGAAGCTAAAAATTTAAAAGTCAAATATTAAAAACATAATGTTAATTGATTGTGAGATATATTAATTAAGAAAATATATTAGAGTTTCTTATCTGATACATCAAAGAAGTATTATGAGCGAATTATTTCCTATGAATTACTCAAGTATTTGTAAATTTGTAGAATAATCACATATGATAGTTTAAGTTATTTTGTTAGTTTTATTAATGATTATACTTGATTTACATTATTATTAGTATTGTAAAATTTTCAAAATTTTTCATTTTTGTGAAATTTTATGAAATAATAAAAATTCAATGTTATGAAGATATTAAGAAGTGATAATATATTAAAATATATTTTTTATTAATTTTCTTATGTATTCGAGGACTATGAAATAGTTTATTAGATATCATGTATTAGTACTCCTATATAGAATATTATAGCTAAGATGATTAGGATTTCTTATTTTATAGAATTGTACCGAAATATTTTTGAGGAAAAATGATATTAACTATACTTTATTCCAGCTTGTATGCTCTGAAGATAGATTATTTTACTTTCCACCCAATACCCTTGAATGTACTTGTTGTTTAGAATCTTTCTATAGGCAGGGAGAAGATAATTGCACATAATATAAAGTGCATTTTCATTATGTACTCTAGTACTCAAAATAGATATAAGTATAATTTGCTGAAGGCTATGAGAATTATTATGTGTTGATGTCTCTTTCTTAGATGATGAGTCATTCCTTAAGGATTCGATATAATAGAATCTTCCTTCAGACATTGTAATAACAGAGTAATGTTTATCTAGTTGTTATTTTTCATGAATAAAGAACTACTTTTTTTATGTGTTTGTCTGATGTAACTAGCATGATTGGTTTTGAGGAGAATAGTGATACTTCTCCTAGGATGGTACACTGTGGATAGGAGCCTAGTGTGAGTGTTCTATTGAATATGAGTTATGAGTCTTCTATTATATCAGATGATCCGGCTCTATATAATGATTTGAATATTTCAATTATATTACGAAAGAAATGAATGGCATGTTATGCTCAATAGTTGCAAGATCTCGAACACCTTTTTTGAAGTATTTAATCATCAAGAATAGCAACAAGCTATGTTAGAATTATTGAGTATAATCATATCTAACCATATGTGGGATCTCATCACATAATTAGCTGGTAAGCTAGTTGTGGGATGCAGATGAGCATATACTATTGTGGTTTTCTTATTATCCAATTTAGTTTTTTATTTTTTATGAGAATACTCGACTTGTGAGTTATCTTAATTATTTCTACTCACTATATAAGGGGCATCTTAAATATATTTTTTATGAATATTATTCTATTATTTCAATTTATATGTGTTAAGTTTAATAAGATATTAGAGCAAATTTTGAAATTTTAGAAAGAAAATACAAGTATTGTACTTGATTAAAATATTAGTTTCAACAAATATATCGGTACTTAGATTTTATGTATATATCGAAGAGGTCTATATTTTTACATGAGTACTAATTAAGGATATAAATATCAGTTTTAACGGATATATTAATATTTAGAATTTATGAATATTTCAGAAATATATCGGTGAATTTATCAGAAATTTTTATTACTGACAGTATCATCATAGTACACGTATAAGGTATGCGTGTACTATTTGGAGAGAAAATTGTGTATGCGGGTGTATTGTAGGGGAACATAGGTGCTTTGTAGGCACACAATGGTGTGCGCAGGCACACAAAATGCATGTAGATTAGGCACGTGCAGTGGAGTGCACGGTGACAAACATGGTGGCATGTGATAGTCCTTTTGAAACTCTTAGCTAGGTTTTATTTAAATATTTGACAAAAAAATAAAAAAAAGAAAACATGATAGCATGTGATAAACATGCTAACATCTTTATGAAGGTTTTGAATAAGTTGTAGCTTATTTTTTTTTATAAATAAGGTATTTTGAACTTGTAGACATCAGCATGACTGGGGATGATGTAATGTTATTAAGTTTTATGTTATTATTTGATTTAGATTTTATATAGGGTATAGTTTTTTATGACTTGATTTTTACGTGATATCAGAGTAAAATTTTATAAGAGGAAATTTTGTCATGAGGCATGCACTGTTATAACACAATACATGTGAAGTATGCATTCTAATAGCACAATGCATGTGTGTGAATGAAGAAATAATGCACAAACATGTAGTAGTAGACACTCATTGTGCATCTACTATGCAAGCACAAGTGTGTGTAGTTTGTGATATGGTAGTCTACACTGGCAACGCCCATTGCATTGACCTGGAGAGGTGTACATGTGTGAGTATAGTTTTTGAACAATGCATGTGTGAATAGTGCACACGCTCACTTGGAGAAAATCAAGATATTAGTTTTTATGTTATAAAGACTGTTGTACAAGATTTATTCCTTGTGGATTACACGAGTTTGGACAATTCTTTAGTCAATTGATGATGTATCATTTAACTAATCGATCTTCTAGTTGTGAGTTAAAAGATTGGTTATTGATCTATTCTCATCCGAGGGTTCTCAAAGAGTTATTACTTTGTGATTCTTGATATTTAGGTATTATAGGTTTTGTGACTCATCAATATAGTTTAGTATCTTGAATTATTCACTCAGAAGCAAATAGTCATATTATATATAATTATTTTTATTTTACTATATGTAAATTTATTCGTTAAGTGTTATAGTAGGCAATGGCAAGCTCTAAGAAGTTTTTAGTTATAATAATATTTTAGTTTGATCCTTTATTCAATATTTTTTGTTTATTCATAATTACTCAGTTAATTATTTTTTTAGATAATTTAATTATAATTTTTTTTTATTAAATTTTCTTCATAATATCAAAAGACTTGAAGAAAATTTTTTTATGAAATTGAGCAACATAGAATATATGTTCTTATTTATTTGGTAGTATATCCTACTAGATATTTGAGTATTATTAATATATTACTTATTTTTTTTTATTTGATCATATTTTTTTAGTTTAGTTAAGAATGTTAGATCATATTATTAGAAATATTTTTACACTAGAGTATAGGTGTGTCATTTATTAAAGCATAACAGTATTTCTTATGTTGTTTATTAGACTTGTATGAGTAAGGATTAATTTGATTTGATTCAATCAGGCATATAAGGACTTAATAGAGATAAAACTCATGATAGATTTTGATATTTTGTCATATTCTGTCATATTTAGTATTGATTATACACGTTTTACTTGGTTAGCTTTTTTTTATGTTTAGATCATGAATTTTCTTTATTTTTTAATTATTTGATAACGAAATTTAAAAATAAATTAAATAAAATAATGAAAAATATTAAGAGTGAAAATTGACAATATATTATAGTATATATCTGATAATTTTAATATTTACTATAATGATTACAGGATCATATATTAGACTTATTATACTAGTGTATTCTCACAAGATGAGATTGTAAAAATAAATAATATATATTTGATCAAAATAACACTGACAATTCTCTTTGATAAAAGTATTATAAAGTATTTAGCCATAAATACTTATCATATCTCATAGAAACTTTGTGAATATTTATTTTGTTTAGGATCTCTCTTAGATGACCATTTACTATGAAGGCCAATTCCCATGACAGATTAGATCACTTTAAAGGCGAAACTTGTTATGTGGATCTCTCTTAGATGGGTATTTGATATGAATTATTAGTATATTTGACTTAAAATATAATAAGTAATTATAGGAAAAATACTAAAAGATCATATTTTGAATCATATAGATGTGTTATAATTTTTTATTTATTTTTATGAATAGGCTTAGATAACATGTTAATATTATTTATTGTATATATGGTTTACTTCTAATTATCAGAGACGTTGAGAATCACTCAATTTAATAAGTAATTTCAATCATAATTTTTGATAAAAATATTTTTTTTATCAGATATTTTTTTTAAATAGAGATTTTATCTATTTTTTGAGGGTGATTATGTTGTTACAAAGGATATATGTATTTGATATTCTCATAGTAATTGGCCTTGAGAGTTGTACTCTAGCAAATACTTCAATTAAGCTAGATATTGATTTTTTGTCTAGTATGAGTTTTTCAGTTGTCTATACTACAAGAAGAAAAATTATAGGAAATTTTTATTACTGAACTTTCATCTGATTAATTATAGCTTTTCAATATAATTAATTATTTTTTAGATTTTATAAGATAAATTTTCTTTTATGTAACTCTTCACATACTATAAGTCTTGATATTTATTTCAGTGATTACAAGCACATGTAGTCAATTAGATATCAGATTTGAGTTGGCACTAGCTTGCACAAAGAAGTGATTAATTATTAATTTTTATATTTTTTTTAATATATTTTTATCTATTAGAAAAGTAAGAAATAGACAATTATTTTAAGGTCTAGCATAGAATTGAAATTCAAAGTATTTGCAATAATCACTTGAAACATGTTTTGGATCATTCACTGTCTTGACGAGATCATGCGTCCATCTTTTTCTCACATTACTCTCTACAATGATGTAGGTAGTATAATTTCTTATCAACTATTTCACATGTGAATGAAACATATAGAGAGAAATTGCTTCTTGATCAAAGAGAAATTCATGATAGGACTATTGTTTTCATCGACGTTCTTATGGCAAATTAATTAATTAACAATGTCTTCATTAGAACTTTAAAAAGGATATACCTCATTCTTCTATCCATCATGTTTTATGTTATATTTTATAGATAAGAACACCCAACATATGGGCCATCACTATTGAAAACTAGGTTATATATTTAAAGTTTACATTTTATTGGCATTTTTATTGAGTATGAACTTGTGATTTTCTATGGATTGATTTTATGATATTAATCACTTTAAATAATACATCCTACACAAGTATTATAAATTTATTTCTAGAAATTATTTTTAGTATAAGTATTTATGGTATTAAGTTAAATCTAAGATATGAATATCTTATTATTTTCTAGTAGGCCATTAGTTAATATTATACTTGATTTTATCATTAAAATTAAAAAAGGTTAAGCCAAAATAAATTAGATTAGACTTCAAAGTTATGTGGATTTAATATGCATGATGTTAGAACATATTTTATCAAATTAAATATACATATATCATTTTATATTATACCAAAGTGATTTGGTTAATAAATTGTTTCACATCTATAAATGTTACAAACATAATACATACATATATGTGTGTGTGTGTGTGTTTGTAAAATAAAAAAATAAAAATAATTAAAGCACCCCTTATATATTAAGACATTTCTAATATAAAATTATAAGTATAAATAAAGAAATATCAATAATTGCTAATTTATTTTTTAGAGATTATAAGATTGTATGGCATGCCTAGAACAATAATTTTGGATATAGATATTAAATTATTGAGTTATTTTTGAAAAATTGCATGATATAAGTTATAAACTAAGTTATTATTTTGTACAACTTACTATTGATAAACTGATAATATAACTTAAGTAGTGAATGAGACTTTTATCCATCTTGTTAGAAGTTGTCATAAGCAAGTATATTAAAGAAAATTATTTATCCCACAGTCAATCATATTATGCAACATGGGCCCATATGGCCCATCATCATGCTAGGTGGCTCTGCTTGGATACATATGGCCCATCACCATGCTAGGTGGCTCGGCTTGGGCCTATATGGCCCATAAATGTGGATGGCCTATGCACGACCTGGCCAATCACTTTTTTTTATGATATTCTCTCTATTTTCACACTCTAATACGTCCTCATTTTTTTCATACTTGCTCTGTTTGAGAAATTTTGATATTCTAAGGTCACGACATAATCAATTCTCGAGGTCATTGGGTAGTAGTGTGACAAGTGCATTTGGATGTATTGAGAGATTTAATTAATTTTTTATACTATATGACAACTTTATAATTTTTTTATACTATATTTGCATAAATTGTTTTGAATATATTTACATAAATTGTGTAACTTGTGTGTATCATGTAAGGTGTGTATCATATTTAAGTAAAGTCCAATAATATGATAATTTATTATAATAAATTATGTATCATATTAATTTTTTTATTTGAAATAAAATATTTTTTAATTTATATTAACATCTAATATTGTGGTTGATGAGCTCAAAATTTTAAGATAACATATTTTTTTTTTTTTTTTCCAACTTATTTTTTTTTTTTGACCATAATAAATAACTTTATCAAATTTATGGTTAGATATAGTAAACAATCTGTTATAGAATAAAATAAAAATAAAAATAAAAAATGATCTCACAAAAACTAAATAAATAAATAAATAAATAAAATAATATATAAATCTCTTCCTGTATTAGGGCTCGTAGAAAAGACAAGCTAAGGTACAGGTATCCTCGAGGAGAATCCTATTTGGATGTTATCCAAAGGTACATGCATTTTATTCTTCAGTTTTAAATTGACTTTTTTTTTTTTTTTTTTTTGCATCACTTTCTTGCTAACTGGTGGTAATGGAACTTCCTTTTCCGATTAATGCAGACTCGAGCCCGTAATTATTGAACTGGAAAGAGAGCGAGGTCCTGTAGTAGTGATTTCTCATCAGGTTTTATTCTTTTTTGTTATTTTATATTTATGTGTATAATTACATGACACTAATATGTATTGGATCTCATTAGAAAAGTATTGGCATGAGTAATCATCTGGGAAATCCTAATACTGCATATATATATATTAGTAATTATACTTTGTGTTGTGTCACACCATCACTCATAGAGAAGAGAGCTTCTCTCTTGATCAAATAGAGACAAATGATCCTTAAAGATTTATATAGGGAGGTGGAAAGATTCTAGAAAATTAGAGATACCTCCTTCCTTTACAAGAAGAATCTGTAAGATTCTAGAAGATTCTCATAATTTCTATGTAAATCTTATGTTCTAGATATCTCTTAAAAATCCATGTACATCTACATCATGTGTTCTAGAATTCTTTAGACTTATAGATAACGTTCAAATATTCTACACACTTTCATAGATATGGATAAAAGATGAGATTATCTCATTTGTAAATCACCAGATTTTGAGATTCTCTAAATGATTGTAAAGTGTTCTTTCTTTAATAAAAAAAAAAATTTTTTTAGTGTTCTCTTGAGTTATCTTTGTTTCTAAATCGTGGATAGAAGCAGAGCATAATTTGCAAGATAAGTGAGAGACTGACTCGGCAACATATGAGGAACAAGTTTTCCAAGCGTCACACGAAAGTTTAGCGGGAATACTAAGTCCGTGACACTTGGTATGATGACAAATATATTCGTCTAAGGATGATTGCTATTAGGTTCGAGATTCATCAAAAGAAATAAGACTATTGAGATATTAACTTATATCAGATTCAGTGCTAAGGAGTGGTATTATGCTCCATGTACAACTTAGATATGACAAATGGGTCGTACCGTGCCGGCACTGCCCTTTTTTTAAGGCACAATCATGTAACCATGTCATGTCGTGTCAGGCACGGCACGGTGGCACGGTCCACCAGCCCAGGACAGCACGGTCGGCACAAGCAAGTTCATGGCCGTGCCCGATCATGCCGAAAGGCGACGATGCACGGGTTGTGCATCTTCGCCGTTACCCGATGGCAGATGGTGGCACGGGCCTGAGTCCACGGCTGTGACGGCGAAGTGTGACCGGCTTATGGGCCCACCAATTACAATCGACCACGTGACCAATTATTTTAAAAAAATGGGCTACCACGTGATGGGGCAGTCAAATTTTTTTGTCCGGCGGGGACCTTGTCAGTCAGTCATCCGGGCTAATTTACCGTGTCGTCGAGCCAGGCACACGGGTCAGGCCAATCACACGGGTCATGCATGGCCCGACATGAGGCATAGCTCATGCTAGCCTAGCACGGCACGAATTGTGCCATGGGGCAGCCCAACTCAGCCTGAGGCAGGGTTCTGGACCCTGCCGGCCAGGCTTTTCTGAACTGGATCGTGCTCGGGCTGCCCGGCCCGGTTTGCACCTCTCGTATAATTTATGATTTTCATTATTTTATGATTATGATGAAAATATTCAACATGTAAACCATGCTGATCAATTCTCAAGTTTTCATAATATAAGATTTAATTATATTTATATGTGTGATTATATAAATATTAACATATTAGGTCTCATTAGAATTTTAAGTAATAATAGAATCGGGACTGATGAACACACTAAAAATTTTTGTGTTACATGTATGTATTAGAGGTAATGCTTGAATACAATGACAAGTATTTTTCGTCAAATGGTGGCAAGTCTTAGGTTCAACGCTTGTCTTGCCCTAAATTATTTATTTTTTGCTAGTAAAGTTATTGAGAGATTAATTTTTCTCAAGCCTCATGCTAAGCAGGAGCCTTATTCTCCATTATCTTACACTTATAATAAGAGTACCCAACATATAGACTATGCTAATCAATTCTACTTTGTTATGGCATGGGATTTTTTTTGTATTTTTTAATTTTCATTCTTTTGTCATGTGTTTTTAATGCTACACAAATTTTTAAAAATCCTTCGTGCTCTGTGCGTGAAGGCTGTATTGAGAGCTCTATATGCATATTTTGCTGATAGACCCCTAGAGGAAATTCCTCATATTCAGGTAATTCACTGCCCAATTTCCATCATTTATGGTTTCTACTTTCTAGTTATGATAGAAACTTGAGATTGCATTTCATTCTCTGATTCAAATCTCTGTGTGTGTGTGTGTGTGTGTGTGTTTGTGTGTCTGTATACCTCTGTGTGTGTGTTTGTTTGTCTGTCTGTTTGTGTGTTTGTTTGTCTGTGTGTGTGTGTGTTTGTTTGTCTGTCTGTCTGTGTGTCTATCTGTCTGTCTGTGTCTGTCTGTGTCTGTCTGTGTATGTCTTTGTTTGTGTGCCTGTGTGTCTGTTTGTGTGTGTCTATCTCTGTGTGTGTGTGTATGTGTGTGTCTATCTCTGTGTGTGTGTATGTGTGTGTCTATCTCTGTGTGTGTGTATGTGTGTGTCTATATGTCTGTCTGTACGTGTGACTGTTTGTGTGTATGTCTGGCTATCTGTGCGTGTGACTGTTTGTGTGTCTGCCTGTCTGTTCGTGTGACTGTGTATGTCTGTTCGTGTGACTTTGTGTGTGTCTGTATGTGCGTGTGTCTGCTTGTCTGTGCATGTCTGTCTGTATGTGTCTGTCTATCTGTCTTTGTGTGTCGGTGTGTCTGTGTCTGTCTGTGTGTGTGTGTGTGTGTGTGTGTGTGGATTTGTGATTGAGCATTGTCAGGTGCCGCTGCATACGATAATTGAGATACAAATGGGTGTGGCAGGCGTGCAAGAGAAAAGATACCAGCTCATGAATTGACAATAGCAGTAGTTTTTTTTTGTTTAAATTATGTAGCTTTGTTCTACAAATAAGGTACAGTGTATGTTCATCAATGTTGCTACCCAGTTCAACTATGAAAATATGTGTCTGTGTGTGTGTGTGTGTGTGTGTGTGTGTGTGTGTGTGTGTGTGTGTGTGTTTCTTCAAGTTTTTGATGTGTTGCATGTGGCTTGGTGGTAAAGGCTTGTTTATAAAGGGTGCTGGTTTTATTCTTACTGTGACCTTAGACATTAGATGCTCGAGAAAGTGAGTAATTAATTGTTCTTTATTTTTTCAACGGCAGATGTATGAGTTGCAGACAATTTAGTTTCTGATTGTCTATGCACCAAAATCTAATCATTTTATATTTTTGTGCTTATTTTTTTATTTTAACTTTTTAAAATCTTATTATTATTATTATTGTGTTTTATGGTGCAAAACACATTTCCTCATTTTAATTTTTTAAGAGTTGTAATTTTACAATTTTATAACTTTGCGACTAATGTTCCATTACGCATGGAACCCTAGTACTTGGTGCAGGGGGCCATGGCCAATGCACCTCACTCTAGTCCTTTGTGCATAGTCCTTGCCTATACAGGTGCTTGTGCCACGTAATGAGTTGTGAGCGTGTAGGTCTATGTATAGCACTAAAACTAATATTATATTACTTCCCTATATAATGAGATTGTAATGTGTTGGATAATTTGAACTAGTGTCAAGGGAAAGTTTTTACCACACAAGGAGACTTTCCTTTGATATACTCACTCAAGTTTTGATAACTCTCAAGTTTTTATATATTTTTTAAAATATTTTTCTCTCTTGATTAGCTTGTGTGGAAAATCTTATTTTTATAACTCTTATGAGTTGTAAGTATATGGTGACTTTGGCAACTAAGAAGAAGAATTTCCTAGCCTAATCATAATGTTATATGTATAGCACTAAAACTTGTGCTCCGTAACAAGTGATGTTAGACATGATCAACTTCCTTACTATGGCATTCCTTTTCGAGATCAAGTACTATGGGCAAAATATTTAACTGTCAATGATTGTGACTTTGATATGATATTGTGACTTTGAAGAAACTAATTGTCACAATGCCATAAAAAAAAATATTCTCCAAAAAAATTCCTAAATTTTTAGTGATGTCATGATAATTCACCGTAAATTTTTCCCAATTTATTGACTCGGCAATGGAATGAAAAAAAACATCAAAGAAAAATATTGCTTGAGTAAATCGTTAGAAGAAATGGAAGAGATAAAAACCTAGCATTGCAGAAATGCTACTTAAAGTCATAGTGTCCGTGATCACCTTTGTTGAAAAAATTTGGTATAGATTGATGGATGTCGTGTGATCCAAAAAGGCATCTATTAGAGAGTTGAGATTCAATAAATTTATTTTTCTCTTTGGAGATTTTGTCAAAAAATGAAATTGAATATTATTTTATATGCATAAAGTATGAGAGAATGTATCAGTTATGAAGGAGTTCTATGAGAATTTTAAAGATAAACAAGGCAAGATGTGATATGTGAGAGGGGCTACGGATTTCACTCAATTATTGACGTATGAAAATGACACTTGGAAGGTGACATAGAAGATTGCATA
Source organism: Sapria himalayana (assembly GCA_029783825.1). Lineage (NCBI taxonomy): Eukaryota > Viridiplantae > Streptophyta > Magnoliopsida > Malpighiales > Rafflesiaceae > Sapria > Sapria himalayana. The sequence goes on along the minus strand of JAREIK010004728.1, from coordinate 1,828,766 downwards.
TTGATATTTGATGAGTCGAGAACTTATGGATGTGAGCAAAATTTGATTGTATTTCATATGCTCATTTATTGCTGTGTTGCTGTGTTTTTATGATTATTCCAAGAGTGATTTTGCTATGCACCATCTTCATTAGGTATCATTTTGATGTGGAGAAAGTTTTGGAAAAATCATTTCTTAAGTTCTGAGAGGATGAATATTCTTACTAATTAATTTAATAATCTATTATTACTTTGTTATGTCTAGCTGAGGGTATCCTTACATATAAACAAGTAGATGCAATGTGTCTGACAGTATCTTCCTTGTCATTATCTAGCATAAAAAGAGAAATAAAAACAAATAGAAATGGGAAAAAGTCAATGCTTGAAGTGGAAAGATTGGCTAAATTTTGGAAAAAAAAATATTTATCCTTCACCATAGTGGCACACATGAGATGAAAAGAATGGGAGAATGCTAGAATATGAGCTAGCTTCTATTAACTATTCATTATTTGCACATAGTGATATATATATATATAGATATTTTGTATATTATAGAAAATATATTGTGGAGCATCGAGCGAATCAAAGAAGAGTTGAAAGAGAAAATTCATATCATATGCACGAGAGTGGCAAAAAAGATTGAAAAATATGATTCAAAGTGAGAAACACATCTCCATCAAAAAGAGATGAGTTTTATAACAACACAAGAAAAGTTTGAATACCAGTTCTATAAACTCTTAGAGCAAGAAATATAATACATAGATATTGGATTAATGAGAAGTAACAAATCATTTAAATCATTATAAGATGCTATTGCAATGACTGGAAAAAAGTAATGGAAGAAAGAGACAAAGTGAAGAAATAAAATAATATGTCATAAGCATCGAAGGATGAAAGAAATAGGAAAGAGTTATGCAAACCAAAAAAAACTTATATTTTGTGATGGTCACCCCCTATTCAATATTTTGGAGAAAAATATTGGATAGTTTATTCCATGTAGATGTGTCAAACGGGACGTGCCGGGTCCGCCCGGCCCATTTTTTTTAGGCCCGACCATGCTTTCATGCCGGGCCAGGCACGGCACGACAACGGTATCATGCTGTGCCTAGCCCGGCACAGTTTTGTGGGGTTCAGCCCAGCATGGGGCCACAGCACAATCCACCGAGTTCGGCCTGATTGGGCCGAACCCTAAATTAAAAAAAAATTAGGGTTTCGGTGTGCCCGAAACCCTAATTTTAAAAAAAATTAGGGTTCGACACGCCCATAACCCTAATTTTAAAAAAAATAATAATTTCGGCATAGTACAGTGCCAACGAGCCACGGTACCATACCGGGCCAGGCACAGCACGAGGCCTGGTTGACTTCGGAACGGCACAACACGATTGTGCAGTGGTCGGGCACGGCCGAATCGTGTCGTGCCTCGTTCCGGGCCTGCCCGGCCCGGCCCGGTTGACACCTCTAATTCCATATTGTGATAATGTACTCATTACATGAAACTGATTTGAGATGTCTGTTATTTTTTTTGGAGAGACAAGTTATTGTTTGTAAACGAATAATTATTTAGAGTATACAAGTTTATTTGGTATTTAAACTACCAGACATTCTTAGGTATTTTTTATTCTTTATAATATTGTGTAGCAATTGAATGAGAGAAATTATGTATTGATTTTAAGACTTTGAGTTTTGATTAATATTTGTAAAACTAATAGGTTTTTGAAGGTGTTTAGCATATGAGATTGAATATTGACTCTTATAAAGTTTCAATATTTATTATTAGCTAAAACTTTATCTAATTGATCATGATGATCTTTGTAAATCATGTCCCTACCAACTCATTAGGATAATCATTCTATTGTGTGACATTTTTTTATTGGCATGAATTTCCATAGAGTCATTGTCATACATATCTCTTGAAATTTAAGTATATGTGACATTAATTCTATATTACATCAATTAAGTGCCTCACTAATGCTCAAAATCATGGCTAAGTTCAAGCATCTTAATAATACCTTAATATGGCTTAACAATCTCAATTTAGAGTTATGATATTTTTATAAAGTCATGATTTTTAAGTTATAGAATATTATAGATCCAATACTACTAAAGCCAGAGCCATGAATATTAATTATAACCATGATTTTTGGGATACCAAAAGTTATAAATGATATTATTCAAGAATAGTAATATGATATATGAGATAAAAGAATGTCAATGTCACTGCCACTACCACTAACAATGTTGTGGATATTTTATAAGTCATATAAGGGCAAATTTTGTGTCATTGTTATTTCCCCGTGCCATACCCACATAATACACAAGACCATAGTATCACAGCTATTTTCCAGTATTACGGCTACTTAATCATCAAGAATGACTAATATCAATGGCAAAGCTTTATAACAGTGTCATGGCAATAGATCAATATGAAAAGCCCTTCAACATGTCGTTGATATTCCCTAGCCACGGTCACTTAACAACATCGTAACATTGTGTTATAGAGATATTAAACCCAAGTCGTGATTATTTTCAGTGTTATGGCTTTATATTATAAAAAAATCAGGATATCATCCAAAGTCACTATCACTTTCTAGAGTCGTAACTTCAAGCTTAAGAATTAAAGATCAAAGTTGTAACTTTATTCTAGAAACTTCCTACTTGTAATTAGGTAAAATCGATGAGATATATAAGTGGAAGATAAAAAAATTAAACAAAGCTCTCTCATTTTTTTTCCTCTTCATCCATGATACAAGCAAAGTCATTATAACTACCAATCCTTAGGACTTGGGGACAAATTTTACACTCCCCAAAGGTTTCACAAGCAAGCAAGAGACATGAGACCTAACGCAATCCATATAATTGTTAGGTGCGGCACTCAAAACTACTATCTTTAGGTGGATTTATGAATTTTTATCAAAATAGCATGGGTCTAGGTTTATATAATTTGAATATATGTGATGTGATATTAGTTATTTATAAATGATTGTATTTAGTTTATTTTATGTTATAGATATTGATAAATGATGATTAAATAGAACTTGAACTCGAGTTTTGACTATTAATTATTTGTGCAAAATTATCATAATAGACGATGACAAGTAAAACATGAAACTCACTCGTATATATGATAAGAATGTAGTATTGGTACTATACCAAAGAATTCACTTTTAGTATGCATGTCTCATTATCGCTAAGGAGGATAATGACAGTCAATCCTTGAGACATGTCAGAGTATGTGGTAATCTCTAACAAATTGATAATAGCTCTTGAGAGTTGCTTTTACCCGTGTGATTCTCATCTTTAAAACTTAAGGAAAATATATGTTAATTACGTAAGTATTATACTTATTAAGTTGAAATTATAAATACTTATAAATCATATCAATCTTTGACTTATATGATAATAGAGACTAATTAATAAAATTGTTCATATGAACAACTATCAAAAATAATTAATGAAATTGTATAAAAGGTATGCGATTATAAATAATTCTTGAGCATAAATGAATTATTATCTTAGTAGTAATGTATGAAGAGATAGTTACGAGGTGACTACAATTGGGATGGACTCAATGGTAATAAGTATCTTGTATGTAATTAAAGCAATGAGTACTCCAACATTCATTCTATATCCAGCATAATATAAGTCAATCAACATAAACATAATCATGTTTATTAAATGAATAAGTCATAAACCTAAAATTATATAATAATCCAAATATCAAATTTACTGAAAAAATTTTACCGTTGAATAACTAAACTGCCAATACAATCTATGTGTGATTGATATCAAGACTAAAGTCCATTTAACTTTTTGTACAACTCGTGTAATTATGGATCTATGTTGATGATATATTCTCCTTAATAAGCTTTTAAGATATTGGTTTACCGATAAAATTTGATGGCATAACAAAATCGTAATAGTAGTCTTTTGAATTTTAGGGACAAGGCTATCATACTTTTTTATAATTTAAAAAAAATGTTGTTCACTACAAGTTAAACCTTTCATCAAACATCCCCACCATAACTCATATTAATTAAATCTAAACATGACCAACAATAATTAAAATTTACTAAAACAGATTATCCTAATGTTTTTGGATTGTTGATGTGATTCTTTCCTGATTAATTTTATATATAATTACGTGTAACAAACTATGTTTGTCAAAACTTAACTTATGTGTATATTCATTTTTGTTCCCTATCATGCTCATTTTAATTTCTAATCATATATAATTTCACATTTTTAATTTCTTATACATATATTAACATGTGTGTGTGCACTTAATTTAGTATATCCCACATCTCATTATATTCACACGTATTACTACCAAAATATACCCACCCAATAATTTACTCTTAAACATTATCATACTAAATACATTGAAATACCTCACACACATACTCATACACTAATTTGCACTTAAACATGAGCATACCAAAAATACATTTACGCACTCATTCAAAACATCATATATTCAAAACACATTTACACATATCCACACTCACACACACACATATATATATATAACAATTCCCAAATAAATGCTTGTATCCACAAATGTATACTTATTTTATGCACTTCATTTCTTGAGAATATATGTGTACCCCAAATTATACATGAATTTGAATAACACATATATACACACTTCACTTACCAAGAATATATGCGTATGTACACAACTGCCCTTATTTACTAAATATACATGTGTGTGTTTTTTTGTGTGTGTGTGTGTGTGTCTATGTTTTTGTGTTTGTGTGAGCATGCACATTTTACCCAGAAACATATTCATATATACTCATGCTTCATTTTCTGAAAAATATATACATATATATGCTTCATTTTCTAAAAATACATTCATAGTGCTAAATTCACTAGAAGTGGAAACATTTTGTTTTGTTATTAAAAAAAAAAGGAACCACTTTAAACAATTCGAATTAAAAAAAAAACAGTGATAAAATGGCTGAACCAAATTAAATAAATAGTTGGGGGTGGTAATAAAATGTAGCACGCCTGAAATGGATCGCAGTAACCAAAAAGAATGAGAAATGATGTAATAGCCGTTAATTTCTGGAACGCTCAAATACGACGGGCCGTCGATGAAGACAATCCCTGGAGGGCGCTGTTATTCTTTCGCAGACTGAAGCAAGAAACCAGAGAAACTAACCACTTAACTTTTCCCTTCGTATCCAAAGCCTGTGCAAAGCTATCCGATGGAAGACACGCCCAGGTGATCCACTCCCAGATCATAAAATCGCCATTTTACCATGATGTCTACGTGCAGACCGCAATGGTTGACATGTACGTGAAGTGCGATGAGCTGCACATTGCGCGCAAGTTGTTTGTGAAAATGCCTGAACGAGATGTTGCTTCCTGGAACGCCATGCTCGCTGGTTTCTGTCAGTCGGGTGATTTTGAAACAGTGATCGACGTGTTCCAGAAGATGAGGCGTGCTGGCTTCTCGCCTGATTCGATTACGATAATGAGCGTGTGTCGAGCACTTTCTTGCATGGTGGATCTGCAATTCATTAAAACTGTTCATGCGCTAGGGATACGAATCGGGATAAATTCAAGTGTTCAAGTAGCCAATACTTGGATTTCTGCGTACGCAAAGTGCAGTAAATTTCTTCAAGCAAACGCAGTTTTTAATGAAATCGACGCAGCATTGCGAACTGCAGTCTCGTGGAACTCTCTGATTGCGGGATTTGCCAATTTTGGAAAACTATCCGATGCACTGAATTCTTACAAACAAATGCTACATGACGATTTCATGCCCGACGCTGGCACCATTCTCGGCCTGCTTTTAAGTTGCGTCGTTCCCGAAGTATTAATCCAAGGAATGATGATTCATTGTCATGGAATTTCACGCGGCTGTGATTTCGACATTCAAGTGGCGAATACCCTCGTATCGATGTATTCAAAATGTGGAAAAATTGATGATGCGAGAAGTTTATTCGACACCATGGCTGAACGAACTCGTGTTTCATGGACCGCCATGATCAGTGGCTACGCAGAGAACGGCAGCGCCTTGGAGGCGTTAACCGCGTTCAATGCCATGGAAGAGGCGGGCGTAAAACCAGATTTAGTCACTGTTCTTGCTGTTATTTCATCTTGTTGCGAAAGCTGCAGCGCTCTTGAAATCGGACGGTGGATCCATGGGTACGCAAGCTCAAACGGGTTCCAACAAAACATAGTCATAAGCAACTCATTGATGGATATGTACTTCAAATATGGAAGCATAGAAGATGCTCGCCACTGTTTTCAAGAGATGGGGAACCGGACAGTCGTTTCGTGGACCACCATGATCGCGGGCTATGCTTTGAATGGATTATGCGAAGAATCTCTGGATCTTTTCCATGAAATGGTAGAGTTGGAGTTGAGACCAAATCAAATCACATTCCTTGCTGTTCTTCGAGCTTGCGCTCATGCTGGTTTTTGGGATAGAGGATGGGATTACTTTAACATGATGTCTACAGTCTATGATATAAGCCCTGAGCTTGATCACTATTCTTCCATGGCAGATCTTCTTGGGCGCAGTGGGAAGCTGGAAGAGGCACTGTTGTTCATTCAGAATATGCCAATGGAGCCTGATTCTGCTATATGGGGTGCCTTGCTGGGTGCATGCAGGAATCATCATAATGTTGAGATCGGTGAATACGCAGCTCATCAACTCAGCAAAGTAGACCCTCACTGGCCTGCACTGTACGTGGAAACTGCTAACATTTATGCTTCTGTAGGGAAGTGGGATGGAGCTGCAAGGATGAGAGAGGTGATGAAATGCAACAGGATCAACAAATCTCCTGGGCAAAGCATGATAGAGACCCAATAATATCAGGAACCATATTAATTAGTCACTTATTGAATGTACATCTATACGACTATACCCAAATTTTTATATACTATAGCTTTTTTAGAAATATTTTTCTACATTTCAATATCATTTTATTATATAAATATACCAAAATTAATTAGTCATTAATATAGTTGTTTTGTGAATATTTTTATATTTAATTATTATTTTATTATAATATATCAACATATTATAATCTCTCCTTGTTCATGCACTAAAACATGAGTCTTGATCATAATATTTGAAATTAATGTGTGTGTGTGTGTGTCACAATATATATTGCATATATATATATAGTTCATACCTTTGTGTCGTGATAATTACCTTCATCCAAGAGCAGTAGAACTCAGGTTTAAGACTCATTATATACAATCTAACTTTCAAAGGGTAAAATTGTCAACATTAATCTCTCTCATTGACCACACACTAAAACATGAGTCTTGTGCAATGAGTATGGTTTCTCATGTGCAAGCATAACTCACATGGGTAGAGCTATATAATCAATTATGGAAAAATTAAAAAAAAAATAAACCTTGATGTGCAAAGAGACACGCCCTATGTTGGCACTTGGGTAGGTATGTCTTTCTACTTTCTAAAACCATGTGGAGTATCACAATTCACAGCACTTGGGGAGCAGCAGCAGATACTTACATGAGGGGAAGCTAGTAAAGGCCCAAACTTTTCCACCAGATAGTGCCGACTCCTCCCCAGATTAGAGCATTAACAATGACCACAATAAAACCCAACTTGAATAAGTCCGGAAGGGCCATATAACCAGCTGTTTCAAGACATCAAATTCAAAAATAAAAATCAAACTTTATGTCATAACATAGAGAGAGAGAGAGAGAGAGATAGAGAAGATACCTCCATGATAGACAGCAGCCTGACCGCTGCTATAATGGGTGAGAGAGCCAAGAAGATTGGTGTTAAAAGCTAAAGCCAGGGCAGCCAACACATGAGGCACACCTGCAACCATGTGCATGGCAAGGAAGGCAGAGTACAGAGCCACAACGTGGCCAGTTTGACTGGCAAAGAGGTAGTGAAGGGAGAAATATGCAGCCTGGAGAAGAGCAAATGCAAGTGGCCAACACAGGGGGAGAGATTGGAGCAGGCTGTTAACACACCCAGACATCCACGAGACGATGCCATGGTGCGTCAGTTGGGAGGCCATCCCCACCAGAACGGCGAACCAAGACAGTGTGTCCCAGGCGGACTTTTCACTCAGACAGTCATCCCAGTCAAGAACACCCAACAAGAGAAGTATTGATAGGCCTATCATTGCAGCAACCACGCTGGGTACACCAACAGCATCTCTGTCACCCAAGAAAAAAAAATCCCCAGCCTGTCAGTTCACAATTCCAAAGAAATGTATTTTGTGTTGTTTTTTTTTTGCCCAAACACTCAATTTCATTTCCTTGTATTTGGTGTGATGACAAATATTTTTGTCTAAGAGTACTAAGGGTCCGTTTGATAAAACTGAAAAAATTAAATACTGAAAAATAAGTACTAAAAAATTAAGACTGAATTTTATATGTGTTGAATTTATATTGAAAAACTATTTGATAAATAACTATTAATTGAATGCTGAATATAAATATATGATTTGAAAATAAATATTAAATGTTAAAAATAATATATTTTACATATTTATCCGTATTATTATTGTATTACAAATTATCCAAACATTAATAAAATTTCTAATAAAATTATTTTTCACTATATTTATTAATTATTAAAAAAAATAAAAATATTTAAAAAAATAACTAATAAAATCTAAACTCATTAAAATTATCTAAATTTTTAATATAAAAAGAAAATTTAATAAACAAGTTGATTTACTATTTCCTCTTTTAAATTAATCATGAAAGAGAGTTAGAGTCTCTAATTTATGATGGAAGAGAAAAGAATAGGAGAAAACAGATTCACAAACTAAACTGTAGCGTAAATGAAAAAATAAAAAAAAATAAAATAGTTTTTTATTTTAAAAAATTGTTGAAAATTTTTAGCCTTCAACATTAAGTAGGTCTCAACCTACTTAATATTTTCCATAAATTTTCACTTAAAATTTTAAATTTTCAGTACTAAATATTTTTTTATCAAACGTATTTAAAATTTAAAACCATTGAAAATTAAAATTTTCAATGGTTTGAAAATTTTAAGTGCATTTTGAAATAGCCCCTAGGCCTCAAATTCAAAACTCATAAGATACAATCTCTCTGATTATCAAAGATAAGACTTTTAAAATATTAATTTCTCACAGATCTCACACTAAGTAATAATCTTATACACTATGTATCACCTCTCATAGCCTTGGTAACTACCCAAATAATAATAATAATAATAAACCAATTCTTAATAGAATTTTGAAATTAAAAATATTTAAATAAACATAATATTGAGATTATTGATCAATTGAAAAAAAAATTGTTTTGCTTGTATGTATTAGAAGTGATGTATTGGTGCAATCTACGATGTCAGGTACTTTCATACATAGATAATAAGTCTCAAATTCAAGAGTCATCAAATATGGTCTCTCTGATTATTAGAGATAAAGCTATCGAGATTTTGATTTCTCATAGATCTCACACTAAGTATGAATCTTATGCACTAGGTATCACCTCTCATAGTCTTGGTAACTACACAGATAATAATAATAATAATAATAATAATAATAATAATAAATCAAATTTTATTAGAATTTTGAAATTAAAAATATTCAAATAAACATAACATTGAGATTGTTGATCAATTAAAAAAATTATTTTGCGTGTATGTATTAGAAGTAATTTATTGGTGCAATCTATGATGTGCGATGTTTTCGTTCATAATAATAAGTTTCAAATTCGAGACTCTTCAAATGTAGTTTCTCTGATTATTAGAGATAATGCTATCGAGATATTGATTTCCCACAAATCTCACACTAAGAATCTTATGCAATAGGTATCACCTCTCATAACCTTGGTAACTACACAAATAATAATAATAATTCGAATCTTATTAGAATTTTAAAATTAAAAATATTAAATTAACAGAATATTATGATTATTGATCAATTAAAAAGTTTGTTTTGCTTGTATGTATTAGAAGTGATGTATTGGTGCAATCTACAATAGCAGGTACTTTCATCCATGAATGATAAGTCTCAAATTCGAGACTCATCAGATGCAGTATTTCTAATTATTAGAGATAAGACTATTGAGATATTGATTTCTCACATATCTCACACTAAGTAAGAGCCTTATACAATTGATATGAAATCTCATAGTCTTGGTAAATGCGCGACTATATCAGCTAGTAGAAGTATGGATGAATACCCCATAACAACTATCAAACAAAAAAAAAACAATAGAAATTACCTATAAAACAAAGAAACAAATCTTGAAAACAAATTATCATCTGAGTCACTACCCCACACTCTCTGACATGTTAGATAAAAGTGTCCTATTAGCTATAGTAATCTCATCTTATTTCTAGCATGATGAATCAAACTCATGTCACCAACATGTGATGGTTGGAGATGATTATTTAGCTACTTTTTTATTCTAAATGTTGCTAAAATTATAAAATTTTTTCCTTATGAAATATTATAAATTATTAGTAATATACATTCTACATTATAAGCAAGTAGTCATAACTTAACAGAAGATATAAGTTATAAGAAAGATAACTTATTAGAGATATGAATGTACTAAAACTTACAAAGCACATGTTATTTCAATTTTTTTATTTATTATTGCTATTGATTTGATTATTAATTTTAGAATTTCTATTTTTTTTATTAAAGCATATTATTAAATTATATTATTCAAAATTTCAATAAAATTAATAAAAAATTATGAATAATTTAAGTATTTGTAGAATAAAATAGATCTTATATTAAAACTTATTATTTTTTTAATACATTAATAATATGATATCTATGATGGCAAATGAGATAATAAGAATAAATAGGAAAATAAGTAATAATAGAGAAATTTATTTACAAGCAAGATAATTAAGAATGTTAATATCTTTGGAGATAGTACTTAGTGCATAAGTCTTTCACTTTAACACAGGCTATAAAAGGTTAGTATCATGATAGTCTTACTCTTGATAGTCAGAGAGGCTACATTGATAAGTCTCAAACCAAAAACTTATCACTCTTAGACAAAAATATTTGTCATCACATCAAAGCACGACCACTAATATTTGCATACAATAGAGTAATTTTTTAGATAAATAATTATTTCAATATCATTCTCATTCAAACATATTTAACTTCAAAATTATTATAAGATCCAGTATATTAAAATTAATATAATCCTAAGAATATTATGATAATTACAAATTACATATAATGATAATTACATTATTCAAATTGTAATTATATATAAAATTATAATGATAATTACAAATTACATAGAATTCACAATGAAATGATGATCAATAAATTAGAGAACTTGCAAATTACATTGATCCCACTATAGTATCCAAATTGTAAAATTATAATGATAATTACATTATTCTTATTTTAAATAAAATTATGAGATATTTAGCCACCATGTTTTTCCTTGTCAATATTTTATTTCAAAAAATTTTACACAATGATTCTTCATAAAAAATTAACTTCATAAACAAGTTTATGAAACATGAACTAATGCAACCTTTTCACATCTCATTAGAATAAAAATCATTCATCACATTGGTTGGGACTTTTCTTTCTTATGATGAGAGAGATAATACCTTAATCACAAATCATAGAGTAATAACAAGTGTTTGCTAGAACAAGATAGCATGTTACCCAAACAAGTAAACTATATGTGCATTCTAAATTATGATAAGAGTATTCACATATTTATAAGTGTATTTACAAAGAGATATAGTCACATTAAGATTGAAGGACTGAAATTAATATGGAGTTGCTAAAATTATTGGCACCTCATCCTAGTAATGAAATATCAACAAACTATGCATTTGCAATTCATCATTCTATGACTACTACTTTCCTTCTCTAAAACATTGAGCATTAGGATAAAGAGATAAGGCCACACAATTATAGTTGATGCGAGTTTTTTTTTCTATTGTGAAGTGCTCATGGTGTATAAATAATTACTCTTTGTGTATTCATTTTTCATGTTTATATATATTCACTTACATGCCCATAGCATAATAGTCCAATCGACAAAAAAAATGAATACACTAATCCTAGGAACATAAGTTTAATCCTTATATATACCAAATAGGTTCTTCGAGGTATTTATCTGATCACATATCATATTGTTGATATGACGATATACCTACTCGGACTCCAAGAGCTACATATAATAAGATAAGGAACAATATGGATTAGGTTTGATAGGTGGGGAGAGAGAAAAAATAATATATATATATATATATATATATATATATATATATATATATATATATATATATATATATATATATATATATATATTCACTTGTATATTTAATTTTTTTAAGATTTTTAAACAATAATAAAAATTAATTTTTCTTTTATTTAACATGATATCAGAAGTTAGATAATCATTTTAGATATAATTTTCTATTACAAGACCAAATTTCTAATTAGACTTTTCAAATAGATTATTTAGTTACTTGGGTTTGGTTTAGAGGAGGTTTTAGTATGCATCATAATTCTGTTTTTTGATCTCTGGTTGTTTAGGGCATGTCGGGTTGAGCCAGTTGCTATGTATTTATTTTGTTTTTTTTTTTTTTGATTTTTTTAGTTTTTTGAGTATGGGCATAACTAGAAAAGAGGGAAGAATGATAATAAAATAAATATAAACAAATGGAAGCCACATTGGAACTCTTATGCTTTGTGGACTCTCTCATTGATAATTTAATTTTTGAGTCTAAAGTAGTTATAAGCCATGACAAAGAATTTATTTGGTGATCATCAACATAGATTTAATCATTTCTACACTCTCCTAGATGGAATCACTTTGGTAATCATATCCAGTGCACAAGACTTACTTTAGTATGAGATCAATATAATATTAATATCTCAATAATCTTATCCCCAAAAAAATGAGTGAGAATATTTAATGAATCTCGAACTTATCACCTTTTGAGGAATACATTTGTCATCACAATAAGGCATAACCTCGAATATATGAATGCAGCACAAAGATTTTTTAAATGATCAATCATTATAAATATTATTCTCACTTAAACATATTTAATTTTAAAATTCTTATAAGATCATACATATTAATTTTCTATAATCATATACATGCATTGGTGCACGAAATATAAATTATTAAAAAAAATAAATTTATAAAAAAATTAAAAAAATATATATCAAAACATAAAACAATAATGTTTTGGTGCATTAATCCAATTTTGCTACTAACTAACACGTCAATTATTAAAAAAAAATAATAATTATATAATTCATATGTGCTTCATTTGAACAAAGACGTACATAAGATTCAAACTCACTTATTTAACATAGTCAAATAGCCTCAACCACCCAGCTGCACAAAATAATTCAAATAAATCACGAAAGTGTGTGTGTGTGTGTGTGTGTGTGTGTGTGTGTGTGTGTGTGTGTGTGTGTGTGTGTGTGTGTGTGTGTGTGTGTGTGTGTGTGTATACACTTATTTAATCATAACATATATAAACATATATAAATAAATATATATATATATATATATATATATAAATATATAAGCATAAACATATATAAACATAAATATATATAAACATAAATGTATATAAATATATAAACATATATATTTACATAAATATATAAATATAAACACACACACACACACACACGTGTGTGTGTGTGTGTGTCAATCTAGCATGAATAAGAATTCATTTCATCTAATATACTCTAACATACGAGAGAAACTAGAGATAAAACCTGAGAAGAGTTTCATATTTTATAATATTTATTGATTATTCATGATTTATATGATTGATTCTTTTTTGGACTAGGTCACAAAAGTTTATTATTTTTAAGTTATTTCATTAAATTAATTTGATAAAATCATTAAAAAATAAAAAAGTAATAATATATTAAAGTATATATCAAATTATTTTAAAATTTATTTTATAGATCACAGGATCAAACATAAGACCTCTTGTGCCACATACCTTGATAAAAAGAGGTGGTAAAAAAATAAAAATACACGAGATTTAAATAGCTCATATACTCTTATTTTATAAGAATTTTAAATTATTGTTAGGAGATAAATATTAATCACAAATTACATCATCAATCATATGTCTTCTTTTATCTTTTATCAATATGTACTCTTTCAAATCTTGTATCATGAAGAAAGCTTATTTAGACTATCTCTCAAAAATTTCGATAATATTTAAATTATTCATGATCGCTTTCTAAAATAAAATAAAATGACATATATAGCTTTGAAGTGTGTCTTTTTTAATTATTCCAACATCCAAAAAATATATAAATATTTTTCACTAAAAATCTAATAAGATATTAGAATATTAACATTATCTTTCTTGAACAAAACTTAGTTTTTAGTGAGTCTAAGAAAAGTAAGAGATCAAAAAATACATCTAAACCTATTTTTTTTGTACTTTAATGTGGTCCCACTCAAACCTCCAATCACAAGAGAGAATACCATTGAACTTGTTAGTCAACAATATAATAATACTCATATAAAATCATTATATATACCAAAAATTCAAAATCAAGTTGACTATCTAGAAAGCAAGATTTTTTAAGAAAGAAAATCTATCTGCAATTCAGACAATACAATAGTCTACAGATCTATATTATGAAAAGAAAACATACATAATCTGCTCATACCATAGACAAGTACATTGGGAAATCAAATAATCTTATAATTAGCTCATCTGACTTTTGTCTTTAGATCACTCTTAAAAAAGAACATAAACATTATACTTAAAACCCAATTTCACATATTTTATCATATTCACGCACCATCTTTTATTTTCATTATTATTTCTCTTGATTATACTATAATACTCAAGTTTCCTATGGATGCATTATCTAACTTAGAATAGCATCGGGTCAAATTGAAAGAAATAATTATTTTCCACTCATATAAAACTTGGAAACTATAACCATAACCATCAAAATTATTTATTAGTTGTAGGTAGATATTAATTATGAAGACATGTTTAGATAAAAAAGAATAACACCTTAACACAAGAATTGAGTAGAAAATTCACACAGAAATTTGACATAAATTACTAAGATGTTTTTTTTTCCAATGATCAAGATACATTGGCAAAAAGTAAAATATATTTTTCTTTACAAAGACTTTTAAGAGAAGATGAATATGGAGCAATTACGTGTTTCAAGCAGCATAATAAGACAGTTTGTAGATTGCAAAAGATAATATATGACCTAAAACAACTATTGAAAGTCTAATTTGAAAGATTTTCATAAATAATCAACTCTTTTAGTTGATATATATGTTATAAACTTTTTTCATTTTTCTATAAGAGATATTAAGGCATGATGATATTGTTTAGTGTATATGTTGATGATATTTTAATTTTGATAAATAATAAATTATGAATCAAATACTCAAAGAATATCTTCAATCAGAATTCCTGACAAAAAAATCTTTGAAGATTTAAATATTTTTTGGAAATAGAGATATCCTACTCCAGGAAATTAATTATTTTGTTATATATGAGATATACAGTTGATACTCTTATAGACATTGAACTTTTATATTATGTCTGAACATATTCTCCTAATTCATGTATGGATTTCTCCTTCAATGTAATTCTTCTCAATGACTCTAATACTTATAAGAGAATCATATATAATATTAACTATCTAGCTATTATCAGATCATATATAATTAATACAATCAATATAATTAGTTATTATTATGATTCTCCTCAACAAGACTATATTTAGACATAGCTCTTTGCATATTAAAAAAAATACGAAGAAGTCTCTAGGATCCAGGATCTTTTTTCATGATCATAAATTCTTGCAATTGGTCAGGTATTTAAATTCAAATTAGATATCAACTTACACCAAGAAGAGATCTACGATAGATTTTTAAACTTTTCTTGAAATCAATCATATCTTCTAAAAAAAAATAAAAAACATAAGATTATTTCCAGTGTTAGTATAGAGAAAAATTCTAGGATGATGACAATAATCATGTGTAAGATGCTTTGAATCCAAAACCAACTCGAGAATATCAAGTATTTACTTTCTTCTCTCATTTTTCTTTACTATGATAATCAAGTAATAACACATATAATCTTCAATTCAATATTTTATAAATAGATAAAGTACATATACTTAATTTACATCTTTCTCATTGAGAAGATTCAAGATAGATTTAATATTATAACTTATAGTCAAATATTAAATCAATTGATGAACATATTCACAAATATCTTGAAGTGACCTTACCTCGCATTTCTTTCCACCAAACTTGTTCTGGACCTTTACAAATCAACTTGAGAGAAATTGTGATTTTTAATCATATTTTAATTTTTATATTATTCTTATATTATGAATAGGAACACCAAACTTGTGGATTTCCCCAATTCATCAAGCCCATTATATAAGAACCTACCATATACACATTATTTACTAAATTTTTTCCATTTATGTTTTATGAATTTGTTGGATTAATTTTGACAATGACATTAGATAATATATTTATATTTACAAAAAAAGAATTTTTGGGTTATTGCCTCAAACCAAGATGTCACTTATTGCATAAAGATAATTAAATTATCATATTTTATAGTAGTACCCAAAGAGGACATATTCAGATGTGGCTGTGCCAAACCAATAAGGCTCTAAAAATAGGGCAACTCAGCCCAACTCAACCCAAAGCCCAACACACCTACACACTAAGCACGAATCTAGCACGGGTTCATTCCAGATTGTTCTAGATTCATTTCAGGCTGGGACGGTTCATTCCAGGTTGACTTAGATTCATTCCGGATTAGCTTAAGTTTGTTTCAGGCTAGCTTAGGTTCACATTCATTCCAGGCTTGCTTACGTTCATTTCAGGCTAACTTACATTCATTCCAGGGTAGCATTAGTTTTAGGCTCGCATGGGCTCATTCAAGACTAGAATGTGTCGGGTCCATCTAGGTTGGTTTGGCCAGTCGGGCCCAGCATGCTAGCTCGTGCGAGCTGGTTTCGACAGGTCAGGCCATTCCGTGCCACACATTTTGCAACGCGTGGTCCAGAACTCTGACACGACATGGCCCAAGCCATACCACAAACCAGCCATGCATGTTCTAAACATGATTCCTATCATGCCAGGCCAAACCAAGTGACCAGCTTTCGTGGATCATGTTGGCCCAGCTTTTGCAGGTCATGCCAGAAAGCCAGCCCCCGGGAACATGTCATGGGTCGTGGCTGGGCCGTCCGAACCATTGGACACCTCTGTGTGTGGCCCAGGACAAGAAATTGAGTGTAAATAGTCCCCACTATGGGAAGACAATATGAGTATAATTAGAGTTATCAAACGGGCCGAGCCGGGCCAGCCCGTTTTTTTTGAGCACGAGCGTGCCTTCGTGCCTGGCCCGGCACGGTTCAAAAGGCTGGGCCCGGCACGGCCCGCATGCACGACAGGCCATCTGTGCCATGCCTGGCCAACTCGGGCCTGGCCTGGCCGTACGGTTCGGGCCTAGTGATACCGTGGGTCGGGTCCAATCAGACCCAACCCGCGGTCTTTTTTGCGGGAGGGGCAATCGCGGGGTCGGGCTCGGGGGACACCTGACACGGGACGAACCCGTGCCGGTGTGCCATGCCCGGGACAAACCATGCCGGGTCAAGCACGGCATGGCACAACACGGCTCGTGCCTAACTCGGACACGGCACATGCCCGGGCACTGGATTTTCCCGTGCCGGGCCGGGCCGATCCGGCCCGGTTGACACCTCTAAGTATAATACATAGACAGGAGTACATATCCGAACCATGCAGACATTTCTATAGGTAAATCTACTACATTCCTTTCCATGGTAACTCTTTCTTTGAACTCTTAGATAACTACATCAAAGTCAATTGTCATATCCAAGATGAACGTCATCATTTCTCTATTTTTGATATTCTCAAATATTTAGTATTATAATAATCAATGACAATATTATCAGAGCTAGCACATATGACATCAAAGTAAATCCACTTATATCATATGTTCTTTATATCCTAGAGTTTACTCACATTATCTTATGTATAATGTATATCACAAAATAATTGAATTATAACATTATTTTATATTTTTTTTAATGTTTATATGTTGAATTGATGAGTATTAAGCATAATTATATTGAGAACCAAGTACAATAGATTGTATTTATTTTTTTCATCCTTAAGAGACCCATTACTTGTCTATTATGATCCATTTGTGATCTACAATCAACCTGATCATTTTTTTTTCCATTCAAGGTAAAACTTATGACACCAAACATGAGTTTTATCTTGTTATTAATGTAGCGCATGGTGATACACTTTAGTAACTTTGTTTTAAGGAAAAATAATATTTTTTTTCTAATTTTATAAGATTTCAGAAAAATGTTAGACCACAAAATTAACAATTTAATCCAATTTTTGAGAGAAATAAATTTTAAATACTTTTTATGAGTTTGATTCTTTTATAAGATTATTAGATGACTTACATTACCTCTTGTATGAGTATGTGATCGCAAAATAAAGTTGCTAATTTTATATATATATATAATTAAGATGGTAAAGTTAATTATATTACATAGAATTAGCGTGTTAGATCATATTTTATTTACTTATCTCTCAAAATTTCAGATGTATATTTTTTTTATCACAATTATTTAATTAGAAATAAAAAAAAATATCAATTTGTGTGATCAAATAAGTATTTCTTAATTATTCTTGTACCAAAAATAAGTATTTACATAATGAGAATTTTATTTGCATTGCAATTGTTTGAACATAAATCTTTCAAGAATTCATCTTCAAATAAAAGCTCCATGAAATCTATTGTGATTGGTTCAATGACATGCCTTATAAAAACTATACCCACATTTTCAATTTCACATCACTACCTCTGAGCTTATTAAATCACATTTTGAGAACATATCCCTAAAGGAATCTTTATCTTAATCAGAAAAATAAAAAGAATTTGAGGATGAGGTTTCTAGTAAGATACCCAGACATGATATCTCACTAAGTAGCTTATTAGACTGACATCATAGAAATTAAAGACAACAATAAAGATAGATCTTATTTATGACATTGCCACAAATAGAGAGAGTTTTGAGCCCCCATTCTAAATTACTTACTTATAAATGATAGATATGTCCATGTCAGTTCACTGTAGAGTAGAATCACCTAATTGTCAATCAAACTAACAAAGAATATTAATTTAGTCCTTTCAATAATTCATAAAGAAAAACTAATGAAGTATGTCACTCAACATCATGTTTTCAAGATATTATCAAATTCTTTTCTTAGTGATATCTATTCTAGCTTTTTAATTATTACTTCATGATTATGGATTTCATTTTTCATCTCTAAAACTCTAAATTATACAAAATTGTAGCAAACAATGTTGAATGAAATTTCTACTATTTCTATTATCAAAACATAAGATCTTGTATGTTGACATTTAAGAAGATTCATGATGAAATACAAGTAGTTGTTCAACATAAAAAAAAAAGTTTGTGAAAAGATAAAGCAAGTTAATATCAAATTGTTCTCAAATACCTTATTCTCTAATAATCAAAATAATCTTATTCATTACACTTGTTTCTTATAACTTCTCGCATTTAAAATATATATCATTTAAATATGAGAAATATATTCCATTAAAATAATTTTAAAGAATATATATATATATATAATGACCATCAAATTTTTCGATATGCATAGACACAATCTTCTACAACTTGATCCCCTAAGTTCTCTTTATCGTCACTTCTATAATGACCATATATATATATACACACACACACACATAGCCACCATCCATTATATTAATTATAATAAAAAACTAAATAAGAAAAATATTATAAATTTATGAGTTTTTGCATTCTCACGATGGCACTACTATATATGACAATTTAAAAAATATCTTTAAGATTTAAAAAATATAAAATAAAATAAATAATATCAGATTTAATAATACTGTAAATAATAATGTCACAATATATTTATTTGTCAAAATCATCAAAAAGATGAACTAAGATTTTTCATGTTAAATAAATACATCATATCATAAACATAATAATACAAGTTAAGTTTAAATTAATTTCTCACTCATTATAATTTATTTAAGATTTATTAAAATATTTTAAAATATTTTGTAAACATCAAGAATTTTATAATTTATATAAGTTAGTCGGCCTTAAAAAATTTAATTTGATTTTAAATATCTTAGAAATTCAACATACTAAATATCAGGTTCATGTATTAGTTATCAATATATTATATCTAATTTTATTAATAATAGAATCAATAAATTCATTATAAATAAAATGAAATTTTTCATAAGATTTTCATTTTTAAAATTTTTATAAATTCTGTATAATACGAATAGATGTGTTAAACGGGCCGGGCCGGGCCGGCCCGGCCTAATTGGCACGACTGGTTTGTGGCCGTGCCGGGTCATGCTCGTACAAACCAATTTTAAAAAATTTAAATTTTTTTTTATTTTTTTTCATTTTTTGTTTATAATATTTATGTAATTATATAATATAAATTAGATAATATTTAAATTGTAAATTATAAATATTTGAATAATTATAAAATTTATTTCTTTTATGTTATTTGTTTTAATTATGTATTAATTAGATTAGATTATAATTTATGAGAATTATATTTTAGAATTTTTAATAAAATTATTAAATAAAAAAATAATATAAACACAAAATTTATTTAACAAAAATAACAAAGTCACCCTCACAAAGTTAAGTATCAAATGACCAAACCAAATCAAATATAATGTAAATAAAAATAAATACAAAACATCGAAATCAAAAATCATAATCAAACATAACTCATAAGCAAAAGCATGACTGTAACATAAGAGTCACTGTCGGTGTGTCGCAAATCTCGTAATCATCAACCGTTAAGCATCAAGTGACAACCTCATCAATCATTCATCGACGTATCAATATCATCATCAATATCAATATTAATATCACTATCATATGGATCATCATTAGCAATCAACTCCTTCACTTTCGCTGCAGTCTCACTCTCAGTCTCAGTACAATCTTTGATGCTATACCTCAAATCCTCTCAATCCTAAAATACATGCTAAATTCTCAATAATATCTGAAAGTAATCTCGATCTCCTATCCGAAATCACATTCACTGCAATAGAAAAAGTAAACTTCAATGCTATGCTCAACACCGAATGAGTCAGTAGATCCCATGACATATTAGATAGCACGAGAAATATATTAAGATTCTTAGTATATTAAGAATGTAATAGGATTGAGCAGTAATCAATATCTAAGTACCGAGACAGCTCGCTCCTATTCGACAGTCCATCCCCAATATTTCCTCCTAGATAACTGAATGAAAAAATCATCATTTTCGAATATGATATCATGTTCATATTCACATCTTCACCACTACTACCACCATACCTAGTATCATAATATGTGAAAAGGACAATCAACTTTTCGTGAATGAACCCTTCAGGTGGGTCTTCAAGATTCATGCACGAGGAAATATAAATTAAAATATTATCTATCACTTCCACCTTAATCCTAGAGTCCATGCATGCAACAAGACAATAAAGAGATAGAATGGTAGACCAGTACTTTAAGTACTTGGTTTCCATCTCTGCAACCATATGACTAAGTATTAGGTCAGCTTGATACTTCCTAAATATGTTATTAATATTACATATATACATGAGTGCAATGCAAATCATATAAATATAAACCAACAAATAGATATTCGTCGTGTCATAAAAAATCTTCAGGAATTTCATAAATAAAATTCATAAAGCCTAGTCAATGTCATCAATAAAAAATTATCACTCTTACTATTTATGTTGTCGGATATCACGTGTCCGTATCCAACACATGACTCCAATATCAGATACGTGTAATTACAATGATGTCTTACAACCAATTGGAATTTTTTCTTCTTGAGATTCACAAACATACAAAAACTACCGAACTCCTGTTAGTTTGCGAAGCGTACGAATGTATTTTAGTAAGTTACATATGTTTTCCAAAGCGGGAGAACACACTTTCATCCTCGTTTATACAATCAAGTTAATCACGTGACACATGCATCTGACATAGAAAATTTGTTCTAATGGTGGATCTCTAATATTCCTAACAAACATATTAATCGCTACTCTATTATTAGATACGTTATCGAATGTGATGCTAAAAATTTTATTTTGTATTTTATATTCTCTAAAGATCTTCATCATACCCTCAAAAATGACTGGACCATCATGAGGATGAAAAATCTCAGAGAATCCTAAAATTTTTTTATTCAGTCCATTTAGAATCTACATATTAGGCGATGAGATATGCATAAGATACATCATTACGACTAATCCAGATCTCGGACATCACGGACACCACTCCACTATATGCTATAAATTTATTAATTATTAATTATTTTTCTAATTTATGATATTTTAGTATGTTGTTCTTAGACCTAAGAATCCTAAAATAAACATGCTGAAAATATATCTGCATGATGCTCAATATCCTTGGATCTTTCAAAAATCTGATCATAAGATACATCAATGTGATAAGTTTGGTCATGCCTTCCCTACCAAACTCATTGTGATATATGAAATAGATAAACTTTAAATTTGAACTAGATTCAATCTCAAAAAATACAGTGCTAAGTTGGGTTTGTCTATGACCTAATGCACCATACTTTTTTTGCATAATTCGGCATGTCTCTTAAAGTGTCCAGTCTCGAATGCACTCTTACAGGTTAAAATTTTTTTATAATATTTGCACAATATCATTTCTTCTTCCTCATCCCTGAGATTTTTTTATTTTATTATATTAAAATGAGTATAAACTATAGAAGTCATAGTTTTTGATTTTTTAGATGTTTAGATCGAGACAACCGGAAAAACTAAAGTTTCAACAGCCTCAAACTTTTGTATAAGATTTATATTTTCTAAATTTAAATTAATTTCATTAGTATTTATATTTATCATTTTTTTGGTTTTTTAGATAAGAAGTTAGCTTTAAAAGTAGAGTCTAGAGAGAGAGAAAAACAGAAATACTCGTAAAGCAATGTAAAGAAAAAGCATGTACACCAAAAATTCAATTTCCAAAGACCAATACAAATACCAAATATAGATGAGCCTGAGTTGCGAGTCCCAAAAAACTAAGCTAAAATCCTGAGAAAAAATTTTAGGAGAGAGATTTGAGAGTGTGTGAGAATGTGAGATTTTATGTTTTTGAAAAACATAAAAATTAGAAGGGAGGTTTTACAAAAAAAATTTAGAATTTTTTTTTAATATTTTTTTTATTTTTTTGAATTTTTTAATAGTTTTTTAGGGCAGAACTATGTGGGCCATTGAATTCTGCAACATAGCCATTGGTGGCGAAATTTGACGACTAAATTTCAAATAATTTTTTTTTAAAAAATTTGAAATGTTGGCCGTAACATGCCGTTGGAGTTGGTCGGTTGGAGTTGGTTCGGATTTGGGCCCACCCAATTTCTGGATCTGTTGGGCTGAGCCTAAGCCCGATGTGGCTGTATGGTAGTGGTACCTCGGCTCGTGCCGAGGTACCGGGCCAACTGGGCCACGGTACCATGCCGAGCAGGCACTGCATGAGGCCGGTTGGCCTCGGCACGGCACGATTCATGTCATGGAAAGCATAGCACGAGCACAAGCAAGGGAAATTCCCATGCCATGCCGGGCTAGGCACGGCCAAACTGGGTCGTGCATCGTGTCGGGCCAAGCTGGGCCGGCCCATTTGACACCTCTAGATATGAACTTATGTATCTCTTTATACACTCAAATCTTGTATTGCATTTAAATACATATGTGATATTAGAGTGTATATAAACAACATAGAAAATGCTGATATTTTAATAATATAACTATTGATGTAAAAAAAACATTTAAAATAATTAATGACTATTTTACCACTTTATTTTTTAATTACATATAAGAATCTTAAAATTAAGGTATCAAAAATATTATGAAATTCATATGAGCTTACATAGAATTAAGGTATGAAAGATATATGAATAATTATAAAATTTATTTAAATATTACAAAGAATATATAATAGTTATAATAAATCTTCAAGTACATAAACTAATATCATATTCAAAAATGATGAATTTTTCATTCATTTATATAGTGACAAATGACAAGGTAGCCAATAGAATTAGAAGTGACAAACAAAATCCTACCAAGTTGGCACAACACTACTAGTTGTGGTCATGCTTGCATGCCTCTAAAAGAGGGAAGCCCAACACTGACAATTAGCCCACGAGTAATGTCACTCAAAAAGGCTTGTTGGGGCATGTCATGCCTCATGTTTTGAGGCATGAGGGATAGAAACCATGGCTCGGCATGGCCCAAGCCATGTCGCAAGCTAGCTCATGCATGTTCCAAGCATGGTTCCAACCATGTCGAGCCATGCTTGAGCTAGTTTTTGTAAGTCATGTCACAAGTCATGTCACCTCTACATTAAATAGTTATGAGTTGTCAAAATGCTTTGATACTAATAAATATCTCATTAAGATATTAAAAAATATATATATTGAATTAATGAAAATCATATAAATTTATTTTTCTTATACTATCTAAAATAACATATGATCAAATGAATCATTTAATAATTAATATCTATTATTAAATCTGAGCTAATAAGTTATATTTTTTTTATTCCATATTAAAAGAAATTATCAATTTCAATGTATTTTATTTTTATATTATTGTATTTTATTTTATATTGTAGTTTTAGATTAAAAAATTGACATTATTTAAGTTATTTTTTCACAAAATTACATATTATATATATATATATATATATATATAGTGTGAATGCAAATTATAAGCTAACTTGGAGGCATTATGGTAGGTAACAAACCCAAGCCTAGGTTTGCTTTATGCTATGCTGACATTAAGCCAAGCTAGCTTGCACTGGTCCAAGCTACAGGTGGCAAATAGGTTGGGCATCTCAGCCCATCCTACAGAATAACCCACAAATGGTGGCCCAGACATGACTCAACACAACCATACCCATACCTAGAATAGGTGTAGGCTAGCATGAGGTACGACTGTTGTGTCTGGTCAAGGAGTCTAACTCGAATGCAAAAAAAAAAAAAAGTGGCATGGCATGACCCATCATTGTGGCTCAAATTATCAATGGACACGACACGACTCAGGCTAGCCTAGATTGAACCATGTTAACCTGAACTGAATCAGGGTAGCATAGACCAAACCCAATATAGCATGGTTTCTAATGGTGTTAGATCGGACACAGCCCGGTAGGGCCTGGGTTGCTAGCGGGCCACTAGGCCGTGTCATCCTATCAGGGAGTTTGTTTTTTTAGGTGTGCGGGCACTAAACGGCCCATTTGCCACCTCTAGTCCAAGTTAGCTTGGGTTCAACATGGGCTAGGCAAGGCATGATCCATGGCCATGGCCTAGGTTGTGTTGAGTTGCCTACTGTCCTGACCCAACATGGCACAACCAGCCATCAGGCCATGCCAAGTTGCTTTTTTCATTAGCATTCCGAGACGGCATGGTAGCCTGGCATGGACCAAAAAATAAGGGTTATGCTGGCCCAAAACTGATCATTTGCCACCTTTAGATTCTAGCAACAACTTGATGCAGACTTCAGAAGTGAAACTTTAAATTTTCACCGACTGTGACAGCAAGCTATAGCAATTAATCATGGAGATATTGCACCATACATATCTCACAAACATTCCATTTTAAAATAATCCATCAATGTGATTTCACAAAAACAATGAATTAGCAGTTGGTTGAAATTCAAAACCTGATAAAAAGTACATAGCATGGCTCACCCAGTGATCCACAAAGAGACAGCAAGAATCATCGTTCCAACCATTACCCATTCATTTCTCGTGACAGGACCCATATGTTCCAGCTTCTTTGCAGCCACTGCAGGGGCATCAGGTGTGACTTTAATTTCAGGAGGATAAAGCATGAATAAGACAAGTGGGGTAGCAACAAGAGAAATAATTGCAGGTAAACTAGCAGCTTTAAGCCAAGAGATCCATGGGTTTGAAACTATGACACCAAGTTCCTCCGCCAATTTGAGACACAACAAATTCTGTGCTGCAGCAGTCAGGAAAAGAGCACTGGAACTGGCTGCAGACTGTAATGGACATATCAGAGCAAAGCATCAGTCACAGGGGATTTTATTCATGTAAATATGGTCAGTCGCATAATTATTTATATATATGCTTAAAAAAACAAATAGTCTAAAATGTCAAATAATTGCACAACTCTTCAAGTGGGAAAACCTTTCATGGGAGTTTTACAAGTAGGCAATACAAACTAGCAAAAAAATATTATAGATTATTGTATTTATGACTATGCTATGTTAGGTGTAATACATAACTATGCAATATAGTACAGGGTAAGATTTTCTACTTATTATAAATATACCATCTGTATTATATTGTGGAGGTTATACCCAATGCACAACGCTCTCAATTATTATATGCTCTGAAAGATATTAATATCTTGACAATTTAATCTTCAAAAATTAAAGAACTTACATCCAATTAGTCTCAAACCCAATAATTATCATCATTAGACGAAATTATTTGTCATCTCATCAATACATGAATTATAATGTATGCATACAACATAAGAATTTCTCAGATAATTAACAATCTCAGTAATATTTTCGCTCAAATATTTTTAAGCAATGCCCCAAGTATTTTTATTTCTATTTACTCTTTAAGTTTCTCTTGTATTAATTATGAGAAAATTATGTCATTTTATTATACGGCTGATTTGTTTGTAATTTCTCATTGTATTTGAGTGGGAATTTTTCTAGTATTAGAGGTACCATATAAATTAGGATTTATCATGAAACTCATTGAATCCCTAGCCATGTTGGCTACCATGTGCCAACTAGATGTTGAAGCACCACAACATTATTGTGTGCATGTTTGAACTGTGACGCAACTATATGTGAATGGTGTGTGCATAGTGGCATACCTATAAATGTATCAAATAAATTGGGCATCATGATCCAAAACCATGCATTGACCATGGTCGTGCTGGCCCATGGCATGGAGCATGCCATGTTGGATCAGGTCCAATACTATCTCATCTCGAACACATGGTATGTGCGTGACATGATGACAGTCTACACATCCATGAGTTTTAAAAAATAATAATCCTCCCCACACCCATTATGCTAAACGTAACTGATGAGAATCAATGCCCTGACAATGACAACGATAGGCACTATCATGTCATTGTCTTTGTTATAAAATAAAAAAATTAAAAAAAAATTATTTTTTAATCGTCAAATCTAATTCCAACAATTGATGAAAATAAATCTAATGGTTATCAAATTTCTACGCAATAAGATTATAAAAAAATTAAAATATATATATAATTTTTAATTAAAATACTTTTATAAATTTAAAATTAAATTTTTTTTCAAATTCACTTGATTTTATTTTCTCTCATCTCTTCTCCTCTAATACTCAGTTTTCTAACCCTCATTCTATGTTGTTGGCTTTGGTGATAATTCAAAAAAAAAAGATGGACTGATGAATACATAAAATTAAGATACGCATTTAATATATCTGTCAATTTATATTATAATTTATAAAAATTTAAAATTATAATATTTTTAAAATTAGAATAATAAAGAAAATAAAATATATAATTTATTATAATTTTAATAATAATAATTTTGATAATTTTATCTTATATATAAATAATAATAATAACTCAACTGAAATATCCAGAACTAAAACTAAGTTCTCACTAATAACTTCAACTCATTTGCATAAAAACCTTAAAATTAAGCAAACTTCAGTAACCTAAAATTTGCTAGTAATCAAGAGTTCTCATATTATAAAATTACAAAGAAAAATCAATATAATGTATAAGTTATAATATATATATATATATATATATACAATATGAATACTAGTGAGAATGATCACCTTGAAAGATATGTTGATTAATGTACTTAAAAATATGATATATTTGATTTTAAGTAAACTCAACTGAGCGATGTGATCTTTAAAGTTAGATTAACTTCAACTTCAATGGCCTCATTCATTTATCACAGTGACCTTCAAATAAAAAACATGGTCAAATTGATTATTATCATTAGTCATCTGATAAATAGAATAAACTAAAATGAAAACTTTGAATATTTAAAAATTTGAGATGAAATTGCAGTTAGATAAAAAATATAAATGTTAGATCTACAGAAAATTAATAAAAATTTAAATTATTTTTCTGTTATCATTGACTAGGCCAAATCCAACTAATTATTGGATTATGCATGGTAGTTGGCGATGAACCAATTCCTAGCAAGAGACATCCAACATATCAAACAAATATTTACAATGATATCATGAGTAACATAGGCTCATGACACATCACAATATGAACAACTAGATTAGCCATTACGATGCCAAAAGTAAATGTGCTTCACGTTTGTAAATGACATTGAGCCAGGTCAGGTAAGCCGTAAGCACAATCCAACTCACGAGCATTAATGATTGTATATGTATATGATATTATTATTACAAATATAATGAAATAGAAATCACTCAACTCACAATGTATCTTCAATTATAATTTCAAACAAAAATCTTTAAAAATTTAAAA
Source organism: Sapria himalayana (assembly GCA_029783825.1). Classification (NCBI taxonomy): domain Eukaryota; kingdom Viridiplantae; phylum Streptophyta; class Magnoliopsida; order Malpighiales; family Rafflesiaceae; genus Sapria; species Sapria himalayana. The sequence continues at coordinate 1,800,171 of JAREIK010004728.1, read as the reverse complement.
TTTTCTTGATTAAGAGATAATATAAAATAGAAGAGATATCATATTGTCATTGAGAATATATATAGTTAATACACACAAAGAGGATAATTTTAGGTAGTGCTTTAATGAATACTCTAATCAAGATAGCTACCAATTGTAATCTAATATAAATTCATTCAATTAGCTCAACTATATACAATAGAATTATAGAAAAAAATAATAATATTATTTCCTAAAAAAATAAGACAAAGGAATTTCAATATCTAATACAAAGTTAGAAATCAATATAATAATAATAATTACTTGTTAGATATTTTAAAATTATTTACCTTTTAGAGGTGTGAGGACTTCAGGTATCCACATACATCTCTCACAACTCCATTATGATGGTTAAACAACGAGATATATAATTTTTAATCCAATATTTATGAATAGGCATATCATGTTAAAAGTAAACTCATATATCCAAAAAACTCAAGCAATACTCATAATAAAATATATACAAAGCATCTCCTATAAATACATTCTAGTTAAATTGAGACAACTCATTTGAATGCTCTCATCTATAGATTAAGAAAAATAAAAATATAAAAATAAACATAAACTATCACGAATATAAATCATTACATTTGCATTTCATAATTTTTGTGTATCTTTTTAATCAATTTTAAACTCTAGAACAATATAATTATAATCTCATGCTAGTAACAAATATAACTTTATTGTTTCCAATTATTATTATATAACTTTTTGACAAAATTTGAATCAATTATATAAATTCATATACATGCATTATCAAAATAAAAATTAGTAGGTAAAGATAATAAATTTTGATTTTTGTCTTCTTGAATTGAATTTCAATGTGTCAATGTAGTAACATTTAGTTGTTATTTTTTACTTATAAAAGATATTATAGGTGAAACAGGGGGATAACAGTCAAATTAATCACTATTTTGGGTTGCAAAGTATCTTGTCAACAATAGGTCGCACTACCATGATCAGTTCAACCATTTTGAATTGTATCATATAATATTGAAATAATAATAAATACATAAAATAAATAAATATAAAATTCAATTCATTAGAATTTACAAGCATGTGTAAATATATATTATATCATATCTTAGTATGATATCAAGTATTTTGACTCGAGATTGATAAATCTCAGATTTGATACTTTTCATACATTGTCTATCTGATTTATGAGTAAAACTTACCAAAATATAATGTCTATTAGATATCATATGATGGGAACCTTGTGCATTAGATATTATCTATATAAATACATATACATATACATACATATATATATATATAGACTAGATAATCTCATAACATGGACAATATGTTTCGCATTTTGAATGACATGACTAATAGAAAAAATATAAGTGAACTAAAATTATATAAATAAAAATAAAATAAGAAAAATATATAAATTTTTAAAATTACTTCCTAGAATATGCATCATGAAAAGGAAAATTACTATTTTTCTTATAATTTCGTTATTGAACTATTTGAAATTGAAAAATCCTATGTAAAATACATGAAATGCAAAAAAAATTAATTGAAGTTTCAGCAGATCACGTTTAGTTTATCCATAAGATGCACATAAAAAATAATGTCAATTTTAGTTCCTAGCGTTAATAGACGAAAGCAATCATATAACTAGGCTCACAAGCAACTAGACCGGTTGGAAGCAACATTAACAGAAGAAATTCACGATCAGCTAGAACTGAAAATTAAACATCTAAACATGAATACTAATTTACTATCATTTTCTATTCCAACAAACCACATAGCATATGGAATCAGAAAATTTGCTAAAAAACACTGACCTGACATTGTGACATAATAAGGTAAGACCCAAGTTTCGAGGAAGAATCATCCCCGGGCCTGCTTCCAGCTGAGAGCGACAACGACTTGATAATAGGTAAAAAAATACCACCTGCTCGTGCAGTTGTGCTCGGCATTGCAGGCGCGATAACTGCCTCGCTAAAAACCAACCCATATGACAATCCCAGTGTACTCTTTCCCAACCACTTGACAAAATAGGTAGCAATTCTATCCCCCAATCCCGTCTTAAAGAACCCACGGGCAAAAAAGAAAGAAATAACAATCAGCCATATGGCCTCGTTAGTGAACGCACTAAACGCAGCAGAAAATGGAAGCGTCTTGGTCACGATAGAAGTAGTTAGGCCGAGAAACGTCCAAGCTCCAACAGGCAGAGGACTTAGAATGAGACCCGCAATTGTAGATATAAAAATCGCGAGCAACTGCCACGCCTGCGTGGTTAATTCCGTAGGTTTAGGAACACAGAAGCGGAGGACGATACCTATTGCAATAGAAGCTATCAAAGGGATGATTTTGACTCCTTTGGGAGGTGTACTTCTGATTGCTGATAATCTATGAGTCGAGGATGAATCATCTAGAGTAGAAGCTCGAATTGGAAAATGGACTTTGAATGAGTTAAGAACGGAAGAAGAGCACTGTTTTCGGGAGGAGACGGAGCGTAATCGCAGAGTGGGAAATGAGTGTGAGGCATTGGTGGATGACAAGGCTTCGTGAATGTTTTTTCTTATCCTCTGTCTTACAGATGCGGGGTTGCAGAGAGTTGATGACGCTGTTTGAGGGAAACGCTGAAGCACACACATCACCATTCTTCTCAGACCTCGGTTAATCGGAAACTCACACCGCGCATTAAACAAGCACGGCACATCTGCACCTGACCGGAGAGAACCACGACGGGCCAAGCTTTGCAGAGGGTGCTTTCCCGCCCGTTTTGCTCCTCCGAAATAATTAAATCAGGATATTTATTCGAATCTATAATTTATATAATATATATACACACAAACACACACATATAAATACTTAAATATAAGACATTCCAAACCGGAAACATTTTTTTTGGGACCCGACTTTTTAAAAAAAAAATTATTATAAAACATTTATTTTGTAAAATTTTTCATGAAATATATTTTCTTGATTTTACAAAGTGCCCACATTAAATATATATTTTATGAAAATATATTTTTCATTAAATATATTTTCATTTTTGATGTTGTGCATGTATATATTACGAATTAAAATTTGTATTTTAGGTACCCACACCACATTAAAAATTATGGAGTTTTAAAAACCCATTATCTAAACTTGTGGGTTGGGATACCAAACCCAACAAAATTGAATTTTGATGCACATAATTTTTATTTCACAAGATACTCATGACCTTGACACATTAGCATGTCATGTGATCCAAAAAACAATTAAATAATTTTTTTAACTAAATGTCATGATCGTTGTCATAGTATAGCATATATATTATGTTATTGTGTCATATATCATGACATATATTTTATATGTACTTCATATACATCATGATATATATGTGTGTGTTGTATATAGTCATATATGTCATAATATATATTTTATATGTACATATATATAATGATACATGTGTTGTATTTATAGTCATATATATCTTGATATATGTATTGTATATAGGCATATATATCATGATATATACACACACATATAAGTGTGTGTAAATAGTTATATATATATATATATATATATATAGTAATCTACATATAATTATTTATGCATATACTCATATAACTATTTATAAACAAATAATTCACTATAAGAAAGAAGTTAATTAGAAATATAAAATAGAAATGTTCAATTCCATTTCTAAAATTAAGAACGGAATTGAAACAGATCAAAAACAAATATTATATTTTCTTTACAAAAATTAGAAATGAAAAAATAATTTGTAGCTAACAAAAGGTAGAGATTATTTGACAGTAAATGGAAATGAACTTAGAAATAGAAATAGAAACGGAAATTGAAATAGTATAACCTTTCGTTGCTAATATTGTTGTATATGTAATTTATTTTTATTTAATAATCTATTTGTATAACCAAATATCTTTTCTGTTTTAATATTTTCATGTACGTGCAGGAAAGAAAATATTAAGAGGCCGGGGATGCAGCAGTAGCACAATAACGGAGGTCCCGCTGACTGGTTATACAGTAAGACCCAAAATTTTTTGGAGCAGAGCCTGACCCATTCCATGATCCGACCCGTTGCGATTAAATGAATCGAGATATTTTTTTAATATAAATGATTTGTAATTTTATTTTCAGGTGGTTGTTTTTGGACTCGTTGAACTGTTCATCATCTCTCTCTCTTCTCTCTGCGCACTTTTTCGCGACTGCTCTGTGTGCTACATACTGTAAGACGTTTCTGTTTGGTTTTAATTTGTAACGTATAAGAGTTTTCTAGTGGATGTAGCTAGTCGTACTGAGCGACTAGCGAACCACGTTATTTTCGGTGTTGATTTCTTATTTTTTTTTTGATTCTGTCGTGGATGCTTGCTGGATTGAGATATATATTGCATGTTTTCTGTGTTTCTGTTGAATCTGTATCTTAATCTCACTACCGTGGAAGCGCAATTACCCAACAAATATGAAGTGGGGTTATGGGCGGATGACCATGCATGGCATTAGAGGTGTCAAATGGATCGGGCCGGGCCAGCCCTATACGAGGCACGGCACGGTTTAGCCGTGCCGTGCTCGAGCTCATGCCGGGCGCACCTACTACACGAGTCATGTCGTGCTAGGCTGAAGTTTTTAGCCCAAGTGCCATGTTAGGCATGACACGGCATGCCTGGCACGTCGGCACTCCACACGTGACCATGCACCGAGCATGATCATAATGAGCCGATGCTCGACGGGCGAGGCCCGTAGAGCCCCAAAAGGGTAAAGACGTGTGGTGGTGCGCCGCCGAAGCCCTAGTTTTTTTTTTAATTAGGGTTTTGGCCCGACCCAAACCATGCCAAAAAGGGCCCAACTCGTAGGATTTCGTGCCGCGAGCCCATGTTGGGCCTGACCTCCACAGAACAGTGTCGAGCCATGCAAGGCATGATACGATAACAGTGTCGTGCCTGGCCTGACACGATAGCCTGTTGGGAGGCCTAAAGTCCTGTTGGGCCAACCCGGCCCAGCTCGTTTTACACCTCTATATGGCATTCCATTTCTACATATATTTGTTGTTGAATATGAAAACTTCTCAAAAATTTATGACTGAAATAAATCCTATTTCAATTGTTTAGAAACGGATTGCAAATCCGCTTCTAAATTCGGTGATGGAATTCAATTTTGTTGCTGCTTTAGAAACAAAAGCTTATTCCATCATTATTTGACATTAATTATATTTTTAAATAATACTTCCTCCCTTTGAAATAATTTTAGGGTTAGGGCTACATTTTCACTTTTATGTTTTTGCTTATTCACCTAATCGAGCTCGCCCATCCACCTAACTAAGGTATGCAATTTCATTTTTTGATTTTTCCCATATATACTTACATACGAATTTATTGTTTTTTCTCATATATACATATATACGTATATACCCTAAATTCATTGAGCTTGCTTGGTCCATATTACAAGATTTATATGGATTTTTGAAGATTCCTATTAATTTTTTGCTTTGCTTCGTAACTATTTGACATTTATTGTATTTTCATTTGCATATTGATATGTATTGGCTTTGCTTTGCTTAGTCCATCTTATATTCATATTACTTCTTTTTTGGATGATTTCTATATTACAAAATATTTTTGTAAATATAATTATTGTGTATTTTTAATTTTAAAGGCATTAATTTTTATTGAACCTTAATTTATTGAGATAAAAGAAATATAAGAGCACTTGACCCTATTGGAATATCAGATATGAGGATCCATGTTATCATTTTTTTAATAGTTTTATTAACCCCAAATATAATAGAATCTCAAATTGTTCATTTTATTAACCACAGATTAATATATACTTAATTTCATAAAAGATCACTATTTTGAGACATATGAAAGTGAATCTCTGATCCTCAACATATTTTTATATTATTATCTTTCATATATAAACTAATTTGAAATAAACTTACTAGTACTTACACAACTTTTTACATCACAACATTACAATCATATTAGCTTCAAATATTTTCTACATGCATATAATATTGATATCAAATAGTACTATTTCTTGTAACAAATTATAATCAAGGATAATTAATCTTATGTCCCAATTTTTAGGAGGTAATTCTATGGCTAAATGTATCTCCTAATTATTTTAAAGTTTTTATGTTTATGTGCACTATCCCACGCACTATATATAATTCTTCAAATACAGCATCATGTTGTATTTATGTGATTTTTGCTTGTATGTGTTATTGATTTTTTTTAGTTTTTTGCCAACAAAAATTTATTTTATTCCTTTTGAAATTTATTATTATGTTTTGCTTGTATGTGATTTTTGCTTAATTTTTATGATTTAATCCTTTAAAGATTACTATGAAATATTTAATTTTTTGTATATGACAAAAATATAATTGAAGGCTATTAGTAAATATCTACAAGATTAATACAATTCTCAATATCTCATTATTAATACAAACTTGTCTATGAATGATATGACTATAATATTTGTATGATATTTATGTAATGTCATAAATATATGACTATAAATATATTACTACAACTATATTACAAATAAGTCATTATCTATATTATTATTATTTAATATATGTTGGTATTATATGTTATAGGAATGGAAAATTTTATACAAATTAATCGTTAATGGATGAATGTCAGACTAAGAGATGGATTTCTCAATAATAAGTTGTAGAGGGAATTGAGGAGTTTGTTAGCTTTGCTAAAAAACACCCTCAATTAATGGATGGAACGAAAATAATATGTTCATGAAATGACCATAAATGTCAAGATCATAGTTTCCAATACGTGGACACAGAGCGATTTCATCTTGCAAAAAATAGATATTTTTGAGACAATGTTGTTTGGTATAAACATGGAGAAATAGTTGTACCATAAACGACAAAAAATTATGTAAAAAAAAGTATTGAATCAGATGTTACAATGGAATATGTTAATCCCAATGATACATGTGAAGCCATGTTGAAGAATATCATTTGTCCTTCAATTCAAATGTCACTAACGATATCCCAATATCATCAAGAAAATAATTATATGAAATGCTCAAAGCATCAAAAGAAGAGGTTGGCCAAGTAATCCGTATGGCCACTCAAATTTAAAGGCAAAATATTATTTTTCAAAAAGGTATTTTGATTAAATGTATAAGCTGTTATTTGAATTGTATTCAAAGAATAATGTCATAATAAATAATTTTTACAGTACAAAGAAATTAATGCAATGTTTGGGTTTGCCTATAGATAAAATATATTGTTGTATTAATGGCTACATGATATACTAGGGCATAGATAGTGAAGTAATTACATGTAATTTTTATAATTATCCTCAGTAAAAAATAAATATTACATGTAAAAAGTAGAAAATAAATATTCATCATAATAAGATGTATTATTTCTAATTGACTCCTCATTTGCAAAGATTATTTTCATTTGAAGCCACTACTAATGAAATGAGTTGACACAAAGACCATGCCATTAAAGAATGTGTGATGCGGTATTGTTCAGATTTTCCATCTTGGATATATATTTTGATAATATTCATCTATCTTCTGCATATTAAAGTTGAAATATTAGATTAGGATTGTGCATAGATGGATTTCAACCATTCAGACAAATTTGGCAATAATACTTTCCATAACTGGTAATTGTTATGCCATATAATTTAGTGTCATATATATGCATGAAATAAGAGTGCATATTTGTATGTGTTATCATGCCTGGTTTGAAAAACCCAAAAGAAATATTGGATGCTTTTCTACAACTCTTGATTGTAGAGCTAAAAAATGTGTGGGAGCATGGTGTGGAAATATATGATATATCTAGAAAGAAAAACTTTCAAATATAAGCAGTACTTATGTGGACTATAAGTGATTTTCTAGTATAATAATATTTTCAAGATTGAAACTACAAGGAAATTAGCTCGTCTTTACTACATGGAGGACTTTGATGCATCTTTTCTGAGCAAATGAGAAAAGATTTTTTTGTTTGACAACCATCATTAGTTATTACATATGGAACATCTATTTCGGATGAATATTGATGCATTTAGGAAAGACCACATAATTATAAAAGGTGCACCATATTTGAGGTCGGGTCGCGAAATATTAGATGTAATTGAAAGATATGGCTTCAAAAATATCAGAGATGTAGATGTATATTATATTAATGTGCAACTTTCAAAGAATTATCATTGTGATTGGAAAAAAGTATGTATATTTTAGAATTTACCTTATTGAAAGACCAACCTAGTTCGATACAACTTAAATATGATGTATATTGAGAAAAACTTTTTTGATAATATTTTTAATATTATCATGAATGTGAAAGAAAAAATAAAAGACAATAGCAAATTAAGAATGATTTGAAAGAGTTTTATTCACTTCTAGAATTTCATAGGGATGAATCAATAAATAAAATTTTCAATGCTTATAGTCTTGACAATGATACAAAGAAAGTTTAATACAAATGGATGATTGAGCTCAAGTCCTCTTAGACGTGGCAAGTGGGCCAAGTAGCTTGGGCACAACACTAGGCACGTCCAGACTGAGCCATGCTTGACCCAGCAAGGCATTGTCCAGAACCATGCCTAGACCCAATTCGTGGTGGCCTCTGGCATGGTTATGCCAGGAGGCGTCATGCCTCATGTTGAGTCAAGCACAACCTGAGTGCCCAGCCCATGCCCCATTGGCACGGTCCATCGGCATGGGTACCATGACATGGGACTATGGATCAGGAAGTGGGCATGGTCCATTTGGCCCATGCCTACCTCACTCGTTTGGTTTTTAAAAATATACAATTTTTTTTTAAAACCCCCACCCCACCTGATACACATGGTGATTTATTTAATTAGCCTAGTACACGAGGCCCAAGCCCGAGTCCTAAGGGCTAAGTCCCCCAATATTTTTTTTGGCTGTCAATGTCCAAGACCTTCCTAATGGCTACGACAATGAGAAAATAAATAGTTAGTAACATATTGACCATTGATTTTTTTTTTCTAGTGGCTAGGATTTATGTCTTTTTTTTATTTTTAAAAAATATGTTATAAAAGTTTAAATATATATTTTTTTTAATATAAAAATATATATATATATATATATTGTTGGAGTATTAGGTTGTTCATTCTCAATTATCAAGCTCACTCTCTATTCTCTCTCTCTCTCTAATTTTTTATTCTCTTGGTTATTTCTCTCTCTCTAAAGCTAATGATTTAGATTTTAGAAGTTATTTTTTTATAAAGCTTAAAGAATGGTGAGTGGAGATTTGATGTTACTATTTCAATTCCATTACCTTTACCTAACATACTAGGTATGGGCTGCAGCTTTCTCTCTCTCTCTCATCTCCATCTCCATAAACTAGATATTGTTTTTTATTTAGTTTTTTTATATAATTTATTTTTTAACTTATAAGTTAGAATATAAACTAAAAATATATATAAATGGCTAATTATGAATTTAATGATAATGAAATTAATATTGATTTAGACATAGATAATATTAATAATGATAACCCTATAGAAAAATCCGAGGCTGAAAACTAGTTTTCTCTCATGGCCTCGACCCAAATACAAATGTCTAAAAAACAAAAAATTAGAAAAACAAACATAGTTTGAAACCACATTAAAAATGCTATGAGTATCAATGAAGAATCGACATAATGTAAGTATTGTAAATAGATTTTATTCATGTATGAGTGGGTGTGGGATTGGGCAGCTAAAAAGACATACTGATCATCATACTAAAAAATATTGTGTATTAGATCATATGCAAACCCAATTGAGTACCAGGGACTTTGAGGCGACCCCCTTCATATATCTCAACAAGTTAGGGAGGAAAGGTATGACCAAACTAATCATCATGATGAGTCTTCTGATTATATTTTCGAATGATCATATGATAGTCATTATCATGCAGATTTATTTTTAACATGTATATCATAAGATTCTTATGTCCACATGTATATCATAAGATTTTCTATGTCCACATGTATATCATAAGATTTTCTGTCCACACATAGGAACAAATTATTAAATATTATTAGTTATAAAAACAAATAATAATTAATTAATTTATGTAATATAGTGGCATAATATCTGTAATGTCCATTATCAAGAATAGTCATAATGATGCATCTTTTATATGCCTCACCACACCTACTATGTAGATTCTGAATGGACACTTAATAAAAAGATTTTAGAATTTGTTGAGATTTTATATCCTCATGATGAACCTGCCATATAAGAATGTTTGATGATAATCTTTAGAGATTTGTATATTCAAAATAAAATATTTAGTATAATATTTGATAACGCATCTAACAATAGAGTAGTCATTAATATATTTGTTAGGACCATTAGAAACGGGCCATTTGGAGAGATTTTTTTACATTAGATATATATGTCACATTATTAACCTAATAGTAAAAGTATGGATGAATGTTGTTTCCCTTGCATTAGAAAAATATGAAACTCATTAAAATATCTTCAAACACTTAGTAGATATAGGAGTTTAGTAGTCTCTATTTGTCTACATGTCTACAGAAGAATAAATTCTAAATAGATATAAGACACCATTGAAATTATATTTACTTGATATAGGAGTCATCATGTGTTGGATACGAATAGATGATATTCGACTATGTCAATAGTTAAAAGTGACAAACTTATTATTGATAATAAATACTAAGATACAGCCTACAAGAAATTCAATAATAAAATTCCTGAAATATTTTATTACATGATGAACATGTGTTTGTCTGTTTACACTCCCACTACTTGCATTGCACTCAGGTGCATATGAAATATTAGTGATATGTTTAGGAAGTTTAGAGATGACCCTATATTTAGTAACATGGCTATTGAGATGGAAATCAAGTACTGAAAGTACTAGTCCACCATTTCATTTCTTTATTGTCTGACTACTTGTATGGATCCTGGGGTTAAGGTGGAATGAGTAAAGAATATTTTGACATACATATTCATGTGCATGAGCCAGAAACACCAATTGAAGGATTCATTCACATAAAATTGAATGAGTTATTTACTTTTATAAAACTAGGTATGGTAGTAGAAGCTCCCAATATGGACATGGACACCATATTCAAAGATGATAACTTCTCTATTCAGTTAGCAAGGGGAAAATGACGGGGTGAACCTTTGAATAGGAGTAAGTTATCTCAGTACTTAGATACTTTACTACTCAAGCTTATCACATAATGATAACAAGAATCTTGATATTTTATAATGGTGGAAATTATATGAGTTTACCTATCTCATGCTGTCTAAAATGGTATGAGATCTACTGACTCATCAAGTATTGAGCATAACATCGGAGTCTATATTTTCTATTGTAGTTAATGTCATTTTAGATAAGAGATTGTGACTACAACTAGTTATCATTGAGGAAATATCATGCATGAATGAATGAGAGGATTCGAGATTGAACATCCAGGATCGAGCTAGAATATGAGTGGGGGAGTTGTTGGTAGATGATGACATGTGAGACTTTGAGGATATTGAGCCTACTACTAGAGATATCATCATATGCTTACGCAATGATGAAGATAATCATTTGCATATTAACACCGATTGATATTATAATTGAGCTTGATTGATGATTATTATATTGTGTTATTTTATTTTTATTGGATTGGATGATATTTTTTTATTATTTACATTTTTATTAATGATTTAATTTTATTATGATAAATGTAAAATTATGTCGTAACTCATAATGAAATAACTTAAAATTTTAAATTTGCAAAATAAATATTTAAAATCATAAACTGGTGACCAATTGACCAAGCTGGCTCCTAGCAGCTTCCGAGCATGGCCTAACATGACCCAACCCGATTCTACCAAGACTTAAGCATGAATCAAGTTGTGCCATGCCGGGCCAACATGAATCAAGTCATGCCATGCCCGACATGACATGGTGGCCCAATTGGGCCACCAAAAAACTAGCCTTATCAGCTCGACTTGGCTTATTTGACATATATAGGTTCTAATTCTTTAATAGATGTGCATCTAATAAAGAAAGATATGTTGATTTGAATACGCATAAGATATTTGAGATGAAATGTCATGACTACCATGTATTTATCCAGAGGTTAATATCTATAGTATTCCGCAAATTACCTTTATAAAATATTTAAGAAGCATTGACTAAAACAAATATTTTTTTTTAAGAATTTCACTTGTAATGTTATAACAAAAAAAAGACATTGATAAATCACAAAATGACATACCCAAAATTATATACATACTTGAGCATATTTTTTCTCCTAGATTTTTCGACTCCATGAATGATGGAACATTTTCTAATCCACTTGTCATATAAATCCAAAATGGTGGACCCTATATAATACAAATAAATGTATCCATTTGAGAGGTTATATAATTTTCATCTGTTCATATAAAAATGTAAATGTATTCGATGAATAAATTTTATTCGAAAGAAGATATTTTGTAGATATATTAGAAAATCAAAAAATAATATTTAAAATAAAGTCAAAGTTGAAGGATTAATATGCAATGCCTACTTGGTTGAAGAAGCCTCGATGTTTTGTACACACTACTTTTGGCCACTGGTATATAATTCATATTACAAAATATTACCAAATAATGATTATGGTATGAGAGATGGATCAGAAGAAGATGATATGCTTTTCATTTTCACCCATGTGATTCAATCATATTGTAGAGCAAAATCAAGATATTTTTTAGATAACTAGGAGTATCATGCTGCACACATATATATCTCATTGAACTATGAAGAAGTTACATCTTATACTGAGTAAGATTTATAATTATTTTACATTTTCATTTCTTTGTTATGGTATGTGATATATCTTTTTAAATATTTAAAATAACTTCAATATTATTTTTGTAGAATTCATGCTAAGAAATAAGACAGAGAGAACTACAAATTGATGATGTTTGAATTAATGCAAGGCTTGATAAAGATTTCATATTTTAATTTGAAAAATGTGTCATCGTTGCTTCTAAAAAATAATGTGAAACATTATATAAGTATGATTTTAATGCAAAACTTTATCTAATCAATCTTGTAGCAGATGATGGGCTTGAAACATTACTTGGTGAAGATTGAAACTATTTGAATATAGATGATGCCCATTTTGAAAAAGATAATGAGGAAGAAATAATCATACAATCAGACGATGATGAATATGTAGATAGAGATGATTTGTTAGAAATTTTTGATGATGATTAGATATTTATTGACTTTGATGTTAAGTTGTGTTGTTTATTTTGTAACTATTACAATTTGGATGTTAAATAAAAAAATTTTTATAATTGTAAATATTAATGTGTTTCTCATTATTTTTTGTTAGAATGACATATTGACTATATGTTTTTATTTTCTTTGCATTTTTTGATGTTTATAAAACTCAAATTATATATAAGAGGTGACAATTTAAGTGGATGAGGATCTCAATATGTGGGGAGGGGTAGAGGAAGTCAACTAATAGTTAATGGAAAAGAAATCCAATTTTTATTCAATGACAACAATACTACAAATATCTTTATGCATTCTCCTATATAGATATAGGATATGTTGGCATCACCTAATCATGATACACATAGATTAACTAATACTAATATTATGTCTTTGTCTCATTATGCACTACAAATATCTTTATGCATTCTCCTATATATATAAATGTTAATGCGTTTCTCATTGGTACTATAGTAACGACAATGACTAGATATTCACAATCCATTATTTGCATGCAAAGTTATGATAAAATCTTCTTTTGGACCACAATTTACAATAAACAATACATACCTTTCAGAAATTTACTACATATATGCAATATCATTTTTCATTCTTTTCATTTGTAAAAAAATTAAATTAAAATTTTAAATTAAATTATAAATAAATCATTATGGTTAAAATATGATAATTTTAAGTAATAACAAACTATGATGTTGTTACTGATCAAATATTATCATGGAGAATTAAAATAATATCTGAATTACAAAGTTTTGGATTAGTAATAAAAATTAATAAAATATTAATTTAGTAGCATAAATATGGGTGTGTTTCATTTATATATATATATATATATATATATATATGCATGTGTTGATGTTAAATTACATATAAATTTATTCATTTTGCTTCTCATACAATCAAAATGATATTTAAGGAGAAACTAGTTGTTGAGGGTATAAAATGGAGTAAAGTGCCACCAAATATGAAAGAATATTATTAGGAAGAATTTGAAGTATAATTTTATTACATTTACCAATATGTCAAATTGTTTTTTTATGAAATACTATGAAAATATTTGCATCACAATGTATTGTTTTTTTTTCAGAAAAAAATATAAATGGAATAACACTTTGTTAATCAATATGAAGGATACATGGAAACATGTTGCTAGTTTCAGATACAATAACAAACTTAGAAAATGAAAAAATAAGTATGGTGAAGTTGCAAAGCCAATAATGATCTCCTTCATGTTTGGATAAAAATGGTAGGAATACTATAATAGTAATGAGTTTAAGGTCTTGTCCTAGATGACATCACAGAATCATTGATAAGAGAAAGCATGTGAATGATCATGAACTTCCAAACATATTGGAGGTTTAAATATGACCTACCAATATTTGGTAGAATTGGTAAAATTTTCTTTCCTAATTTGTTATGATTTTAACTTTGTGAATACAAATAATACTAGATTTATCATAATTCTCATGTATATAATTAGTAAATATTGTTTATTTTCAGAAGATTGAAATGGGACATATACTAACATTATTTGATATGTTCAAGTGAATGCATAAGAAGGATGAATCATTTGTAGACAAACAGTCAAATAATATTAATGTGAGTAATGAGTTTCTCGATTTGTACTTTTAGTGTCTTGTTTAAATTGCAATTTATGAATTAAAAAATTGGAGAAAAATATAATTTTTGGCATCCATAAGAAGAATTAATATCCAAAGTCATGTATTTTTTTTACCAGTACTGATGAGTTATTATATATAAACTTCTTAAATGTAATGTTAATAACTCACTTGCTTTCTCTTATCAATGATGTGCTAATATAAATTTTATCTGAATATAGTATTGATGAGTATAAATTTTACCTGAATAAAATTTATCAATGATGTGCTGATATAAATCTTATCCTACCTAATTATTTTTAGTAGGGTATTTATAGTTTGATGTGCTGGTATAAATTTTATTTGAATATAGTACTGATAAATTATATTGTATTGTAACAATTATCAGAATCTATGGAGAATATGGTTGTCATTGCTTCATAATTGACAGATCATTCTACAGAGGCTCCAAAGCTTGATATTGTGCATATTTACCTTTATATTGTTTGAGTAAAGCCGAAAAAATGGTGAGTGTACGATCTTGGTACTCATACATCTACATTTTATCCAGGTTCTATTTGAAGATCTTCATCTTCATCATCTAATTACAATAGTTTGTTTGATAAGTGGTTATGAGAGAAGATGCAAGAAATTCAAGATATTTTGTAAATAAAAAATTAGGACATACAACAAAAGAATTAAGAGATGTAAAAATAAATTGAAGAGATAAAAAAAAGAGATGAAGAAATAATGAAAAGAGAGTAGGAAATGCAACGAAAAATTTGGAAGATAGATAAAATTATGTGCAAGTTTGTAGAGACTTCATCTATTTTCATCAATCTGAATAAGATCTATCCAAATCTCCAGAAGAGAGTATTCATCTCGACATGGATTCATAGTTATTTTTTATGTTGTATTATTATATTTTTGCAATGAAATTTGTTGTGGTAAACTTTTTTGTTGGTGTTGCAATTTTTAGTATATTAATGTGTACTAAAATGGTTGAACTCTGATGTTGTTTTTTGATATTATATTTTTTTGTGGATGTTATGTGAATATTATTAGATGAATAATGTGCAAGTACTTATTGGATTGCATGGTATATGGTTTCTTATTATATTTATATATTATATAGCTCATACAAAAACTACAACAAATTGGACATATTCCTATTCCAAAAAATAGAAATGAAATATGGCATTTCAATTCCATTTCTAATTTAGAAATGGAATTTGCATTTCTATTATATTTCATCACTATTTTAGTATCGGAATAGAAATAGAAACTGAGATCTCATTTCCATTACTATTGCTATAAATAATAAATTTCCGTCACACACATTATAAATGTTCTGGCAATTTCCATTTCTAAAATTTAGAAATGAGCTTTTTAGAAATGGAAATATTTCATTTCTATTTAGGTCATAAATTACAAATTATGACAAAATTAGAAATGGATTTGACTATTTCTAATTGGTTTCTTTATTGTAGTATATATATCAATATGTTTATATGTATATCATGATATATATTTTATATGTACGTGTATGTGTGTATGTGTGTCATGGTAATTAGATATCTATATTTATTTGTATATAGATATGTATATATAGTAATCTATATATAGTTATGCATATAGTTATCTATATATCTATACATAATTATTTTTTTAGCTAACTATATTATATATATATATGTATAGCTATACATAGATAACTACGTATACATACTACATATATATAACTATATACATGTAATTTATATAATTATACATATTTAACTATATATCATGACTATATGCATGGCTATATTGTGATATACATATTGTATAACAATATGCATCATGATATTTGACTAAAATTATTATGTGAAATGAGGTTAAGACTATTTTAGCATAGGGGAATATTTGAGTACATCAAAACTCAAATATTGTTGAGTTTAGTTCTTTGATCCTTAATTCTAAAACAATGAGTTTCCAAAAAAAAAAAACATTTATTTTTATTCTGGGCACCAAATACATAATTTTCATTATTACTAATATATTGATGTGTTCGAAAATAATTTATTATTTCATCAACTCACAAAAAATATTTAATTCAAATGAGTAATTAGGTGTGATAAGATCTTATTGGGTTGATTTAATTTGAACACCTCGTACAAAATAATAAATAAATATGAAAAAAATATTATGCTTTAGTACCCTTTTTTTTCTGATTTTTTTTTTGAATAAACATGCCAAGATTAAAATATTTATGCTATTGTATATATATTTTTTATATTATTTTGTGTCAAAATCAAAAATATTTAATCTTTTGCACACTCAAAATGTTATGTATAAACATTATATATGTATAAAACATTATATATTTAATGTGACATACAACAATATATAACTAAAATATAATATCTATAGAATTATGTATAATATTATATATAACTTTATATTTTGGTACATATAACTTTACATGTATAATATTATATATACATAATATTTTAGTTTTCGAAAATAAAGTATATTGTTTTTCCAAATAGTATTTTTTTTTAGTTTTTTTACGTGGCATTATGTTTAGGGGGGGTTAAGGATAAGATGGGTATTATGTTTTTTAATATACCTAAAATTAAATATTTTGATTTTGGTGTGCGAAAAGATTAAAAAAATGACAAAACATAAATATTTTCATTTCGACACTCATACATAACTTTCCCTTTATTTTGTTATTTAACTTTAGTGTCCCATAACTAATAGTAATTCACTCTAAGTGCACTTAATGCATTATTCTTTCTTTACCCTCAACCTTGTTATGTCATGGTGATGCATGTGAAAACAAATATAAAAAAGTGAAAAAAATACATAACTTTCATTTCATATGCGATATGCCCATGTTAGGATGTCAT
Organism: Sapria himalayana; assembly: GCA_029783825.1. Lineage (NCBI taxonomy): Eukaryota > Viridiplantae > Streptophyta > Magnoliopsida > Malpighiales > Rafflesiaceae > Sapria > Sapria himalayana. The sequence goes on along the minus strand of JAREIK010004728.1, from coordinate 1,782,443 downwards.
GTATTTAAAAAAATAAAATGTATAGATACATAATATATAAAGGATGAAATATCATATATCTAGATTCATATATACATATAATATATATACATAGAATATATATATATATATATATATATTAATATATATTAATATATAATGTATATATTATACTTATAGTATATAATAAGTCAATTAGAAATGTAAAAAGAAACACACAATTTCATTTCTAAAATTAGAAACTGAATTGAAACAGATTAGAAATAAAAATGATATTTTTTTGGAAAAATTAGAAACAGAAAAAAAATTCATCACTAATTAACGATGGATTTTTAAATGGTTTTTCATTTTATCGTTAATTGTGATGTGTTGTCGTAAGTAAATAATCTTGCATGGCCTTTAAATGTTGTCATTATTGGATTTTAAAAAATATAGCAATGAAATAATATTCCATCACTAATTTAGAAATAAAAAAAATTGTGTCATTAAATTACTATAATTAATTTATAAAAGAACACTTCGAAACTTTGAAAAAAGTTAGGGTTTGAGGGTTTTTTATTTCGATTATGAGTTCGATCAATTTGTTTTTGAAATTGGTTTCTTCCAATTAGTGTTTGTCGTGCTAATCATCCAAAATTGAGGTTTTCAATTAAGTATATTAAAATTTTCAATATGTATATTATTCGAGAATAGCAATTCTTGTGTATTTTGTTATTACCTAAAGTTTTTATTTTCATGTTTAACATCCCCTTGGGGTTCTTTCTTCTTATTTTGTTGAATTTATATCATCCTAATTGATATATATATCTAAACCAATATAGCATATATACTCAAATATATAAATGTATATACTTATATATATACATATGTGCGTGTGTGTATGTATATATAAACTTATATAGCATGTGTGTGTGTGTGTGTTACTATATAAATTTATAAATATTTATATGTGTGCTATATGAGTTTATTTATATGGATATACATATAAATAAATAAATAAATATGTATTATATATTTATATATAAGTTTTGATTAAAAAAATTATTTTTTAAGAAACGAATTTTCATTTTTTCAAAAATCACTTTTAGTATAGAAAAATGGTTTTCATTTTTTTGGAAACTACTTTTCGAATCGAAATGCAATTTTTTAAAAACAAACAATGGTTTTTGATTTAATTTTAAAATGTAGGGGCAAAATTGGTTTTATGCATTTGAGTGTACAAAAAATAAATAAATTTTTATTTTGGTATACCTGTTTTTAATTTTTAAAAAATAAGTTTTTTTTTGATTTTTTTTAAGCAAAGTGCAACTAAATATAAATCTCACATATTGAATCGCAACAAATAATTTAAGAAAAAAAAAGGTTTTTAGATTTTTTGAAAAAAAGTTAGAATATTGACCTTAGTATATTTAATAAAAATACTAATGCATTTAGTTAACATAAAATTTCTAAATTAACTAATTCTAATAAAGAAAAGTTACAAAAGAATGCCACCAACCCCACCACAACTCACACAACCGACACACCATATGAAAGTGAAAGTCGTATGCAATGCACAAGTATTCCACTTAGTGTGGGGTCTGAACGATTAATATCTCAAATAATATATCTCCAAAAATCAAAGATAATGCGTCAAATAAAACAAAAACCAAATACCTATCAACCTTAGATGAATCTATTTCTCATCATATCATTACAATATGTTCAATATATGCATGCAGCACTATGGATTCTCGTATGATCAGTTATCTATTACTATTTTCACCTAGATATTTATTTAATTATAGTTTTTTTATAGATATGAATGTATTATTATAACAGGTTTATACTAAAATGCATTTATAATTATTTTTTTAATTTACATATTCTTGTTATTTTAATAAAAGATTATATAATGAGCTGAATTTGTAAAAATTTATTTGTCAAGTATTCTGTTCGTAGAAGATTTGTTGCATAGAGATTGGCTTATGCACAAAAAATTGAATCACTAGTACTTGTAGAATATAAGTTTGTTATTCATAATCTAGATAAAACTATATATCTTATCGATAAGATTGTAGCATTAGATTTTAGTAGGTCTATCTTAATTATGATAAATGGTAAAGTTCTTACTTATAGTACTAGTACACTTGAGTGTATTGAACTAGACCAATACAATATAATTATTTTGTATTGACTTATAAAATAAAATATAACATAATTATTATAAATATTATTACTCTTATTCTTGAAGTAGTTATTATTTATATGTTCTTATTAATAGTTGTTTTGATTCATAAAAGGTAATATCTAAAAATAAAATTGAGAACTCTATGAATTGGATAACTTTATCAAGCATACTTGAATATTGATTGCTAATGGAATTCAAGTCCTCTCAAAAGGATTGATGATACTACCATGAGGAAGCTTATAAGTTTTGATTTTATCAAATCCTACAGGTAAAATATATTTAGGCAATTCAAATAAGTTAAGTGGAAAGTATCAATAAAATAATTAGAGGTTGATTGAATTGGATTATTAGTGATTTGATTCAATCAACGAGTATGTAATCTTAATATGTGAAGTTTAATTAGCGTTAAGAAATAAAAGACATAAAATATTTTGAATAAGTAAGTGAATACAATTATAATTATGTAGTTGTTTAGATTATAATTAATGTAAATTATCATAAGAAATAATTTACATTGGAAACTCGAGATCTTATTTAGACTAACATCCCTTTCGTAGCATTATCTAGATGTGATGAAAGAAGACTAAAAGTTTTTGTTTATCTAGAATATGTGTATATACATGATCATAATAATTAATTTAATTATAATCGAATAATTTGATTTTACTATGTATCTACATATATATATGGTTATATATATATATATATATATATGTTATGCATGTTATATAGAGCACATACACACACATGTGTGTGTGTCTATATACATGCTATGTATTTCCTTATATATATATATATATGCATGACACATGTATATATATTCATGTTTATATATATTCATTGATATATGCTATATATGCTTATATATATGTGTTTATACACACATACATATAAACCAATATAGCATATATACTTAAATATTTAGATATATAAATGTGTGTACACACACACACACATATAAGCCTAATTTTAGAAATGCCTAATTACATTTCTAAAATTATGAATGGAATTGAAACGAAAATGAATATTTTAAAAAAAATTAGAAATGGAAAAAAAATCCATCACTATTAAAAGGCATGCTTTAATTGAAAATATATGAAAATGAAGTTAGAAATAGAAATATAGATAGAAATTGAAATAATTTATCATTTCGTTGCTAATTTTAACGCGTTAGTCATGGGCGTATATGCTTACATGGTATTTAGCAATGGAATTTAGGTTTTTTTAGAAATTGAATTTTTATCCGTTTATATATTTAGCGACAAAAATTATTATCATCGCTAAATTTGAAATATATTTAGATTTCATCGCTATTGGATTTTAAAAATTCCATTGACTAAATAATTTTTTGTCGCTAATTTAGATATGAAAACAAATTTCATCAATAAATTATGATAATTAATTTATCGAAGAACACTTCGTAACTTCGAAAAAAAGTTAGGGTTTGGGTATTTTTAATATTGATTCTATGTTCGTCTAATTTGTTTTAGAGGTTGCTTTCATCCAATTAGTGTTCATCACAATAATCATCTATCATTGAGGCATCCAATTTAATATTTCCAATTGTCCCAAATATAATGTATTTGAGAATTGCAATTTTTATATATTTTGTTGTTACTTATAGTTTTTTTTCATGTTTAACATCCATAAGGGTACTTTCTTCTTGTTTTCTTGAATTTATATAATTCTAATTGATAAATTTTATATTTGTTGCACATACTATGATTTGTTAAATTTTAAGGTTATCTAATTGAGGTATAAAATTTGTGTGTGTTTTATTATTTACCTATAGTTTTTATCATGCTAATTAATGTGGACTTAGTTTTCATACTATGATTTGTTCACTTTTTAGGTTACCTAATGAGTTATTTAATTGAATTTATAAATATTAAAATTTAAAATATTGAAACATAATCACAATGAAAAACTTTAAAAGTTGAGATAGTTGTTTTAAAAAGTTTGAAAGCATGCAATGTGTATGTTAAATTTGAAGGTATGTAACTTAAATAATGAAAATTATATATATATATATATATATATATCAAAAAATGTGTAGGTATACAACTTTAATAATGAACATATTTATTAATATTTTAATAAATAATAAAAGTTAAAATATAATAACAATGACTTAAAAAATTTTGAAGATATGCAATTCAGAGGTTGAAACATAACAACAAAATGAACAACTTGAAAAAAATTAGAACCTCATTTAAAAATCTATAGAGTGGTTTGATCTACAACTTAAAATAAATAACACCTCTTGACCTCGCATTATTTTATATTAAAAAAATGTATAATACATCTTACATATGGTAGATGACTACTTATATTACATGCTTCATATGGATTAGTTAATATCCCTATTAATTTATTAATGTTCTCTATTGTTAATTAACATTTTTTTTTGTCATTTTTCACTAATATATTGATATGCATTGGCATTGCAAATTTTTTTAAGATTTCTATTACATATATATTTTTTCATATTAGTTAGTACATATTATTAATTTTGAAATCACAAATTAACATAATGTGAATTTTTCTTTTTTGCTAATTTAATACAATTTCATCCTGTATAGATAAATATCAAATATTTAGGTTTATATATATGAGAAAATTATAATTGAAGGCTTTTTATAAATATCTAAGAGATTGAAGCAATCTCCCTTATCTCATTTTAATCCAAATTTACCCAATAATGATGTGACTATAACTTATTTATTAGATTTATGTAATGTCATTAATATATTATTACAACTTTATTACAAATAAGTCTATATATATATAATTATAATTCAAAATATGTTTGTGTTATGTGTTATAAGAATGAAAAATATTATACGACAATCATAAATGAATGAATGTAAGATTAAAAGATGAGTTTTTGACTAATGAGTTTGTAGAGGGAATTGAGGAGTTTATTGGCTTTGCTAAAAAAATAGCCTGAATTTATGGATGAAATAAAAAAATAAGATGCCCATGTAATGATCGTAAATATCAAAATTGGTGTTTCCAAGATGTGGATATAGCCTGATATCATCTTGCAAAAATAGATTTGGTAGAGACTATTATCTTTGGTATAAACATGGAGATATAGTTGTGCCACAAACAACAAAGCATTATGTATATAAAAGTGTTGATTCAAATATTACAATTGAATATGTTAATCCTAATGATGCATGTGAAGTAATGTTGAAAAATATTATTAATAACTCATTCCATCATGATGTCACTGATGATATCCCAATATCATTATCAAAATAATTTTATAAAATATTGAAAGCATCAAAAGAAGAGATTTGGGCAGGTAATCTACATGGGCACTCAAAGTTATATGCAGTGGCCATACTATTGAATTAAAAGAAAAAACATTATTTTTCAAAAAGGTATTTTGATGAAACATGTGAGTTGTTATCTAAACAATTACCAAAGAATAATATCATGATAAAAATCTTTTACCGCACAAAAAAGTTAATGTGATGTTTGAGTTTGCCTATAAAAAAAATACATAGCTACATTAATTGATGCATGATATATTGAGGCATAGATAGTGATGTAATTGCATGTAATTTCTGTAACTATCCTTGGTACAAAAGAAATACTACATTTAAATGCAGAAAACAAATATTCTTCATAAAAAGATATATTATTTTATGTTGACTCCTTGTTTGCAAAGATTATTTATATTTGAAGCTATTATTAATGACATGAGTCAGCACAAAAGGCATATTATTGAAGATGATATGATGCAGCATTGCTTAGATTCTCCTTCCTTGAAATATTTTGATGATTATCATCCATCTTTTGTAGATGAAAGTCAAAATGCTAGACTAGGTCTATGCACAGATGGGTTTCGTCCATTTGGAAAAACATGACAATAATAGTCTTAATGGCCTATTGTTATTATATTTTATAATTTATTACGTTAGATGTGCATGAAAGATGAGTACATATTTTTGTGTGTTGTTGTGCCCGGTCCAAGAAACCCAAAAGAAAAGTTGAATATTTTTCTACAACTCCTAATTTCAAAGATTAATAATTTGTGGGAGCATGATATGAAAACATATGATATATCTAAAAAATAAAACTTCCAAATGTGAGCAGCACTTACGTGGACAAAATGTAATTTTCCTACATATTCAATATTATCGGGATGAAGTACTATAGGGAAATTAGCTTATCCTTATTGCATGGAGGACTAAGACGTATTTTATTTGAGCAAAGGTGGAAAGACTTATTGGTTTGATAACCACCACAAGTTATTACATGTGGAATATATATTTCGGATGAATATTGACACATTTAGGAAATACCATATAGTTGTAATACTATCATAAATGTGGAAAGAAAAATAAAAGACAATGCCAAATTGAGATAGGATTTAAAAGAGTTATGTTCGCATCTAAAGTTACATAGGGACAATTCAATGAATAAATTCCCTAAGGGTTGTTATAATCTTGACAATAATACAGAGGAAGCTTTGTGAAAATGGATAATAGAGCTCAGGTTCCCTGACGGATATGCATATAACATGAGAAGATGTATTGGTATGAAGAAGCATAAGTTATTAGGGATGAAAAGTCATGACTACCATGTGTTTATGCATTGGCTAATACTCATAGCATTTCGTGAATTACTTCCAGAAAATGTTTGAGAAGCATTGACTGAAATTAATATTTTTTAAGAATTTCACTTGTAATGACATAAAAAATAAAGAAAAGGAGCAATTACAAAATGATATCCCCATAATTATATACAGACTTGAGCATATTTTTTATCCTAGCTTCTTCGACTTTATAGAACATCTTCTGATCCATTTGGCTTATGAATCCATGATAGCATGCCCTTAGCAATACAAATGGATCTAATAAATTTGAGAGATTATATAAGTATCTTATGTTACTATAAAAATTTAAATGTATCCAACAAATATATTTTCTCTAATAAAGTTTTTTTAGATATCTTAGAAAATTAAAAAACAATATTTAAAATAAAGCCAAAGTGGAAGGATTGATATGCAATGCCTACTTGGTTGAAGAGGCTTCAATATTTTGTACACACTAATTTTAGCCTGAATTATATAATTTGCATAATAAAATTGTACTAAATATATAATGATTATGGTATCTGAGATGAATTAGAAGAATATAATATGTTTTTGATTTTCACACATGTGGGTCGATTATATGGTAGAGCAAAATCAATATATTTTTTGGATGACTAGGAGTATTATGATGTGCACACATACATCTTGTTGAACTACAAAGAAGGTACACCTTATATTGAGTAAGATTTATAATTAATTTAGATTCTCATTTCTTTGTAATGGTATGTGATATACCTTTTATTTATTCAAAATATATTCAATATTATTTTTAAAGAATTTATGCTAAGGAATTGCGTATTGAAGATGTTTCCATTGCTGCAAAGCTTGAAAATAATTTTATAATTTAATTTGAAAAATTTGTCAATATATAACTTATCATTCTTACTTTTAAAAATTAACATGCAACATAACATACGTATGATATTATCTTTTATCATTTTGTAGGTATAATTTCCATCATTAAATATATGTAATAGATAACTAAATGATCTTGCAAAAGGGTCATTATGCAGTTTACAATTAACAGTAGTGTATTCACACTTTCAAATTATACAATTATGAAGTTTACAATTATATCCCATACATTATATAAATGAATATAAAATATTACACTTTCAAACTTGGTTCAAATAAAACTGTAATTAACAGTGATGTATTCATCAAAGGATTTAACTTGATTGCATCTACAATTGATTTTTATGGTCGCCTAATTAAAATTATACATGTGGAGTATCTTCTTTACCAATTAATAGGATAATTTTGTTTAAGTGTAAATAGTTTGATCTTATTCCAAAATTGGGAACAAGAATTTATCATAATTATTACCTTGTAGATGTGTAGCATCGGAAATATTAATATAAGACAAGATAATAGAAGAAATCTTTATGACTGGTGGGCAATATGTAAAATAAAACCAAAATAAGCTATTGTAGTTGTTGAAAAAGATGTTATTATCACTTCATCATGTGTAACTGTATTTCAAGAGAATAATGTATAACTTTATCTAATTATTCCTAGGGCAGATGATGGGCTTCGAATATTGTTTGGTGAAGATGGAAACTATTTGGACATCGATGATAGCCATATTGAAGAAGATAATGAAAAAAAAATTACAGAATTAGATGATGATGCATATGTAAATGAAGATGATTTGTTACAATTTTCCAATGATGACTAGATATTTATTGGCTTTCATATTATCTTATCTTGCTTATTTTGTAACTATTACAATTTAGATGTTAAATGAAATTTTTACTATTGTGAATTTCAATGTGTTTATCATTATGTTTTGTTATTATTACATTTTCATGATATGTTTTTATTGTCTTTGTATTTTTAGATGTTTATATAACTTGATATAGGTATAAGAGGTAATCATTCAAGTGGCCGAGAATCTTAATAGGTGGGGAGGGATAGAGAAAGTCAACTAATAGTTCATGGATGAGAAAATCTACATTTATTTTATGATGACAACATTATAAATATCTCTCAACATTATCTTACATGTATTAGAGGATACATTGGCATCACCTCATAATGACACACTAATTGATTGCCACTGATATTCTATCTTTGTCTGACCTACCTTATGAGGCCCATGCATTGGTATTATAGTATCGATAATGGCTAGATATTCACAATCTATAGTTTGTATACTAAGTTATGATAAAATATTCATCCAACACATAATTGATAATAAATAGTATGTAGCTTTTTGAAATTTACTATATGCATGCAATATAATATTTTATTTTTTTTTTCTAAAAATTTAATTAACTATGAATAATTATTATGGTTAAAATATTGTAATTTTAATTAATAACAAACAATAATAAATTATACTTATCAAATATTTTCATTTAAAATCAAACTAATAATTGTCTTACAAAGTTTTGAAAAACAAATAAAAATAAAATAAATATTAACTTAGTAGTAGAAAAATGGGTTTATTTTGTTAATATGTATATGTATGTGCTAATATAAAATTACTTATTGATTTATTCGTTCTGCTTCGTGTATAATTAAAAAGATATTTAAGAAGAAACATGTTGTAGAGGGTCTAAAGTGGAGCAAAGTGCCCCCTAATATAAAAGAATTTTATCAATAAGAATTTGAGGTATAATTTTAATGCATTTATTTATTTTTCAATTTTTTTTAATAAGAAATAATATTAAAATAAATACATTGCAATATATTTTTATTTTATTTGATTTTTGCAGAAAAAAAATATAAATGAAATAAAACTCTGGTGGTCTTTGTGAAAGATACATGGAAATATGTGGCTAGTGTGAGATACAAAGACAAACTTGATAAATGGAAAAAAAAATATGGTAAAAATACAAAACCTAATAGTGTCCTCTTTAATATTTGGATGAAGTAGTAGGAACAATGAATTAAGGAGGAGTTCAAGACATTGTTTCAAATGGCCTCACACAATCATCAATTAGATAAAGCAGGTGAATGATTAGGACTTTTGAAACATATTGGAGGTTTAAAAGTGACGTAGCAATATTCAGTAGATTTGGTAAAATTGTCTTTCATAATTTATTATTATTTAAAATTTTAAATGTAAATAATAACATATGTGTGACAATATATCATATGCCTCAATAGCAACTATTATATTTTAGGAGGTTGAGTTGGTATATCCACTAATACCATATGAGGTATTTATGTGAATGCAAACGAAGATTGATGGATTATTTGTGACAAGCAGTCAAATAATATTAATATCAGTTTCTAAATTTGAACTTGTAGTGTCACATGTAATTTATAATTAATGAAAGAAAACAATGCAAAAACATTAATTATTTGACATTCATTAAAATTAATATTTAAAAGTCAAGTATTTTTTACCATAAATGATGAGTAATTATATATGGACTCATTAAATATAATAACTAACTTAATTTTTATATTATTTTTTAGTCAGGTGATGACAGTTTCATATACTAATATATATTTTATCTGAATATAATAATGATGAATTATGTTATATTTTAATAATTGTAGGAATTTGTAGAGAATGTGATTGTTATGATGAATTATTTGACATGGCACGATTCGTGCGTGCCTAGCTCGGCATAGCATGCTACAGTGTCGTGCTCGGGCTTGTGCCGGGCGCATCACACACCCTCGGCATCGATTGTACCATGCCAAGTTGAGGGAATTCATCCCACATGTTGTACCAGGTATGGCACGAAAGCCTGGCTTGGGGGCACGACACGCATGATCACACACCGAGCATGGTCACGGCTAGCCGACACTCGACAAGCGATGACGGTATGGTAGCACAGCGGTGCGCTGTCGAAGCCCTAATTTTTTTAAAATTAGGGGTTCGACTTGATTCAAACCAGACTGAAACCCATGGATTTTAGGCCACGGGCTAGTGTCAGGCCTGCCCTCCCAAGAACTGTGTCATGCCAGGCACGACATGCTAGTCTGATTGGGCCTAGAAAACTCGGGCAGGGCTGGCCCAGCTTGGCTCATTTGACACCTTTAGTTATTACGTCATAATTGATAGATTCTTCTATAGAGGCCCTAGAGATTAATGTTGTGCATATTTACCTTTAGGCTATCAGAGAGGAGACAAAAAATTGGCGAGTGTATGGTATTGGTACCCATGCATCTACATTTTATCTAAGTTCTATTTGGAGTTCATCATCATCTTCTTCCAATTATAATAATTTGTTTAATAATATGTTGTGCAAGGAGATATAGGAAATTCAGGATACATTGCAAAAAAAAATGAAGAGATACAACAAAATAATAAAGAGACGCAACAAAAGAATGAATAGATACAAAAGGAAAACCATAAAATAAAAACAAAGAGGCTGAAAGAATGAAATGAGTGTATGAAAGAATAAAAAAATAGGAGGAAATACAACAAATGATTTTGAAGATGTAAAAAATAATATGCAAGTTGATAGTGACATCATCTTTTATTATCATTCTGAAGAGGATCCATCTAAATCTCCAAAAAAAAAATAATACTCATTTAGACAAAGACTCGTAATTGTTTGTGATATTATGTTATAAATTTTTTGTAATGAATTTTTTTTGTTAAAATTTGGTTTTTATGTTATTATTTTTTAATTAAATTATGAATGTGTACTATAATTAATAGAATTTTATGATTGTTATCTGATGTGTTACTCTATAGTGGATGTTATGTGAATGTCACTTGATGAATAATATGTGCATGTACTTATTTGATTGTAGTTTATTTAGTTTCTATATGTATTTGTATATTGTATACAACATTTAGAAACTACAACAAATGAGAGATATTCCTATTGTAGAAATTAGAAACAAAAAATGACATTTTCAAATTTGTTTCTAATATTGAAATGGATCTTACATTTCTATTTTAATCCATCACTAATTTAGCGACACAATTCAAGAACTTGTTTCTATCACTAAAATTAGCAATGGAAAAATTCCTTCGCACATTTTAGAAACGCCCAGGCATTATCCATTTGTAAAATTTAGAAAGGAACACTTTAAAAATAAATTCTTTCAATTTCTAATTATATTGCTATTTGAACATTGTGATAAAATTATAAATGGAATTGAGCATTTATAATTCCATCTTTTGTTGTTGTGATAATATATCTATATAACACATATACATGTATATACATTATATATTTGTATTTATCTATATATAATAATGTGTCAGTGTGTGTGTGTGTGTGTGTGTAATGTGACTTTATTAGGCTACTTAATTTTATTTCTTAAATAATATCCCAAAATCTTATTAGAGAGGGTATCTGATCAATAATATTCCATAAGTATATTGGTCATACAAATAGTAAAGAGAATATTCATCTATATATCAATCTCATATAAATTGTATCAGAAGTTTGGTTGATTATTAGTAAAATCACTCAATCCTAGTTAAATAAATATTTTGGATTCTACTATCAATCTTTGTTATGTAAATTTGTTCATTTAATTTATGAGATATATGTTCAAATAGTTCAAATTATAATGAGTTTTAATATAAAATATAAGTTGAGCTATTGTGTAATGACTCTACCTTAATGGAATAGAAGGTGGTTATCACCATTGAGCTCAACCTAATGATAGTCTTCTCTTAGTTGTCCCTTTGGTACTTTACCACTAAGAAAAAAAATCATCTCTACTCGAGAGTTATTTATATGCTTATACCTTTTAGGCAACTCATCAATCACCTTTGATAGTTATTTAATATATATACTTTTATTCTCTGCTCACATGTATTATAAAGACAAACAACTTATATGATTTATAAGTATTTATACTTTTAGATTCGTAAGCACTATACTCACACAATTAATATATAATTTTCTTAAGCTTAACTTGTGGGAACTATATGAATTAAGAAAACTCAAATAGTTTTCATTGCCTTGTGAGTCATAATATACTCATGTATGTTCTTTATATTGCCTATTACTATCATCTTCAATGATAATTTGACTCTCATACTAAAGGTGAACTCCTTAGGAGAACACTCTATAAAATATCCACTTCAATTAATAATTAGTTTTTTTTATATCATGCATAATAGATTGATATGTAAAATCATTCATGCTATTAGCTATATGAGCATCATACTCATAATGATTAATATACTCAATTTTTGGGTATTAACATATAAATTTATCTTATGTTTTACGATCGAAATTATTGTTACTATTTTCTTACTATATGCATGAGTGAGCCTCATAGTTTACCTATAACCATCTATCATTAAAACTCACACAAACTCACTAATAGTAAAATCCATAATTCAAGTTCTATTTAATTACCCATCCATTAATTTTTAAAACATAGTATAAAACAAAACACATTCATTAATTTAAAAACCATTTATACATCACACAAATAAATTCACAAAAATCATAGATCATATGCTATTTTGATATAGATTCTTGAATCTGCTCTAGAGAGGGGGTTGAGAGTCGTGCCCTCAAATTTTAAGGTTTAGCTTATGTATCATGTCACTTGCTTGCTTGTAGAGCCCCTAGGGAGTGTGAAAATCACACATAGGATTTGGTTGTTATGCTTTGGATTCTACTTGGAGTATAGAAGAAAGAGATATTTTGAGTCTCCCTATTTTATCTATTATACTTGAATGTTTCTGCATTACTTTAAATAGGAAGTCCTCACTTTTGTTTTCATATCTTGAGCTCGAGGTCATGAATCTAAGAAATGATGATGGCTTTTGAATATGTCTCATTCTTTTTGTAATATAAAGTCATGACACTTAGTAATAATCATGATTTGAGACTAATGTCTCTATAATATAAAATTATAGTGCTAAGAATGGTTATGACTTCAGTGTTTATCTCTCTTATTCATTATAAGGCTTTAGTATTGGGAATGACCATGCCAAAAAATGACCTCCCATGTGTATCATATGGCCGTAATACTAAGAGTGGTCATGACTTTGATATTGATCTTTCTTAATCCTCACATAGTAATGGTGCTAGAAATGATCAAGACATTGGGAATTATCTATCATATGCATCATATGGCCATGATGTCGGGAATGGCCATGATGTAAATAATGGCCTTTCTTGTATCACAAGTGGTTGTGGCCCTGGGAGTGATCACGACACTAGCCTTGAATTCTACCATATATCATATGGCTATGGAACTATAGAAAGACTACAATGCTAGCAATTAGCTCGATAAATGTTTTATGTAATATTTCATATCTAAAAGTCATGATGATGCATAATTGTCATGTCTTCTGCCTAAGTAATAACTATGACTTATGACTTATGACTATGATAATATCAAAACTACAATACGTATTTTATAAACTACAAAAAGTTATAGTTTTATAAAAAAAGTTATAACTATGACTTATGGCTTTAAAGCCTTATTCAAGATAGAGTCATGGTACTATGAATTGATTATGATTTTTAGTACTTGGTTACTTCAAAATGAAATTAATATTGCAACCATTGAATTTTAATGAGATAAGTATGGCTGTAGTTCTATGATAATATCAAAACTACAAAAAAGTGTTGTATAGTTAAATGATTATGCTAACAAGGTTATAGAATCATGATATACATAGATTACCATGACCAATTAGAAATAATTTTGACCAATAATAGATGCTGAAACAATATAATACTCCATAATCTACAAAGTAGCCAGCATATCCAAAAATTTATTGATTTCATTATTATTCATCATAATCTACCAAAACTTCCAAGTCATGAAATTGATACATTTATATATATCTCATTCTCATACTTACACATCATCTAGAAATACTAAAATACTCAAAAATATTTGATATTTTAAACACCAAATAATATACATGTATATATAACATTAATGTATATATGATAAATGTTATATATATAAATATATATGTTTGTATATATCTTGTTTATTTTAAAAATGACCATGAATCAAAATGAGTAGAGATCACACTCAATTTTTATTTAATGTGACATCACACTTTTTTCATCTCACATAATAGGGATAATGGTGATATATGATTAATACATATTAATGAATCAAAATATAAATATTTTAAAATTTGATGTGTCAAACCATTAAAAAAAAGACGTAAGTATTAAAACATTAGTATTATTGGGTTGAAAAATTCAAACATAAATGTTCTCAATATGTATTATTAATTAAAAAAAAAATTAACCAAATACAAATTTACTTTCATTATTTATCTTATATTTATCCTTCATTTTAATTCTGTCACTTTAGCAGCAAAAATTATTGAAATCAAATGTTTATGTGGAAGGTATCATGATCTTGATATTGTATATGTTAGTATTTGTGTGTGTTTCTTATATTAAGCTTACTATTTGTGTTCTAAAATATAAAATTTATTATAGGTTATGTAATTTTTGTATTATAATCTCATATTAATATTTATTAATTTCAAAAAGAGACATTAAGTTGATCAAAATTAAATAAATTAAAACTCATGATGCTTGTAGGACATAATGGACATTTCCACAAAAATATTGACACGGATAAAAAAGATTAAATTATAAAAATTAGAGAACATTATAAAATATATTTTAAAAGTTATTTGACAAACTTTTAAATTAATCAAAATTTATTTAAATATTTTAAATAACATAAAAAATGTCTCACATTTTATTATCAGAGATCTTTCATTCAAATAAAACACAATGAGTAATAACAAATAGTGAATATGTTAAACTTCAAAAAACTATGTGCACGAATAAAGTAAAATATGCATAATCCTTCCTTACTAGCAACAAAAATAACATTATCAAAGATATCATTATCATAGACACCAAATAAATATATTTTTGAAACTAGTAAATATGAATATTTTATTAGCCAACCTTTATTTCATAAGCTACAATGAAAATTGAATGGACCAATTTTTTTTGTATGTTATCAAAGTGTCAGTGTCTCTCATGACTTAAAATTTATGATACAATTGTATAATATTCAAAAATACTAAATAGTTGATTTTTATTTTATCATGTATATTTGACTTTTATTCTATGTATAAAACATATTTTCCATATTATTTTGTCACAAATAAATTACATTTGATGTCATGCAATGTTATTCATCATTAATATTTAATGATTGCTGGAAAAAATTTTTTATTTTAATCAATATTAAAGATTTTTGAAATTGAATTTTTTGATAATAATTAATGATTAATTGATTTTTTTTATATTGAAAGACAAACAAAGTTAATATTAATATTCAGGACCATTATACAAAGGGCCCATATGTCGAATGCGATATAGTCATGGACAAGATCATAGCTAAAATAAAAGAGTATGACTTATTAAAAATGACATTTAAATTTTTGTTGCAATCATTTGTGTGATAATTTAGTGTTCTTATATATTGAGTGTCACCACGTGTGTTTCATTCAAAAAAATAGTATTGTCAAAGTTCAATTAAGCCAATGAAAGTTAAAAGTGTATTTTTTGAAGACATAAAAAAAGAAAAGGATGTTTAGAAAATATAATTCATATTACAAAATTTGTCTAAATTATAAGAAATTATTATTATGATAATCATCACTATAAATAAAAATATATAAAACTTAATAAGAATTATCATGAATTATTTGATTCTCATTTTGTTTCTCCTCTATGCATTATTGATTTATAAGACATTTGGAAAAAAAAATTATTTTTTTAAAATATAATGTTTAAAAAATGACCTTTCATCATGAAATTAGTGTCATTTTTACAAAAATATCCTAGTTATTTTTTGTAAAAATTTTTTTGTAAGTTTATAAGTAGTCAAGCTTCATTTACCAAGAATTTAACTACCATTAAATTGAGTAATATATTCAAATAAAATGACTCATAAAATTATTCTTATAAATAATAGAGTATTTGAGATCACCGGCTTAAATAATTTTTAATTTTATTTGACAAGCTTGGCCTCATCAAATCTTATATTGAAACTATTTACGCATGTTTTATCTTTTTAGTATATCATGGTTATCTTAATTTCTCACTTGATATATAATTTCTACATACGAAGAACTCAACTATCAATTTTGATATTCATATTAGGATATAAGATCTTCATCTTTATCTTAGCGAGTGGTGACACACAAAAAAGTCTAACAATAAATGAAATTTGCAGCCTCGTAGGAACATTAAATTAAGTAACCATCACCAAATCATCTTCAACTTGATAGCATATTATGTAATTTTGCTATATTTTAAATTAATATTTTCAATCAATAATAAATATTATAAATTAAATATGAATTACCTCTCACTTAAAATCTTGATAATCATCATTACTAGTTAAACATGTTGATAGTTAATTAAATATTTGTAAAATATCATAATAACAAATATATAATTTCAAATGTTATTTAATCATTAATTCCGTATTGCGAGATGAACTTCATCATTCATTAATATGTTGACCATATTCATCATAAATTATCATCTGTGAACAGTAATGTATATATTCATTATATCACATGATACATTATTTTTTCAAATTTGTTTTGAACTACAACAATTGCAATTTTGGATCTAAAAATTTGAACTGCACATCATATATATTTTCCACATTCCTATTTTTTTAGTAAAAAGTATATTTTTTTGAGGGTGTGATTTTGAAATGTGAAAAAGAAGGGGCGATACCTCATGTAAGGTTGAAAAACATGAAATGAGTATGATATTTTCATATTATCATTGGAGCTTGAAAAACCAAGATGCCACTTCTTTGAATATCTAAATGTTGCTTCGACATACATGTTGTGTTATCCTATGTAGTTGAAATTTTTTCTACTTCTTGTGCAAACTATCTAGCTTACATAGGATTCCTGAAAAACTTTTTTATTTACCAATATTATCAATCTAATTATGTCTCTATTTATAAATGAGCATGGATACCATTCTTAAAATACTTAACAATAATATGAAAACTTAATCACATGTTCAATCACCATACAATAACCTATTTTGAAGTACTTATTAAAAGCAAGTGTTGCTGATGAACATGATGAGTTTCATAAGTAGGAATTAATATTAACACAATATAGCCAAATTAGACATGATGTGGCATGCCCACACTACATGACCCCCACGTAGTCATAAAGTTTTAGCCAGCTCAACATACAATCTAAGTTGGACCAGGCTGGGTCAAGCAAGCACAAATCCTATTATAATAGGTCATTGCAATGCATGTGCAGTGCCTTACCATTACATCTATAATTAAGCTACAAAATGTACAATTATAGATTGAGTCATTTGGCTTGGAAAGAGAAGTTGGTGCTTGACCATCTAGAGAATCAATCATGTTGACCAAGCACCTCGACCAAATTAGGCTCAATCCATGCTAAAATTGATTTTTTAGACCATCCCCAATCATCACATTTAGAAAAAACACAATACATCACATCTTGTTGTGCATTAATCACAACAAGATCATCTAAGTGTGACATCAATATTAATTTTCATCTAAAAATTGACGATCAAATTCCATTAGATGTGTTTTGCATGCTTTCATAGGTTAGCAACCTTTTATACTTTTTTTTCAAAAAAAAAAAAAAGACCATCAAATTCCAACTATTAGGTGTATTTGATAATCATTTCACTAATCATCAAGAATGTTATCAACTTTTCTTATTTTTTTTTCAACAAAAACAAACACCAAGGATTGATAGTTCCAACCAACCTAAAAATTTTATCATCTTCTCAGTAATTTGTGTGCATTAGTAATCATTTTGACCTTTACATTTTTCAACAAAATAAAATATGAAGCATTCAAAACACTTCCTATTTTATAAACCTATTTAACTAGATTCTAACATATTTCCATACCACAAAACTCTAAAAATTAGGTATTTAAACTATAAAATTTAGGAAGCTATCCCTATTTCTTTATTTTTTTAACAAGCATATCTTCTCTGCATGAATTTTTTTTTCTCTCTAGCTTCGATGTTATGTCAAGGTGTTGGAATTGTTTTATACTCAAAGCTAATTTTAATTGTTTTTATTTTGTTTGGTTTGAATCATTTACTTGTATTTATGAATAAATATTTAAAGAGCTAAATTTGTGGAAATACATGTCCTTTATTCTGCATAGTATATGATTTAATGCGTATAGTTAGATGTATGCCCGGAAGATCAAATCATCAATTCTTATAGAATACAAGTTTATTATTCACAATCTATATTGAACTAAATAATTATCGGCAAGATTATAGCACAAGATTTTAGTAGGACTATATTGATTATAGAGAATAGTGAAGTTCTAACTTCTAATGCTAGTACATTTTCTGTATTGAATGAGATCACAATGGTATAATTATTTTATACTAATATGTAAAATAACATTGTTGTTTTTATAAATACTTCTACTTCTAATCTTGAAGTAATTGTTACTCACATTAACTTGTTAATATTTATTTTGATTCATAAAGAGTGAGATCTAGAAAATAAATTTATGAACTTTGTGAATTAGATAACTTTATCAATTGTATGATGAAAATTGATTACTAATGAAATCAATATCTTATTAGAAGGATCATTAATACCC
The DNA here is from genome assembly GCA_029783825.1 of Sapria himalayana. Taxonomy (NCBI): domain Eukaryota; kingdom Viridiplantae; phylum Streptophyta; class Magnoliopsida; order Malpighiales; family Rafflesiaceae; genus Sapria; species Sapria himalayana. The sequence continues at coordinate 1,763,148 of JAREIK010004728.1, read as the reverse complement.
CATTGAGAAAACTTATAAGTTTTGATATTCTCAAACCCTACATGTAGATTTTGATCTACCATCTCAAATAAGTTAAATAAAAAGTATTGAGAAAATAATTAGAGATTGATTGATTTAGACTATTAGTAATTTAATTCAAACAATGTGTATATGTAATCTTAACATGAATTGTTTTATAAATATTAAATAACAATTAGTACAAATTATTTTAAATAAGTGAGGGAGTACAAATTATTTTAAATAATTACGTAGTCGCGTGAAGTATAATTAATATAAATTATGGTGCAAAAAAAAATTATATTAGGAACTCAAGATCTTATTCAAGCAAGGTTCCTTCCATAACTTTGTCCAATGCCTTGGAAATATATTATAAATTTTATTTATTTGGAATATATGTGTATGTACGTATATAATCAGAATAATTAATTTAATTGAAATCAAATTAATCAATTTGTTAAATTAGTTTAATTGATTTATATTTTATTAATTAGATCATATATATATAAAATAAATCTTTAATTACATTTTAATATATATATATATATATATATATATATATATATATATATAACTAGATAAATAAAAGATTAGAACTAGATATCCGTTAAAAGATGATGTGACATATATTGTTTTTTATTCTTTTATTTAAATTTTTTTTAATAATATAATGTGGTGAAGATGACGCATACTCTACTATAGCATTGTCTTCTTCGTCGAGACACTTGAATAGAAAATATACTGCAGATGACTCTTCCATAAACAAATGTTCCATTTAAGGTGTGTTATTCTTATTAAAATGATGTCAATCATAAACTAACAAAATTATCTCATTCTTTGTGCGTTATCGTGATGAAGGATTTTTGAACCTAAGTCCCCAATTGTCTTAGTAGAACATATGTGATGATATTGTGGGTGAATTAGGTTTTATATTTTCAATATCAAATGGATAAAAGCCTTAAACAAAGGCATTATAGTCTCTATTGACTGAATTAAATAGCCCAACAATATGTATTTGGAATATGGATTGAAATGGTATTGTGTTTGAATGTATTTTTTTATGAGGTTGTTATTTGTGCACTGGTTTATGTGTGATTTTTCCACATGTAGAGCCTTTTGTAGAGCCTTTTGTAATAAAGGTAGAGGTGTTAATCGGGTCCGAACCCAATTCAACTGTCCCCCAACACATGGGCACGACACGGAGTGACAGCACAACGCGGTGACAAGCGACGCCCCTCTAGCAACGCGACAATAGGCGACACCCCACTAGCAACGTGGCAATGGTGCAACACTACGACGGGCAACGTGGTGATGGTGCGACACGGTTACGGGCAATGCTCGACGAGCAACGCAATTAGCCGAGCGGGTTAGTGGGAACGCCCACTAGGTTTTGGGGAGTGCCCGTGTCTCCAAATCCCGACATGAACTTGCCCAAAATCGAGCTGATTTCGAGTAGTAGTCCATGCTGTGTCTGCCCTCCAGTGAATCATGCCAGCTCAGCATGGCCCGTTTGACACATATAAATGAAGGTGATTGTCATGGTCAATGATGGTCCCTATGGTGGAAGTCGTAGCTAATGACTATCCTGATGGTGGAAATCATGACCAACGATGATACCTTTGATGGTGGTCGCATCTGACAATGGTGCCTTTGGTAGTAGTCATGACCAATGATTAATCCCCTAGTAGTGGTTGTAGGAAGTGATGTTAAATGTGAAGAAATATTCAACATATATTCATGCACGTGGCATAACTCAAGGTGGTAGTGGTTAGCAATAGCACGGAGCATGGCCAAAAAAATCCCAAACTTGACCAATTCATTCTGGTTATATTCGATCTAGGCATATTATGTGAAATGTTGTTTTTTTTTTGGGGAGACACTTTCCCAAGTCATTACAAACTAAACTAGGTAGATTCAATCTGATTTACGATGCTATCCTGAGACTTAAACTTCTTCATGGAAATTCTGAGGTTATAATGCTCTAAAACCAACATATCTATATGTTGTTTAGCATTTCGATATATGTGATGCATAGTCATCATCTATTTGTGGCTTGTCTCATGAATATATAAGTTATGACATATCTTATTGATGTATATGTTGTTGCATGCAATTGTTAATTATTATGGCATGGCAATCATTGTACATGTGATGGCATGATTTGATTGATGAATATTATAGCATGTAAATAAGTATAACAACTTGTGTGATAGTTGTGTGTCGAAAATAGTTACTTTGCATAATTTTCATCTATACACATTTAACAAAATAATAGTATTTGCCAATATAAATTTCTATTTTATTTTAAAAGAGAAAATAAAAACTACCAATATTAAAATACCTAAGTGTGCAATAGAATTCATTAATAATGAATCACATGGTGTTTATCATTAGTACGAAGATTATGCAAGTCAGTTAGTATGCTAATCTTGGTGCCTTCCTCCAATCGGGCTAATTAGCTTGTAAGTTTACTTAGCACAAACCAACATAAGGTAATTCTATAGATTATTTTAATGAATCACTTATCACCTGAAGGACTCATTAAGGTTCATTCAATTTAGAATTAGGTGATAGTTTACACTTACCTATGAATTATAGTATCCTCTCTATGTGAGTTATTGTTATCTTTTGTAAAATTATAGATAAGTAATTACTTAAATATTATTTGATATTGCCCATTGCCTATTAGCCTAGATCGTAAGATTAATAGGAATTGATCTACTTGAACAAATAATGATTAATAGACATCCTCCCATCAATGCATACAATTCATGGAATATCAGATTGATGATAAATTCATTTAAGAATAGTAGAAGGAACCTATTATTGTAATTAAATTCAATCTAATAAGCTCTTTATACATTTTTTTGGTGTTTTCAAAAAATTTTTATTCAACCTACTCGCCATTCTCAATGAAAATAAATTTGATGGGACAATTATATAGACAAAAAAGAAACATTAACATTGTTTTGACTGTTAAGAACTATAAGTTTGTACTCACATATATATGCCCAAATAAACTTTAATAAGGGGTAACCGACAAGGAATCCAAAACTTATGAGAAAATGGTAAAGGTTGATGAGATGTCTAGGTATTATATTTTGGCTTCTATGTCAAATATACTTCAACATCAGTATTATTTCATGGCTGCTACCTATAATAAAATGTCTAATATCAAATAAGTATTTGAGAATCAGTCTCATTCTATCAAATAGAAATCTATGAGGGATCTATTTAGTACTATAATGGCTGAAAACACCCTAGTGAGTGATCGTATTCTAATGATAATTGGTCTTTTGAATGAACTAGAGATTTTTGGAGTCGAGATTGATGTGAATTCTCAGATTGATATTATTCTTCAAACAAACACTATCAGATTCTTTTAGGCAATTATTCTTAAACCATAACATGGAAAAACTTGATTGGACATCTGCACAATTGATTAAAGAATTAGTATCAGCTAAAAATATTATCAAGAAACTATCTAGAGTGTTTATGGCTAAAAAGACTTCTTCTAAAATGAAAGGAAAGAAAAAGAACAAATATCAGAAACATGTTCATGTTTCACCGACAACTCCTAAGTCACAAGTAAGAATGAAAAAGCCAAAGTGTAAATGCTATCATTACAAGTACTCAGGACACTAGAAAAAATAATTTCCAATTTATCCCAACAAAGTGAATAATTAAGGTAAATCTCATTTACTATTAGTTGAGACATGGGCGGCACTAATCATGATTTTAATTCTTTGTAGTGGTTTAAAAAAACTATACATCTAAGTGATTCTGAGATCAATCTTCACATAGAAAATACTGCAAAGGTAGTGGCTATTGTAGTGTGAGATTGATTATTTTAGTTTAAGAGAGATACTTTTTTATTTCTGAAAGATTATCTTTATGTACCTTCAATTAGAAGAAACTTGATTTTTATTTTTAGTTTGGTTAATGATAGATTTTTTTTATTCAATGATATTGTCATAATTTACTTGAATAAAAAGTTTGTCTATTATAGTACATCAAAATGTAATCTTTATATTATTGATATTATATGTGCTCTACTTCAATGGTATGAGTCCAATATATCAATCTCTTACCGTGTAAAAGAATACATCCATTTGATTTGAATCAGACTTATCTTTGGTACTTACACTTAGATAATATAAATCAAAAATAGATTTTGAGACTAGTTAAAGATGGACCTTTGGGTTTATTGAAGGTAGAAATACTTCTAGCATGTAAATCCTACTTTGAAGAAAAGATGACCAAACACTCTTTTGTGGCTATGGACTATAAAGCCATAGAATGATTGGATCTAGTTTATTTTAATTTATGTAGATTAGTGGCTATCGAAGCAAGAGTTGGTTTTGAGTAATTCATCACATTTATTGATGATTACATAATATATAAGTATATTTATTTAACACATCATAAGTCCGATGTCTTTGAAAAATTCAAAGATTACGTGACATAAATTAGAAACATCAGAATAAATGTCTTAAGATATTATGATATAATCATGGTGGTAAGTACCTTTTGTGAATGTTTATGGACTACTTTTTGGATCAAGAGATTACACCCTAGTTTTTTGCACCTAATATTTTGTAATATAATGGTGTGGAAAAAAGAATGAATAAGATTCTTATAGACATGGTAAGATCGATAATGAGTTATTTGGATATGCCTGATTTTTTATGGGGATATGCATTAGATATAGAAGCTTATGTTTTGACCTTAGTTTTATCTAAATCTGTACATATTACTCCAACTAAATTGTGGACTAGACATAAGCTTAGTTTTAAACATATTCATTTGTGGGGTTTCCTAATACTTGTGCTATAAGAGAAAACATATAAGTCAAAACTAAGAAAAAAGTTCATTTCTTCTTGGGATATCCTAAAGGAACTAAAGATAGTTTATTTTATAGTCTAACAGATCAAAAGGTCATTGTTAGCAACAATATTGAATTCCTAGAAGAAAACTATATAATAAATGAAAAACCCAAAAGTAGTATTATTCTAGAAGAATTGAGAAGAGATAAACAAATCCAAACTTTTTCAATACTAGTAAAATAAGAAGAAACATCAAAAGGTAATATTCAAGATACATCATTGCCTCATCATAATAGTAGAACTATTGATAATAGTATTAATACTAAATCTTATGAACCTATCATTGATATGCCAATTGTATAGCCAAAGGGTGATGATCAAAATGATTCACAATGACCATCATATATGAAAATGTCACTAAAAGTATATGACCAAAAGGAGTATCTCATCATAGTGAATTATTCATCAACTTACATGGTATACATTCTTGGGAAAGTCCTATGATAGAATCCATGATGAGGTAGACCATAGATGTTGATCCTAAAAGCTATGATGAAATACTTAAAGATAAAAATACAAAATGTTAGCAAATGGCTATGAAATCAGAGATGTTGTCTATGCATTCCAATCATCTCTAGGATTTTATGGAACTACCTCAATGGATAAACTCATCAAGTATAGGTGGATCAATAAAAAAAGAGAAGAACATATAGTAACATTGAGACTTATAAGGTTAGACTTATTACAAATAATTTTATTCATAATGAGGGAATCAATCATGAAGAAATTACTTTTTTTTGTCGGTTGACATGCTGAATTCAATTTGAATACTCTTATCCATTGTAACTCATTATGAATATGAGATTTGATAGATAAATGTAAAGACTATATTTTTAATGGGTATCCTAGAGAATGTGTTTATATGATGTAGCCTAATAATTTCATAGATAAGAGTCAATGATACATGTGTAAATTAATGAAGTCCATTTATAGACTAAAACAAGCATGTAGATCTTGGAATACTTGTTTTGATCAAGTCATTAAATATTATGGCTTGTATCAATATTAGGATGAGTATTGTACATTGATGATATTTTATTTATTGGTAATGATGTTGGTTTGTTATCTTTAGTTAATATCTAGTTTTCTAGTCAATTTGATATTATAGACTTTGAAAAGCTTGCTCATATTCTTAGGATTGAGCTTTGGTAAGATCACAAGTGAATAATGTTGGGCTTATCTCAAGATGTTTATATTGATTAGATAGACTCATTTTAGTATTTAAGATTTCAAGAAATGTTTCTTCCTTTTAGACATGGAATTTCTTTATAAAGATATTAGTATTCCAAAATATCTAATGAGATAGAGAAAATGAATGTAATTTTTTATGCATCTATAATAGGAAGGCTAATGTATATAATGTTGTAATATTTTGCACTAAACCTGATATCTATTTTGCTATAGGAATGGTCAACATATATCAATTTAACCTAAGACACAAATATTGGAGAGTAGTAAAATATATAATTAAGTACTTAAAAAAGACTAGAGATTATATGTTAGTATACCAAGCAGACAATCTTGTAGCTATGAAAGGAATACAGACTCAAATTTCCAATTAGATGAGAACTTGAGAAAGTCTACCACATGTTATGTGTTTACCACTACTAAAACTAATGAGAATTCCGACCAAAATACCGACCTAAAAAATATGTTGGTAATTACTGACCAAATCACAACCATTTAGAGACCAAAAAAAGGTTTCGAAAAAAAAATTTCTGACCATATTTACCGACCACATATTTTTGGTCGGAAATTGGTCTGTAAATTAGGAGGGAATTAGCGAATATAAATTATTGACAAATTACCGACTATTTAAAGGACCAAAAATATATTACCATGAAAAATGGTCGGTAAAGTGACTTTCCAAAATATTTATAACATTATAATTATTGACCATTTACCAACCAAACATTTTGGTTGGTAATTACTATGTTAAAGTTTTTGATTTTAAAATAAGTCATTAACACTTAGCGAAATTTCTCTCTTTCAAATTTTGAACCAGAGGCAAAACGCGACCACACGGAAGAAACCTAGGAATTCTATCTCTTATGTTACCGGGTCATTTTTTCATTGTTGTTCTCCTTCGGAATGCAATATACATATCTCCGTCTCTCTGGATTTTATTAGCACAATCGGATTTTCATTTTTATAGAATAATTGGGTATTAGTTTTTTTAAATTCTCCCCCGATTTTCTTTCTTTTTTTCTTCTATTTTCATTTCACCTATATGATTTTGACTCTACACCATTAATGAAACTATAAATGTTTAGTGTAATCTTTGTTCTTTTACTGTTTAAATTTTTAGGATTTTATTGATTTCAAATACTGAATGTTTGCATTTAGTTCTCTCCTTCTGTAGCTTAAGAAAATATATAATGCTTGATGTTTTATGCTTCTGTAACTAAAGAAAAATTAAACTTAATGTTAATGGGTTATATTTTTGTTGTCTCCGAATAAATTATAAACACGTAACAGTATATATAAAGTTTTAAACATTTATATAATCATATGACATAATATATAAATGTCTATGCTTTAATTTATATAAATGTATTACATTATATATAAATACTGATATGTTTATATTAACATATATTGTTATATATAAATATTTATACATATGTATTAATATATATAAATATCTATACAACATTTACATAAAATTATCTATTTTATATAATTTTTTATATAACAATTATATATCATTAAATGTTTATACAATTTTGTCAACATTTATATTGCATATTAATTTTTATATAAATATAGAATATTTATAATGTTTATAGAAATGTGATATATCTATACTATATATTATTTATAAAAGTGTTACATATATATAATTATATTTAAGTAACATTTATAAAAATATTGTAATCACAAATATTATATCTAAACACTTATTTAATTATATAATTATATGCCATTATATATAAAAGTATTTATAACTATATTTATAATTAAGTAAACTATTTTTATAACTATGTTTATAACTATACATAACTAATTTTTAATTATATAATAATGTATAACTACATGTATAATTTTATATAACTATATTTCTAAAAAAAAATATACGATATGTATAATAATATATAACTATATATATTTTGTTAAATGTATAACTATATAAATGTTATATATAATTATATCTTTAACTGCATACATATTTATAACTATATGTGTATAACTATATATAAATATTTGTATAACTATGTAACACTATATAATTAAATATAACTATATTGTAACTATATATACATATATGTATTCATATTAATTAAATCAAAATATTTGTTTATAACATTGTATATATTTATGTATAACTACTTATAATTACATGTATGAATATATCTATATATAACTATATGTTTAATTATATATAACTATTTATAACTATATATTTTATATAACTATTTATAACTATATATATTATATGTATAATAATATATAACTATAAATAATTGTATCTTACTATATATATAACTATAAAAGTTTTTACATAATTATATTTAAATTTTATATTTACAGCTTATATTTAATATATATTTGTATATATAACTATATAAAAAAATATTTTACTATATCTATACCTCTACATAACTATATGTATAAATATATAAAATTAAATGAAAACATATTTATACCTACATGTATAAATATAAGTATAACTATATGTATAACCACATGTAACTATATTTATAATTATTGTATAACAACATACAACATCATGTTTAACTAAGTGTGTATAACTATTTAAATATATTTGTATAACTATATAAAACTCTATATAATTAAATATAACTATATTTGTAACTATGTATACATATATGTATACATAAATGTAAATCTATATATTTGTTTATAATTTTGTATACATTTATGTATAACTAATTGTATTAATATATTTATATATAACTATTTATTTAATTATATATAACTATTTATAACTATATATATTATATGTATAATAATATATAACTATAATTAATTGTATCTTACTATATGTATAATGATAAAAGATTTATACATAACTATATTTAAATATATAATTTACAACTTATATTTAATATATATTTGTATATATTAGTATATAAAAAAGTATTTTACTATATCTATACCTATACATAACTATATGTATAAATATATAAAATTAAATGAACAAATATATAAACCTACATGTATAAATATAAGTTTAACTATATGTGTAACTATATGTATAATCACATTTAACTATATTTATAATTACATGTATAACAACATACAACATAATGTTAAACTATATGTGTATAACTATATATAAATATTTTTATAACTAAATAAAAGTCTATATAATTAAATATAACTATATTTGTAACTCTTTATACATATATGTATACATATAAGTAAATCAATATATTTGTTTATAACTTTGTATACATTTATGTATATTTACTTATAATTACTTGTATAAATATATCTATATATAACTTTATGTTTAACTATATATAATTATTGATATCTATATATACTTATTGTATAATAACATATAACTATACATATATGGCACACTATAATGGGCCATTCCAGCACAACACAGTCATTTTGACGCCTCTATGTTTGACATTACTCATAAATAACAGTTTAAGTGGTTGATGAATCATATGGGTTGCTTTTACAGATTCTATTGCATGTTTGCTATTTAATTGTGTTATGAATTATTTTCATCTTACTGACATTTTTCCTAAGTGTTTGTGGTAATGGGGTGTGGTTGATTCTGAAACCTCCTCCACCTTTTAACGATACCAACCCATACAATGTGTTAAGGCCTCGAGAGAAAGCTCAACGACTCCATACAAGACAGGTATGTGGTCTAGAAGTCTTTTATGATGCAATTATAAGTTTTATAAGTAAATTTCATAGTCTTCTAAGCTGCTTCTCATTATGTGTTAAGATGCAATGGATGGAAAAATAATTTGTAATTGATTGAAAAACTATGTTTGGTATTCAGATTAGGCATAATGTGTTAAGATTAATAAGTTATAAAAGAAGATTTTATTTTTCTATTACAATTTGCATCTATTAGAAGAGAAAAAGGTCACATATGTATGTATGTATTTATGTATGTATCCATGTATGTATGTATGTATGTATCCATGTATGTATGTATTGAACTTTAATCTTGTAAAATTTAGTTGCAAATTTTTTGTGCCTTGTGTTTCCAGGTACAACATGATTTTGAACAAACAAAGAAGATTTTTGTAGCCGTAGTTAATGTGTTTGATCCCTTTTTTATACTTATGATATAATTTCTAGCAGTTTTATGTTAATTCTCTATTTTCAAGACCATTTTCGAATTTGTTCTCGATGATGGAGGATTTTCAGGATGCAATGCAAAATGCGATACAGTATCAGTTGGCCGATATCGAGCGATGCATGATCGACTATGAAAATGATAGGGATGAGTTGCATCTACATTTTGACTTTCTTACAAAGAAGTTTTAGGAAGGAGGACTAAAATTCAACCCTAATAATCTACCTCAGATTGTTCGGCATAATGCTCCAGCTATAGCATCTACTCCATCACCTATAGTAGCAACTTCACAACCACATCATGATTAGCAGCAGCAGACAACTCTACCCCAGTACTCAACATCTCACCATATGGACCAAATACATCTAAGCATAACGATTATGAAACTCAGTTGGATGATTGAGTGTATTACACACATTTTTCCTAACTTTTTTCATGTCGGTAAATGGTCACCAAATGGTCGGTAATACTTTTGAAAACCAATTACCGACTACTAATATTTAAAAATTTTGGTCAGTTTTTGGTCGTAATTTCACTGGTTATTACTGACCATTTTGAGACCATTTACTGACCAAATACTTTTGGTCGAAAAATAGTTGGAATTTAGTTGGTATGTATTTTTCAGTAAATAGTTGGTAATTTACCGACCAACTTATTTTTTGTCGGCAAAAAAATTATCAACTGGCAAAATTGTGATTAAATAATTTGTCGATAAATGGTTAGTAATAGGTTTATCGACCAAAAAACACCAGATTACCGACTAAATAATTGGTCGGTAATTCGGTGAAGTTTAGTAGTGTACCTTGGGAAGTATAGCCATACATTTGAGGAGTATTAAATAATCATGTATTGCTTATTCTACCATATATGCCAAATATGTGGCAGCCTCAAGGGCATCCAAGGAGGATGTATGGCTCAGAAATTCAATGATGGTTATAGGGATCATTTCTTCTGCATAATTGCCTTTTTCACCTCATTGTGATAATAGTTGGATAGTTGCTAACTCGAATAAACCTAGAACCTACAAGAATGCAAACTACATCGAGCATAAATATCATATAATAAGATATATTATATAAAGAGGAGATGAAGTGATAATGAAAGTGGCATTAGCATATGACTTTTTGGATCCTTTTACAAAAAGCCTCCTAACTAAACCTTTTGAAAGATACATGGAATAAATGAAAGTCAGACATATAGCATTATGGTTCTAAGTCTATGTAGGAGATTGTTGGAAATATTTTATATTCAAAGTCAAATTTGGTTGTTTTTCTTTTGATTAGTTTGAATCATTTTCTTATTTTAATGAACAAATATATTCAAAGTCAATTTGATTGTGAAAATGCATGTGTCCTTTTTCTATATTATAGATAATTTGGTAAATATAGTTTGACTTACTAACGAATGATTAAATCATTTGTTCTTGTAGAATTTAAGTTTATTATTTATAATCTACATAGAACTGAAAAATCTATTAGTAAGTTTATAGAACAAGATTTCAGTAGGTCTTTCTTGACAATAAATAATGATAAAGTTATAACTTCTAATGCTAGTTTGCATGTGTGTGTTAAATGGGACTATAACATATAGTTTGACTTACTAATGGAAGATCAAATTATTAGTTCTTATATAATTTAAGTTTATTATTTATAATTTACATAGAATTAGACAATCTATTAGTAAAATATAGCACAAGATTTCAATATATTTATCTTGACTATGAATAATGGTAAAATTTTAACTTCTAATGCAAGTATGCTTGTGTATTAAATGGGACTATAACATTGTGATCATTTTGTATTGACATATAAAATAATATACACCATTGTTATTATTATATTGTAACTCTTTATCTTAAAGTAATTAATACTCACGTGTATTTGCTAATATTATTTTGATTCATAAAGAGTGAAATCTATAAATAGATTTATTAGCTTTGTAAATTAGATAACTTTATCAACTGCATGGTGAATATTGATTGCTGTTGGAATCAATGGTCTATTAGAAAGATTGATAATACCATATTGAGAAAGCTTATAAGTTTTAATATTGTCAAACCATACAGGTGGATTTAGGTCTGACATCTCAATATGTTAAGTTAAAAGTTTCTTGAAAATAATTAGATTGACTGAACTAAATTGTCCATAATTTAATTTAATCAATGAACATAAATAATCTTAATATGGAAGTGTAATAAGTATTAAATAATAATTGATATAAATTATTATGAATAAGTGAGGGAGCATAACTATAATTTTATAGTGGGTTGAATTATAATTAATATAAATTAAAGTATAAAAAGATTATATTGAGAGCCCAAGATCTTATTCAACCCAATGTTCATTCCATAGACTCTTTGAGTGCCTTGGAAATGTATTATATATATTTTTTATTTAGGATATATATGTATATATATAATCAGAAAAATTAATTTACATTGGAATCAAATTAATTAATTTATATTGAATTAATATATATATATATATATATATATATATAAATTAAAGATTAAAAGTAGATGTCACATCAAATTTTAAAACTAATGTGACATATTTTATTTTTATTTCTTTTATTTAAATTTTTATTTTTCTTATAATACAATATAGCGAAGGCAACATGGACTCCACTGTAGTATCATATTCTTCATTGAGATACTTGAATTAAGGACATCTAAGATACGACATAGACATTGACAAATATTCCATTTAAGGTACATTGTTCTTATTACATTGATATGTTAATCCTAATCTAAAAAATAATAATCTCATCCTACATGCATTATTGAGATGAAGAAATATTGAATCATAAGTCCCCAACACAAGGAAAGTGATAATCACTTATTTTATTTAAATAAAGTTACTCTTTTCTTCTCCTTAATCACCCTTTTTGAAGATAACACAAAATTTGTTAGTATATACAAAATTTGAGGCTTGTTCAAACATTTACAAGATATCTAGAGAAAGCATACATAATAGAGAAAATACTTAAAGAAACTTATATAAACATAAATAGGATCTAAAAATTAATTGTATCTCTAAGAAAATAATTGTGAAACAAAATATATAAATATTTTATTAAACGAGGACTTAATAGATGAATTTTACAAGCAAAATATATTATTAATTTAGGCTATAGAATGATAAGACAACAAAAGTCAATGATGGATTAAATTAAAATTACCAAATTAATTGTAAAAAACTATGAAACATTCATGAAGTGGGTTCTACTAAAAATATAAAAGAATACTTGAAAATCAAATGAAAAGAATAAAATTATCTCGAAACTAGAAAATGTTTGGGTAAGCTAGCACATTCATGAAGATATGATTCATGATAATATGATTCGTGATAATATGATTCATGATAATTATATATTTCATTAACTAATTCTTTTTTTACTATTTTATAATTTTATGGAGTATTTCAAATTATTTTTATGAATTTTAAATAATTTTTATGTCATTGATATTTTGACAATATATCAAACAATATTTACTAATAGTTTGAATATATTCGTAAAATGTATTGTTCAATCATAAAACTCATTTCAAGTATTTTCCCATTAGATTTTCTTTTCCAAAATCTTTCATTTGCACACGCAAAAAAATGCATGGAAAACACAATGAAATAATAATAAACACCACATAATGATACAATACACAACACAATATTTATAAAAAATACCCAATTCAAAATATATTAAAATCAGATCAGATCAAATTGTACTAGTTTGATAGAATTAATGTACCCTTCATAGGTAGACATAATAATCTTTTCATTTTCATGTAATAACTTATATAAACTTGCACTTTCTTGGAAAACCTAAAATCTCTTAGCTCTCGCTTAAATTGTCTCTTTTTTCATGATTGGAAATACATAAGATCCAGCTTGATCTGATTGATTACTAATTCTAATAGCAGGTGAAGTCAAAATAGTCATTGAATAATTAATATCTTCATGAATCTTATATGTTCTAGAACATGAATTTGAGAAAAATAAATCAGCCATCTTTGATATTTTTGAAGGAGGAGTTGAACAAACTATAAATTTATATTTATACCTAGTAGTACAAGTTAATCAATATTCACTACATAACATTGAGGTAACAAGCGATAATTATTTTTGTGAAAAAAATTGATCATCCATCACACATGTCAGTGTCCATGCTATTTGAAATCAATGTTTACTTTATAATCCATGTACGTGTTATCTAACATAGTTCATATAAAATATATACATATATAAACTAAGAGAAAAAAATTGACTTGAATCATATAAATAATTGTAATCTCAAATTAGACATAAAAAAATTTAAGAGGCCATAAAGATTAAATGAGAAGTCTTCCAGTGGGATAACAAAAATTAAATGTAAAGGAAAAATTTAAGGATGACAAGAGAGATACTGGAGAAATCCTCGAGGGTGATAAGGGCAATATATGTTTTGCCTTTTCCATTAGTACTAACATCACCTCTCTGCTTCATTATGAAATTAATGCATTAATTTGGGTACTAAAATTATATAAGCAATACACAAAAGAAAAATTTGAAGTTCTAGTTGATTTAAATAACATAATAAAAAAATAAAAACATAAATTAGAGAATTTAGCACCAAAATCATGTTAGCTAAAGAATTGTTATCTTATTTCACTGTGTCTACATTTCACATATATAGAGAAAAAAATTGATTACCAAACCTATTGGTAAGACAAGGAAGGATACAAGTAAAGACAATATGTGATAGAAAGAAGCCTCTTCTAGGTAGAGCACATTGAATTGTCAAACTAGAAAGAAATGACATGTACTACCTGAAAGTATAATTAAGGCACTAAAACATATCTGCTTATATAGTAACACTTTTGTTTTTTGAAATGTTTACTTGTATTCTAAAATTTATCTTATGTATGTAGTTTCCTAGAAGTTTATTCATATTCATTACCTCAAATTATACATAAAAAATAAATGTATAACTGGCATCACTTTGCCAAAACCAAAAGTGAGGGCTCTCCATAATAATAAAATACCTCTAGTGTTTATAAAAAAAATAAAAATATTTTGGTAATGTTAGTTGGACTTATTAATGAGTTAAGAACTTTTTGCACTATAGTAATAAAGTCACTTTCATTTTTTTGACAATTTTATTATTTTTTTTATTTGGTTAATGATATTATAAATATATAGTCATATTAATGTCCCTTACTAATATGCTCATGAAAGTAAAAAAGGAAAATTATGTCAAAGGGATTCAAAACAAACATATCTATGTTTAGTCTATCTAAAAATTTAATTTTTAAAATTTTTTTGTTGTTTTTTCCTAATTTGCCGTTACATCATTAAAAATTTGAAAAACACCGGTAAAACAGTATATATTTTTTGCATTAAATGTTTTTTCCAAAATACTATTCACAAAACTATATACCATTAACCATATATAGTTATATATATAGCTTAAAACTATATAGTCATTATATATTTAAAACTACATATATATATATATATATATATATTATTGTACATGTCAAAACTATATATATATATATATATATATATATTTATGTGCGTGCGTGTGTGTGTGTGTAGAGTTTAGAATTGTGTACATTAAATTATATGTTAACACTATAAAGTTATGTATATATAGTAATTATAGTTGAACTTTATATAATGTACACACACACACACACACACACACACTACATATAATATAGTTTAACCATGTGTTATACACTATATGTTATACTATATATATATATAACCATATACAATATAATTTAATTATATATATAGTTTTTGATATATAACTATATGGTTTTAAGCTATATATAACTATTTTAAATAGATATAGTTAAACATATATATATATATAGTTTTAAGCTATATATATATATATATATAACTATATATATATATATATATAATTATATATAATAGCTTAACTATATATAGTTTTTAATATATAACTATATACTTTTAATATATATATATATATAACTATATTAAACATATATAGTTCTAGTTATATATATATTAAATACAATACAAATATGTGTATATATAACTATATATAATATAATCTAACTATATATATATATATATATATATATATATATATATATATATATATATAGTTTTCAATATATAACTATTTAGTTATTAGCTATATATATAACAATAAAAAATCAGCCCTAATTTTGGAATCATGTCCATGTACACTATTGATTATTGTCGGTGTCTCCAACCATAAGCTCCACCACTACAAGTTTCAACCACGGTGAGATCCTTCATATGCATTGCTACTTATTGCAACTGCCACAAAATCTTCCACAGTCAATCACACCAACTACCATATATGTCATTGTTGGCTTCAAATATTACTGCTAGCACTATGGTTGGCCATGAAAGCATCCATAGTGATCGTCATTGGCAACTTAAACCATCTTTGGCATGACTATTGGGCATGAAATCCTCCATAATCACCATTGCCGACAACAAGAATCAACATCGGCATTTCTATTGTCCATGAAAACTTCCATAGTCATCATCACTGGCAATGGAAACTATCATTGATGTTGCTATTGGTAGTGACTGCTTCCATACTCATTGTCATCAACAATGAAAACCATCACCAGCACTATTATTAGCCATGACTGTTTCCATATTCATTGTCATCAATAATGAAATCCATCACCAACATTGCTATTGGCCATGACCACTTTCATGTCACCATCATTTGAAATACAAATTTTTACCGACGATGTTGTTGGCCTCTTTTACTACCATGTGTACTTTTGTCAGATGCTTCAACCACCATCATTAGTCATGTTATTCACTATCATTATAGAACAACAATGAAGAATAAAAATGACAACCCCGTTTACAAAAAAAAAACACACAAAACCAATTGCAAATTATATCCCATAAATGAAAAAATTAACACTAAAATTCAAAAACATAATTGGGTTGTCTAACCTTATCAACATAGGCTAAAATGCCTTTGTTTAAGTTGAGGATTCACTTATAGATAAAAATCCTTTAAAACTTAACCCATCCATCCACACACAAAATTATTAGTATTGTCTTCTTGCAATACAATTGTTGATTATTTCACAACTCAAAATAAATTCGAGTGGATAATGTTTGTGGAGTATAAATTATCATTGTTTCAAACATAAATTAATGATTGTTACAAGAAACATGCCTCGAGGCGAGATTCATCGATGGCCTTCTCATGTATATCCTTTTGTTCCAGATGGGCGAGAGGAATACAACAACGCTACAGTAGAGTAGCATTGTTTGAACTAAGGTCTACATTTGATTTAAAAAATAGAAACCAAAAAATTTAATATTTCAATTAAATTTGACCCTTTGGTTTTTTTTTTTGTTTTAAATCTCCTCCCAAAATATTTCATAAATATCTAACACAAACAAACAAACACACACACACATAATCAAAATCAATTTAATACAAACCAATTAACTTGATTTAATAAAAAAAATCAAATTTATCTGATTATAATTAAATTAATTATTTTGATTATGCATGTACATATATTCTAAATAAACAAAAAAAATTGAAGACTTCTGTCATCATATTTGAACAAAGTTACTGAAATGACCATAGCCTAAATAAGATCGCGGGCTCCCATGTGAGTTATTTCATATAATAATTTATATTACTTATAATTCATCTCACTATAGAATTATAATTGCACTTCCTTTTTTACTTAAAAAAATTTGTCGTTCGTTACTTGATACTCAATATATATATTTTTTTGTTAATATTACAGATACTCATTGATTGAATTAAATTATTGATAATCTAATTCAATCAATCTCTAATTATTTTTTGAGACATTCTACTTAACTTATTCGATATGAAAAATTAAAATCTTTCTATAAAGTTTGGAAATATTAAAACTTATAAGCTTTTTCAAAAGGGTATCATCATTCCTTTTGAAAGGACACAAATTATACAAATAATAAATATTCACATTATACTTGATAAAGTTATCACAAATTATACAAGTAATAAATATTCACATTATGCTTGATAAAGTTATCTAATTCAAAAAGTTTATAAATCTATTTTTATATTATACTCTTTATGAATCAAAATAATAATCAACAAGTACACACAAGTCACAAATATTAACTACTTTAAGAATAATAGTAATAGTATTTATAATAATAATGGTATGTTTTTTTATAAGTTAGTATAAAATAATTATACCATATTGGTCCCATTTAAAATACTCAATTATACTAGTACAAGAAGTTAGAACTTTACCATTTACCGTAGTCAAGATAACCAACTAAAATTTAGTGCTACAATCTCACTGATAGGTTGCTCAGCTCTATTTAAATTGTAAATAATAAACTTAACTAAAATCATATATTAAAAAAAAGAAAAATTCTATGCACCAAATCATATACAGTGTAAAATAAAAGACGTATTTAGTTTTCACAAATTTAACTAAAATCATATATTAAAAAAAAAGAAAAAGAAATAAATAAAGAAAATGGAAAAATAATAAGAAATTATTTTTAGTAGAATTTAGTTTTCACAATGTATATAGTATCATTGCTAAACTATATAATATATATATATATATATATATATATATATATATATAATGATAGATAAACTATATATAATATAGTTTAACTATACATTATACTATATATATGACTATATTAAACTCTATATTTAAACGCATATAGTTCTAAGTTAATATATAGATAAAATTATATATATGTTATTATATATATATAAATAAATAAATATATATATATATATATATAACAATATATAATATAATTTAACCATATGTTTTTGATATATAACCATATAGTTTTAAGCTATATATATAACTATATTAAATGTATATAGTTAAGTTATATATATAACTATATAATTTTAAGCTATAAATATATATATATAATTATATATATATCTTTATATAATATTATTTAACTATATATATAGCTTTTGATATATAACTATGTAAGTTTTAGCTACGCATACACTGTAACAAAGATGAAATTAGAAATGTCCATAATATATTTCTAATTTTGTCTTAATGTTCAAATAGCGACATCAATAGAAATAGAAATATTCTATATAAAAAGTTCTCATTTCTAAATTTTAGAAATGGATATAGTTCGAGCATGTCTAAGATGTGCGATGATAATTTTCTATCACTAATTTTATAGATAGAAACTGGATCTCGAATTTCATCACTAAATTAGTGACAAATTAGAATATAAACATAATATCTATTTCTAAACTAGAAATTAATTTTAAAATGCCATTTTTTGTTTCTTTTTTTTGCAACAGGAACATGTCCCATTTGTTACATTTTCTATATGCTATATATAATATATAAATACATAAAAAAATCATATAACATACAATCCAATAAATACATGTACATATTATTCATCAAATGATATTCACATAAAATTCACTTTAGAGTAACACATCAAAAAACAAACATAAAAATTCATCAATTACAGTACACATTCATAACTTCAAAAAACAACAACACAAAAACTAAAATTTCACAAAAATAAATCTTGTTGCAACAAAAGCAATAATACAACTTCACAAAAAACTACAAGTCTTTATAGAGATAAGTATTGTCCTTCGAAGACCTGGATGGATCTTCTTCAATGTTGAAAAAGTGATGAAACCTCTACCAACTTTCACATTATTTTCTCTATCTTCAAAATCTTCTGTTGCATTTCCTCTTCTCTTGTTATTCTTTCCTCCTCTCTTTTTATTTTTTTTCTCTTCTCTTTTCATTATTTCTTGCTTTCTTTTCATTCTTTCTTTCTCTCTTTTTTTCCTTTCTTCAATTTTTTCTTGCATCTCTTCATACTTTTATTATATCTTCTCATTTTTTTCTTTGTAAATTATCTTGCATTTCCTTGTGCAACCTTTCATCAAACAGGTTATTATATTTGGAGATGATGATGAAGAACTCCAAATAGAATCTTGATAAAATTTAGATGCATAGGTACCAAGACTATACACTTGCCATTTTTTTGGCTCCACTCTGACATCATGAAGGTAAATATGTGCAACATCAATCTCTATCACCTTAGAAGAAGGATCTGTCAATTGTGAAATAATAGCAGCATATTCTCTACAACTTCCTACAATTATTAAATACAACATAACTCATCATTACTACATTTAGATACAATTTATTCCAGACATGAAACCATCATCACCCTACAAAAAATTAATATAAAAATAAAGTTAATCATTACATTTAATGAGTCCATATATAATAACTTATCAGTCATGGTAAAAAAAATACTTGAGTTTTCATATTAATTCTTGAGGATGCCAATATATATATATTTTTCTTTCATTAATTACAATTTACATATGATATTACAAGTATAAATTGAGAAACTAACATTAATATCATTTGACTGCTTATCCACAAATGATTCATTATTCTTCTTATGTATTTGCTTAAAAACCTCAAATGCTATTGGTGAACATCTCAACTCAGCCTCCTAAAAATAAATAATAACTCTTATTGAGGTACATGATACATTTTCACATATATATTATCATTTTCATTTACAAAATTCAAATAATAATAATTTATGAAAGATAATTTTATCAAATATACTGAATGTTGGTAGGTTACTTTTGAACCTCCACTATGTTTAGAAGGTCTAATTCTTCACATGCTTTCTTTGATCGATGATTATGCGAGGTCATCTGGGACAAGGCCTTGAACTCTTCACTATTCTAGTTTTTCTATCACTTCATCCAAACATTATGAGGAACATTATTGGACCTTGCATATTTACCATACATTTTTTCCATTTTCCAAACTTATCATTATATCTGACACTAGCTACATGTTTCCATGTATCCTTCACCAAGACTATCAAAGTATTATTCTATTTATATTTTTTCTACAAAACTAAATAAAATAAGAATACATTGTAATGCATTTATTTTAATAGTATTTCATATTAAACCAAATTGAAAAATAGATAAATGCATCAAAATTATACTTCAAATTCTTCCCAATAAAATTCATTTATATTTGTAAGTATATTATTCTACTTTATACATTAACAACTAATATCTCCTTAAATATCGTGTCAATTATACAAAGAGTACAAGGAAATAACCTATGGGTCGTTTGACATCGGCACATATATATACATATAAACAAAATACAATTATTTTTCTGCTACTACATTAATATTTTATTCATTTTTTATTTCTTATCCAAAACTTCGTAACTCAAATATTATTTTAATTCTAAATAATAATGTATGATAAATAGCAAGATCATAGTTTGTTATTTATTAAAATTAACATATTTTATCCTTACTCATTTACTTATATTTCATTCATTGTTGTTAATTAAATTTTTTTACCAGCGAAAATAATAAAGATTGATAATGCATGCATGAAGTAAGTTTTATAAATCTATATACTATTTATTATCAATTGTGGGTCAAAAGAAAATTTTCACATAACTTGACATGTGAACTATGGATTATGAATATCAATCCATTATCGATGCTCTAGTATCAATATATGGGTCTCCTAAGATAGGTGTGGGACAAAGCTAACTACATTTTAGTTTAAAATGAGACAAAGATGGAATATCAATGGTACTCAATCTATATGTTTCATAATGAGGCGATGCCAACATATCCTCTATACGTGTAAGAGATTGCTGAAAGAAATTTGTAGTATTTTTATCACAGAATAAATATTGATTTCCTCCTCCACAAACTATTAATTAACTTCATATACTTCTCCCCAGATATTGAGATCTTCGATCAGTTGAATGGTTACCTCTCATACCTAAATCAAGTTATATAAACATCAAAAAATACATATATAATAAAATATATCATGAAAATGATATAAAAACAAAATATAATGATAAACACATTAACATTCACAAAAGTAATTCCTTTTCATTTAACAACCAAATTGTAATAATTACAAAATAAGCAAGATAACGTAATATGGAAGTCGATAAATATCTAGTCATCATCATATATTTCTAATAAATCATATCTATTTATATATTCATCATCATCTGATTATGCAATTAATTCATTCCCATTATCTTTTTCAACATAGCTATCATCAATGTCCAAATAGTTTCTATCTTTACCAAGTAATGTTTGAAGCATATCATCTGCCATAGGAATGATTAGATAAAGTTCCATATTATTCTCTTTAAATGTAGGTACACATGATGGGGTGAAAATAACATATGTTTCAACAAATTTCATAGCTCATCTTGGTTTTATTTTACATATTGCTCCCCAGTCATATAGATTTTTTCTTGTGGTTGTATATGTGGTATAACACACTTATTTAGCTTGTGCCATAAGAATAAATAGCTCATGTTAATGATAATATTTTTTATGTTATATATTCACAAGGCTGTATTGATAATGAAATCTAGTACCCAAATTTAAAATAGGATCAAACCATTCACACATAAAT
Source organism: Sapria himalayana (assembly GCA_029783825.1). Lineage (NCBI taxonomy): Eukaryota > Viridiplantae > Streptophyta > Magnoliopsida > Malpighiales > Rafflesiaceae > Sapria > Sapria himalayana. The sequence goes on along the minus strand of JAREIK010004728.1, from coordinate 1,740,471 downwards.
AGAATTATCCTCTTAATTGGTAAATAAGAAAACTTTACATGTAGAATTTCAATTAATCGACTATAAAAAGAAATAGTTGATGCAATAAAGTTAGACCCTTTAATGCATACAATACTATTCATTATAGCTTTATTTGAACCATGCTTGTAAGTATGAAATTTATATCCATTTATATAATGTATAGGATATGTTTGTAAATTTCATAATGACCCATTTGTAAGATCCTTTATTTATCTATTACATATATTTGATGAAGCAAATCATACCTACAAAATGATAAAAGATAAAATCATACTTATATAATGTTGCCTATCAATTTTTATAAAAAATAATGATAAGTTATATACTGACAATATTTTTAAAACAAATAATATTGAAGGTATTTTGAATAATAAAAAAGGTATATCACATACAATGATAAAAAAATGAGAATCTAAATTGATTATAAATCTTACTCAATATAAGTTGTTACTTTTTCATAGTTCAATAAGATGTATGTCTGTGCAACATGATACTCCTTGTCATCCAAAAAATATCTTGATGTTGCTCATATATATGATTGACCCACATGTATGAAAATAGAAAGTATATCATATTATTTTGATCCATCCACATACCATGGTCATTATTTTATAATATTTTATTATGTGAATTATAAAATTGTGATCGAAAGTAGAGTGCACAAAATAGTAAAGCTTCTTCAACCAAGTAGGCATTGCATATCGATCCTTTTACTTTGGCTTTATTTAAATATTATTTTTAAATTTTATAAGATATTTGAAAATTATCTTCATTATAATTAAACATATTCATCAGATACATTTAAATTTTTAAGATTAACAAATAAAAAATATATAACCTCTCAAATAGATACATCCATCATTATTACACACTGTCTGCTATCATGAATTCATAAGGTAAGTAGACCAAAAGATATTTCATGAAGTCTAAGAAGCTATGAGGAAAAATAAGCTTAAGCCTACATATAATTATGAGAATATCATTTTGTAATTACTTTATTTCTTATTTTACTATGATATTACAAGTGAGATTATTAAAAAATACTTATTTTAGTCAATGCTTCCCAAACATTTTCTAGAAGTAATTCATAAAATAATATGGGCATTAGCCTATGCATGAATACATGAATACATGACAATCATGACTTTTCATCCCAAATAATTTATGCTTTTCATATCAACACATCTTTCAATATTAAATGCATATCTATCAGGGAACTTGAGCTCCATCAGCCATTTGCATAAAGCTACATTTGAATCATTGTCAAAACTATAATAAACCTTAGAGAATTTATTCTTTGACTCGTCGCTATGTATCTCTAGATGTGAACTAAACTCTTTTAAATTCTCTCTTGATTATATATTATCTTTTATTTTTTCTTCCACATTCATAATAATATTATAAATATTATCAAAAAAGTTATTCTCAATATGCATCACATCTTAGTTGTGCTTAATAAGGTTGATATTCTAATAATGCAAAATTTAAAAGATACTTCATTTCTTCTAACCACATGTAATAATATTTGAAATTTGTGTATTAATGTAATCAATATTAACATCTATAATATTTTTGAACCTATAACTTTCAATTACATCTAATATTTTGGCACCTGACCTCTAAGATGGTGCACCTTTTACAACTATATGACATTTCCTAAATGTGTCAATATTTATCTAAAATGAAAATTTTATATGTAAAAACTCACGGTGGTTATCAAATTAAGATGTTGTTTATCCTTTGATTAGAGAAAATGCATTTGATTCCTTGATGTAACAAGGGCAAGCTAATTTTCCTATAATATTTCATCCTTATAATATTGAATATGTATGAAAATCACTTATAGTCCACTTAAGTATTGCTCGTATTTGGAAGTTTTACTTTCTAGGTATATCATATATTTTTTAAACCAAGCTCCCAAAAATTTTTTATTTTCGCAATTAGGGTTTGTAGAAAAATATTCAACTTTTCTTTTGGATTTCTCAGATCGGAAATAATAACACACAAAACATGTGCTCATCTTTCTTGCACATTCATGGTAGTTAATTATAAGGTATAACAATAACGAGCCATGATGAGTATTATTGCCTTGTTTATCCAAATGGTTGAAATCCATCTGTATATAGCCTCAATCTAACATTTCAAATTTCAACTCCAATAGATGGATGACAATAATCAAAATATTTCCAAGAAGAAAATTTTGAGTAATGCCGCATCATATCATCTTTAATTATATGCTATTTGTGTCAACTCATGTCATTAGTAGTGTCTTCAAATACACATAATCTTTGAAAATGAGGAGTCAATGGAAAATAATATATCTTCATATGAAGAATATTTATTTGTTTCTTTTTACATGCAGTACTTCTTTGGATTTGATGATAGTTATAGAAATTATATGTAATTACTTCATTGTCTATGCCACAATATACCATGCAACTATTAATGTAGCAATGTATTTTTTCTACAAGTAAATCCAAACCTCAGATTAACTTTTTTGGGCAATAAAAGCTATCTATTATGATGTTATTCTTTGATAACAATTTATATAATAACTTGCATATTTCATCAAAATACCTTTCTAAAAATTAATTTTTTTCTTTAAATTCAATAGTCAGACCATCTCATATAACTTTGATGGCCATACGAATTATCTAGACAAATATCTTTTTCTAATGCTTTTAGTATTTTATTAAATTATTTTATTGATGATATTGGGATATTGTTAGAGATATCCGGATTGAATGAATGACCAATAACATAGTTCAATATTGCTCTACATGCATCATTGGGATTGACATATTCTTTTTTCAACATTTGAATCAATACTTCTATGTATATATGTGTGTGTGTGTGTGTGTGTGTGACAGATGAATGAAAACCAACTATTTGGAAGAATATTTGAAAGAGCAAAGAAAAAATGTATGACAAATGAAGAGTACAAAGTAACTTAGAGCTATGTTTTACTTAATTGTGAGTACATAGCATAGATGAAGATGTATGACAGATGTTGCACCACATATTGAGCATGTATACCCAAAATGGTTGCAGGTATAATCATAGGATCATTTTTAACTAAATAGGAATAATTAAAAATTGATATACATTATTGTCCCTCTGTTTATATTTGTGCATTATTTAAGTTGAGCAGTTAAAACATAGGCAACCAATCATTCCCACCCATGAGGTCGATTTTGTTCTAGAAACTAAATTTGCTAATTGGTTCAAGAACTATGTGAGAATCATTAAGCCTTAATTTTTTGAATAATTTGATTTATTAATATCTTATATTTTTTACATCATTTGTTGAATATATGCAATAAACAAATGATCCTTCAAATGAATATTCTAACACATTCATACAAAATCTAAGTAGAGGATTGTTTAGATATGTGATTACCAATCTTGGGTATTTGTCAATGAATATAAATTTCACACAATAGGCCACAATTTTTTTAAAGTAACTATGAACATTGGAGTATGCATTAAAGGCTCATATTATAGTGCATATGAGAGTGATTATTATAGCCAACTAGTAGATTTTGTTGAGTTGGAGTATCCCAGACTCGAAAATAATAGGATTGTATTTTTCAAATGTGAGTGGTTTGATCCTACATGAAATGTAGGTATGAAGATTCATTCATATTATAAGTTAGTGGATATTAACTATAAACATATATTATAAGCTAATAGAAATTGAAGATCATGTTCAATCTAAAAATGAGTTGGAATTTTCATCAGAATTAGATGAAATGTAAGAAGATACATTAGAGGATGATAGTGATACCGATAATTAAACTTTTATAATTGTATTAGAATATTATAGTTTCAAAGACTTTCTTTATTTTGTTGCAATCAATTGGTGTGTGGTATTCTAACATGCATTTTGTTCATCATACAATATCAATTTATGTTTTCATTATATCTCTATTATATGTTTTATGTATTTTACATAAATCTCTAATTTTGTATAGTAGATAACACATAAAGGACGTGGGCGTGGTGGAGGTGGAATAGATGGTGGACGTGGACGCAGACATGGATGAGATTCATCTAGTATTTTACATCATGTTGTATAGTCACTACAAGGCATATCTACCTACCACATCCAATCAAGTTTTAGATCGTGAAATCATAAATCTCTAATTTGAAAAAAAAAATACAATCCTTCAAAATGTGACTGTGAAACTCTCAAATTTACCAAGAATGGAATATAATATTATCATATCAGAAAAAAATTTCTCTTTGTTTTGTTCTAGCAATAACACCTATTTATATTGAGAACACCTCCAAGAACTAGATAGCTATCTATCTAAATCATGTAAAGTGAGTAGTATTTTATTTTGATTATTTATGCTTATATAGTCTTAATCTTATTATATTTAAATAATCCTAAATGAATATAAGAAATATTGTAAATATTTTAAGGATGAGTGCCTCCTTTGAAGTTGCAAGTTCGATCTCCAGACAGATAATTAACAAATAAAGACTAATATGTTTGGTATAAATATGGAAAAATTGTTTTGCCACAAAAAAAAAATCATTATACACTAAAAAAATCCAAGTGGCTAGAAAAATTTTCCAAGTTATTTTAAGAAATTTCATTGCTAAAATAAAAAAGTGACGAATTTAGAATGGAAATAATCCCCTAGCTAAAGTGCTTGTCGCAAAAAATTAACGAGAAAAATTTTTTCCTAGCTGTTTTTTAATGATGAAAATTTGCTAGCTAATTATATATTTTTCCTTATTGATTTTGGTCATAATTTAGAGGAGCAATTAATATTTTTTTGACTTAATAGCTATAGAAAATTCCCTAGCTAAATTAGCTAGAAAAAATGTCACATATTTTTGTCTAATTTTAGAAAAATAGCTACGGAATTGTCCCAAGCTAATTTATCTTGGGACGATTCCATCACTATTCTTGTTGAATTTTGAAGAAATAGCTATGGAATTGTCCCTAGCTAATTTAACTAGGGACAATTCCATTGCTATTTTCATTCAATTGTAAGAAAATAAATACAACAATAGTTAGGGATCATTCCATGTCTATTTTCATTATTTTATTCTATTTTTAAAAATTAGAATACATACTTTTAAATTTTTATATTAATAATGAATAAAAACATATAGTAAAAACATTTTTTTAAAATTAATCATAAGTCAAAGCAATACAGAAATTAATCTGATACAATAGTATCAATAGTAAAAATAAAAAAAATAAACTAGGTCTTTAATCATATAAACCTAAATCATCATTAACTAGTGGATTTATGGTAGGCTATTCGGAGTGGGTGCTCTATTGGAACTCGGTGTCCCATATATCGTATCAAGGCCACTAACTGTGACTCCATATAGGTCATCTATTGTTGCATTGCATTCTTCATTTTTTTCGTCTCATAATTCATTTTTTTTATTTGCTGCATTTCATCCTTTAAATAAGTAATTTGCTGAACCTTCTCTTTCATTCTTGTCTCCATAACTACAAAATGTTTATTTATTTCCATTACTTGCTGCTCGACCACCTCATCCATCACTATTGTGAGAGAGGAATTAGAAGCACGACTGCTAAAACAAAAAACCACTCGCTTCAAGCTAATTTCGTACACTCGCTACTTCGTCTTACCTCAAATGGACTCCAAATGGATAGGATCATAGTTAATTAGTTGAAGATCCATATAACCCACAACTAGCTGAGAAGTAGCTATCACACATTCCTCCACGAGGTCCTGTGATAAAATAGAAAATAGATTACTATGCTAGATATAAATAGATTAAATCTAATATTTTTCATTCCACACTTAACTTTCAACATTTACTACAATAGTCAATTAGTTTATTAATAAAAGAGATATTTACGGCAATCATCTGAGACTTATCAACAAACTGGCCATCTGCATTTTTCACATGCAACTTTCTGAAGATCTCATAAAAATTGAGATCTCGACTCAATTCTCCAACCTAAAGTATGAATTTATTAAGTCAAAAAATAACATATGTTACAAATTATAGGAATACATTATTTAAAATTAATAAATAATGTTTAATAACTAATAAAAATGTATTATCTAAAAGTTTAAGTCATATTTTAAAAAAATGACAAGGAAAGAAAATTGTAGCCAAAATTGTAAAACCATGAAAAGATTTGAATTTTTTTAGACTACTAGGCCAACTGCTAAATATTTAAATGTTTTAAAGTTTTAATGTTACCAATTCTAGAGCATGCTCAATATATGACTTCGACCCTCATGTGTGGTGAGACATGCCTATACCTAGTCCATCTACCTCAATATGTCAGTTCTTGCTGGATATCTTTGATTTTTTTCTTCACTTTTGCCTCCTCCTAGTACTTAAGCCACTTTGACCACTTATCATCAGGTATAAAATCATGCCTAGCTTTTATAATCTTCAATTTATGGACAAAGCTTGAGCATTGTTCGACAACTTTACTCTCCCACAATGACTTTATCTGTCCATTAAATTTGGGTGCCCATGAACAGTAATTCTATATGTTAAAAAACTCAAAAAAAGTGTATTAATAACAAGGATATCATTCTTTTTTATGCTTGAATAGTATCCAACTTAATAGTTGAACAAATTAGATAATTAATTTGCGATACTTTTGTTTATTTGTTTATACCTGAAAGTCATCACAGTTAGTCTTTTTAGTTGATTAGAAATTTTCTTCAATGATAATTCTTTGGAATCAACCATTTTTCTTGAAAGACTTGGTAATAATAACCAAACACTTATGAGATGAAAAGAAACTATAAAAAATAAACATAAAATATTGAAAATAAGCAATTCATAACTATGTATAAAAACAAAACCACTAACATGGACATCATATTTTTTTTATTAGAGTAATATGTACATATATGTTATACCTCTCATCCATAATCTTTACTACTAATTTAGCATTGCCTACAGGGGAACCAACAATAGATGATGATATTGATGGTGCTGTGAAAGGGGGAACAACATTTGATGATGTAGAATGTGGTGTATATGATGGTGATGGATCAGAAGTGTGTGGAGGAGGGACAATGGGTGGTGGCCTTATATATGATAAAGGTGATGGTGCAGGTGTCAAGTCCTTTATGCACTATAGAAGCTTAGTTTTGGTCATTGTAGATATGAATGAGATGCTTGTTATAAAATTTTTCCTCTGACTTTCTCTACCATCTCTGGTATTCATCTACTTTTTCTTCTTAATCTCTTTATATTCTTTCTATTATATTCTTTCAACATAATATTTTATAACACATTATAAGCACGAAGATCTACCAATTGAGTAAATAATTTTTGAAAAGTAACATTTTTTATTAATCAACTTATACTTCATCTTCTTCTATCAATTTTTTTTCTTTTTTTTTCTTGGTCTGAAACCAAATTTCCAACCTAAAAGTATCCTTCTACTCTTAAAATCATGGTGGATATTTGGAAATCATACTAATTAATCTAAGGATTCATTTGTTTTACAATAATTATGACAAGTATTAAAAAGCCCAAATTCCACATCCTCGAAGTGAGTTGAAATAATTATCTATCATGATGCATTGACATGAAAATGCACCTCCAAGTGCAATATCTTGCTAATGCAATTACATAATACGAAACCTTAAATGCAAAAATTAAGCAAATGCACTAATTTTTATTCATAATCATTTGCACGAGAGCCTGAAGACTCAATATTTATCTATTTGATATCCTCAAATCTTGTGGAAGAGGTTGAAGGATAAGTATGAACATACCAAGACTGTTATCCTTCCTCGAGCATAATATGACTAACAAAATCTAAGACTACAAGATTTTAAATCTGTATCTGATTATAACTCTACTTTATTTGATATCGTTTCTTGCTTAAGTTATTTGGTATCAAACTCACTGATGTGAAACTATTAAAGAAAACTTTCTCTACCTTTCATGCTTCAAATATTGTATTGCAACAATAATACCAACAATGTCAATGTGTCACATACTCTAATTTAATTTATATGCTTCTCACTTTGAGCAAACTAATGAATTAATGCTCAAAATTCATGATCTTAGATGTACTGGCTCAAAAGTATTGCCTTAAGCACATGCAAACTTTTAGAAAATTATTGACCATTTTAAGGGCTACAAGCATAGACAAGAATAATATCCTCGAAGGGGTGGTAGAAAATTTAACTACAATAGAAATTTTATAACTTTGACCTGAATCATGACAAATAAAAGAAGCTAAAGAAGGTGCTTAATGAAAATATTTGTTATTGTTGTGGCATGACCTGGCACTAGTCACATATTTGTCATATGCCAAATCACTTTGTTGATCTATACTAGTCATCTTTAAAAAATAGGAGCAAATGTGGTGAATCTTACTCCATTGAAATTAATCCTACCGCCATAAGCACTATTGAAGCCAACAATATCTCTGTTGGCGGGACTCAACTTTGCTCCTAAAGTAGCAAATACATCCCTAGACATCTCTGATTTCTTTGAGGATCTCTGATTACTTTAATGAAGCATCAAACTGATGGTGACATCTTAGATTTCAAATTTATTACCTTTTATTGTTCTTTAATATGATTATGCAATGAAATGCTATGAACTTGATATAATATTTATCATTTTAAAATTTTATTTGACCCTATAACTAATATGAGAATTTTATGATACTTGACACCTAAAGTTGTCAACATAAATACAAATAGAAAATGCCGAGAAAAATGAAGATGTTTATTTTCTTGATAGTACATCAATGCATACCATATTTCATAGTACACCTTTTTTCTCAAGTATGACATTATGTAAAACACATGTCCATACAATATATGGTCCTATTCTGATTAATGATGATTTTGGGATAGCCATGATTTTTTTGCCAAAAGGTACCATCCTACATATTGAGAATGTATTTCTAACCATTATATCAAAAAGGAATCTACTTAGCTTCAAAGATATACACAATAATGGGTACGAGACTATTTATGAGCAAAATAAAGAATATATTGGCATTATCTCTTATTAAATGGGCCTGAATTCCATCCATGAAAAGTTATAAGCTTCTTTTATAGGTTTGTATTATGTCATGATTACGACCGTTGAAACCTACTCCACCATATCTTCGAGATTGGTAAATTCTGATTAATTTGGATTATGGCATGATCACCTCGGTTACCCTGTCACTTCAATGATGCGTAAAATAATATAGAATACAAATGGGCACATTTTAAAGGATACAAAGATATTATAGTTCAGAGATTATAATTGGGAAGCTTATTCACAAGGAAGACTCATTATCAAACATTCTATAACAAATATTGATCTTGAATCCCCTTTATTCCTACAAAGAATTTAAAGTGATATTTGTGGACCAATACAACTATCAAGTGGGCTATTTTGATATTTTATGGTATAAACGGATGTAGAGGTGTTAAATTAGTCGGGCCGAGCAGGACCGGCTCGGCCCGATTTTAGGCCACCCAATTGGGCTACCATGTCGGGCCAGGCATGACACAATATAGTACTTGTGCAATGCCTGGCCCGACATGATTCAATAAAGGTCAGGTCCATCATATGTCTGCGATCCAATATCCACTAGGTTCGGCCCAATTTGGGTTATGCCGTAACCATAATTTTTATAAAAATTGGGGGTTTGATGGCACGCTGCCATGCCATTGCTCTAACGTCGCCCTTCGGGGCTTGTCGAGCCTCGCCCGTTGGTGCCGGCTTGTCGTGACCATGCTCAGTGTGTGGTCATGCGTGATGTGCTCACATGCTAGGCATTCGTTAAGTGCCTGGCACGACATGCAGGTCGAAATTTCTCGGCTCAACACGGCACAAACGGTGTCGAGGGCATGCCTGGCATGGGCATAGGCATGGGTCATTCACATGCCGTGTCGGGCCAAACACGGCCGAACCGTACCGTGCTTCATGCCAGGCCAGCTTGGCCCAGCCCTTTTGACACCTCTAAGTGGATGTATCGTGTATATGTTTTCATGTTTGACTATTATCTACAAGCAAAGTCATCTTTGCATGTTTACTTGCCCAATTCCCTGACTATCTAGTTAAAGGCATAAGGATGGATAATATTGGTAAATTTATATCTAAGAATTTTGATACGTATTGTGCTTCACTTGAAATTGAGGTTGAGCACCTGGTCATATATGTTCATACTCAGAATGGATTGGCAACATCTTTAATCAAACATATCCAAATAATTACCTACGCTTTATTACTGAGAATGAATCTCAATGATACAACATGGGGCCATTCAGTTTTGCATGTGGTAGCCTTAATAAGATTGTGCCACGCTGCTAGTCTTTTACAAACTCATTCAAATGGTTCTTGGTTATGAACCTAATATTTCATAATTTGCACACCTTTGGTTGTGTAGTACATGTGACTATAGCACCACCAAAAAGAAAGAAAATATGTCCCCAATACTATTTGGACATTTATTTTGGGTTTAACTCACCATCCATTATTAGGTTCTTGGAATCAACTACCAGTGATCTTTTTACTACTAGATTCATAGATTGTCATTTCAATGAGACTACATTTCCATCAATTGAGACAACTAAAATTGAGATGGCTGCGATGCAAAAACAAGTTAAGGTTTTCTCTAATAATAAAAAAAAATTATGTCACTTAGACCCAAGAATTCATGAGTATGAAAATAAGGTGTAGCGCATAATCCATTTATAGGCTATGGCTAATAAACTTCTTGATGCATTTAATGATGCTACTAAGGTAATGAAATATCATATTTTAGCTATAAATGCTCCAATTAGGATAACTATTTCCAAAGGACAAGCTAAACTGAATCAAAATCCTTCATATTTGAAGCATGGTGGACTGAGACACTATTCCTCAAAAGTGAAGGGGGAAAGAATAAAAAATCCACTCCAAAATAATTCAATGTCGTGCTTATTTCTAAAGAGCTTAACGCCCCTGAAGAGGCATGAACCCATGAAAAGATCACCAATTCTAAGAATACTAAGAATTCCATTATATATTGTAATGAAATTTGGGATTAGAATGAAATCATTATTGATAATATTTTTGTATTCTCAGCTGCTCATAAAATTATGGATGATGATTGTGAGCCATAATCTATTATTGAATGTCGTCAAAGGTATGATTGGTAAAGTGGGAGGAAGCAATTAAGGATGAATAAGCTTTCCCAGCTAAACAAGTGATTTTTGGACCCATAACTTGCATCCATGATAATGTAAAGCTCATTGAATATAAATGAGTATTTGTCCAAAAATGAAATGAGAAAAATTAGGTTGTTAGGTATAAAGCTTGACTCATTGCCTAAGGATTCTCCTAGAGACATAGGATTGATTATAATTAGATATATTCACCTGTGATGGATATAGTTACTTTTCATTTTATCATTAGTCTGGTACTCTCTGAAAGATTAGAAATGTGTCTCATGGACATGATGACCGCATATCTATATGGCTCATTAGACTCAGATATTTATATGAAATTTATCGAGAGATTCAAAATGCCTAATACATGCACTCCCCGTAACTTATTCTCAATAAAATTGCAAAGATCTTTGTACGAGTTATAGCAATCCGGTAGCATGTGGTATCATCTCCTAAGTGAGTACCTACTTAAGGAAAAATACAAGAATGATCCTATCTCCCCATGCATATTTAATTAAGAAATAAGAAAATGGATTTTCTAATGTAGTAGTTTATGTTAACGATATAAATTTAATTGGAACTCCAGAAGAGTTAGTTAAAACTGAGTATTTGAAAAACAAATATGAAGTTAAAGATTTGGGTAAACCAAAATTTGTCTTGGTTTAGATCTTGAGCATAAAGAAAATGGAATAATCCTCCATCAATCATCATACAACGATAGATAACTTAAATGCTTCAACATGGACAAGGCTCACCCACTAAGCACCCCTATGGTTGTAAAGTCTCTATATCCCTAAAAGGATTAGTTTCATACTAGAGAATCTGATGAAAAGATACTTGGACCCAAAGTACCATATCTCAATGCAATTAGGGCATTGATGTACTTAGCGTAGTGTATGAGACCAAACATCACTTTTGTTGTAAATTTATTGACACATTTTAGTTCTAAGCCAACTCGGAGTCACTGGAATGGGACCAAACATATTTTTCGTTATTTTCAAGGAACCATAGATTTAAAATTATATTATTCCAAAGATTTCACTACCTCTAGATTATATTATAGTCACATCATTATTAGGTAAGTTTGCATTAACATGAGATAAGGGAAGTTACTTTAATCTCTTAGATATTTATCAAAAGCATTCAATTGTAATTATATTATACACATAAAACTAAATATTTGATATTTATCTATATAGGATGAAATTGCATTAATTAAGCAAAAAAGAAAAAATCTTAATATGATAATTTATTATTTCAAAATTAATAATATGTCCTAAATAATTTGATAAAAATATTTTTCTAAGTTGTTCATTTGTTGTTACATTTTAACCTTCAAATTTGCATACCTTCAAGATTTTTTAAGTTATTCATTATTATTACCTTTCAACTTTTAATATCTGTTAAGATAAATATAAATTATTCATTATTAAAGTTGAATACTTACAAACTTTTTGATATATATATAATTTAATTGTTTAATAAGTTGCATACCTTTAATTCTAACATACAAATTGCATGTCTCCAAACTTTTTAAACAAACTATCTCAAATTTTAAAGTTGTTCATTGTGATTATGTTTGAACTTCCTAAATTTTAATATTTATAAATTTAATTAAATAGCTCATTAGGTAACCTAAAAAGTGAATAGATCCTAGCATGCATACTATGTTCACATTAATTAGCATGATAAAAACTATAGGTAGACAACAAAACACACAAAAATTTCATACCTAAATTATATAATCTAAAAATTGAAAAAATCTTAATATGTTCAAAAAATGCAAAATTTTAAATTTATCAATTAGCGTGATAAAAATTCAAGAAACAAGAAGAGCGAATCCATGAGGATGTTAAACTTCAAAAAAAAAATATCAGTAACAACAAAACACACACAAATTATAATTATAAAATATACCTTATACGACAAAAATTGAAATACTAAATTGGATATCTCAGTGATAGAAAAATAGTGTGACGGACATTAAATGGAGGAAAGCAACCTCAAACACAAATAGGATGAACTCAGATTCAGAAAAAAAAATGCTTAAATCCTAAATTTTTTTTCAAGGTTCGAAGTGTTATTCAAAAAATTAATTATCATAATTTTGTGATAGAATTAGTTTCCATTTCTAAATTAGTGACGAAAAAAATATTCAAAGTCAAACAGCGATGGTATTCATTTTCATTGCTAAATTTAGAAACCTATAACGATTCTGTTTCTAAATAAATAGAATTATAATTAATTTTCATTGTAATATTCATATAATTTATAATTTTCAATACCTAAAATATCTAGAAACATAATTTTTCATTGCTGAATACAGTGTAAACTTATTTATCCATGACCATGCACCATAATTTGTGACGAAAGGATAAGCTATTTCAATTTCATATTAATTCCATTTCCATATATTTTCAATAAATCAATGCCTTTTAATAGTGATGGTTGTTTTCCATTTCTTATTATTTCAAAAGACTATCATTTTCATTTTTAATCCGTTTCAATTCTATTCCTAATTTTAGAAATAAAATTATGTATTCTAATTTCCACTTAATTAGCTTATTTCTTGTACAGATATAATTATATTAAATGCATATAGTTAAACATATAAAGTTGTATGCTATATATATATTACTATATATATTATAGTTTAACTATATATTATTTTAGATATGTAACCATATAGTTTTAAGTATATATAACTATATTAAATGCATATAGTTTCATGAATAATATTTTTGGAAAAATACTATGGGGGCATTTGTTTTTTCAGCTTAAAGTTGAAAACAAGTCAGTTTCAATGTTAAGTCGAAATGTGTAATATTTTTAAAAATGCTTAAAGAGTTAATTAATATTTTTTGGCCTTTTCTATTTAGAAAAAGCCATCTTAAAAATGCTGGATAAAAAAAAGCTCGATCTAGTATTTTTCAAGTTCCCATTCGTAAACGAAAAACACTTCCTCACTTTCCGTTCGAAAACATTCTCTCTCATATCTACTCCATTTTCTTGACTGAAACACAATGGTGTTACCCGACTAAGCCGCTAATCCCTCAGCTCACTTGCCTTTGGTTTTCATTACTCTCCCATATATTCAAATATCTACAAGTAAATTATTCTCTATTTTTTATCTATATCTCTAGGTTAAAATACTCTAATAGCACAAATTCTTCTACATTTTTCCTTTCTATCTCTAAAAATTTAATTTGATACCTTAGCCAGCATGTTCATTTCTAGTTTCTATAGGTAAAATATTTTTGGACATGTGCATCATCATTTAGATAAGAGACATGCCCATTAACCACTGCATGAGTATAATATTATCGCGCAAAAATAATTTCTTCCCGATTATTATTATGCATAAATATCACATTCTAATCCATATAAATAAAAAAAATATACAGGCAAATGCAATAAAAATAATTAGAGGATAACTATAATGAATAATAAGTAATACCCATTATAATATTTTTTACTTGTATGATTCTTCATAAACAAATAACATAAACAAATAGTCAAAACACAAATTTATAAGCCAAAACAAAAATATATAAAGCACCAATTGAATAAAAATTATTTGAGGATAAAATATAAATTTAAAATCACAACTAAACTAGTTTGTTAATTATTAGGTTGCATCTACTCATTAAGCAAATCAAATCAACTAAGCCCAATTGAATAAAATGTAATCTTTTTTATATATGTGGCTTTTAACTGAATTTGTAGTTTTATGTTTTATTTTACTATCCAAGTTTCTGTAAATTCTTCATATTTATTTGGAATTATTATAATTAAAGGTAGAAAAAAATCAAATATTTTTCTTTTTCTGTACTTGGTATGTTAAGCCAAATAACTTTTGAATAATCATTAATTTTTGTTGGGTTTTTATGAAGTATTAAGTCAAATTGGTGAAACAATAAGCCAAATTGGACAGATCCCACCCAAAGAAAGTACTTTTAATGATCTTTGTCTAAAAGAAATAAATAAAGGCATTAGATCAGGTGGAAGTTTAAAGACAATTGCTTGGTCTCAAATTGGTGAGGAATTAGAAAAGATAATTGGAAAATACTATACATCAAAACAACTAAAGAATGAGTGAGATTACATGAAAAGACAATATATCATTTGGAGTAGAATGAGAATATGACTGGACATGGTTACAACACTGTAACCAAAACTCTTGATTAGCCAAATGAGAAATGAGTCGATTATTTGTAAGTACTTTTTTTACAAAGTTAAGTGAATCTTTAAAGAAATATCTTAAGTATACATGCATGACTAATTTGTTTTTTTTTCTTGTTGAATAGAAATATCCAGAAGCTAAACAATTCCGTTATAGATCATTACCAAATTTAGAGTAATTAGAGATATTTTTTGGAGGAGTATTAGCTACTGGATCTAAAAATTGGAGTTCTGGAGGAGTGATTGTTTCTGGGCCTAAAGAATCATCAACACATTCTACATCAATGCCTAATGAAACTCCAATTAGTTTAAAGGATGGTGATAATTTGTCAAGATATGCTAGCAAAAGAGTACAATGTTCAAAGAAGAAACATAAAAAGGGAAAAAAAAGAGCAAACTCAAGATGAAATGAATAAAATAAAGAATGCTTTAGACAATTTTGAAGGACCCTCAGTAAAGTAATATATGAACATTTTGAAAAAAATCACAACTTATGAGGATCCTTTGTATTATGTTGCAATTAATGCATTTTGCAATAAGAAAGAGTATATAGTGGTTTGGTATTAAATGGAAAGTGACCAAGATTGAATGGGATGGCTTCAAAGCATGAAAAAAAATGATATTTTAATTTACTTTTTTGGAATCGTGGGATACATTTTGCTTTTTTTGCTTTGATGACTGTACCATGATATTTTGATTGAGTTATTTTGGATACTTTATGTATTTTAATTTTTCTAATTATAAGATTGGTTATTCACATAATTGTAAGAAAGTTCATGACAATATTAATTTATATATGTGAAATGAGTTTGATGTGATGACACCATTCTGTAGTGATATTATTCATTATACATTGTAATAACAATTTTATTGTGATTTTATTTCATAAAATTAATAGGTTTTTTAATAGATATTCGTATGAAGAATCTTTCACATCAATCAGATAGTTCAAGTTCATCATCAAGTGAAGATGAAGATATAAAATCAACAGTGACAATATTTAAAAAAAAGGCTTGTGTTATTGCTCCATTTATTAAGAGACTCCTCGATTAATAAAAAAAATAGTTTATACATCATTGTTTACATGCTCACTTTTCATTAAATAAGTTTTAAATAACCCATCTAATATATGTTATGAACTAATGTGAATGGAAAAGCATGGATTTATTTTTCTATGTCAAGTGTTTAGAGATAAAAGATGGTTTATCGACATCAAATATTTGAGTGTTGAAGAGAAAATGGCCCTATTCTTAATGACTTTAAGTCATAATCTTCGAAACTGATTATTAAAAAATAGATTTCAACACTCCTACCAAATAATTCATAAATACTTCCATGAGGTTTTAGTGGCCATGGTGAGTTTCTTAAGGATAATAATTATTACTCCATCATTCAATGATAATTCAAATGGTATCTATAATCATCGGTAAAGACAACTTTTTAAGCTATAATACTTTTTATGTGTAAATATATATATCATATAGTTATTATTCTAATTTAAAAATAAACATCTATATTGGTCACAATTTTTTTTTTGTAGGGTGTGTTGGTGCAATTGATGGAACTCTTATCCTTGCATGTTTTCCCTCTGAACAACAAGTACCATTTCGAGGTCGGGGGAGAGGAGAATGTTTTCAAAATATTTTGTCAAAATATGATTTTGATATGAACTTTAAGTATATAGTTGTTGGATGGGAAGGAACAACTCATGATTCAAGAGTCTCAATGGAAACAATTCGTAACCCACCACATAATTTTCCCATGCCCTCTTCAAGTATACATTCTTACTTTATTTTATTTATTGTTATTTTTATTTAATAACATTATAATATACTAAATTCTTTCTTTTAGAAAATTATTATTTAGTGGATGCATTATACACACACACACACACACACACACACACACACACACTAGAAGTTTTATGACACCATATCATAATGTACGATATTGGTTGAGTAATTTTCGTAGTGGTGGTAAAGTTGTAGGAAGGGAGGAGATACTCAACTTATGTCATGCAAGATTAAGAAATGTCATTGAACGTGCATTCGGTGTTGTTAAGGCATATTTTCTAATATTGAAGAAAATGACACATTATTTATATGCTACACAAATAAAAATAGTCATGACATATTTCTCCATTCACAATTTCCTTCGACAAGTCTTAGTTGCATATATATTATTTTATGATTAAGACATAGATAAGGAATTGGAAAGTGATAGTGATAACCAGAATCAAGACTTAGTTATAAATAACATTTTTACTGCTGCCGATCAAGAGTTCATGCTACAATTTTGATACCATATTATAAATAAAATATTTCAAATGTTTAATTAACTTATCATTTTAATTTTTATCATTGTATAAAATGAGATATCAAAAAAAAGTATCAAATGTTTGTCATTTTAGTTTTTTTTTCATGGTGTGAAATACGATGTTAAATATAAATATCAAATAAAATGGTTTTATATATTTAAAATTTATACTTAAATTATAATATTTTTCTTTAAAAATATATGAATATGTATTTGAATTAAAATATTTTAAATTTAATTAATGATTATGTTTTTAGACTTTATAATGAATATGAAACGAGATTAAATATTGACATCAAATATGATATTTTTAGATATTTGAATATATTGTAATTAAAATTTCTTAATAAATAAGATGTTTATATGTTAATTTTTAATATGTAAAAAACAGACAACTTAATTCTTAATAGAAATAAAATATATATAAAAAAACAACTTAATCATTAATATCATTAAGTATCATTTAGTAGTAATATCACAAAAAGTTATATTAAGCATTAAGTAAAAAAAACAAACCCCACTATGTGTTTGTCATTTTTTTTAGATGTTGGGATAAATTTGGAAAAATAAAAATATGACTGCCGAACTGGGCATGGACAATCAACAACGGAGTCGATGCGCTGCTTCTGCTAGTTTTGACTTTCAATCGCAGTCACCCGCAGCGAGTATACTGTCACGGTCTGAGTCTTCTGTCTTTGAGCCAGGGACATTGCGCTCGCCTTCATCATGAGCTCGAGTTTTGTTTTTCACTCCCGCACCTTGCCACGCTCATCATTCCAGTCGAACCCCAGATTTTTAGCGAACAAATTAAAAGCAGCAAGTGATGGCTGTTGCTTCTGCGTCCCAGCAATGGCGAGAGCTTGTAACCTGCAGTCTCGTTTCAAATACAGAGCTGTATTCGCAAAGAATAATGTTAATGATAATAATTCAATCCCTTACAGTTTCTCAATCGGTAATGATGAGTTTGATTTGGATCTTCCTACCAAAGGGTTTTCTTCCATTCCGGAGGCCATGGAAGAGATTCGCCAAGGGAAGGTTGTCCATGTTGCTTGTTCCATAATCTATTATTTTATAAATCCGTGTGTTGGATGTTTTTATAAATCCATGCCATTATTTTACAATTTCAGATGGTAGTGGTCGTAGACGATGAAGACAGAGAAAATGAAGGGGATCTTATTATGGGAGCCCAATCGGCAACACCGGAAGCTATGGCTTTCATCGTGAAGCATGGCACGGGAATAGTCTGCGTGAGCATGAAGGAGGAAGATCTAGATAGGTTACAACTCCCTCTGATGGTTGCTCAGAATGAAAATGATGAAAAACTTCGAACTGCTTTTACTGTGACAGTGGTATGATGTTTTGTGATCTCTACGTATTCATATTGAATGTTTTAATCTTATCAGTATTATTTTCATATGCATAAAAGAAAGTATATTTATTTTTCTGAACCAGAGATTGAAATCAAGCTGATTTTTAAGGAAAACTGGAGTTCTATTATTATCTTGCTGTTCAAAGTCTGAATTGTTCAAAATATTGTAGTTCTAAAAATCAAAGTAACATCTGCGTTCATTTCAAAACCTATGAAAAGTTATGGTACCAATTTCAGACATAAATGTTGTTGGAATTGAAATTATTACATTTATTTTTGTCTTTACGAGTAGTATATTTTATGACTTGATACTTGAGAATATTGAAAATATTTCTAATTTCACCGAAGTCAAAGTGGTCAATTATATTTAACGACTATATAAATAATATTAAAATTGTTATTTTATATAAATATTATGGTTTTTAAGTTAATGTTTTTTAGTTGTAATATACACAATTTCTTACATCAAGGTTTTTATAAATATATTTTATGAATTTATGAGCCACACAATGTATTGATTTGTTATAGAATATTGGAAATTTTTCTAACATAAGTAAGACATTTGCTTAATAATTATTGTGTGTTTTATCTGTAGTGAAATGTTCTTAGCATATATTAATTGTTTGAGTTTTTTTATAAATAAAAATAAGTTTTTGTTTATTTTAATATTATATCAAAGTTAAGATAATAAATCTCATTTCCACTCTAAATTAGTGTGATTACATTAATCTTTGAATTCTTAAATTCTTAATTATTATTTTTTCTTCTTTTTGGTCAGAGTGATTTGAAGTTATCTGGAAGTATTCTTGAAGATTTTTTTATTCAAATATAGAAAATTTAATTAATTTTTCAGGCAAGTTGATGGGAGTTTTGAGTTTAGTTCAGAAGGAACTTTTGTAGGCATCGCAGGTTCTTATTGTTTGGTGACATTTTCATCTTAGGTTAACTTGTTACTATGCACATAAACCTTATTATTGTGCATTGATTTAATTATTTTTAATGATTTTTTTTTATTTTGAGGGTGAAAATGATTATTTGAGAATAAAAGAACAAATATTACTCAAAAATTAAATTGTCACACATATGCTTAGTGGGTGGAGGTGCCCAAATGATTAGGCCACTCATCATGGGCCACAACACAACTTGGCCAGGCTCTAGTTGAGGACGAATCAGCATGATATGTATAATTCTACCATTTTGGTCTCGAGGGGATGACCTTTTTGTGCTTTCATGCCCGTGGGGCATATTGGCTTTACATACATTCCCTCTATAGGAGAGACATTTTTTGTTGTGGCCCATCTGTTACCAAAATATGTGTATGAACTAGATGTTTTATTTAATATTAATAACTAAAAATATATATATTTTTATTTTTACCCTTCTCAATATTTATATAAATATCATTAATTTTAATTTGATTTCTTTTCATTTTCTTTAATTTCTATTTTTTTAATTTTATATTTCTAAATTATGACTTATTTATAAATTTTAAGTTAAAAAAAATCTGGTAAGTAATAATGTTACAATTTGTCAGTATTAAAAGGGTTAAAGTTGTATTTATTCTTTACTATGTAATTTGATTGTTATTTTCTTCCTAGTTAAATTCTTTATTTTTTTTCATTTAAAATTAAAAATGGATCTTAGTCACCTAAATTTTAGAAATTCTAAATTGGATGTATATATAAAATATAATATTTTTTAAGATGATAGGACTCATATTTTCTAGTATCTCTTAATCTGTATATAAAAAATTTAGGGTTAATTAATGTACATATATGGTATGAAATTATTTCATTATAATAAATTAACATAATATTATCGAGTAGTTAGAAAAATTTGTTCAATATAATATTTATAAAAAATCATATAATTGTGAAACAGGTGGTGACATATGTAACCTTGGAAGATATTTTGAATAACGTATCAAAAAATATAATAAATTAATTTTTTGGCAATTTTAATCGAGTCTAACTAAAATCGGATCTAATTTATTTTTTAATGATATTTTTCTAGACATTTTAAAAATTTATTAAAGAATGGTTAAATATAATGATAACTAATATGAGACTTCATTTAAAAAGAAAATATTATTGATTTGTATATTCTTACAAAAATGTCTAATTATGTTTTAATATTCTTAAGACAATTTTTTGTAATTTTTTAATAAAATATTATATAAATTAAAAAAATATAATTGTATTGTTTTGGTGGTCGTAGATATATGAAATATTCAAAATAATATTATTCTTATATGGTTGCTCATTATACTTGATTGAATATTGATATTAAAAAAATACATAAGTTTTCATAGAGATGACAAATGAGTTGAGGTTATGCTGGCCAACATGGACCAACTACATATATAATGAGCCTGACATGGCCTGGTGACCCATTAGGACTATTGGGTCTTGCCTAGTTGTGATAGGTCGAGTTGGGTCAACAAGAAACTCAACACAAATTCAAGGTATTAGGCTTGAGTTGTGCCAAGATTCCCATGCTCATGTTGTAAATCTAGGTTGAGTTCGGTCCATATTAGATTTGGCTCAGGGTAATGATTATTTGTCACTCATTGAAAAGATCAAGATAGGAACAATCGACATTCCCATAATAACCCGTCTATGATATTTTTTTAAAAAAATATGGTGCGTGAGTTTTTTTCTTTGACTTGAGTCATGTCTTTTGCTTGACTTGTAGAAGACATAGGCAGGTTGCCACATGATTTGGCTCGGCCAAATTTGGCTTGAGTTGGCCACCCATTTGGCTTGCATTGTGCCACATGATTTGTTGGTATCTAGGTTGTCCTTTTAGGCTCGCCATGACCCTTTTAGGCAGGTTGCTTCCAAATAATGAAAAGAAAAAAACAAATAAAAAATTCAATCAAACCTCAATATGTGAAATAAAATTTGACAAGAAATAACATACAAATGATTCTCTTATGTAATTGGGTCAATAGATTTGAGTAACCTACATATTAGTTAGTTTAATTAATAATGAAATAAATCAAAAAATAAATAAACAAACAAACTAGAATTAAAAAATTATTATTCTTCTAAAATTATTGCATAAATATATAGAATACCAAGCTTGATTGAAATAAATATAAGTTGAGGTTTCTTCAAACTATTCATGAAGATGTGAATTGATTGTTTTATTATATGAATATAAGTCATAATAATAATTTCATCTCGAATTTAATTTATGAGAGAAATAATTTATCTTTTTGTGTATTGTGTTAGTGAAATACTAGATTAGATGTTGCATATCTCACTGCATAAATGTGATTGTAAAAAGTAGTATGAGAAGAAAAGAGATACTGATCAACTTGAACATGTGTCAGATTCAAAACATCACATAGATAACTATTTCATCATTATGAATTATATTTTTGCACTAGATCTCGATATAATTATGTTTTATTTTTTTAGTAGATAAAATTATTCCTCCAAAATTTATAAAAATCTATTGTGGATTTTCTTTCAACACTAGCTCATGTCAAACTTGAATTTGAATATTATGTTAATTATAATTTTTTGTGATTGCTAAAAAGTCATTCTAAGTTCCAAAGATTTTTTTACATGTCTCAGTATGTAAAGAGTTATTTCTGAGTGAATATGCCAAGAAAAATTAAGAAAACAATTTTTTATATTACACATATATTATAATTAGCCTGATGGTTAGATAATTATTTTTTTTTATGATTTTCATAAAAATAGTAGAATTAATTAAAGAGATTTTATTAGACAAGAAATTAATACATAGTTAATTGAACTATTCATTTATAACCTAATAAATCAATCATTGTGAGTATATCAACTGCATATCTTCATGTCACAATACAATGCTTCTTAAAAAGTAGACTATCTCAATACTAAGAAAATATCTTAGCTTCTTAAGGTATGTTGTTCAAAATTATGATTTAAAGTACTTATTGTGCTACATGATTTCTAATTCATTATTTTTTATAATCAAAATATAATCACGCTACCACACATATCATAACTCAAAAAAATATATAAAAATTCATAACATACGTGTAAATTAAATGAGCTAATTACCTGTGAAAATCTTGTAAACTAAATACTTGGTGGTTGTTTCAAGCTATACTATGCTATATATATTTTGTAGATTATATAGAATTGTATTGCTCAAAACTCAAGTGGATGTGCTTATACACCTTATCCTCAAGATCATGATAAAAAAAATTATTATTTATATTTTGTTGATATATTTTTTATATATGAAATTTAATAAGTAAATTAAGAATTCATATGAATGTCATCTTATTCACTAAAAAGAGTATTCTGATAACACAAAATATTTGAGTAAATCTCATCTATATCCCAATGATAATTTTTTGTATGGTTATAATATTAATTTAAGTTCGTTTGAAGTGGAGGTCATTTATCTTGTTCTACATGGATTGATATCATTTTGATTAAGATAGTGTCTCAGAAGAAGATTTGAATATTTCAGTATTATTATTAAAAATAAATATTATAAAAAAAATAAATGTGTACAACTCATTTATTTCTTTCAAAGAATAATTGAAAGATAAATATCAAAGGGTGCAAAATCATATAACTTTTTGCTAAGTTTTTTTTTTTGGTTTGAGTAGACTAAATATATCATTTTTTTTAAGTATAAATTCTAAGTTTTGAGTGATAATTCTTCTACTCTTTGGCTCATCATGAGCATGAACTAAAGTCAACTCGTGGGCTACTGTATTTTCTGGATTTGAGGGAGATTTTTCTATGGAAAAATTTGTTTTTTTTATGGTTGACCTGATTTGCACTTGTCAATATATATGATGACTTAATAGACATGTCATTATAATATGAATTAAGAAGTTTAGAAATAGTTTATGAGTGACTTTCATGACTGAAGGTCTAATTAAGACTATAAAGGACTAAGAAAAAGTAATGGCTCTAGTTGTATCTTTTGCATTTTCACTTTTTTTTGGCTCATTAATAAATAAATCATATTAAAGAAAGATAAATTTAGTACTAATTAAAATCTTATCAAAATCTAGTAAAAAATACACGCAATTTTTTTGGATTCTAGAATAATCAAGAAATATATATCTTAAGATCTTATGTGTAATCTTATTTTATTTTGAGGAGAAACCATGAACAAAGCAAACACCCACAAAGATTTTAGGAGATAGACCACTTAATCCCTTTACAAGATGTATGATTTGGACTAACGGGTGATGAAAAAGAATAGAAGAGGATATTCAATTGATGAGGTAGTTTGTGTTTAACATCATACCTCAAAAATATATTGGAACATTTCTACCGAATAAGAGTTATCAAATTGTTTGAATTTGATATTTATTTTTTTACAACTCATTTTGTGAGAATGTGCCAAAATATGAAGTTCGTATAATTATCTATTCAATACACCAAGTATTAAAACTCTAACATATACTCGAATGTATTGTAATTTTTTATATTTTATCATTTTTGATAATGATTGAAAAATAAAAAAAAAGATGTAATCAAGATTAAAGAATAATCAACCATGTAAATCGTGAATTATTATTAACAAAAATATAAAATTTCTATTAGGTCGCTATACAACTAAGTGTATCAGATTTGGTTGGTTCTTGCTTGCATCATTTTGGTGCCGAAGATAGAAAGCTCTCACATGCTTTTTTGATTGAGATGCTTTACACTTTGAGGAATAAATATCCTTAATAATAAGATAAAATATTCTCTATTTGGTTAATGAAGAGCATTCAAGTTGAGAATACACAAACAAAAGGTCTAACATACTCAAACGTGTGACAAGAGATTTTACTGTAAAAGAGAACGCATAATTTATATCTCTTATACCCAAAGGAAATCTTATTTAGAATTTTTTGATTATGCAAATAAATATTAATAAAAAAAAACTTAAAAATGAGTTATTTTTTTTAGGAAACTCATAGAAATAAGAATAATAATACAATTTGAAAAAAGCAAAATTCAAGAAAAAAATAGATGATCAAGCTGAATAATGTCATTCCCAATGGCCTTTGAGGGACTGTCATTGGCTACCTCAATACTTAAAGAACAAGAAAAAAATATTGTAAAAAATTACAAATAATAATATGAGTATTGATTTATATGTTGATAATTTAAGAGTTTGAATTTGAAGTGGAAGAATGAGTAATGAAATTATACTTCTAGAATATTAAAAAGTGCTTACTATCATTTTATAGAGAAGTTTTATATATTTCTCTATTGTAAGTGTAATGGTAAATAAACTATATGAGAATTCCTAAATAATTTTAATATTTAATCTCTCCATATTTTGTGATGTTCTTAGTCTCTCTTTGAAAATAATTGTTAATATCTTTTTTTGGTATGTCCTATTTATTTATAATATCTGATTGTAGGAAGAATCTCTAATGTCTATATATCAAAGTCATATCACAATTTTCTCCCATTGACACTTATGGTGGATTGGTGTCACACAAAAGTTTTGACACTAATAGTGAGTTGATATTAGTGTCTAATTACATAAATACTAATAATATATCAAATCTTACAAGAATTCTAAAATTAAATATGTTTGAACGTGAATAATATTAGAATGATTGATCATATGATAAGTCTTTCTGTTATATGTATATGTAGAAGGTTATACCTTGATGTAATGTCAAATATCTTTATCTAATGGAGATAAGTCTTATGTTCGTGATCAATCAAATGTAGTTTTTCTGTCTTTCAAGAGTAAGATTGTTGAAATATTAAAATCTCATAAATTTTGTGTTAAAATATAATTTTGTGTACTATGTACTATCTCTCAATAAGTTGGTATCACCCACAATCAAAAAATAAATTCTGCCTTTTATGTATTCTTAGGGAAGAAGATTGACTTGTCTAGAGTTTTGGCATGCATGTTGCTCTTTGTAACTCCATATGTTGCACGTAGTGGGCATGTGCTTGAGAAAAAAGATAGGGGCATGATAGAAGGCGGCACAACTTCTGTGTTCCTTATGTTCATGCATTGAACATGCTTCCACAATAGTTTTTTTGTCTTTCAAGATTAAGATTGTTGAAATATTAATATCTTCTAAATCTTGTGTTAAAATGAGATTTTGTTTACTATGTATTATCTCTCAATGAGTTGGTAGCTTTCACAATCAAAAAACTAATTCTTCCTTTTATGTATTTTTAGGGAATATTGATTTGTCTAGAGTTTTGGCATGCATGTTGCTCGCTGTATCTTCATATGTTCCATGCAGTGGGCAATTACATTTTTTCTCTTTAAAAATTTGAGAATTTGTACTTAATTGGTTTTAGCCCTAATATTTTGTTAAACAATTATGCTAACATCCAAAAAACATTCAATAAAATTTGTTAAGAAATAACATACAAGTAGTGTTTTTAATATAATGAATTAATGAATTGGGGTAAGCCACATGTTTAGAGGTTTTCAATGGTTTATGCCGAGTAGACATGACTTATTTTTTAGGTTGATTCAGTCTATCGTGCATGCAAGATGACTTTTAGCATGAGTCATTTTGTGTTGACGTGACTCTGAAAGAGGGATGTTCGAAACAGCTCGAGCCTCGGCTAGCTTGGATTTGTTCCAAGCTAGCATAGGTTCATTCAAGATTGGCCTGAGTTAGGTTTATTAGATGTTTTGCTGTTAAAATTGTATAAAAAAAATATTTTGGAACATTCATATCATTGATGAGTATTCTAGTCATCAAAATTTAATATATATTATTTCTTATTATAATCTTACTTTTGTGAAGGTATGTTAGCATAAGAAATTTGATGGATGATCCAATGATTATTATAATAATTATTAAAATTATCAGACATATATCATTAAACAATATAGTTTATTATAATTTTGATATTTTTTATTAAATTAATTTAAAATTATTTTATAAAAAAATTAAAAATAAAAAAATATAATATTTATTTTGAAAAAATATAATCAAATGAAATGAGTATTATTGTTAATGAAAATGATAAAATACTATATAACTTAGAGACCCTCTTCAGTTTTAATTCTATTATGCCCTCAAATATCTAAATAAATTATATTGAATATATCCATACTCATAATTTTGGTAAGCATAATAGGAGGCTAAGGTGTGCTTTCATATTTGACAAGTCTCAATATAACTTAGAGATCTCTTTTATATCGTGATATAAAATTCTTGGTTTGATCAGGGATTGATGAACAAATAAAGTATTAATGTTAATTTTGTTCGAATCAAGAATTTTAGATATCTTATTATTATATATAATAATATTAAGATATTAAGTAGAAAAAATAATAAATATTAAATGATTAATTGTGATGTGATTGTTTTATATTGAATCAATTATTTATGAGTTAAGAGAGATAATTGAGTGGTGAGAGTTATAATGCCTGAATGATGAAAAATATTCATTACTATTTTATTAACTAGGAATTTTGCATATTATTTTATAGTAATGATCATTGTGGGAGAGCATTATGCGAACTCCTGGATGGATGGTAGATATTTCTTGATATGATCATTTTTTGTAGTAAGTTCATTGTTTTCATTGACTTATTTTTATTGGTATTTTTCATGACTCATTGGTAAGTAGTATTGGATATCTTTCTATTAGGGTTCTGTCTATTCCAAATAGACATGTAATGAACTATCTGATGATTGTAGAAGCAACTCAACAAAAATAGATAAATAAAAATAATGAAAACAAACAGCAGCAGCCAAGAAAGAACACAAATAACAACATAGATGAAGCCACCAAACACAACCTGAAATACAACATTGTCCAATAAGCAAACACAACTGCCTCACCACACTGTGGCACATGCACTATGCTGCCACACTTGCGCTACATTTTTTACACAACACTATTGAACATCACACTATTGCACATGTTTGGTCTTCCACATCACATGCACCACATACACTGTCGTCTGCGTCAGATTGTCACCTGCATTGTACATATAGGGTTTGTGCCATCGCATGATGAACACCACAAAACCACAACATGACACATGCCTGCATCATGTCACCACCACAATATGTTGCATGCCTGCATCACGCCACCCACCACAACATGGCACATGCCTGCACCGCGATGCATGCCAATACCACGACATGACCACTACATGATGCTTGCACCATGCCATCCCACCACCACACATTTTCACAGTATGCACACCTATGCACACATGCTGTATGTCACCACACATTGTACATCATTCAAGGGTTTGCAAATCTAGGCTCTGATATCATCCTAAAAGTAAACACATTAAAATGAAAAATAAACTCAACATTGATTTTTGTCTATACATAAATGTAATTCTTAATTCTATATATAAATAAAAAAAAAGGAAATTGGGGCAGTCACAGATTGTGTGTTTCTATCATAAACATAAACATAAAAATAATGCAACAAATGCCAATCATATACCCTCAAAGCTTCCAATATACTTAAAAATATATTTTTATTTTTTGAGCTCAATTATAAATGTCATAGATATTAAAATTTTCGATTGATTGATGTTACAATCAAGAAAATTTTATTTCTTTTTCATTTAATGATAGAATCTTATCTATTTTTATTTTAATAGTTTCTTTCAAATTAGTATTTATAATTGCTTTAAAAATAATTGAAAATTAAGAAACTTTCTTAACATTGGATATATTTGATATGCTTATTTGTCCAAGAGATTGAGAAGATGTTAAATGTATGTAATACATAGTACTAGATAAAGACTTGATCTAATATTTTGAGGAGATGATGATCGACAAAAAGTTTGAGATTATTATTATTTAGATTTATATATATATATTTTTTGAATTTTGATTGTAATTTATAAATATAAATTAAGAATTTAAATAATTTTTTCTTCCTGAAATTTACTCAATGAGTTTTTTATTAACATTTTTAATGAAATAATTCTTAAGTATTATATATTGTATATGGTGGGAGATAGGTCTTGGGTTCAAGACTGATCAGAATTTTGTATTTTGGATACGACATTCTAATATATATTAGATTGTTGTGTTAGATTCTATTAAATTTTAAAAAAATTTTTAACTCAAAATTTTAATGAAATTATTTTTGATTTTTTGGTATGAAATTATTTAAGATATTAATCTCTTTGACCACATATTGAGTTAGAATATTGTATTCTGGATACGACATTCTAATGAAATGATTGAATGTAAAATTTTAATTTTAATAATGTTTTTTCTTATATATTTATATAATCATATTATGTTTTTAATAATATTTATAATTTAAGTATACTTCTTTTCATAGTGTATGAAAAATTATGTTTATATGAATTTGACTAGTGAAATTTAATAAATAACTTGCTTGATTAATGGTGTAGAATATATCTAATTTTATAATTATAAAATAATTAAATTTTCTTATAATTTTTATGCATGTAGTAAAATTAAGAAATGTATATTTATGAACTTCATGATCAAATCTCATTTTAATAAGCATTTAACTAGTCCCTCAATTCAAAAGAATAAACTCTAATTTTTTTAGTATATATTTTTACTGTGATAGAATCATATATTAGTGATTATTAGATTTCAATATCAAAAAAAATACCTGAGTCATTTGAAGATTATTCATGGGAATTGGGAACTAATGGGCGAAGGAACTCATTTAATTGAATAATTTAATTCATTATTTTGTGTGATTATTATTTTAATTTATATATGATTTTCAATAATTTTAGTAGATGCTCTATATGTACATCTTCCGCAAAATTTTGAGAAAATATATTTTTTATATCTGATTGATAAATTATTTCTGAGAAGCTATTAAGAACAACAAAATCATGTTGAATGTTATCTTGTTCTTTGATTCTTTATATGTGCATCTTTTGTAAGTTTGTGAGAAATATCTTTTACGATCAAGCTTCAACCTATTATAATTTTCTAAGAGGATCATTTTTTATGTTAAAACTCATTTTCAATTAGTAACAAATCTTTTTATAGGGATATGTGCCAATTATTATGTTTCACTTAAGTAAATATTATCTATTTGTTTAAGAATAAGTTGTCATTATGTGAGATGTGATAGTTTTTTTAAAGAAGACCTACATACATCAATAATGTTAAATGAAAATAATAAATTAGTAAAAGGAAATATTTTCTAGAATAATATACAACTAGTGAATTCAAGTGCTAAGTGGAATTGTATTGTTTCTTTCAAAGAGCTTTTAGAAACTTAAGACATGCAAAATCAATTGTAAGATAATTTGGATGAGGAGGTATGCAACGGATTGAA
This sequence comes from Sapria himalayana, assembly GCA_029783825.1. Classification (NCBI taxonomy): domain Eukaryota; kingdom Viridiplantae; phylum Streptophyta; class Magnoliopsida; order Malpighiales; family Rafflesiaceae; genus Sapria; species Sapria himalayana. Next base: position 1,710,184 of record JAREIK010004728.1, on the reverse strand, counting down.
AAATATGTCCTATTCTAGTATATACTTTTAGAGATGAGGAACATCAAGTATTTTATGCTCATGGCCATGTGAATTTGATAAATCACTATGAGCTTTATTAATAACTCAAGATATGTTTGTAGGTGAGAAAATTTTCATTAGAGGCTCCTCTTCTCATTAGAATAAGCTTAAACAATTGGTGGTGTTATTGGAAAGAATAATAGTCCAAAGTGGAAATCTATTTTTCTTGTGATTCAACAACATTGAAATTTGCTAAGGGCGGAGAAACATACTCTACTAAAACTTCTATTGGATTGGGAGTGCCTATCAAACTTGAAATTAATTGAATACTTTCTCCTTAGTCTCTACCTTGGATGAAATCTTGAAGAAAGATGATTTTTTAAAGAATATAACATTAGTACCAATAATTAGTATATATATCATAAATGAGTAATATGTGAACCCCATATGAGTACTTAAGTAACCCCTAAACGCATACTTAAATGTCTTTGGTGATTTTTTTTTTCAATTCAAAGCAAAATATCATGTAGAAAGAAAAAAATACTCGAATACTCAAGATGATAAATTGAAAATATTTTATTAGATATTAGTCAATCTAGCTTAGTCTGGTTTGGATCATTACAATTCTATGAGGTAGTGCTATTATTTTTGTGTATGTCATTATTTATTTACAACTCCTTCATTTTATCATTAAGAACTATTTGTATATTATCTCAAATTTTTAAGTATGACGTAGCTTGAATAATATCTAAATATAGTGTGTTCCTTTAATTTGAAATCATATTTACAGTCATAAAAAACACTCTAATACAATGCTAGATATTGAATGGGTCAATGAATCATATGCTATTTTAGATAGTATTGAAAAAATGAATTCGCATGATTTTTACTAACTTAATATATAAAAATTTCTAATGTCTATATGAGACAAAATGAAGTAATAATCAGTATCTAAGTATCTCAATATCTCACTCGTATCAGATGAACCTATTTCTTATTTTCTCACAACTTATTTGATGAAAAAGTTATCATCTTTGAATATGTTTATTCACGCACTTGGAGGTTCATTAAAATAAGGAAACTAAATTTTATAAAATTTAAATATGTTATTTCTAAATTCTACACTTTGGTTCTTGTGATTGGTTTATATAAGTAAATATATATTATTATAGTATTTTTTATATCGTTGTTCTTAATCATATAATTCATACATGCATCTAAGCAATTGAGAGATGAAATATAAGACTTGTATTTTAATTTTTTTATTTTCATTGTAGTAGTTATGATACTAAAATATGAGTATTCTCTATATTAGTTAAGTATATTATTTATTTTGCATATGTACTTAAATACAATATATATCATGATTGTTTATACCCATTAATATATGTTACTTATATCATGAAGATTTTTATAAATATTTTAAAAAAATTTTATGTTTTTGTTTAATTCATTAATTATTATTTTGTTAGTTTTACTAATTGTGTAATTGAATATCACATGTTGGTACATAATATATAAATTAAAATAAAATATGTAAAATTTTAATAGTGTTTGATATTCAATTGAAATATATTTTTGTAGACTTAATAATTTATTGTATGAAATTCTTGTAGTATGTTAGCTGTTCAAATATATTTTAATGTATTTGTATTTGTTTTAATGATGAAATAATTTTATTAGGTTTATTATTGTTGAATGTGCACATTTTTTGCTAAGTGACTATCTCTAAGGATTTTCACAAAATATTTATTGTCATATTATTATTAAATGTGTTATTAAATATTATATTAAATATTTTATTTTATATATTATATTCTTTAAAAATACTTGATTTGCACTCATTATGACATGATCATTATGAGAATGAAGGATCTCATATAATATAAATATTTTTTTAATTTATAATTAGAATCAACAAAATGAGCATTGACGCTTGATAAAGCTTTTTCATTGTGATTATTTTAAATATTATATATCATTAAGATTACTAAAAACTTAATGTCTAGTTGTTTTTCATTATATACTTTTTTATTACATTATTCTTATTATTTATTTCAGGGATAATACGAAATGTGGGCTGAAAATATTTTTATATTAAATTAATTAGTCTAAGAACTTAATTTAAGTAGAAGTCTCATGCTAACAATGAATCTAGTCATATTTTTTTTATAAACTTATGATACTAAATAAATATGATCATTGAAATTAAAGTAAATCCAAATTCAAGAACATCTTTATTTAGTTGAATTTATCTAGAATCTAATATATTATGTTTTTTAATATATTATTTGATATATCTTTTAAGATGTTTATTCTCATAGTATTTTTATAAGTATATATTTTTTATAATATATATATATTATCTTAAATTCTCTTTAATTTTCCAAGAATTTATATTTTTAATAATCTTAAAGTGGATTCATATTATATGTGTTTGTTTATTTGTAGGTTTTTTAGGTGTTGGGGTTGAGGATGACCTATGATTAGGAGATAATCGAGTTTTGAATATTTTTGTTGGATTTTCGTTATCTAAATCAATATTTACCTCGATTTCAATATATTTATAATGTTTTATATGTTATTTAAATTATGAGAGTTTTTTTTTGAAAAAGAGATTTTATTTTTTAATTCTAAAATTAAGTATTAAAAAGAAGATAAATAAAAATATAATAAGTGTATTTTATACAAATTTAGATCTTAGCATAAAGCTTAAAAAATGTTAGTTAGATTTGTCAATATTAATTTATAATTATATGATTATTTTTTATACTGTATTACAATAAATATATAAAAAAATATAATAAAGAACTTAGAATATTTGAGAGCGGAGAGCATGGAAATTGTCAAATGGAGAGATAATATTATAGTTTGAATATTAAAAATTATAAACATCAAGTTCTTATTCATGGATAATTTTTATAATTAATATATTTTTATAAAATTATAATAAAATATGAAATTAAAATAAATATATTTTTTCTTTATATTAAAAGAAAAGAATTGATATTGAAAAGAAAGAAAATTATTGAGATAGAGATAAAAAAGAGAAAAGATATTTTCTCATTTAAATTAACATTAGTGTGTAAATGTATTTTTTATAAGCTTATAAAAATGGTTTTATCCACTCATTTTAATGATAAATTTTAAATAATGAAAATCATAATGAATATGAATGTATTCATTCACTGCTCATAAGTATTTTATTTATAACACTCCCATTTAAATTTTACTAATAAAAAATATCTAATTATAATCTATTTAGTAAAATCCACTGTGATAAAACTTAACAAATGAAAAAATATATAACATTCATATAATTGTGTCAAATGGGTCATGCTGTGCCTGATATGTCTTAGTTTTGTGTGGCTCAGTCATGCTACATGCTTTTTGGACATGATGTGATTGCCAAACATCAGGCTCGACATGACATGTTTGGCTTGCAACAGTGCCGTGCCTTGTTGGGTCGTGTCGGGCCAATTTGGTATGTGTCGGGCCAAGTTGGTATGTGTTGGATTGTGTCAGTTGTGGTTTTGGCTAGAAAACTATAATTTAAATAAAATTTAAAATATTTTTAAATTTTAATTTTTATTGAAATATTTATTAGAGATATTATATTTTAAAAAGTTAACATGAAATAAATAATTAAATATTTTTGACATTCATGATTGCATTTGCCTCAAATAAAAATTAATTCTATTTTATAATCAAAAGTAAAATATGATACATATACCGATACACATTTATAATATATGATGAAATGAAACATAGTTCTAAAGATAATAAGTGCAATAATACATAAATCATAATGACAAACAAATTACAGAAACAAAAAATAGAGATAATATAGTATTTTTTAAAAAAAAATCAAAAATCATGAATCATCAATTAGTATTTGTGGTATGATAGAGTGGATACAGATGTAGATCATTATTATTATATATACGTCTGAATGTATCACAAGTATTGGTTTTAATATTTTTGATTTTCATGTTACATGAATTATCATTTGTCATCATCTCTTGTGCCTTATATTTAATATCAAATCTCAAAATTTTCTATTCTTTTATGTATGCAAGTATTTTTATAATATCTAGAGGTGTCAACCGGGTCGGGCCGGTCTAGACCGGCACGAGGCACGACATGATTCGGTCGTGCCAAGGCCGGCACGACACGTGAAATTTCTATGCTCATGCCCGTGTCATGCTTGTCCACGGCACCAACTATGCCATGCCGTGGCGAGGCCAATCGGGCCTCGTGCCGTGCCTGGCTTGGCATGGTACCGTGGCCCGTTGGCACGATACCTCGACACAAGCCGAGAAACCTTACTTTTTTTTAAAAATTAGGATTTCGGTGGCACGACGGCATGGTGGCGCTCGTTGAAACTTTAATTTTTTTTTAAATTTGGGGTTCCGTAGCATGGTGGCATTACGACACACGTCGAAACCCTAATTTTTTTTAAATTAGGGGTTAGGCCCGACCGGGTCGAACCCAATGGATTCATGCCATGGGTTCATGCCGAGTTGGCCTCCACAGAACCGTGCCGGGCCATACATGACATGGTACAGTAATCGTGCCGTGCTTGGCCTGACACGAAAGTACGGTTGGGCCGGCTAAAAATGGGCCGGGCCTGCCCGGCACATCTCGTTTGACACTTCTAATAATATCTAGTTTTAGTTTCGATCTCCTCTTTGAAATAATATTTGGTATCATATAAAACTTAGACTTCAGTATTATGCTAGACATCGAAGGAGTTACTAGATCTCGTATCATCCTAAATAGTGTGAGAGTTACACACCTTAAGAAAGAGTTGGAGCTTACAAAAGATTTTATGAAGGATCATGAAATGGAAAAAGAATGGATGCTCTATTATGTCGGATAGATGGACTGATAGGAAACGAAGAACTTTGGTAAATTTTTTAGTAATTGTACTAAGTGAACCATGTTCATGGAATCTATGGACGCTTCATTTATTAAGATATGAGAGAAGATGTTTGAACTACTTGACAAGTGGGTGGACTAAGTTGGTGAAGAAAATATAGTTCAAGTTATCACAGATAGTCATTCAAGCTATAAGATGACAGGTAACAAATATTACTCCTAGAGTCCTAGAACTTGAATAAGTAAAATTTTATTGATTTTAATATTTATATGATGCATTTTAATTTATTATATAGTATGATGTAGGGAGAATGTTGCAAAAAAAGCGGTCTCATTTGTATTGGACACCATGTGTCGCACATTGCATTGACTTGATATTGGAAGACATTGGGAAGCTACCAAACATCAAGAAGACTTTGGAGAGAGCCATATCACTTAAATGGTTATATTTATAATCATTTAGGACTGCTCAACATGATGAGACATTTTACTGGATAAAGGGAACTGCCCTAGGCCTGCTAAGACACGATTTTCCATTGCTTTCATCATATTATCCCGTTTACATGAGCAAAAAAATAATTTGAGGAAGATGCTCACAAGTGCAAATTGGTTAGAAAGTAAATGGGCAAAGGAGCAGAAGGGGAAGAATGTAGCTAAGACATTCATAATGTTTTCTTTTTGGAATACTATCATATTTTGTTAAAAGATTTCAAGTCCTCTTGTTTGTGTACTTCGCTTGGTTGATGGTAAAAAAAAAGCTTCTATGGGATACATATATGAAGCCATGACTAGAGCTAATGAAACTATTGTGAAAAGTTTTATTGGTAATGAAGAGAAGTACAAGGAGATATTCGAAATCATTAATAAGAGGTGACAGATCCAGCTTCATCAGCCTTTACATGCAGCTGGGTATTTTTTGAACTCAGAAGTCTTTTATGATAAACTAGAGTTGGAGCATGATGAAGTCATTATGAGATAATTATATAAATGTATCGAAAGAATGATAAAGGATGTTGATGCACAAGAGAAAACTGTGGACGAATTGAGTATATATATAAAAGCCGAAGGAGTATTGGAATGGATTCTGCTATTAGGAAAAGGAAGACCAAAACACTGGGTTAGTTACTTATATTTTTATTTAATCTAATTTATTATATTATATTTTAGATACTAGAAAATAGGTGAATTATTTCAGATTTCATCACTAAATCATCCTATCTTTATTATCTATATTACAACAGAATGGTGGATTTTATTAGGAGCTTCAGCTTCGAATTTAAAAAAGTTTGGCGTGAAAGTCCTTAGCCTGACATGTAGTGCATAAGGTTGTGAAAGGAATTAGAGTATATTTGAAAACGTAAGTAATATTATGTGCTTTAAATACATTAAAAAATATTTTAAGTTTAAAAAATATAAGTAATAAAGTATTTATGTGCTTATAAATTTTGCAGATCCATAGCAAGAGAAGAAATATATTATAACACCAATGTTTGAATGATTTGGTGTACATCAAGCATAATCGAGTCTTGAAGAAAAGATACAATGAATGTAATACCATTGACCTAATAATCTTGAAAGAAATTGATGAGAGTAATGAGTGGTTGATTAGAAGAATAGATGATGAATATTCTCATGACCATGTAGATGCACAAGATGATTTAGTGTTTGATGATGATGACTTGATATGAGGTGATGTTGCTAGAGCAAGTGAAGCTGAGGAGCCTAGATTTGATACTAGAGCTAGCGCAAGCTCAAGCAGGTTGCTATCATCAAAGGGGAATGACACAACTTCAAGCTCTAGACCCATGCATTCTCTTTCATTAATAGATGAAGATGAAGAAATAGATTATTGGGGAAATGAGGAGGATGAGAAAGGTTACAATGATGATGATGATCATAATGTGGATGTGGAGGGTGAATATCGGTTATTGTGGATAAATTAGTTATTTTAATGTGTTTTATTTGGATGATTTATGAATTTGGATAAGAGATATGTGTTTGCATGTTGACATGTTCTATTGATAATTTGTATGGATTTTTAAAAACTTTGCCGATGGGATTTGTTAGATTTGTTGATATGTTTTATGAATTTTTATGCTTAGAGGTATTATTTATGTGTTTTTATTGATTAGATTGATATTTTTGATGATATTTGATAATATTTGATGATAAATGATTGTTATAATTGATTATATTTTAAAAAAATATATACATAAAATGGTGAGCGTCTTACATAAAAAAGCCCACGCCTTAAGGGTGCCTTGCGCCTTAAGGCTCCAGGAGGCCTTTGCACCTTAGTGCGCCTTGTGTCTTTCACATATCCAATTTTTTAGAGATTGCCAAGCTTGTTTGAAAGTGGAAAATAATTTCGTCATTGACTTGAAAATGTGTTTCCTCATAGTTAATAACAAGTCTCGATGAGAAATCTTGTATTATTAATTTTGATTTATATCTTATAATCTTATTATTTTTATTGTATTTTTATATAATTGCCTATTTATGTCCAACATGCATTACACTTTTAGTTGTTTAGACTATATGTCTAAGAAGCACGAACACGAATATGGCCACGGGGATACGACACGAGGGGACATGGAGATATGATAAATTTTAAAAAAATCAAGATATGAATACGAAAAGAATACGACATAATAAAATAAAATAAAAATAATAATCTTTATAGATATTATCCTTAAAAATAATTTAGATAAATAAAAAAATGCACACACACAGACACACACCCTTAAATAATATATAGAAATTAATAGGGTAGAGATTGATTAGGGTATTAATATCAATATCATTTAAAATAAAATAAATGGAAAAAAAAGAGGAATACTCCACCACATCACATATTTTTCATTTCTTTCTTTTTCTCTCCTCCCAATGCTAACTCTCTCCCCTCACCTCATTGTGCTTCTTCCCTATCTTCCACAAAATTTTTTGACTCTCATATTATTTTTCTCACATATTTCTTCCCCCTCCCTATTTCTCTCATATTTCTTTCCCTCCCTGACACTGGTCCCTTCATTTCTCCCATTTTGTTTTATCTGTCATACAAGCATACATGCAAGTCCTAAGGTACGTTCACCCTTTCCTTTCTATCTTATTCTCTTCTTCCCTCTCTTTTTTTCCTTCTAAAAAAATATCTTTTACTGGGCGTCTTTGGGTTGCCTCTTACTTCTCAATTGACTGTCGATCAATTTGTTATTCGGTGTTTGTGAGAAAAAAAATGTATTGGAAGAGAAGTTTTTAAAGCTTAAATCTTTTTTTAATGTTACAAAAGCTTGAGGCTTGTTGTTGGTGAGAAAAAATTGAGTTGAAAGAGAGGGTTTTTAAACCAAAATCTTAGTCATGTCTCCGTCGGATGTCATCGTCGTGTTCTAGTTGTGTTCAAACTCAATGACTAACAATTTGGTCAATGATATGTCACGCTGCTTATCAGACACATATTCGATACGTATTCAAAGTGTATCCGCATGTCCACATGTCCGAGACATGGTCACTCCATGAGTTTCCCATATCTGTGCTTCATAGCCATAGGTCCAAAAAAAATATGTCTCATTAATGAGTTTAATTATGCATGCATATTTTTTTTCTATTTTGGTTAATTATTTTTATTTTGACTTTCTTCTATATCTTGTTGTTCGAGATTTTCATTATAGATGTGTAATGCCATTTTGAAAGTCAAAATATTATTAATAATAATTTTATTTCGATCTCATTTTTTTATATTGCTGATATAATTTATTTTGATCTCATAATTTTAGCTACTTATGTTTTTTTCAATACCTTTGGGTGTTGTTTTGGAGGTCTTTTGTTTATCATATATCTCTACAAGTTTTTTTTTATGATGTATTTCTTTAGGGATATTAATTCTTGTTTGTGTTATTCTTTTTTTAGAAATTATATTTTTGAGCTAATAGGTCTCTTACACTTTAGTTGTATTTTAGACTTAATTACTAATTATCTTTTAGGAATATCAATTCATGCTGAAATATTTGTTGTCGAGATATCTGGTTTTCTCATTTTCTTTGTATTAATAAAAATATCTTATAATTGATTTTTTAAATTTTGTTAATGAATAATTTTTTAAATTTCTAGTTCTCATAGATTTATATGAAGATTAAATTGAGATATTATTGATATATTCTAAGTATTTTGTTGTTGTTCTTTTGGAATTGATTTTTTTTTTCTCTTTAATGGAGTAGATACCCTCTCATTAAAATGATAATACACAAAATGAGATTGAAAAATATATCTCATTAAGTGTTCAAGATATTTTACGACAAGCAGAGAATTAATGCTATTTATTTGTTTATCATGTACAAGTTATGAAAGAAACTATTTATGATTACCTATTGGTCGAATCTTAATGAATCTTGTAGCATGCATAATAACATGTCCCCAATCATTTTTGTTAAAGAAGATTAATGCTCTAACTATCAATTTACTTTGTGAACAAGCAGCATATGAGTATTCATTAGGTAAACTTGTTTTTGCTTTTAAGTGGATATCCATGCTAGTGTTCTATGATTATCCGTATCAGTGACAATCCAGAGTGATCTATCTTATCTTGCCAAAGAAAAAATGACTTGATAAGCTTTATATTTTTATGATATATCATAGAGGATAATATGTATTTTATATTATTTTATTTATAGTTACAATATAATATGTATATTTTTGGATATCTTTAAAGCTAAGTAACTTCTTTATGGATTTGTTGGAATATAATGCATCATTGCTTTGGAACATAGTTTCAATTGGTAATATTATGTTTGTTCTTCCAAAGCTTTTAATAATTTTTATAGTATTAGATATGATACTTATATTAGTATTTGTTAATGACAAATCTACAAAGTATCTTTTCTCTCGATGAAATGCGTGTGTCTACATAGTTTGCAAAATATGTAATATCTTCATTCATCTTGAGATTAATAACATGAAATTTAGATATAAATAATATAAAAATAATTAATAATACGACTAGAGCTAGATGCAGTAATGAAATGATATATTAATAAATTTAAAAAATATCATTCAATAATAATAGTATCTTAATTCATCAAATAGTTAAGTTTTTACTAAGAGCCCCAAAAAAATCAATATCTTAGTGTGTTAGGCCTATTGGTCATCATTGGTAAAAGTCATTCTTATATCTTTTTATTCCTTCCATTGTTATTCAGTGAAGGTTAAATGTCTGGGCGTACAACAAGTACGTCAATATTTTTTCATATCATATTTCCTAATAGTTTTTAGAAGATTTTATCTCACACGTACTTCTATTTCTCGTAAAAGAGGTTTTTTTTTTATTTTTCAAGGATTTGAGAGGTTATTGACACTGTATTGGAAATTTGTTTCATGATCATAATCATGACTAATTCTCATTTATGTCAACGAGTTTGAAATGGTATTGATTTACTTTAGGGAATTTTTTAAATTCAATTAGATCAGATTGATGATTCTTCATCAAAAATTTAATAGTTTACTTAGCACCAATGATTGATGAATTATGATATATAATCTCTTTTTAAAATATTAAATGCTATTTTATTACTTTTAGTTATATGGTATAATTAAAAACCTTTGGGAATCTTATGTATAGTTTTTGGCTGTGCATTTATAATCTTGTAATGTATCTTATAACTTTTAGGTATGAGTATTCCTAGTTTTTGGCTATGTATTTATATTTTTATTACATAGCATCAAGCTATGAGTATGCATAGCTTCTTGCTATGTATTTATATTTTCATCCCATAATTTCTCATGACTTCTGGTAATGAGAAGAGGTATTTTATTTAGTAATTTCTGACTAGAAATAAATCTTAATAATGTTTGCATATACTTATGCATTCAGATAAGATAAATAAGATAGAAAAACAAAGAATAAAATATAAATATAAGTTAACTACTCACATAAAAAAAAAAGTGTGCTTGTAATATATTGTAAAACTATTGTAAAATATGAAAACAAAGTAAAGATATTTTTTCTTTTTATATGAAGTGAGTAGAATTAAAAAGATAAAGGGAAGATGGAGATAGAGATAGAAAATCGTTTCATTCAAATTATTATTATTATAAGTATACATGCCTTTTATATACTTGCAAGATATAGTTCTATTTGCCCTTCTTAATAATGAGTTATGGAAATAGTTTTTAAATGAAAACATTCATGAATGTGAATGCGGATTCACTGCTCACATAATTATTTCATTTATAATAGGTATTATTTTTTTTTTAATTTTTAAGTAGAAATTTAACAACTATTGAATTTTTGGCCAACAGCCATTGGAAAGAAATTGAATGACTGAGCTGAATGTGATTTAATTTTTTTTATTACTTCATAAAAAGACAGCCCCACATGCGTCGCTGTCCTGTGGACCTATTGACAACCGATTTTTGCTTGGCAATTGGATTTTTTTGAATGGGGTGCGTGCACTTCTCATGCCCCATTTATTATAAAATTAATAAAACAAACACTTGTGATTCACATGATTTTTTTTTTTTTTAAACAGCATGGAAAGGTGCGTGATTTGTATGCCCCATACATGTTGTGCTTGTCTTGCCAAATGGCCCATTCCATACCGTGCAATGGTATGCAAGCTGTTCTGGTTGGCCTGTCATGGTTTATTTGGGCCATGCTGCAGACCAAGCTTTTCCATCATGCCTAATGGTAGCCTCTGTACAAATATCTTTTGCAATCTTCAAACTAAGTCTGAAGATAAATTTTATATGCATTTGTTTTAAAGTTATCATAAAAAATAAATTTTGTATATTTAACTTTTATATTATTCATTTGTGATAAATTATTAGTGATATAAAAATTCGTATAACGATCATCTTGGCCATTAGGGAGAGTATACTAGTACTTCATATCAAAAATCTTAGTGAATTTCTCACAAATATCATCTTAAAGTGATCAAATTCTTATAGTAGAGAAAATATCATATTAAATATATATTTGCAATTGCAACTAATCACATATATTTTTTATGGTTGAAGTATTAGATTCAAAGTTACATTGAAGTGAACATCATCTCTTTCATTATTGCACGACACAATCATGAATGAGATCATGTTTTAAAAAGAAACTTGGGTAATTTGGTGCCATGAAAAGAAGTATAAAAAGAGGTAAAAAAAAGAGAAAATGTGAGTATTATATCTGTGAAATGTGGTGCTAACAAAACTCTCATGTTTCTCATTCGTATCGAACTTGTTGTCTATGTTCTTTTCTTCTAGTATCGACTTCAAGTCTTAGGTAATCAAATTTTCCTATTCCCAGCTTATCTTTTATTGATCAGAATAGACTTTTGGAGCATCTAACTTGATTGGAATAGAATGAGATTTTCTTATTAGGGAAATCATGATTTCTTCCTAATCAATTTGTTTTATACTTATTAATACATATAATGACTTTATAGGCGAATCATCATAATATGAACTAATAAGTCCAAATAAATCAGAAAAGTGGCCTTCTTTCTTAATTGTAGTCTTAAATGAGGCTACATAAGAGTAAATAAAATTAATTAATTCAAATATAGCTCTTAGACCCTTATTTTTGTTAGGTTTGTTAATGAACAAGTATTGCTAAACAAAGGTGATATCAATACATACTAATATTTTATCAATCTTAGATAAATAATATTTAAATCTTTTCTAGGTGCTTAAGGAACCAAGAAAACATACTTTATCTCCCTAAGTGTTATCATATGATGTGTTGGGGAGATATCATGAACAAAATATATATTTCTAATAATTTTTGAAAGTTCAACATGAATAATGTCTTTGTAGAATGTAAAATTTAAAACAACACTTAGTGAGAAATGACATAAGAGTATATTCGATTAATGAAGTAGTTTATTATAAAAACTGCATCTCCCCAAAACTCGTTCAAAACATTTTTAATAAAGTGGAATGCTCAAGAAATTTATTATGTGCGATGTATTATTATAAGAAGTTTAATATATTACATCATAATCAATATAATAAGTGATGCAACTATTAGAAATATACTCTGATGTAATATTATTCATAATAATTTTTATATTTTTATTAAATTGATATTCTTATTTTATATGAAAAAAATAAAAAATAGAAAAAATTTGCATTTGAAAATCAAAAATAATCAATAAATTAAAACACACATCATCATCAATAAATATGATAAAATATTTAAATATATCTCGAGTTTCATTTTTATTAGGTTATTAAACATCCAATTGGGTCAAATTGAATAAGTCCTAACTCGTACAATTCTAGCAGACAAGATATGAAATTTTAGTGTATTTTTATAATTGATAATTCTTATACTATTTATAGAGGCATAATTAATGTTAGGATATAATATTCTCAAATTAGCCAGAAATAAATTATTAAGCCAAGAATTAATAAGTAATGAGTCAATAATATTTAAATATCTAGTGAAATATCTAATTATAGAAGTAAGAATATACAATCAATGTTGCTTAATCTCAGAGAAAGTATTTTTCAAAGTTTTTCAATCCTAACGTGAAAATTAAGTTGTTTTGAATAATAATTAATAGAAAGAAGACAATATTACTATAATCAAGAATAAAGACACATTGAAGAAATAAAATACCAAGTTGAATTGAATGTTATTGTATTCAAGAATTTTTGATTATCTTTCTATATTTTATGATTATCTTCCGCATGATTACCATTTGCATTATTTTCTAACAAACTGTAAGAATACCTATATGTGACATAAACATAATAGAATGGAATTAGCCAGTTAGATACATTTTGAACATGAAATTGGCAGATTTTAGGGTTGTAAAAATTGGTTTGGGTCAAAATCCAATTGATCACTCATGAATTGGTTTGAATCTGTTCAGCATTAGCCAACCTAATCTAAAATCGGCACCCATTATTAAAATCGAGTTAAATTAATATTTTAACCTGAACCATTACTTGTCCTGTTTTTTTTTTTTTACTTATTTACTGAAATGGTAAATATGTTTTCAAAAAACTATCTTTCTTAGTTTGTAGAAATTCAAAACGAGAATGCACTGCCGGTGGCCTGTTTTTAATCAGTGTTTTAGTGGCTCAGTATTTATAAATTTTGTTCTTGGGATCTGAAGAAGGGCAGAAATGGCATATCAAAATTATTATTTTATTCTTTTGATAATCTCGTAGGATGCTAGGCATGGAACAACTACAGGAGTTTCAGCTCATGACAGGGCAGCCACAGTGCTGACACTGGCATCTAGAGACTCAAAACCCAAAGATTTATGTCGCCCAGGCCACATCTTCCCACTGAAATACACGGAAGGTGGTGTTCTGAAAAGAGCTGGACATACTGAAGCTTCGGTGGACCTTGTCATTCTAGCTGGGTTGCACCCAGCTGCAGTTCTCTGTGAGATTGTTGATGATGATGGATCCATGGCCAGATTGCCAAAGCTTACACAATTTGCAAAGCAGGAAAATATGAAAATTGTTTCCATCGCTGATTTAATTAGGTATGTTATTATGTTTTCAAGGGGCTCTGATTTACATGCTTTCTCTCACATAGATGAGTGTTCATAAGCTTGATAAGATTACTCTAATTATAACATTAATTTATGCATAACGTGGCTTTACTTTTGTTTTAGAATTAATATATCTCCTATTTATTATTTTAGTTTTCTATATGGTGTTTGTTGATACTAGTTTTTTTGTATATTTTATTTTGTTTTTATTTTGTTGAGTTGTATATCACTTGTTCTATACGCGTATTACATTTTAGTATGATATGTGAGTCTTGGAAGAAAAAAGAGTGTTCCACAATCATTCTTCACTAATGATCAATGTGAATGGGCATTAATTATCATCACTTATAGGTGTCCAAATAGTAGTTTTGGGCTGACATGATTTTTCTTGAACCGGGTCATTGTGTCGGGATTACATATGAATTCTCTAGTTCTCTAGTTCCACAACTAGTTATTTAATTATGAATACACCTTATTCTCTAGTTCTTATGGTTGGTTCGAACAAGTATATATATATATTTTATAATAATTTTGACCCATTTCATCTATATTCTATTATCCATACATTCAATCAAGTAATAAAGAGAAAAAATAGATTACTAATTTTTTAAATATTTTATTTTTATCTCAATAATCATGATATTATATTGATATGAGTGCTATCAATAGTATATTTGTTAAATATATTATTAATATTGCATATGTAATTATGTGTAATGTATGTGATGAGAGTGAACACAGATGAACACATTTTCATCATTTTATAAAAATATAAAAGAATTTTAAAAATTAAATTTTTATTTCTTAGCTGAAGAAGAAGAGGAGAGAAAAATAAGAAGGAAAGAAAGAAGAATATAATTAAGAAGAATAATAATAATAAGAACAAGAACAAGTTGGATGAGATGAAAAATAATAAAAAAGAGATAAAAATGAAAAAGAAAAAAAAGGACGAGAGAAAATAAAGTAGAAGAATAACTATAAAAAGTAGTAGAATAAGGAGAAGAAAAAGTAGAAGAAGAAGATGATGTGGTACTAGAAGAAGACTTAAAAAAGAAAAATTATAATAAGAAGAGGACGAAGAGAAAGAATAGGAAAAAGAAGCGGGATATAAAGAAGAAAAATAAGAATAAGAGGGATATAAATAAAAAAAAGAACAAGAATAAGAAAAAAAGAAGATGAAGAGGAGGAAGAAGACGAAATAATAGAAGGAAAAATAGAAAAATAAAAAAAAAAGATGAAGAATTAAAAGATGAAATAGCAGAAGAAAAAATAACAGAAGAAGAAGCAAAAAAAAAAGATAAAGAAAGAAAGAAAAAAATGAAGAAAAAAATGAAGAATAAAAGGAATAAGAAAAAAAAGAAAAAGAGGAGGAAACTGGAAGAAGAAGAAGAAGAAGATGTAGAAGAGGAATAAGAAAAAGAAACAAAAGAAAAAGAACAAGTTGATGAAGAAAATAAAGAAGAAGATAAAAAAAGAGAGAATAA
This sequence comes from Sapria himalayana, assembly GCA_029783825.1. Lineage (NCBI taxonomy): Eukaryota > Viridiplantae > Streptophyta > Magnoliopsida > Malpighiales > Rafflesiaceae > Sapria > Sapria himalayana. The sequence continues at coordinate 1,694,328 of JAREIK010004728.1, read as the reverse complement.
AAAAAAGAAAAAAAAAGAAAAAAAAGAGCAATAATAAAAAGAAAAAGCAGAAGAAGAAAAAAATGATGATAATTAACAAGAATAAGATTATGATGATGATGAATTGAAAGAAGAAGAAAAATAAAAATAAAGATAAAAAAAGAAGAAAAAAATAGAATAAATAGTAATAGTAGAAGATGAAGAATAATAATAAGAAGAAAAAAAAAAGAGAATAAAAAAAAGAAAATATGTATAATATGTTGATAGTTAAAATTCATCTAACATCAAATATATATAATTTCAATGATGTTTGATGTTTATTTGAATCTTTTTTGTCTTACTAATTCATATGTAATATTAAATTCTTGTAGTGTGTAAGGTTTTTTTTAATATATTTTCATATATTTCGTATATTTTTTAATATGGAGGAAATTATTTTTGTTTATTTTTATATTAATAGGTTAATTATGTAATACATATATCCAACATGACAAATTTAACTTAAAGGATTATCTCTAATAGTTTCGACGAACATACTTATAGCGATAGCATATTCTATACTTGTTAAAAATAAAAATAAATCTTTTTTTTGTTTGTAGTGTTCCCTAAAATTTTTTGATAAACATTTATATATGATGAGATTATCATTTAGAATGAAGGTTTTCATAAAATTATAATAATTTTTTAGTTTTCATTTAGAATCAACAAAGTGAGTGGTGGTACTTGTTGATGCATTGTCATCATGATTAGTCCAAATGCCAGATGTCATGGAGACAACTCGATTTTTTCTCATAAATTTATTAATTATTAATTATTTTTTAATTATATAATATTTTATTATGTCATTTTTACTGCTAGACATTGAGGTCTTATGATAAGCAAGTTAATTATATTTGTTCATGAGATATAATTTAGATTATTCTAAAAATATAATCAGAAAATTCATACTAGCAATGAATTTTATAATAATTTTCATTGTAAGCTTATGATAGTAAATAAATTGGATCATTGAATTTGAAATTGATCCAAATTCAAAGATTATATCATTAAATTTAGTTTGCTTAGGATTTAAATAATTATATTTTTTATTATATTGTATAGAGTGTCTACTAAAGTGTCCAATTTCGATATTTAGGTTTTTAGAATTTTTAATTTTAATCATCTTAAAATGTGTCTATATTATTGATGTTTGTCAATATTTAGGTTTTTAGGCATATGAACCGAGGCTCAACCTATGACTAAGAGATAACTCAACTCAGATCTTTTAGTCAAATGTACACTTGTACTATGAAAATAATAAATATTATTTTCATTATATTTATTATTTATTATTATTATTTTTAATTTAGTAGCCTTTACAAAATGTTGAGTATGTGATAATTTTTTTTAATTTGATACAAATTTAATTTACTAGAAAACATAAACTTTAAAAAATTAAAGTCTATGTACTATGTGTTACCCAATTATGTCAAGCACAAGCACAACACCAACAAGCAGATAGTAGACATAAAACCCACAATGTGTAATCCCCAATTAGAAAAAAAAAATGTTCGATCACCTCACTAATATAAAAAATAAATTAATAAGTTACAAAACAAAAAACTTGTAAACACTTGAATTTTTTTTTTGGTTCTTTTGCTTCAAAAATCTCAAAAAAATATTTATTGAGGAATTCGAACCCACCCAAAATGCTTGGAAGTAGCACCCTCCAACCACCGAGCCATTAATTATATAGTACAATTTTTTTTAATATTCTCTTATCTTTTTTTATTTGTTCATAATCCTTACCACTATGAATATATAATTTTATTTTATTTTTATTCTAGCTTATAATATTTTTAAATCAAATATTAATTTGAAAATGATAATAAATAAAATAATATCACTAAAAAATTTAAAATTATACTATATAATATTTTGAATCTCCTCTTAATCTAGAGGTGTCAAATGGGCCGGGCCGGCCCGGCTCGGCACGAGATACGGCACGGTTCGGCCGTGCCTGGGCCGGCCCGGCACGTTAAAAAACCGTGCCCGGGCCCGTGCAGTGCCCGGTCGAAGCAAGGCACGAACGTGCCGTGCATGGCACGAGCCGTGCCGTGCCTGGCCCGGCACAGCTCGTGCCTAGGCACGGCACGCCGGCACGGGTCCATCCCGTGCCGGTCCCGCAGGCACGCGTGGCACGCCGCCAGTGCCACGCGTGCCGTGGCGTGACCGCGTGACCCCTGACTCGTGAGTCGCGACTCACGGTCACGAGTCACGACTCACTGAGTCGTGACTCGTGCTCGAACCACCAGCACTAGGGCCCCCCCGGAAAAAAGACCGCGGGTCGGGTCCAAACAGACCCGACCCGCGGTCTTTTCCGCCGAAAACTGAGAAAAAAGAAAAATATAACGGGAAAAAAAAAATTCAAACGTAGATCGATTTTCAGCCGTTGGATTCGACGCCAACGGCTAGGGGGCAGAATCCGACGGTCCTCGTGATTCTGCCCATTAAATTTAATAAAAAAATTCAAAAAAATAATAAAAAAATAATTTTTTTTTTAAACAAAAACTTTTTTTAGGCTATATAATCTACCCCCCTCCCTATAGAATTTATGTTTTTCAAAAACATTAATCCTCTCAATTTTTTCTCTCTCTCACATAAACCGTGCTTTTCTCGCTCGGCCCTCGTTTTATTGATTTCGGCTTGAATTTTCGTGAAACTCAACTTGAGTTTTGAACTTCAAAGCTTCCTGCGGGCTTCGGTGCATCTTTCACGTGAGAGACCTCTTTGCTTTTACCGGGTAATATAATTTACTTTTTGTTTTATTTTCTCTCTCTAAATCTTCTCTCTCTAGAAAAACGTACGAAAAAAAAAATGACGAATTCACCTAACACATATTTAAATTTGGAAAATGAAAATGTTAGTGTTACACAAACGTCCGTGGCTCCTGAAACTTTGGTTTCTCCTGTCATGTCAGCCCAAAGTTCTAAAAAACAAAAAACTAGGAGGACTTCTGTAGTTTGGACACATTTTAAAATCATAACACAATTAGATGTTAGGGGTGAGGAACATGAAATGGCACAGTGCAAATATTGTATGCGACTTTTAACATGCAAGAGTACATGTGGGACTGGGCACCTAAAGAGGCATTCTGAAATATGCTCCAAAAAACATGGACCGTTAGATCCTAGGCAAACCCAACTTGGCACTACATTTTTTGAGACTGGATCGAGTTCAGTCTCAAAGTTTACTCCCTTCGTATACTCCAACGAGTTGGGTAGGGACGGCATGGCCAGGCTCATCACATTGATGGGTCTTCCGATCAGATTTTCGGAAGATCCGAGGGTAGTCCGCATCATACAGACTTATTTTCAGCCATCCTATCGTAGGATTCCTAGGTCCACATCTAGGAGTGACATACTAAAGATATATACGTTAGAAAAACAAAAAATAATTAATGAATTATTGGCATTTAGTGGAGTGGTGTCCGTGACGTCCGATATATGGACATGTCACGATGATTCTTCTTATGCATGTATCACGAGTCATTATGTCGATTCAAACTGGACAATAAATAAAAAAATATTAGGATTCACTGAGATTCTCCATCCTCATGATGGCCCGGCCATTTTTGAGTGTATGATGAAAATATTTAGGGAATATAAAATTCAAAATAAAATTTTTAGTGTCACTTTCGATAATGCTGCGAATAATGGAGTAGCGATCAATATGTTTGTTAGGAATATTAGAGACGCACCTTTAGGAGAGATATTTCATGTCAGATGCATGTGTCATGTTATTAACCTTATAGTTCAAGCGGGTATGAAGGTGTGTTCCCCCGCGTTGGAAAATATACGCAATGCACTCAAGTATATTCGCACTCCTCGCAGACTACAAGAGTTTGGTAATCTCTGTTTGTCTGCGAATCTTAAGAAGAAGAAATTCCAATCTGATGTGAGACATCGTTGGAATTACACGTACCTGATGTTGGAATCATGTGTTGGATACGAACACGTGATATCCGACTACGTCAATAGTAAGAGTGGCGAACTTATTATTGACGACACTGACTGGGCTTCAGGAATTTCATTTATGAAATTCCTGAAGATATTTTATGACACGACGAACATGTGTTCGTCGGTTTATACGCCCACCACTTGCATTGCACTCCGTTGCATATGCAACATTAGTAGCATGTTTAGGATGTATCGAGCGGACCCGACGCTCAGGCTTATGGTTGCAGAGATGGAGACCAAGTACCTGAAGTACTGGTCCACCATTCCATCTCTTTATTGCCTCGCAGCATGCATGGACCCTAGGGCTAAGGTGGAAGGGGTTGAAAACACCCTGACTTTCATTTCCTCGTGCATGAACCTGGAAGAGCCACCTCAAGGGTTCATTTACGAGAAGTTGACAGACCTGTTCACATACTACGATACTAGGTATGGTGGTGGTGGTGTTGAGACTGTGAGTACGGACTCTGATACCTTGTTCGGAGATGACCCATATTCCATTAACCTAGCGAGGGGGAAACGTAGGGGTGGACCTTCACATAGGAGCGAGCTGTCTCGGTACTTAGATACCGATTACTGCTCAATCCTATCACCATCTGACAATAAGAATCTTGATTTATTACAGTGGTGGAAATCATATGAGTCCGCCTATCCCGTGCTATCTAGGATGGCACGGGATCTACTGACTCCTCCGGTGTCGAGCGTAGCATCGGAGTCTGCTTTTTCTGTTGCAGTGAACGTGATTTCGGATAGGAGATCGAGATTACGTCCAGATATGGTTGAGGCCTTGGCATGTTTGAAGGATTGGGAGGATTCGAGATTTAGCATCAGTGATCGTGCTGAAGCTGGGACTGTGACAGACACTGCAGTCGCATCCACATCCACTACGATGGCGGAGGAGCTGATTGCCGATGATGATGACGATGACCCATATGATACTGATCTTGATGTTGCGGCTGATGATTCTCATTTTATGCCGCTTGACGATTGATGCTCATCTGCTCTTTTTTTCGATATTTTGTAATTTTTTTCATTTATACGCTTTGTTTATACTTTGGTCTTTGTATTATACGTTGTGTAGAAGTTGAAACTTATCCTTTTTTTTTCGGAGTTTTGGTTTCAAAAGCATGAATGGTAATTTTTATTTTCGTAGTTTAAATTTTTTTTAATTAAAATTATTACTAAATTAATGTATTTTTTTATTATTTTAAGATTTAAATATTATTTTAAAATTTATTAACTTTAAATCTTAATATTTAATTAATACATTATAATATTAAAATTTACTAAACTTAAGTGAAAAAAAAAAATAAATTTCCTAATTTTTTTTTTCATAATTACATTTAATTTTAAATGTAATATTAGTTACAAAAAATTTTAATTTTTTTTTTTACATAATCTTAAATAATGATAAACAGAAACATAAAAAAAAAAAAAAAAAAAAAATTTTTGTAATCTGCCAAGGCACCAAGACCAAGCGGTCCAAGACCCAAGTGGACATGGGTCATGGGCCATGGCATGGCTACTGCGGCAGTGCCAAGCACGGGCCGTGCGCCCGTGCCCGTGCTTACTGCTTGGCCGAGCGGGCCGGGCACGGCACGGCACGGCCTCGCCGTGCCAACGGGCCGTGCCGTGCCCGACTTAAAAAAACCGTGCCGTGCCGGGCACGGCACGGTACAGTGACCGTGCCGTGCCCGGCACGGCACTGTTGCACGGCAGGGCACGTGAAAAACGGACCGTGCCGTGCTGGGCCGGCCCGTTTGACACCTCTATCTTAATCTATATAATATTTATAATAATAACAAAAATAAATAAATAATATCTTTTTAAAATAATAAGATATGGATAATATATTAAATATAGCATGTTTAATTTAATAATTACTAATCTATTTGATTTTAATCTACCTTAATTAAGATATGAATTATTTCTCATCATCCATATAATTAAAATATGAAAAAATATAATCAAATTGATATTTTTGTAAAAAAATTCACTTATATTTCTGATATTTTCATAAAATTCAATTAGCTGATAACAAATTTATTGTATTTATTAAGTTAAACAACTAAACCAAATCGGCCTAATTTTGGGATGAATCTACATCTCATACTTATCAATGTACTAACTCAAAAAATGTACTATTTATTTTGAGAGTGATAAAATTGTCAAAGCAAAAATGTACTAACTCAAAAAATAAATAAAGCGAGTGAAAGTGTGAAATCATAGATTGAGTATTCCTATCAAAAATAAAGATATCAAGAGTAAACAATAAAAAAGTCACATCCTATAAAATTTGAGTATAAATATATAAGATATGAAGTTTGGAAAAAAGAAAAATAAATTAATACCATTTGAAGTCTTTTGTGAATGTAATTTGATTTACTGATTTGCTTCATGCATGAATATATATTATAATAATTAGCTCATTATAGATCTTCTCATTAAGAAAGAAATAATTTATTTTTATATATTTTGCCTATTTATAAAATATTGAAGTAGGGTCTTTATGTCTTGCTGCCTAACTATCATAATAGAGAGTGATAGTAAAAATAATGATTTTTTCATCTTCTTAAGAAAATTTCTGGTTCAAAATATCTTGTAATTAATTGTCATCATTTTCTTGAACACTGCTTATGCCACATATATATGAAAACTATCATCTATTTATTAATTTTGTAGGATATAATATTATCCTTAAGAAAACTATAATTACTTATAGTATATATAATCTATATGCAAGCTGATGCTAGACTAGAATCTAAAAAAAATAGCAAATAAGAGATTTTGGTGACCATTAAAATAGATACAAAGACCTTTTTTTTGTATATTTCAATATGTAGAGAGTCCCTTTAAGATGAATATGTCTTAGGTAATTTAAAAAATCAGTAAATATACTAATTATATAATTTATATTTGATTTGGTAATAATTAGATAGTTAATATTGTATTCATTCTCATATGTGTAGTTGAATTAATGGCATGGTCTATATCATATAAAAAACTCTTGGCTCATTAATATGTTATTGAACACATTCAAAAAGGGTAATTTTTGAGATTATAAACTACGTGTTTTTTGCATGACAGCACAATATCTCTCATGTCATAAGTTATATTTATCTTAAAAAAATATTTGAATTTCTTAAAAATATTTGTCTAAACTTCTAATTGAAAATATTTATTGATTTGAATGGTTCTTAACTCATAATTTCTCATTATAAGAATGCTATCTACAAGCATAATCAGCAAGATAATGTTATCTGAACTCAAAAAAAAAAAAATAATGTATTATCTGTAACATATATGTGAAAGTCAAAAGATATAATTATTTGTAAAAATCTCATAGACTAAGCTATCGATGACTATTCTAAGGCATATAATATTTTTTATAATTTATAAATTAATTCTAACTGCTCTGTTATTTCAAGGTTACTATGAAGAAAATATATTATTCATGTCTAACTAATGTATTATTCATTTCGAAGATACTAATTTTTCTATAATTTCAAGGCTACTCTAAGTATATGAGTAAACTTTCTTGTAATAAGTTTTATTTCTAGGTGATCTACTCCATGATATGAATTATTTCTCATAATGAACATTCATATCTAACAAATGATTTTTTTTGAAGGTTGAGATGCTAATTTTTTTCTCTCATTAGAATGAACAGTGCTCCTCTCTTCCACCCTGGTATGGTGTCATGTTGGATGAGATAGTATCTCTAAATGAGATTTTGGTATTCTGATATGGTTAAGAGAAGTAGTAAAATAAATCATAAAACAAGAAAATATGAGTATAACTCATTGTTTTTTTTTTTCGAAGAGTAATCAAAAGATTAATATCAGAAGAGTTGATTGTTAGATCATTTAATTTTTCAAGAGATTTTTCTATGCTTTGAATAGGGAACATATATTTACTTCTCCAAGAATAAACTTGAAGTCATGCGCTGTCAAGTTTAATGATATAGAAATATATTCAGTCGATAAAATAATTTATGGTTAAAATCATATTCTTTTCAAAATATTTAAAAATACATTTGATTATATAAAAGTATTTTAGCCATCTCAAGTCTCGACGAAGTATTTATTTATATTGTTTGTAACCTAATTTTATTGAGGTGTGATGAGCCATGATGTCTAGTATGTGATCATATAATTAGTATTACAAGTATTAAAAATTGTCAGATATATATTTTAGGAAATTATCGCTTTTAATATTTTTTTATATTATTTATAAATAATTAAAAAATCTCAAATATTGAATAAAAAAATCAACCAAATGAAATATGTATCACCATGAATAAATATAATAAAATATCTCAACACTACATCAATGGTTGAGTGAATAAAATCAAATAATTCATCAATCACACATATCTTTCGATATGATAGGAAATTCAGTATATTTTCATAATTGACATGTCTCAAAGTATATAGTGAAATGTATCTAAGAGACAATATATGCCCAATTGAGGTATGTCTCTATTCAAGATATATCAGACATAGTCGCTCCAAATTTTTATAGTGAAGTGTTGAGATATTAACCTCTCAAATTCTTTGTTGAAGTGCGAAACCTGTGTATTGGGCATGATCTTGATCTCTATTTCTATCATTGATTATTATAAAATTTAGTAAACAAGAAGAAAAAAAATAATAAAAAAAGAATGATTATCTATGATGTGATTATTATTATTCGAGTAAATAACTCTGGAGCTATACTACATGAATAATGAGAATTATTATTGTTGACTTAGACATGAATTTTGTATATTCTTTTCTAATAAAGATCATTATGAGGAAACTCTATGAGGACCCATTGATAACTCCTATTAGTTGATACCTATCTTATTCAATAATTTTAATAACTCTTTTTAGTATCACCATTCCTTCTTTAATGTAAGTTACACACACGCACGCACGCACGCGCTCACGCGCGCACACACACACACACACATTGTAAACATAATTATTATGTTTTTTTTTTGTTTTGAAATGCAGGGAAGTTATTAGAAGATAATAAATAAGGAAGTTGGTTTTTTTTTTTGTTATGTTCCACTTATTGGAATAAGGCATAGTAAGTAACTACGAGCAATGAATAATTAGGGTTTTTGAGCATTGATTTTTTTTTTAGAGAGGATAGGGAGGTTGCTATGAAAAAAGATACCAGAAAGATTGTAGAATGCCCCTTTGTTACTATTTGATGCACGAGGAATAATAAATTAGGGCCAAAAAGAAGAAAAAATGAGGCAGGGATAAAGAATTTGCTAGAAAATTATGATTAATTGGGAGATTAATCATTAGAATAAGAAATTAGAGGAACAAATCATCATTAGCGAAACACATTCTAGATATGACTTGATTTGATAGTACAAATTCTAGTTCTCCAAATAATTTGATTATTATTTAAGTTTTTACACAAATTCAACACATGTTTTTTTTTCCTTCATAATTTTCATTTAAATTTTTAATAAATTTTTTTTCCACGTTCTCTATTAAATTATTAATTAACATATTTTGCCATCTTTAAAATTAGATGCACGAGACTCTTATCATATGGTTTTTGATATTAAATATATTGAAATCATAGAAAAAAAATAAAAATAAAAAAAATAAAAAAAAATATTTAAATTGTAAAATTTCTAATTGACATGTTTGGCTCGTACTTACTTAAATATATTAAAAAACAAATAAATTATGCATGTCTTACAAAGTGTTTGAAGAACAAAAATTTATAAAAAAAATTGGGGTAAATTATTTTTATTGATTTAATTTTTTTTTTTTTGGAAAATTTTGATAAAAGCCAACTTTAATGCCCATGTGATGGATGATTATTTTACATTTTTTTAAAAAAAAGAAAATTTATATAAAGCAGATGATGATGCCTATGGTATTGTAGTTTATTTATTGAATATATTTGTGTGATTTTAGTTTTGAAAAAATAACATAATAATTCATGGGCTTGTTTTACTCGACAGATACAGAAGGAAGAGAGAGAAATTAGTGGATTGGTCTTCTACTGCAAGGATACCTACAATGTGGGGGCCATTCATAGCATATTGTTATAAGTCAATTTTAGATGGCATTGAACATATTGCAATGGTAAAGGTACGATTGTTTTTTCAATATTTATTTTCAATTTTGAAAAATAAAAATATGAAACAATATTTCATTATCATCATCATCATAACGTTAATTTTTCTTTATTTTTTGTTTTTTTTTCTTTCTTTTTTTTTTTATTTTTTTTCTTTCATTATTTTTCTTTATTATTATTATTATTATTATTATTATTATTTTCCTAAACTATAAAGCTTAAAAAAATATAAAAAAAAAATCCTAAATTTTAAAGTATCTCTTCAATCGTAGATAACCTTTCTCTAAATCACAAACACGAAATCCTAAATTATAAACTCGAAATCATAAACCCTAAACTTAAGTTTGACCCTATGTGTTGTTTCTAATCCATTGCTGCGTATATATGCGCAAAGACTGCATGTGTATTGCTTGGTGTGACATTCCCGACCACGCCGGGCTGCCTAGATAGGTTTTGATGATGATCATAATCTGCATCGGGTCCTTGCTCTAAATAGGGCGACGTAGGGGACGGGCAGGACATTCTGGTGCGGGTGCATTCGGAATGCCTTACTGGAGATATATTTGGTTCTGCCAGATGCGACTGCGGGAGCCAACTGGCGCTGGCAATGCAGCAGATTGAAGCAGCTGGGAGGGGCGTGCTGGTCTACCTCCGTGGCCATGAAGGCCGTGGCATCGGTCTGGGCCATAAATTGCGTGCCTACAACCTCCAAGATGATGGGTGTGATACAGTGGAAGCCAATGAGGAGCTCGGGCTTCCCATTGATTCGAGAGAATATGGGATCGGTGCCCAGGTGAAAACTCTTTTGACTTCAAATCAACTCGTACCATCTCTTGGTCCATATATGACCTTTAGGCCCTTCGTGTCGGAGCATGTAAGTCTCATATCTCAACAGCTGCCGTGCTGGAATGACTCTAAAAATGGATAGTTCGGCATAGCCCGTTGCTTGGTTGAGTCATGCAGGGTCGTGCCAAGCTGAGTAAAGCCTGGCTAGGCTAGCTTGGTTAGGTCCAGGTTAGCATGGGTTCATTTAGAGCTAGCCTGATTTGGCCGCCATGATAGGTAATCTGGATACAAGTGTCAGACAAACTGTTCCGTGTCAGCATGGTTCTAAATATGGATAGCTCGGCATATCCCATCATTTGATAGGTGATCTGGCTGGGGGTATAGCTCGGTATAGCCCGGGTGAGGCTTGCCTAGGCCAGCATGGTTTGGTCAAGGCTCACCTGGGTTCATTCCAAGTTAGCTTGGTTGACCAACGTGATAGGCGATCTGGCTCAAGGTGTCAAATGGGTTGTGCCGTGCCGGCACGACTCTGAAAATGGATGATTTGGCATAGCCCGTCGCTTGATTGAGTCATGCAGGGGACGTGCCAAGCTGAGTGAAGCCTGCCTAGGCTAGCCTGGTTAGGTCCAGGCTATTCATTCCAATCCAGCCTAGTTTGAGCAACATGATATTGATAGATGATCTGGTTGGAGGTGTCAAACAGGCAGTGCCGTGCCTGCATTGCTCTAAAAATGGACAGCTCATCATAGCCCATCGTTTGATCGAGTCATGCAGGGTTCATTCTAGGCTAGCCTAGTTAGACCACAATGGCCAACACCAACCCTCACGGGCTTGTCATGCCGCCCGTGATGTGGCAAACACGTTGGAGAAGCATATTCCACATTCTTGGGGATCGAGATGATTGTTAGAGAAGTATAAATAACAAATGATTTCATAAAAATAATAATAATACTAATTATTATTATTATTATTATTATCAAAGATACTGCAGGATTTGGGGGTCAGGACGATGAAGTTGATGACCAACAACCCGACAAAATACGTCGGCCTGAAGGGTTACGGCCTAGCAATTGCTGGGAGAATTCCACTGGTGAGTCTCGTCACCATGGAAAACAAGCGGTACTTGGAGACCAAGCGTGCTAAGATGGGTCATGTTTATGGGTCGGAATTTGATCAACACTTGAACAAACAAGTACACCAAAATATGGATGCTTAACCAACCACATAAACAAAATAGCATGTAAATGTTTTATGATGGTAGGCCTCTCTTGAGTTGGTTTCCATGAGCCCTCATTTCATTTTTTTATTTGTAGTAATTTATATATGAGCACTTGTACCATGAGCCCTCACATCTACACTTTGAATGTGTGTGTGTGTGTGTGTGTGTGAATTATATATAATAATTTATATAATATGATAAAAATGTCATCATAATTTTTGTCACCCTGATAATGCATAATAATAATAATAATAATCTCATTTACCCATATATTGTGCTTGAACACATACAAATTGCAATGTACAATATTTGGGAAAATGCAACTTTTTATAAAAAGTTAAAAAAATGTACAAAAAATTAAATTTTAGTAAAATATTGGTAGAAGTTGAGGGTAGAGAGAATTAAAGAGAATTTTATTTTAAAAATAAAACATATCTCATGCAAAGTAATAAGCTTTTTTTATGTAGGAGATGCATAATGATTTTACTATGATTTCATATTTATTTTCAACATCATTCATATTTTTTAACATTATATTTTTAATATAATTTATATTTTTCAATATCACATTTTCAACATTTCTTGAATAATTATTATAAAATTTGATGAAAATTATTAAGATTAGGACTGCCTCGTTAAAAATCTTGCAAATAAAACCTCGTGAGATAATTGGACGAAGAAAAAAATGAGTATAGTGCGCTAATGTCTAATCATACTCTCCCTCATGTTAACATCTTTTGGTTGATGCATTCTAATATTATATATCAGCTTCTTGAATGTTGGTGGGAATGACTTTGTAAATAGGTCCGCAAGAATGTCACTTGAACGCATTTGTTGGACATCAATTTCACCACTCTTCTGAAGTTGATGAGTAAAATAATTTTGGTGAAATATGATTGGTTTTATCTCCTTTAATATAACTTTCCTTGATTTATGTAATTCATGCAATATTATCTTCAAATATTGTTATTGATTTTTAACTTTGATTAAGAATAGCTCATATGATTTTTGAATATGTTGGGTCATTGATCTAATCCATATACATTCTCAACTTCCTTCATGAATTGCAATGATTTCATAGATCTCCATGAAATGATAATTTCATTATAAATGAAAACATACCCGGTATGTGATCTAGCTTTACGTGGATCTGAAAGATACCAATGATCCACTTGGAAAATGCTCGATATGCATATGCAAGCTGATACAAAATTTAGTTTTCCCAATATCTTTCATTTCAAATTCTTTTTTTTGAAATATTATACTATTTGTGTGAGCTCTTTAGGAGTTCCAACCAGATTTAAATCATCAATATAAATTATAATGATTGTAAATTCAAATTCTTTACATACCATTTTCTTATCAAATATTCATTGAGGTGATTATATCACATATGCCTGGATTATTTTAATCTATACAAGAATCTTTGTAACTTAATTAAATACATGTTACGAGATTTTGTACTTATTACTTTAGGTAGTTTAAAGCTTTCAGGAATTTTCATGTATAAATCATTATCTATACGTTGTAATAACATCCATGAGATGCATATCTTGTCCTTCAGAGACTAGTAGACTTATTATAAAACAAAAAGTGATAGTGTCCATAACAAGATAATATATTTTTTCGTACTCAATGCCAAGCCTCTGCGAGAAACCTTGAGCTACTAATCGTGATTTATATCTTATGATATCATTATTTTCTTTACATTTTCGTATAAATACCTATTTGTACCTAACAGGCTTTATACTTGCAGGCGTTTGGACTATAGTCTACAAGTCCAAAAACTTCTATTTTCACTAATGAGGATAACTCTGCCTGCATAGCTTTTTTTTTTATTTTAGCCAATCATATCTTTTTCTACATTCATCATCATTTTGTATGATGTCGATTGCCACTTAGAAAGCAAAAATATTATTAACAATAAAATTATTTCTATTCCATTTATCTTCTTTGTGCACATAATTTATTGAGATCTCATGATTTTTATGTACATGTGTCTCTTCAAGGACTTATTATTCAACATATGCCTCTACAAGGGCTCATTGTTTATCATGTATCTCTTCATAAACTATTTGTTCATTTTATGCCTCTCTAGCATTGTTAACATATTCCGGGGATTTATATCTTTCGACGCAGTAGGTATTCCATACTTTAAGTATATTTTAAATTCATTAGATTTATGTCCTTTAGGGACATCAACATGTATTGGAGCACTTGCAACTGGGATGTGTGAACTTGTCACTTTTTGTGCGTCAACAAATACATTTAGTAATTGATATGTAAGATTTTGCAAATGAATGATACTTTGAATCTCTAGTTCACATTGATTTGTACAATGATCAAAATGAGATAATATTGTTATATTATAGGAAATATCTTGTTGTTCTGTAGGAACAGACATTTCTCCCTTTAATAAAGTAAATACAGTTTCATTAAAATGACAATTTGCAAATCTTGCTCTAAAAATATCTTTTGTCATGGGTTCAAAATATCTTATGATTGACGTCGAATCAAAACCTACATAAATCCTAAGTCTACGTTGGAGATCCATTTTGGTACATTGTGTAGGTGCATTTGATATTTGGAATGCACAACCAAATATTCTTAAGTGAGAAATATTTGGTTGTTTACCTAATATAAGTTTTGAAGGGGAGTACTCATGGTAAAACATTGATCTAATTCTAATAAGATTTGCAACATGCATAATAGCATGTCTCAATACATAAATTGGTAATCTAATTTTCATCAATAATGACTTAGCTATTAATTGGAGATGTTTAATGAGTGATTTTGCTAAACTATATTATCTGTGAACATGAGCAACATGGTATTCAATATTTATCTCAATTCACATGTAATCAAGAAATTATGCTCATAATTTAATCAATTGGGCAAATAGTCTAGCAAACTTAATATTTTTTATTGAAAGAAAACAAACATTTGATCATCTAGTGGAAGTATCTATTACAATCATAAAGTAACAAAATGGTCAACATGGTGTATGAATAGGTTCACATGATAGATGGATAGGTCCACATATATCCCCGTGTATTTTTTCTAAAAATATTGATGACTAATAATTTTGCTAAAAGATGGTCTAATTATTAACTTGCCTTGTGAATTAGCATCAAAATAAAATTTATTGGGCAAAAGAATCATTTGGTTCTTTAATAAATGCTCATGTGATTATTCTATGATTTGTTGCATAATTGAAGATTCGGGATGACATAGCTTACCATGCCAAATATTAAAAATCTATGGGTTGTTGAACTTCTGGTTCACAACTATATATGATTCAATAGGCTTAATGGTCATATGATATATCTAAGAGAACAATGCTAGGAACTTTTATACGATAATCTTTTTACTAGAAATTGTATATTTAATATAAAAGTTTTTTTTATTATCTTTATTCATAATTTAAATATGATACCCATTTCTCCAGATATCATAAAAAATTAGCAAATTTTTTGTGGAATTGCTAGAATATAATACATCATTTATGTGAAATATAATTATATTTTGGAACATTATATTTGTTCTTTTGGAGTCTTCAATTAATTTTGATGTACTAGATATGATATTTACATTGATATTTGTTATTGTCAAATTGTAAAAATATCTTTTATCTCAAATGATTGTGTGTGTGATTGCACAATCAACAAGACATACATCACCATCATTCATCTTAAAATACAATAAAAATAAATTAAATAAAGAAAAAAAATATAAAGAACACAAATATAATTCAATAAAAAATCTAGTAAGTTTATAGATTTATTCGATATTACCATTATCATTGTTTATCAAACAATTAAAATTATCGTTACTGTCTATAAGAAAATCATCTTCAAAATAAGATAGGTCCAGCTCGATAAAATAAATTTCAATATTTTTGTTTTTTTTTTCATTAATGATGCTTGATATAGATCCATCAGATGTTTGACCATATAACAGGTACGTGATTAATGTTTTTCCATTCCGCATCTGTAAAAAAGTCTCTTCATAAGCTTTTTTTTCCACACTTTATTGTCCTGCCTTACTATTATTCAACTTCTGGTGGTCATATGAATTCTCTTTTGGAAATATTGCGGATTATATTATTATAATGCTGACAGTTTCTTCCACAAGCACATCCTCATCCACCACGACCACATAATCGTCCACGCTTATAATTTTGGGATTTTTGCATTCACTTCTAGGAATGCTTCAGATCCAGTGAGACAAGACTGAAGATTTTTCATTGGTATCTGAATATTTTGTTCAGCTACTAGGAGACATGAAATTAATTTTGAATATTTAATAAAATTATGCTCTCCATATTATTGCAGGAGCACATCATAAGTTGAATATTGAAAATGTTTTTTCTAGCATGTACACTTCTGTGATTTTTTTCTACACAAAGCTTCAAACGAGAGCTTATTTTAAATAATCCAAAAATATAATTACTGAATAATTTAAAATCTTGCAACCATAAGACTCAAGGGCATCCAATCACAAGTTTAGTAAAAATAGTATTTTTTGGTGATCAAATCTCAATTTTAATTCATTCAACATGGTAAGTTTTTTTTTACAGTAATATATTCATTTTGTAGTTATTCATGGATATGATATTCAAGAAAAATAAGTGCTTTTGCATAGTTCTGCAAGTATATTGTATTTAATTCTGATAGTATCTCTAAGATTTAAGGCATTTAGATGCATATCAACATCTAGTTTCCAAAATAAATATTTTTTTTATCCGAACATATCAAGCACTGAAATTGATATTTGAAAGTTGTCATTTTTTACAAAATCTAATACAAAAATATAACCTTTTACAAACTAAAATAATATTATCTTATTAAGAACAAACGTGTGCTGATAACTTGTTTTAAAATACTTGTAAATTTAAAATAAAGAAAATTCTTACTAACAAAAATCTAAGGAAAATAAATTTTGGGGTGCTCCCTGAAAAATTTAAGAATTTGAAACTCTTTAAATTTAAAATCAATTAACAAAATCTTAAAATATTGAAATTTGGGGCACTCACGTTTGTCCTAAATTACCATTGCCCTCTCCCATCTAGCTCAATGGAGCTTGACCACGTGCTCCATTGAGCTCCTAGAACTCGTCGCTGTGATCCAGCTCAACCGAATAGTGTGTGAATAAATATACTATTCATCAAACTTTTTTCAAAATTATTCACATTTTTCATCATCACAATTCAAACAAATTATATTTTGGTCTACTTATGATAAGAAATAGAATGGGACATTTAAAGTTTGGTGCATCAAACACAAAACAAGTGTATCAAATTTCATTATTAAAAAAAATATCAATTCTTAAAATAATTGAGTATACTAAACTCAATAAACCTTGATTGTCCTTTAAAATATAGAAAAAAAAAATAAAATAAAATTTAATCTATTTTAAAAAATATTGCAAGTCACTACCTCAGAAAATATCAATTAAATAACAAATCAAAACAATTATATACATAAAAATATAAATAAAAACATTTATAAGAGTCAATAAAATATTTAGATAGATGAACATAGGTATATATAAGAAGAGTCTGAATATATATAGCCATGTTCTGGGGTAATATTGGTATTCTTTAGATATCAAATTTATGTTTATTTAGTTAAAACAATATATATCAAAGCAAAATTACGAAGTGTATTTAGTTTAGCAATGGGCTAACTTAAAAATAATAGAAAATTATGAAATATAAATCATATAAAATTGATGTTAATTAATCTCTCTAAAATTGAATTCAGCATGGTCAACCACACCATGAGTATGCGTATTTTTGTAGTTGATGTAGCAGATTTTATGCATTTATCTACCCTGCCGTTGATGTAACAAAACAAGTATCTACATCAACTTCAAATCAATTCGTTCTAACTCTTGGTCCATATATGACCTTTAGGTCCTTCATGTCGGAGCATGTAAGTATCATATCTCATTAGTTGCCATGCTGGCATGACTCTAAAAATGGATAGTTCTGCATAGCCTGTCGCTTGGTTGAGTCATGCAAGGTCGTGCCAAGTTGAGTGAAGCCTGGCTAGGCTAGCTTGGTTAGGTCCAGGTTAACTTGGGTTCATTTAAAGCTTACCTGATTTGGCCGCCATGATAGGTAATCTGGTTATAAGTGTTAGACGAACGGTGTAGTGTCAATATGGCTCTAAAAATAGATAGCTTAGCATTTCCAATCATTCGACAGGTGATCTGGCTGGAGATATCAAACTGGCTATGCTGTGCCGGTGTGACACTAAAAATGAATAGCTCGGTATAGTCCGAGTGAGACCAACTAAGGCCAGCTTGGTTTGGTCAAGGCTCACATGGATTCATTCCAAGTTAGCCTTGTTTGACCAACATGATATATGATTTGGCTGAAGGTGTCAAATAGGGCTGTGTAGTGCCAGCATGACTCTAAAAATGGATGATTAAGTCATGTAGGGTCGTGCCAAACTGAGTGAAGCATGCCTAAGCTAGCTTGGTTAGATCCAGGCTATTCATTCCAAGTAAAGGTGTCAAACGGGACGTGTCGGGCTAGTCCAACCCATTTTTTTTGAGCACTCTTGTGCTTTCATGCCGAGCCATGCACGACACAATTACTGTACCGTGCCGTGCCTGGCCCGGCATGGTTTATCAAAGCCAAGCCTGGCAAGGCACGCCGGCTCGGCGGTAAAAGTACCGTGCCGGGTCATGCCCGTATGGGTCTGGTTAAATAAAAAATAATTTTTTTAAAAAAATGTAAAGTATTGTATTAAACTATATATAAAATATATATTATATTATATTATATATAGATAATGTTTAAAATATTAAATTTGTAACTTAAAAATTATTAAAAATTTAATAAATTATAAAGTTTAAATTTTTTTATTAAAAATTTAATAAATTACAAAGTTTAAAATTTAAATTGGTAACTTAAATTATTAAAAATTTATAACTTTAAAATATTAATAAAGTTTAAATTTTTTTTATTAATTTATAATAAATTTAGATTATAATTTATTAGGATTAAATTATAAAGTTTTAATTTTTAAATGAAAATTCTAAACACAAAAATAAATTAAACAAAAAATTTCATTAAAAAAAATTACAAATTCACAAAAACAAAAGCAAAGTAAATGTCCAATCGGCCAATCGATACCGAACCAAAGTAAAACAACACAACGTTAAAAAAAATATACAATCAATAAAAAATAAAATATCAAAATCAAAAAACAGAATCAAGAATAAATCACACAAATCATCAATTGTGTCCGTGACTGTGAGACATCAAAAATCAAAATCAAGTGGCAATGACAAATGGAAAGTGGCGTAGCGTACTGGCGTGACGTGGCATTGGCAACTGGTGTTTGGCAACGAGCAGGAGAAACTGACAACCACGTCAATTGTCAATCGGTATATCATGAGCATCATCAAGCACAACATCAAGATCACTATCATATGAATCATTATGATCAGTAATCAACTCCTCCGTTTTCGCAACGGATGCAGTCCTTGTCCCAGCTCCAGCACGATATTGGATGCTAAACCTCAAATCTCCCCAATCTTTCAAACAGGCCAATGCCTCAACAATATCTGGACGTAATCTCGATATCTTATCCGAAATTACGTTCACTACAACAAAAAAAGTAAACTCCGATGCTATGCTAGACACATGAGGAGTCAATAGATCTCGTGTCATCCTAGATAACACGGGAAAGATGGACTCATATGATTTTCACCACTGTAATATATCAAGATTCTTAGTATCAGAATGTGATAGGATTGAGCAGTAATCGGTATCTAAGTACCAAGAAAGCTAGCTCATATGTGATGATCCACCCCGTTGTTTCCCTCTTTCTAACTGAATGAAAAAATCGTCATCTCTGACGAAGGTATCCATGTCCGTAATCACAGTCTTACTACTACTACTACTACTACTACCACCATACCTAGTATCGTAGTATGTGAATATATCAGTTAACTTCTCGTGAATAAATCCTTCAGGTGGGTCTTCCAGGTTCATGCATGAGGAAATGTAAGTCAGGGTATTATCTACCCCTTTCACCTTAACCATAGGGTCAATGCATGCAGCGAGATAATAAAGAGATGAAACGATGGACCAGTACTTTAAGTACTTGATTTCTATCTCTGCAACCATATGACTAAGTATCAGGTCAGCTCGATAATTCCTTAACATGCTACTAATGTTGCATATGTATCTGAGTGCAATGCAAGTTGTGGGAATATAAACTGACGAATACATATTTTTCGTGTCATAAAAAATATTCAGGAATTTAATGAATGAAATTCCTGAAACCCAGTCAGTGTCGTCAATAATAAGTTTGCCACTCTTATTATTGACGTAGTTGGATATCACGTGTTCGTATCAAACACATGACTCCAACATCAGGTACGTGTAATTCCAATGGTGTCTCACATTCAATTAAAGTTTCTTCTTCTTAAGATTCGTAGACAAATAGAGACTACCAAACTCCTGTTGTCTACGAGGAGTACGAATATATTTTAGTGCATTACGTATATTATCCAATGCGGAAGAACACACCTTCATACCCGCTTGTATAATCAAGTTAATCACGTGACACATGCATCTAACATGAAAGATCTCTCCTAATGGTGCGTCTCTAATATTCCTAACAAACATGTTGATCACTACTATATTATTAGATACGTTATCGAATGTGATACTAAAAATTTTATTTTGAATTTTATATTCTCTAAAGATTTTCATCATACACTCAAAAAAATAGCAGGGCTATCATGAGGATGAAGAATCTCAGAGAATCCTAAAATTTTTTTATTCATTATCCAGTTAGAATCTACATAGTAGCCGGTGAAACATGCATAAGATGATTCATCCTGACTTGTCCAGATATCCAACGTCACGGACACCACTCCACTATATGCCATAAATTCATTAATTATTTTTTATTTTTTTAACTTATAAAATTTTAGTATGTCATTCCTAGATGTTGACCTAGGAATCTTATGATAAGTAGACTGAAAATATGTCTGCATGATGTGCACTACCCTTGAATCTTCCGAAAATCTGATTGGAAGACTCATCAATGTGATAAATCTGGTCATGCATTTTCTATCCAACTCGCTGCGATATATGAAAGGAGAAAACTTTGAGGCTGAACTGGATTCAGTCTCAAAAAATAAAGTGCTAAGTTGGGTTTGCCTAGGAAACAAATGCATCATATTTTTTGGTGCATAATTCGGCATGCCTCTTAAGATGTCTAGTCCTAAACGAACTCTTAAAAGTTAAATTTTTCATATAATATTTGTACCGTGTCATTTCTTCTTCCTCACCCCAAATATTTTTTTTGTTTTATTATATTAAAATGTGTTCAAAGTACAGAAGTCTTCTTAATTTTTTATTTTTTAGATATTTGGGTTGAGACGACTGGAGAAACCAAAGTTTCAGCAGCATCAGACCTCTGTGTAATATTTTTATTTTCTAAATTTAAAGATGTTTCATTAGTACTAGTCATTTTTTAGAATTTTTGCTAAATAGGAGGTATAACCTAGATGATAGATTTTAAATTTTAGGATTAGAGAGAGAGAGAGAGAGACTAGAGAGAGAGACTAGAGAGAGAGAGAGACTAGAGAGAGAGAGATAGATAATGTAAACAAAAAAAATTAAAATACTGGGTAAAACAGTGAGGTAGATCATGTGCATGGTGCACCACATTTTAGTTCAAAATTTCAAAACCGAGTTGAGAGTCCCGAAAAGCCAAGCTGAATGACAAAATCACAAATCCCGAGAGAGAGAAGAGCAAGAATTTTGAGAGAGAGAAGAGCAAGAATTTTGAGAGAGAGATTTAAGAATAAATGTTTATGAAAAATATAAATATTATAGAGAGGTGGTGAGGATTTTATAGATTAAAGGAATTTTTTTTTAAAAGTATTCTTTATGTTTTTTTAATTTTTTATTTAATTTTAGGGGACAGAATCATGAGGGCCGTTGTATTCTACCCCCTAGCCATCGGAGGCGAAATCCAATGGCTGATATTCAATTTTTTTAACCGTTGGGGGGGGAATTTGGGTTGGGCGGGACTGCAGGTCGGGTCGAATTGGACCAGTGCCCAGCATTTTCCCTATCAGCACCCTGGCATGGCGTGGCTATGGGGTGGGGATTTGGGTTGTGGGGTGCAAGTCTGCGGGACATGTTTCGTGCCAGCAGGCCATGCCACGGGCCACCGAACCGTGCCTGCCCGGCCCGGCCCGATTGACACCTCTAATTCCAAGCCAGCCTAGTTTGACCAACATGATAGATAATCTAGTTGGAGGTGTCAAACAGACAGTGTCGTGCTAGCATTGCTTTAAAAAAGGACAACTCAGCATAGCACATCGTTTGATCAAAATGCAGGGTTCATTCTAGGCTAGTTTGACCACAATGGCCAAAATCAACCCTCACGGGCTTGTCATGCTGTCCGTGATGTGGCAAACACATTGGAGAAGCACATTCCAGATTCTTGGGGATCGAACTCGTATCTTCAGTATTAGAGCATCTATGATGCTATTAGTATTTAACATCGAGATGATTGTTAGTTAGAGAAGGATAAATAACTAACGATTTCATAATAATAATAATAATAATAATAACAATAATAATAATAAATATTATTATTATTATTAGTATTGTTATTATTATTATTGTTATTATTATTATTAAAGATACTGCAGGATTTGGGGGTTAGGACAATGAAGTTGATTACCAACAACTCGTCAGGGTACATCGGCCTGAAGGGTTACGTCCTAGCAATTGCTGGAAGAATTCCACTGGTGAGTCTCGTCACCATGGAAAAAAAGCAGTACTTGGAGACCAAGCGTGCTAAGATGCGTCATGTTTATGGGTCGGAATTTGATCAACACTTGAACAAATAAGCACACCTAAATATGGATGCTTAACCAACCACATAAACAAAATAGCATGTAAATGTTTTATGATGGTAGGGCTCTCTTTTTTTTGGATACCATAAGCCCTCATTTCATTCTTTATTTGTAATAATTTATATATGAGCGCTTGTACCATGAGTCCTCACTCCTACATTTTGAATGTTTAGGTGTGCTCGAACACATGCAAATTGCAATGTACAATATTTGAGAAAATGCAACTTTTTATAAAAAGTTAAAAAAATGTACAAAAAATCAAAATTGTAGTAAAATATTGGTAGAAGTTGAGAGTAGAGAGAATTAAAGAAAATTTTTACTCAAAAAATATATATCTCATTCAAAGGATTAAGCCCTTTTTGTGGAAAATGCATAATGAATATACTATGGTTTTACATTTATTTTCAATATCATTCATATTTTTCAACATCATATTTTTTATATAATTTATATTTTTTAACATCACATTTTCAACATTTCTCCTTGAATGATCATTCTGAAATTTGATGACAATTGTTAAAATTAGAACTCCCTCATTAAAAACCTTGTCAATAAAAACCTAGTGAGACAATTTGGACGAAGAAAAAAAAAGAGTATAGTGCGCTACTGCCTAATCATACTCCCCCTCATGTCAACATCCTTTGGTTGATGCATTCTAATATTATATATCATCTTCTTGAATGTTTATGGTGGGAATGACTTTGTAAATAGGTCAATAAGATTGTCACATAAACGTACTTGTTGGACATCAATTTCACAACTCTTATGAAGTTAGTGAGTATAAAAGAATTTTGGTAAAATATACTTAGTTTTATCTCCTTTGATATATTTTTTCTTGATTTGTGTAATAAATGCAGTATTATCTTCAAATATTATTATTAGTTTATATCTTTGATTAAGGATATCTCACATGATTTTTGAATATTTTGGATTATTGATATAAGTCATATACATTTTCAACTTCCTTCATGATTTACAATAATTTCATAAATCTCCATGAAATGACAGTTTTATTATAATTGAAAACATATCAGTTTGTGATCTAGCTTTATGTGGATCAGAAAGATAGCCTACATCTGCATATCCGAGTAATTATGTCTTTTTCTAAAAGTAAAATAAACTCATATCAATAGTTTTTTGGAGATAGCATAACACATGTTTTATTTTATTCTAATATCTTCTTATTAGAGCAGAATTGTATCTGACTAATAGATTGATAGAAAAAATAATATCTAAATGAGTATAATTAGCTAGATATATAAGATATAAGTACATTGATAGCACTAAGCTATGACATTTAATGGCCAAGTAATTCTTAACTCTTTTCATAAGGTCAAAATGTGTCATTATTCACATTAAGTGTACGGATTACAATTGGATAATTTAAAGGATATATTTTATTCATATAAAAATACTTTAATATTTTCTTAATATATATTGATTGGTGAATCAATGCTCCACTTGAAAAATGATTGATATGCAAGTTGCGACAAAATTTAGTTTTCCCAATATCTTTCATTTTAAATTCATTTTTGAAATATTCTGCTATTTGTGCGAGTTTTCAAGAGTTCCAACCAAATTTAAATCAACATAAATTGTAATGATTGTAAATCTAGTTTTTGATTTCTTAATAATAATGCATGAACATATAGAATTATTTACATACTATTCTCTTATCAAATATTCACTGAGGTGATAATATCACATGAGCTAGGATTATTTTAATCTATACTAGGATTTTTATTACTATATTTAATACATGATACGATGTTTTGTACTTATTGCTTCAGGCAGTTTAAAACCTTCAGGTATTTTCATGTATATATCATTATTTATATGTTGTGATAATATTCATGAGACACATATCTAGTCCTTTAGAGATTACTAGACTTATTACAAAATGAAAAGTAGTAATGTTCATAATAGGTGAATATGTTTTTTCGTAGTCAATGCCAAGTCTCTGTAAGAAACCTTGAGCAGCTAATCATGTTTTATATCTTATGATATTATCATTTTTTTATGCTTTCATATAAATACCCATTTGTACCTTAACAGGCTTCATGCTAACAGGCATCTAGACTACAGTCTACAAGTCCAAAAACATTCATTTTCATTAATGAGAATAACTTTGCTTGCATAGCATTTTTCTATTTTAGCTAATCATATTTTTTTTTACATTCATTCACATTTTGTGGTTATGAATTATCATCATTTTGTATGATGTTGATTACCACTTAGAAAGTAAAAATATTATTAATAATAAAATTATTTCTATCTCATTTGTTTTCTTTGTGTACATACCTTAATGAGATCTCATGATTTTCATGTACATATGCCTCTTCAGGAACTTGTTATTCAACATGTACCTTTACAAGGGCTCATTGTTCATCATGTACCTCTTCATGAGCTATTTATTCATTTTGTGCCTCTCTAGTGATGTTATCTTCTTCATGGGATTTATATCTTTTGACCCAATAAGCCTTCCATGCTTCAAGTATATTTTCAATTCTTTAGATTTATGTCCTTCAGGGACATCAACATGTATTGGAGCACTTGCAGTCAAGATGTGTGACCTTATCACTTATGATGCGTCAACAAATATATCAGATAATTGATTTATAAGATATTGTAAATGAATAATCATTTGAACTTCTAATTCACATTGAATTGTACTAAAATGATATAATATTATTATATTCTATAAAATTTCTTGTTGTTCCGTAAGAACAAATATTTCTCTCCCTAATAAAGGGAACACAATTTCATTAAAATCATAATTTGTAAATCGTACTCTAAAAATATCTCTATCACGGATTCAAGATATCTTATGATTGATGTCGAATCAAAACTTAGATAAATCTCAAGTCTATGTTCATGACTTATTTTGGTATGTCGTGTAGGTATAATTGATATATGGACCACATGACCAAATATTCTTAAGTGAAAAATATCTGGTTGTTTACCTAACACAATCTGTAAATGAGAGTACTCATGATAAGATATTGGTTTAATTCTAATAAGACTTGTAGCATGCATAATAGTAGGTTCCCATACTAAAGTTAGTAATTTGATTTTCATCAATAATGACAGCTATTAATTGGAAATATTTAATGAGTGATTCTGCTAAACTATTTTGCGTGTGAACATGAACAACATAGTCTTTAATATTTATCCCAATTGACATGCAATAGTAATTGAAAACTAGTGATATAAAATTTCTAGCATTATCTGCTCTAACAATTTTGACTGAGTAATCAAAAAAGTATGCTTGTAATTTAATTCATTGGACAAATAGTCTGGCAAAATCAATATTTCTTATGGAAAGAAAATAGATATGACCATCTAGTGAAAATATTTATTAGAATCATAAAATAACAAAATTGTTCAAGTGATTGATGAATAGGTTCACATGGTAGAAGAATAGGTCCACATATATCACCATGTATTTTTTCTAAAAATATTTGTGACTGACAATTTTACTAAAAGATAGTCTTACTATTAACTTGCCTTGTGAACTAGAGGTGTCGACCGAGACGGGCAGGCCCGTCCGGCACGAGGCATGACATAATTCAGCCCTGCTAGGCCGGCACAACATTCCGTGCTCATGCCCGTGACGTGCCTGTCCATGACACCAACCATGCTGTACTGAGGCCAACCAGGCATCATGCCATGCCTGGCCCGACACCATAGCCAGTTGGTACAGTACCTCAGCACGAGCTGAGAAACCCTATTTTTTTAAAATTAAGGTTTTGGCAGGGCCACAGCACGATAGCACACATCGAAGCCTTAATTTTTTTTAAATTAGGGGTTCAGCTTGACCAAGCCAAACCCAGCAGATTCATGCCACAGGCTCATGCTGAGCTGACCTCCACATAACTATGCCAAGCCTAGCACGGTACATTTACCGTGCCATGCAAGGCCTGGTACGAAAGCAAGGTCGGGCCAGCTAAAAATAGGCCGGGCCAGTCAGCACCTCCAATTTGGCACCTCTAATGTGAACAAGCTTGACAAGAAAATTTATTGGGCACAAAATCTTGTGATTCTTTAATGGATGCACATGTAATTGTTCTATGATTTGCTGTATCATTGAAAATCTAGGATGACATAGCTTGTCATGCCAAAGATTAAAAATATAGGAGTTATTGAACTTCTGGTTCACAATAACATATGATAAAATAGACTTAAAAGTCAAATGAAATAACCAAGAGAACAATGCTAAGAGTTTTTATACAAAAATCTAACTGAAATTATACATGTAAAATAAAATCATTTTTTATTACCTTAATTCATAATATCAATATGATATCCATTTCTCTAAAAACCTTCAAAACATAACAAAATAAATTTACTGTGGAAATAGTAGAATGTAATATATCATTAATGTGAAAAATAATTCTATTTTGGAATATTAGCTACTCTTTTGGAGTCTTATTTTAATTTTGATAACAAATATGATATTTACATGTTATTGTCAAATTATAAAAATATCTTATCTTTAATGATGTGTTGATTGCACAATATACAAGAAACAGACTATTCATCTTAAAATTCAATAAAAATAACCTAGACAGAAAAATATAAAGAAAAAATTCAAATAAAATCTATTAAATTTGAAATAATTCAAATAGGAGTGGGAATTTTGGGGAGTGGATTTATTTCAATACATTTAACACTAAATTTGCGTCACCATTATTCAACTCTTGGTGGTCATGTCCCAGCACCCAATTCATCATCCATGTTTTACTTTTGGGATTATATTCCATTCACTACTAGAAATGCTTTAGATTCAGTGGAATAGAAGTGATAATTCTTCATTAGTAACCGATTATCTTTTTCAATTATTAAGAGATTTAAATTAATTCTAAATATTAAGTAAAATTACATTATTCAAATTGCTGTTGCAGTAGAGGTATCAAATATTGGAAAAAAATATTAAATAAATAAAACTATAATCAATAACTATTTTAAAAATACAAAGCACGAAATAATCTCAGTTTTACAATATAAAATAAGAATAGAATTATATTTTGGCCCATATGTTTAGAAATAGTCAAAGCAAAATTAGTCAACTAAATTTAATTTTTTAATGGGCTAATTTAATATTAATTTATGATGATGAAATATAAAATTAATTGATTTTAATCGAGCACTCTTTAATTGAAATCCGTATGGTGAAGCACGCGAGGTAAGGGTATTTGCAGTTGATGTAGCACATTTTATGTATTCAACTACACTGGCGTAGATGTAACAACGTCGTTATTCTCACTTTATAAGATTACAAAAACATGAAAAAGGAATATAAAGTCTGAAAACGAGAAACAAATAGCAAACATGCGCGGATAAAGAGGAAGCAGAGAACGGTAGAACAAAGCATATAATATAGAAAATCGTAGAGTTAGAGAAACAATGCCATGATTACAAGTAAATAAGCGCCCAGGAGGAAATGCTTCACTACGGCAACATCAGCAGCAGAGACAGGGGCTCCAACAGGAGCCGTAGAGATAGAGGAAGGGGGAAAGGCAGGAGCGAGAGAAGAAGACAGAGTGATAACTGCAGGAGAAGAGGGTGATCCTTCAGGCGAGCTGGAAGGCGACGGAGGGGCCGGGGGAGACAGAGGAGGTGGTTGGGTGTTTGCGGAAACAGGAGAAAGGGTGGGGACAGGGGCTGATTCGGAAGAGAGAGAAGGCGCTAGTAACGGAGACGCTGAGGGTGAAAGAGGATTGCCAAGAACACACAAGCAACAAAAAACGAAGACAAGCAAGAGGCTTCCGGACGAAGCCATTGTGGCTGTGTCGTGGAGGTCTGAGCCGGGTTGTGTGTTGCGCCTCGGGTAGAAAGTTGGTGGGCTGATTTATAGGGCCAGGACTGTGGGAACGCCTTTGATCGCGGTCATCGATTATTCTGAGAAAAACGCGTGAATGGAAGAGACGATTGCACAGGCGTGCCTAGTGCTTCCGTGGTTTGTGCCGTTCGCGAAATATAAAGCTAAGTTTAAAGTGATACTTTACTGCTATTAAGCTAAGCTAAGTACAAGTAGTACTAGTACCACATTAAAAAAAAAAAAACAAGATACGTCGTCATTCGATAACATAAGATATGTAGCGTATATTTTGTACGGAAATAATACGTTTTATATAAAAAATTCAAAATTAAATATTAGTTTGAAAAATATAACCAAACTAATACGTTTAGAAATAATGTATTAATATACGTCATTGTGAACGATGTACTTTAGTTTAAATCAAATGCCAATATTGTGAACGGTAGCTATTTAATTTTAAAAATTTTTAAATGCCGGTATTGAAAACAACTATTGAAATAAACCAAATACCGTCGATCATATCGACAGCTATTGAACAATTTATTCTAAATCGATCTTCTTCTCCCTTCACTCGTTTTTCTTCCCCATTTTTTTCATTCCCTCGCTTTTCTAATGCAATTTATTCCACCAGTGACATCCTCCTCTCCACCAAACCCTGCAACTGCAATTGATTTTTTTTATTTTGTCGTGTCCAACTTTAATTAAAGAGTACATAGATTCAGTATTTGTATAATATGTATAAATTTTCATCAGTGTTCTAATCATCCACATCTCAAGTGGAAAAAATTTAATTACAAGATACATAGATTTTATTGTGTTCAACTGAAAAAATTACAAAATAAATTAAAACCATATCTAATGCTAACACACACACAAACATCCTGAGTTCTAATCATCTAACAAATACATAAGCTTGCTAAACTTCAAATCATATCTATAATGTAGAACTGATAATCTTTTCCCATGTCCCAAAAAAAGAGTTGTTGATGCTTCTAGATTTTTTCTGTAAATAGTATACAATAAGTGCGCTTGCACTTTGATCTCATGTATAAACAATCTCTCCGAGAAATATTGGTTGTGAGAGATATCATAGCGAGTGACTCAAACTTAATTTCACATTGGTAATAAAATATGTACCCTCCTTTCTGTTTCAATCAAAACATATCAAATATCATGTGCAACAAAAAATAGATAAACATATTCGATAAAAAATACTTGAAGAAAATAAATTTAACACACACTCGACTTCAACAGGAATTGTGTCTAAGATGATCGAAGAACATATTGGATAATCGAAAGAAACAAGTACTTTCAGAGGAATTATGTCAATGTGGGGGTAGGAAAGGTGATGTGTCAATGTGAGTGTGCAGGTGTGTGGGGGTATAAGCATTTCGGGTGAGGGGTAAAGAGAAGTAGGCATAGTCAGCTTAAGTGTACCTAGACCGCTCTCACTTTCTGGACCATGACCTGGCCCACCATCTCGAGCACGACCTCAGTGATCAATTGCCCCTCTCCCTCTCCCTCTCCCTCTCCCTCTACCTCGAACGAGCTGCATACGTGATGGTGTGGACTATACCAGAGGTCTAATAAATTGCTCATGTGATTTCGAAGCCTCCTCAGTATACCCGGCAACATGATGGTATTCACTGATTTGGTGTAACATCGATCGGACAATCTGATGTATGTCGCATAAAGTACCAAGGGTATCAAAACAAGAGCGAATGACTATGTCAGCCATAACGACAATCTGAGTGAACAAAGAAAGAATTATAAGTACATAATTTAATAATTAAAAATTAGGTAAAATATTTTAGAAACATATGACTATAACTTACCAAAAGATTCATACTACCGGCTGTAGTATGGAACCTCATATCATCCTTATGCAGTCGTGATGTTATAAAATGACATGTAATACAATGATACCATTGCATGTATGGATAATAAAAGTCAATCAAACCTACCATAGGGGGTGAAGTGATGATCCTAGCCGCTCGCATCTCCCATAATGCTATGTATGGTGCATAATGCGTCACCCAATTGCACTGCTATCATCCACGTGCATCCACTGCATGCAACTATTGCTCATAAAAGCAAGTTGGATGTATCTTTAGATGAATCCCAAATTTGTGCAGGATTCTCTCTGGACGATGTCACTCAACAATCTTGAAACATATGAGCGGTGACATCTTTCGCCAGATCTCTTGATCAGCTAAGCAGATATATGAGAGCTAATCAAGTAACTCTCATACATATGGCTATCATAAGACCTACATATGAACACTTAATATCAATAAATTTTATAAGAATATGAATATAATTAATATAGAATTATATAATCTTATATAAATATTACCTGATTAGGAGTCTGTGCATCTAGCTGATCTTGGTATAGGAGGAGTACACCCGATGGGTTATGCACCCGTGTCAAAGGTATTCTTCACATACATCTGAGTGGAAGAGCTTGCTTTACCTCTGGCTCAGCTGGAGGTTGAGCTAGTAATCCATCGTGGATAACCTCAGGTAGGTCATCATCTTCGGAATCGACATCAACATCATGTGAGGCATGAGCGAGTGGTGGTGCTAGATTTGCGTGTGGTTGCCCAAAATTGGGTCGCCCAACGTGAAGTCTCTCACAAGACCATAGCTGAATAGAAAATAATGAAAAATTGGGTCAAAATATTGAAGCTTTTATATTATGTTAGGAAAAATAAGATAAATCGTGTCCTTCGTAACCCATGATTTAATGAAAATTGGGCATAGTCGCCTTTGTACGAAAATACATGTACAAAAAAATCAACCAACATGTCTCAATGATCTCAGTAGGTCAAATTATGAGTAAAGTGGCATAAGCAACCTGATTCATCCATACATAACAATACATATTCTCAGTTATTACATACCTGTATGAGTGTAATATAACTGCTAATATCACGGCTACGATCCAAGTTGGCTCGGCATAACTTGCTATATGTATATGCTAGTACTGAACCATCCCAACTATAATCATAGTATCTATCAAATCTCGTAGCAGCGGGAGAAAGTACATGGAAATATGCACACTCTTCTTGTCTACAAACAAGAAGGATCTGATCAGCACTAAGATAAACCTACGCGCACAACACTCTAATGTGACCTCATATGCATCAGGTGGCAGGGTGGATAACTGGATACATAACTACTGCAAGGAGATAGTGGCTCCTCTGATAGCATCAGTGGGTGGGATGACACCGAGCAACTCCATGCACAATACTGTCACATAGAACACACATGTGCTAGTGACTATTGGGTCATGGATACAAAGCCCAAGGAGGATGACGACGTCCTATAAGGTAATCATCATCTTCCCTACTGGCATATGAAACGTGTGTGTATTGGGCTGTCATCTCTTGATGAGTGAGGTGATAAGTGGCCAATTAATCACAATGTGGCCTAAACAGTATATACCATAAAATCCAGCCCTAATCACGTATGGCTGAATCCGAATAACCATCCTCTACATAGTCATGAAGGCCTTCATCTGTTGTCGAGGGTCGGGGATCTCCTGAGGCTGTAAGCAATGAAACAACCAAATTTAAAAGTGATTATGTATAAATTACATGTTACAACTACTAATAATAATTGCTAATTAATAAATTATGTACCTACTCTGTATCTACTAAGTGTGATCAGTGTCTGTTTTGCAATACCAAGATATATGTATTCGACGGATACACATCATTAATCACCTTAACCATGTCTATAAGATATAACAAATCCAGAATAATTATCAAACACGGTTGTCAATATTAATCATCACGATAATTTATAATACACACGCACAATAAGAATATTTCATTTAATAGAATAAGTCAGATACAAGACAATAATAAAATATTTGAGGCCTTATTTACAAGAAATAAACGGTACATAAGTCTTATACAGAATAACAAAAAAAGGTGAGACCTTATTTACAAACAAATAACTAAATTTGATTTCTATTCTTATAAGACCACCGATTGTGACCCTCTTGTTTGCACAACCCATATTTTATCTTAGTTTTCTCATCCCTAACGTCTATTTCATTATGCAAACATGTTGATTTAGGATGACCACTGACTTGTTATTTCAGTGACCTAGGAGCTACGATCATTAGACCATCATAACGAGGCCACTCATCTTCATTAAATATGAGATAAAACAAGATTATCCAAGTATCATAGTAGGACTGCATAGTGTAGTAGCTTTGAACAAATAACTGAAAATTAATACATTGATGTTGACATGTTGCTATGATATGGCTACATGAAAATCCATATATTAGTATCTTACCACATGTGCATTTCTTGTCATTTAAGTAGAGGTGATGAATATGACCAATCCTGGACCTTACGTGAAATATACTCTGTATGTGATCGCAAAGAATAATTTCCATTGATCTAGCCCAAACCATACGACCTTGAATTTGAGTATCAATGTATGGTGTGAACTGCTCATCGAATGCCATTCTATCAGCACATTATTCCCTTTTTGCAACAAAGTAACTGTTAAGGCACGAAAATATCAACTAAACTAATATAGTAATTGGTAAGCTACGAGCCCCTTTAAGAACATTGTTAAATACCTTTGATATATTGGTTGTCATTATCCCATATCTTCGACCTCTGTCATATGAAAGTACCTATAGCAGAAGAGAGATCGCCTCTAATTATTGTCGTGCTTCAGGATTAATTCTCCCAATTATAGCCATATGTCTATTCATCTTCCGTGGTGTTGTCGCAATAGCTGCTTTGCATACTAAATTCTTCAAAAGTTTATCATTGAAGTGGGTCATAAATTACTTACAAAATGACACATGCAGATCATGCGATAGGCATATGGTGCATCCCAACGAAGATGAGGATCGCTCATAGCTGCCAAAATATCTAGATGTCTATCAGATATACTATAAATCCCCATCCGTTGAGTTATTCTATTTCTGATACATGCCAAGAATCATTCTCAACTATCCAAATTCTTGCCTTCTGTAATAGCAAATGCCAATGTGAATAATTTATTATTTTCCTCACTTCCCATAGCAATCAACAATGCTCCTTTTTACTTCCCATACAAATGTATACCATCAATACTTAGTGCATGATGATAAGTTGTGAACACTTCAATAGATGACTTGAATGACCATAACACGCAATGAAATATCTCATTGTTTGGCACACTATGAGAAATAATTTTCCAAATAACAACACATCTAAGATTAGCTTGTTCTATGGCCAAGGACAAACGTGAAAGTTTTGTATATGATTGGGAAAAATCACCAAATAAGTTTCTAAATACCTTATGCTTCCCAACCAATGCTTTTTTATATGAAATTTCATATCCTTATTTCTCCATCACGATTGCTTGATAATAGTAGGGAATAATGTAAATTATGTCTTAATTATTGATTCTATATGAGTAGCAACCAACTTTGAGTCCAGTTGATGATAGTATCATTTTAAACACGGATTCACACAAGTATGCGGCCCTTTATATTTGTTGATCACAAATTAGTTAATATCTTTCACAACCATGACATGCAGCTTCCATTGACATTGACATTCTTTGGTCTTCTTACATCTTAAAACAAGCAATTTTTTTTGGGGAGACAACAACAACAAACTCATGGTGTACTCTAATTGAGTAAATCTTTGTAGCCTCTTGCAATTTGGATTTAGAATTAAAAACTTGTTCAACTACAAATTCATCACTCGCAAAACTAGTTATTTCTTGCCCCCATGGAGTCCAACCACTTGAAATAGTAATATCGATATTTTGAACATATTCGAAATAAGGTGTTGGTGGTAGATGAGACTAAATAGGAGCCGGCTCATCAGGTTCCTCATCATCGTCTATAATATTCGATACATCACAAGATAATACATACGCAAAGATAAATATCACTCGTTCATTCTCCAAAACTTGATTTGTAGTCTGGAATGATGAAACATGTCAATCGGCTCAAACATGTAAGTCATCATCATATTCAACATCAACATCTTCATCAGATTCATTATTACCTTCTTCATAAGCATAAATATTCATCATCTCCATATGCTCTAGTATCTCGTACTGGACTGCTGCTAGGCCCACAACTATAGCTAATTTCTGCAATATTCTTAATTTCTACGATACCAATAGATTGATACGCTTGTCGGTGTATTCGAACGACCTCAACAAACAATTCAATTTCCTCAATGATAATTGTGTTAACTATGTTCAACATTAGGTGCACAGAACTGTCATTCAATATTGTAAGAGGTTGGAACCTATTTCCACTTTTTTGAGGATACTTATACTTGAGGACTAAATCAAACTTTGTTTGTCAATAGGTGTGCTTGAAAATATGATATCACCCAATTATTCAAATGCGCAGCCAACCGGTATTTCCAAAGATATATCGAAACTTTGTTTCCATCATCTTTCATATCATTATGGGTCTTCACTTTATGTCCATTGTAATAACATATTACGAAAATAGAGGAAACATACATAATTAACCCGTTTCAAAAAAAAGTTAAAAAAAAATCAATAATATGAGAGATGATTATCTTTAATACATTGTTTAGGAATTAAATGACACAAATCTTGCCCCCTTTCCGAGACTCAATATTTAATGAAAAATCAAGCAAAGTCACATTTGTACGGGGAGCTCTATCCAAAATATAATTTGTACTAAAAATACAGTCAACATGGTTTAATATCATATAATGACCTCAATAGATCTAAATTTGAGTCAAAGTGGCATAATCGGGAC
Source organism: Sapria himalayana (assembly GCA_029783825.1). Lineage (NCBI taxonomy): Eukaryota > Viridiplantae > Streptophyta > Magnoliopsida > Malpighiales > Rafflesiaceae > Sapria > Sapria himalayana. The sequence goes on along the minus strand of JAREIK010004728.1, from coordinate 1,658,761 downwards.
TAATCTTTTATAATCAACAATAACAAAAAACACATAGTCTTCCTACTTCCCCATTCCATTTCTATTTATAGCTAAAAACTTAATTCTTATATATCTTAAACATTGATCAAATATTTTATTTCCTATTATTATTCTTAAGATAGAATCACACAAGGCTTTACACATGGAGGTTTCAAATCTTTGTATATGCAATGATGTTTTATTAAAACTAGGGGGATAATTTGCTAACAATTTTTATAACTATATATATATATTTTACAAAGAATAAGAACAAGAAAAACATAAAGAAAACAATTAGTTTTTAGTTTTTTTTTTTGCTGTTTAGAAAAACATTAAAAACACCCAAAATACTAATATTTTTTGTTTTCAAAAACTCTTCATAAACATTTTTTAATAAATGATTTGAATAGGTCATAAATATCCTATAAAAGAAACAAAGAAAGAGAGGGAAAAGAAAAAAAGCAAATAAAGTCACATCCTAAATCAAATTCTAAATGAAATCCTAACACCCCTATATCTGATTGCAAGAAAATTAGACAGATACCAAACCTTGGAAGTAGAGATGTTAAATGCTTGTGAAATGTAGCCTTGCCGTCGTCGAGGTGGGGTCTGGTGGAGAAGGGTCGTGGGATCTGGTGGAGAGGACGCCACTGGTGGAAGATATTGCAGAAGAAAAGTGGGGGAATGGAGAAGAAAAATGGGGGAAGGAAAAAAATGGAGAAGAAAAACGGGGTAAGGGAAAAAATGGACAAGAAAAATGGGGGAAGGGAAAAAATGGAGAAGAAAAATGGGGGAATGGAGAAGAAGATCGGTTAGGAATAAATCGTTCAATAACCAGCATTGTGAACGACGGCCTTTGGTTTATTTCAATAGTCTTCGTTCCCAATGCCAACATTTGAAAATTTTTTAAATTAAATAGCCGGCATTCATAATGCGGACATTTGATTTAAACTAAAGGTCGTCGTTTACAATGATTGCCATTACCACCATACTTTCAGATGCACTAATTTAGTTATATTTTTCAAACTATTATTTTATTTTAGATTTTTTATTTAAAACGTACTATTTCTATACAAAACTCTATATGTCATGTATACATGAAATATATATATGTATATACTAAACATATATACATATATACATATATGTCATGTGTATATATATAACTAAATATACAAGATATGTCATATATATATGCATGCTATATGACTAAATATATAGTAATGTATATATGTATATATGCATTACTATAAATAAATGGATATCCTTATTAGTATATAAATATGTATGTGTGTGTATATATATAAATATATAAATATAAATACATATATGCATTCTATATAACTAAATATATAGTAATGCATATATGCATACTTACTTATATCTACATATATGTATGCTACATAAAAAGAGAATGTCATACCATAACAAAAATTAGTGAATAGGCACTAATTTTTTTTAATTAGGAAATATATTGCATTGACGAGGCAAAGATAGATGAAAAAGAAATTATAAAAAATAAAAGAAAGAAAATTTAAAAAAAAATAAGTGAGAAAATAAAAATAAAATAAAAAGTATTGGTTTTGCCAAAAAAATAAAACTATTAAAATTGTAGGATTTTTTTTCCTAATTTACCCCTATTCATTAAAAAATGAAAAACACTTTCACCAAACTATAGAAGGTTATGTTAAACACATATATATATATATATATATTGCATGAAACTATGTAGTTATATATCAAAAACTACACATATTATACCCTGGCCTGATCGGGTTCGCCTGGTCAACATGACCTTGGTTGACACTACCCAGCACAAATCGCCCATAAGCCATGCCACTGGGCAATGCATGGCTGCCCCTTTTTGACAACTAAAATCATTTTGGCAGTAGCAGTGGATTTTAAGAGGACTTAATATTTATAAAATTCAATTATTTTCCATTCCAAAATAATGTGCATCACAAATAAACACTTAATGTCATCCATAACACACACGTGCACACAGACACACACACACACACACATGACAAACATAATAAGTGATCACTTAAAAGGCACAAATAAACACTTATTTTATTTTATTATTTATTTATATGAAACTGCCACACATACACATCGTACATAACCATGCACTAAAATTAAAAATTCAAGTATGTAATAATTATTAATGTAATTTTAACATTTTAGTGCACTTTTATTAATTTTTATTAAAATATTCTTTTTTTAATTATTTTGTATTAGATGATCATAAGTGTGTGTTTATAACTTCAAATACACACACACACTCACGCACGCACGCAGGCACGCACGCAGGCACGCAAAAATTTTTAAAAAAATTTTTAAAAAAATTTTAAAAAAAATTAAAAAAAATTAAAAAAAATTAAAAAAAATTAAAAAAAATTTAAAAAAATTAAAAAAAATTAAAAAAAATTAAAAAAAATTAAAAAAATTAAAAAAAATTAAAAAAAATTAAAAAAATTAAAAAAATTAAAAAAATTAAAAAAAATTAAAAAAAATTAAAAAAAAAATAAAAAAAAAAAAAATCATGAAACCACATTTTGAAAACGAACAACTATTTCAAAAACATTAATTTTAGATTTCAAAAATAATGTATTTTTCATTTATTATAATAAATATTTTATAAATTTAGGTAAACTTTTATAAATTTTTTAAATGGGAAGAAATTAATAAATATTTTTGAATTTGGGCAAAAAAACATAATTTCAGTTTATATTTTAGAAAACATTTTCAGAAAAAAAAAAAGAAAAATAAAAAACAGAAGAGAAACATTGTTTAATTTAAGTATCCAAAACATAAATATTTTATATTTCAAGTAAACTTTTATAAAGTTTTTTAAATGGGGAGGCATTAATAAATATTTTGAATCTGGGTACTAAAATATAATTTCAACTTATATTTAAGAAAAAAACATTTTCAGGAAAAAAAAAAGAAAAATAAAAAATAGAAGAGAAATATTATTAAAAAAAAAAAAAGATTTTACGAGGAGATGTATTTGTTCATAATAAATACAGCACATCTACAACAGGTTCCTTCCTCCTATCATTTTCATTTATCATAATTACAGAGAGCCTATATATTATATTATAGCTAGATGGAGAAATCAAATCACGCGTCACCTTGGATTTACATACCCGTCAAGGCCTAGCCGGCCGATGGCGCTAGAGAAGGGACATGAAGTCGTCGTCCAACAGCGAGTCGATGTCGAGCAGGTCTACTTCCTCATCTTCCGGCTCCGGCGCCACCTCCCGCTCCCTCGGGGCGGCCTGCCATGAAAGAAACAGAGTTTGATCTCCACGACGTTGATCCACCACACCAACGGCGATAAGAAAAAAAAAAACATAAAAAAAAACACATGAGCCACAGTTTTTCTTCTGAACATCTGTTTTGTCGAATGTTGAAGAATCGAAACAATGCCATCGGCTGCGGATCCAGATAACCCTCGGGGTGTCAAATTGGCTGGACACCAGACCGTTGCCATGCATTACTATTACTTATATTCTATGCCACAAGTTCATAGGATAAAGATGACCTAAAATTATAAATTTATCTTCTTATAGACACAAACAAAACACATACCTTAGAGATTTGTCTCTTTGTTTGCACTATATATCCATCTTTTAGTTAGATTGATTACATATATAATAATTATATAAAATATTAATTATTTGATTATTATTACATCAAATTTAATTTTATTTAAGTATAAATAATTATTTCATAAAATTCTTTATATATAATAATAATTACACACACACACATAGAGGAGACAAATGGGCCGGGCCGGCCCGGCCCGGCACGGGCATACTACAGTACCATGTCCATGCCCGTGCCCATGCTTGTGCCAGGCACGGCACGCTATAGTGCCATGCCTTGGCACATGGGCACAACATGTGACCACGCACCGAACATGGTCAATTGAGCCGATGCCTGACGGGCGAGGCTCGCCGAGCCCCAAAAGAGCGAAGACGCGCGGCAGCGCGCCGCCGAAACTCTAATTTTTTTTAAAAATTAGGGTTTTGTCCAACCCGAACCTGATATTTTTCGGCCACTGGTCCGTGTCGGGCTGGCACGAAACAGTAACTGTGCTAGGTCGGCACGGAACAGTAACAGAGCCGGACCAGGCACGGCATGGCAGCCAGGTTGGGCGTCCTAAAACTGGGCCGGGCCGTGCCAGGCTGGCCTTGTTGATGCCTCTACACACACACACACACTAATAAAATAAAATGGAGAGTAGAAAAAAAAAGAAGAGAAATATAAAATATTTATTATACAAAAAATACATTGATTGACACAAACTAATATAAAATACGATCTAAAAATAATAATAATAATAATTAGTGAATTAAAAAATTAGTGGTCAATACTTTTTCTATCCAAAAATTTGTAGAAACGCATCTACAAGCTATAAGTGTAATTTGTCATTTTAATTTAATATTTATTATTTCTTTTAACTATCTCATTTTATACATAAGTGTCAGCACAAGATGTTTAATGCATGCTTTAAAAAATAAAAAAAAAAAATAAGAAAATTTATATGAAATATATTCAAAATATTATTAATTCTTAATATTACAATCAAATTACATTTTATTTTTTAACGAGGTGATAAAATTTAATGAAAAATAATAAAATTTAAAATATTCTTTAAAATTAGATAATCTTGAATAATTAATACAACTATCAAAAAAAAAAAACAAAATATTACATATCATAATGCATGGTTGCTGCTCTACACAATTTTTAAACATCTGAATAAATTAGATAGAATACGTTTCTACTAATAATCTAATGACATGCTAGATAAGATGCTCCAATATATTTCCTTAACTGACATGTCTCACAATTAATAAAAATTATTTTCTTTAAATTTTGTTTTATTAATTTTTAGCTTATCCACTAATAAATATTTAAGCTAAAATTATATAATAATAAGTGGGCCAATGATCAAGTATCCAAAGAGGCTTCGGAAAGAGGAGAAAAATAAATACAATTTAAAATAATTTTTTTTTTTCATATTAAAGGAACATAGTAAGTCTATGATCTAAGACTTTAAAGTGTGTAGGAGATCCACTTGAGATGGTAGACTGGAATAAAATAAGTCTTAAATACCCCTCCTGAGCAACTATAATGAGAGGGGTAATTAAGTCACAAATAGGTAGATAGATATAATCTTATTATAAATCTCTCTCCAGTGTGTCGCAATATCCCACAGATAAAGAAAATCACTATCAATTTTCTCTCTAGAAACACCCTTCATTATAGAACAAGTTATAATCTACGAGAGTCAAACAATAAGATATATAGTCTTCAATTTCATATTCAACAAATTGATAGAAAATGTAAAGATGAATTAGTTTTCTATCAAAGGGGAGATTTATAATAAGGCTAATTACGATTTCTATCCTTGCAACACATCATCAATGGCAGACATAGTCACAATTTTTTTTTAATCTTTTTGCATATAGTTGTAGTTATTTCTAATATTTTTTAATATTAAAAATCATTATTGATGAATATGTTTATATTTTTTTAATATTAAAAATACTATAGTGGGCCCTTATTTTTAATATTTTTTATTTCTTAGAGATGGACACACCCAACACGTGAGCCACCACAGAATTTTTTTATCTTTCTATATGGTTATTTTATTTTATTTAGTTTAAGCTTGAGAGAGAAAGAGGCTGAATATATCTTCACTTGTAAAATAAATATATTTTTTAGTTTATGAATTCGGGTCAGGTACGTCTGGCCCAATCACAATCCAGAATGAGTGGGCCCAACCCAATATATAGTTTGGCCCATGGGCCTACCGTGCCATATACCTAGAGGTGTCAAACGAGCCGGGCGGTCTGGGCCAGTTCAGCAGTGACTGGACCAGGGTGGTCTAATTATTTTAGAACAATAGGCCACGTGGCCGATTGTAATTGGCCGGTCATCCGTTATATTTTTACTCAACGGGTTTCTTTTGCGTGCACCTTCGGAGGTCGGCATGGTCCGGCACGACAAGTTTGACACCTCTACACGTACCGATTCGGGCAGCCCGAGCTGCCAATTGCAGTTAAAAGGAACAAAAATTGGTCAGTTTATGGGTATATGTTAACTACATACCTTGTTCCGAATGTTTTCGACAATAGTTAGCAGCCTTCGATATTGTGCTTGTCCCTCTGGATACTGAAACATGGACCTGACCCGCGAAAGTGCCTTTTGGATGCGCTCCTCGTTCTGTTTCCTCCCTTCTGTAAGAAAATCATAATCATCATGCGAGGGGCCAAAGCAAGGCAGATTAGAATCCAGAGCAAGAGCATCTCTTCTGAATCCCCGCAGACCACTTCTCTTGCGTCTCCAGCGCAGGATAACCTTCTCCAAAATGCCCACAGACCAAATAATCTTTCTGAACTGCTTCCTTGCCTGATGCCCCCTCACATGTGCCTTGCGAAGTTGAGAAATCAGTCAGCAAAGAAAACCAACTGATGCGAACAAAACATCAAAATTTAAAACACAAAAAAAAACACATAATGTGGCTTTAATTTTTCTTTTTTTTATGCCTCAGTGTTTGTTCATGATGGGAGCCTCAGTCTTCTTTCTTTTGGTATCGATCTACAGCAGATACGGTAACTAAATATCATGTGTGAAATTCATATGTGAATTTCTCTTGTTTTTTATACAGTACATACTTTTGGTGTTTATATATATATACATGATATCAGAGCTATGTTGTAGCATAGAAGATACTAAAGAATATAACATACGTATATATAAGCTGAATGAGTCTGATTTACTATGAGATCAAGTCTGACAAGAATATTATTGAGATTTAGTTTTATTTATGTTGTATTTTCTATATTTTCCTTTTTTTTATGAGAGCACCTATCTTGTGGACTGTCCCAATTAAAGTATGTGTTATTTTTATTTATTGAGGTTAATACTGTATATAATTTGTTTTGATTATTTGTTTTATATAATCAAATTATTTATGTTTTAATATTTTCATGTAAGTATAGAAAATAAAATATTAAGAAGCCGGGAATACATCAATAGTACAAATAACGAAGGTCTTGCTGTCCGGTCAGCAGGCCAAAAAAATTTTTGGAGTTAAGCCTGACTCGTCAGATGATTCGACTCGCTCTGGTTAATTGAATCGATAAAGTTTTAATATAAAATATTTTGTTTTTTATTATTTTGGGTTATTGTTTATCGCGATCTAAAACTTTCATCTTCTCTCTCTTTCTCTCTGTGCAATTTATCGTGACTGTTTCTACGCTGCACATACTGTAAGATTTTTTATTTGGTTTAATCTGTAACGCATAAACATTTTTTGATGGATGTAACTAGTCGTACTGAGCGATTAGTGAATCATGTTATTTCGTGTGTTTCTGTTATGGTTTTGTTTTGTTTTTTGATTCTACCGTGGTTAGATTGTGATTGTGGATTGAATATATTCGTTTATTACTATTTTTGTTGTTTTTTCTTTTTTAGTATCTTAAAATTAATACTATGGAAGCACAATTGCCCAACAGTTAAGGAAAACATTATATTTAATCACTTTCTATCCTCTCTCTCTTCTCTCTCTCTTTCACTTCTATGTCTCTATCTCTATCTATTTCTTCTTTTCTGAAATCCAAAAATCTCAATTGTTTGACAAGAATATTATTGAGATTTAGTTTTATTTATTTTATATTTTTTATATTTTTTTCTGTTTATGAGAGCACATGACTTGTGGATTATCCCAAATAAAAATATATGTGTTATTTTTTTTATTGAGGTTAAAGAAAACATCACATCTAATATGCTCCTCTCTCTCTCTATCTCTCCTCCTCTGAAATCCAAGAATCCTATTTGTTTGACAAGAATATTATTGAGATTTAGTTTTATTTATGTTGTATTTTTTATATTTTTTTCTTTTTATGAGAGCATCTGACTTGTGGACTGTCCCAATTAAAGCATATATGTGTTATTTTTATTTATTGAGATTAAGGAAAATATCACATTAAATATGTCTCTCTCTCTCTCTCTCTCTCTATCTTTCCCCCTTCAAAATCCAAAAACCCTAATTGTTTGCCAATAATATTATCGAGATTTAGTTTCATTTATGGTGTATTTTCTATATTTTCTTCTTTTTATGAGAGCACCCGACTTGTGGACTATCCCAATTAAAATATATGTGTTATTTTTATTTAATGAGGATAAGAAAACATCCCATTAAATCTCTCTCTCTCTTCTCTCCACCCCCTCCAAAATCCAAAATCCAAAATCCAAAATCCCTAATTGTGAACATGATGTCAAAGGGTTCTATGCGACAATGTGCAACATGCAAGCACCAGCACCGGAATGCTCTATACATGCAAGCCTCAGCACCAACATGTTCCATAAGTGTTTCATACATATTTTAGTGTTGATGTGTTCTAGTGGCTACAAGTTCAAAGTGAGTGGTGCAATGAGCTGCATGGTGCTGTGAAGTTGCTGAATATATATATATATATATATATATATATATGTATGTATATAAAGACTACTAACTTGAGCAATGATTTCTTTCTCTACTACTCTTTCTTTCGTCCACCTAACTCTGAACTCTTTGTTCATAAACTCAGGAGCTAACACTCATATCGCAATTATTCATACTTTTTTTTTTTACTTTTGTGGGCCTAAAATTTTTAATATTGTTATGACCGATAGTACTATTGAATGAGGTAGGGAACATGACAATGTCAATGTCAAGTTTACTTCTTTTATACATTTCCCTTTTAGACTTGAGTTTTGTAATAGATTAGGAAATAAAAAAAAGACTATCTCTCCAGTATAAATACAAATGTTCCGCAAAACCATTGATGGACTTTTTCGGACGACCTTTGCGGGATCTTCGGCTTCGCTCTCGCATTCTCATTTTTTCACTATCGCCTTCCTTCTTCCCTCTTTCTCTTTGCCATAGCAGGACGACATGAAGCAGGTATCGAAATGCATATGAGTTCAAGTGAGAAATACTATTTTTATTCAAGTTTCATGATAATTAATTTTTAATCAATTATTTTATCAAACAACTAAATAGTAACATTATTTTTTTTTTCCTGATGTTTCTGTGGAAGATAAGTAGATCATTCAAATAACATCATTAGAGGTTGTGCGATATGGACTGTACCTATTTTTCTCCACTCTCAGGAATCCCTCTAGAGGATTAGTCACAATTAATTCATTTATCGTGCATTCTCAGCTTCATTATCTTTCATTAAATAGCTTGAAGATGAAATCAAACATCAAAGAGATGACTTCGATTATTGTTATGTAGGAAAATGTACTAAAATTTTATATCTGACATGTCAAGAGGATATTAATAGGCAACTATTCTTTCTAATTTATTTAGATGTTTGGAGACCTTACAAGAGGACCACAAAAAAAGCTTAATATTCTATTACTTTTATTGATAATTGTATTAGATATATATGATTATATATTATTTAAAAAATATCTTAAATTTTATCAATCTTTATGACATTTTCAATTATATTTACATTCTACGACCTAGTGCCCTCGGACGAAGATATTTGCTATCGAATCAAGACAAAACCTCCAACAAATATATGTAATACAAAAACTTCCTATGCAATCAATTATCCCAGTAGCATGGTTTGTGAAATTTCATAGGAAATTAATTCGTTTAAGTTCACAAATATGTTATTGTCATTTCTTTATTTTTCCAAAGAAATCTTAATAACATGATAATTTTGCAAATTAATTACTTAAATCATATCTATCACAGAAAAAAATATATACTTCACGCTTTTGCATAGATTACTCTTTTAAGTCATATTTTAGCAGATAATCCTATTGATTTAAATATTGACTTTACTTTTGATACGATCCCTCTAGCTAACTCTACTACGTAAAAGAAAATTAAAAGAAAAATTAATTATTTGGAATATGACCAGACCAGATATAACATACGAAATCAATATAATTAATCATTTCCTAATTTTTCTATTACAAGTTCACCTTGAAGCAATTCTTTGCATACTGAAGTATATGAAGAAGTATCAATAACTTAGAATCTCCCTCATGAATCATTGACACTTATAGTTAATCAAATATTCAAATTCGAGTTGAGAACCGACACGTACTAAGAAGAGATATGCAATAGGACTTTATATTCTTCTTAGAGACAATCTTATATACTTATTAAAAAAAGAGATAAATAGTATTTCGAGATTCAGTGTAGAGACAGAATTCTAAGCACCGATGATAATTACTTATGAAGTACTTTGAATAATGCATCAGATCGAGTATAGACTTTCATATCCTATTATTCTTTACTGTAATAATTAAACAACAAAACATATAGTCTCCAATCTGATATTTTACAAGCAGATAAAGCATAGAAAGCAAGACTATTTCTTCAATGAGAAAATTTGGGATATGACAATTGCTAAAGCATAAATTCAAACAACAAAGCATCAAATGAATATATTCACGAAATCCTTAAAATAGTCATAACTTATATTTCTTTCCTCCAAATTAAATATTATAAACTTGTATACACTAGTTTAAAAGGAGAGGATGTTGTAGTTTTTAATTAATATTTTTAATATTTTTGATGGGAGCATCTAACATGTAAGTTGTTCCGATCATTTTTGTCTATTATATAAGAACATATGATATTTGCACTTTTATTAGTGTTATTGTATTATTTATTTTATACATGAGTTTTTAGAGAGCTAATAGTAACTCTTCGATAATAGATGATACTATATGTTTGAGTATGATTGACCAATCACTTGTACATTATGAACTTTGTGACTCTTTACTGGACAAATTGAGAATATCATACTCTAATCTTAGAAGAATTACTATAATAGAGTGTGAGAAATGCCAATCAGAAAAACAAACTAAAATTTACTATTCTACTCACCAAACTAATATAACCAAGAATTAATTTGATTTGATACACACAAACATATAAAGACGTAGCAAAAATGAGACCCAAGAGGGATTTTGATGCTTTGTTACTTCTATTGATTTTTGAGTATGATTGACCAATTTGATTTGATACTTCTATTGATGATTATACATAGTTTACGTGAGTATTTTTTTTCTATCTAGATCATATTTTTTTTTAAAAAAAAATTATTAAGTAATAATGCATTATAATATAACAATATTTTATATCAAAATTATTTAGCAAGCAAAGGAAAAGTAAGAGCCAAGAAAACATATTTAATTCATTACTTTCCCTTAAACATTTGAACCACCAATGAAGAGAAATAATTATCTATTGGCTATATCAGAACTTGTTAATCTACATTATGATGACATTTTGATAAAATTATCATATTTACCAATTATTATATATGAGATTGACTTTTAAGAGAGTAAAATTTGCCAAATAATAAAGTTTGCCTTGAGAATTTAAACAACATGGTAATCAACAAGCCTATTACAATCCTGATCTATGATTAGCCACCAATGTGGAGAGATAATTATTCATTGGCTATATCAGAACTTGTTAATATATATTATGATGATACTCTGATACAATTATTATAAATTATCAATTAGTACATATAAGATTTATTTTGAAGAGAGTGAAATTTCTCAAGAAAGAAAGTTTTCCTCGAGTCCAAACAACATGGTAATCCACAAGTCTACTAGAATCATGTTCTATGATAAGCCACCAATGAGGAGAGATAATTATCCAGTGGCTATATCAGAACTTGTCAATCAACATTATGATGATACTCTAATAAAATTATCATGTTTACCAATTAGTATATATGAGATTGACTTTGAAGAGAGTGAAATTTTTCAAGAAAGTCAAACTATTAAAATCCTGATCTATGATGAGCCGGACACTATGAAACTTTCCTACCATGAATTTAGAGTTTACAATAAGAGAACGAGACATGCAAAGCATATCCAAAGCAGAAAAAGTTTCCCAAGAAGTCAAACAATCCCATAACCTACACTATTAATTCTTATCTTCTGATTACTTTTTGAAAAACATAAATAAGTTGTACTCAATACATTGTAATAAGGATACCAACTTACATCAAATGGAGGTATACTACAAAAGCTTATATATTTTTTGGAGACAATCTAATTATCTGAAAAAATAAAAGATATATAGTTGTATCGAGATTCAATTATAAAGTGTAATTCAAGTTGATTGTGATATTTATATGTAAAATACTTTGAATCATATATCTAATTAAGAAAGATTAAAAGAGATCCATATTATTACTTCATAAAATAACAAACAAAAAATAAATTATAATAAAATTCTAATATATATAATACGTGCTTTAAATGGAAATGGCCAACATTAATATTAGCATGCCTTATTATCTATGTAATGATGCTATTAATCACAATAATATAAAAAATTTTATACTCAACAAAAAAAGTATGAAGAGAGCGAATACTTGTGACATGGATATCCATTGCTAAATTTACTACAAAAGAATCTACTATGAGATGATGAGCAAAAAATATAATAGATCAAATGGATATAGACATGCCTACCCTATAGCACCCAAATACCAAAATCCAAAGTACTCCTCTTGATAAAGTGACACTATAATATGATAAGTAAAATATAGTCATAGAAAAATCAATTGTCTTATAGTCTACAATATAGACTCTGAACCTTGATAAATTAATTATAACTCAGAGTGTAGTGTCTAATATCTCTCTTGAGTATGTCATGACATCTCACATAAAAAATAAGTCATTACTACTTTTCTACCTCTAAGAGTATTTATGTATGACGAAGATACTGTCCTTAATTTCGAGTGGACCATTCCTAGTGGTGGCATACAAATTTTAACCATTTTTTTATCTCAGTCACACACACTTTCACACAAATATTAATCAAAAATAAAAATTACTACAAACATTCATGATATTATGTAAACTTTCCAAAAAAAAAAAAAAAGATTTCAAATAACTTAGCTACCTACACACTGTCTCATGACCAAAACTAAGATTTTGTGTACTAGTGCCACCATGTCAGTCACCATGGAATCATAGTAGGGGTCTCAAAGAAGGTTATGCATTCGTGCAATTTTGTTGACTACAACTATTACTTACAAACAACTATTGGATCACCCAAAACATGTCACATAGCATCCAACAACCTCAAACTACCAAAATCAACGCAAAATACTCATCGTATGTGGGTATTTTATAATCATAATACAACGACACTACAACATCCATCCAAAATTGCTGGCGATTATTTTCATCGGCAATGCCAGAGCATGTAGGATCATTGGAAAGAAAATAGAAGAAAGAAAGAAGAAAAAAAATAAATTTTATTAATTGAAAAAATTTAATACAAATTATATATATATATATATATATATATATGATTTAGGATATAATAAAAAAATACAAATAAAATAACAAAAATAAAAAATAAACTAAAAACATGATAATCTTAAGGAAATAAGTATGTAATACTGCTCATAAATAAGTATAAAGAGACTGGTAGGTGAAAGCGTGAAAGGCTTAGCTTGAATAGATTAAACATAGAAGAGAGAGGAGACATGGAAGAGAGAGTGAGAGAAAAACTATAATATGATATTTTCATTAATTCAAAATATAAAAATAACACATATATATGTACCATGGTTGAAGCAGCTCACATGCCTAATGCTCCCATACAAAGAGAATAAGAGAAAATTGAAAAAAATACAATATAAACAAAATTAATCCTCAACAAGTAGAAAAAATATTAGGCATCATCAAGCTGCCTTTACATCTGTGTACATTTTTTTGGGATATAATAGTTACCTTCAAAAATAGAGAAACTATAATTTATGAATTTAATAGAAAGATAAAGTACACACTGCGTCACATATGCACCGACTCCACGTTTCACCTCTGCTGCACCATGTGCACACTGTGTCCACTGCACCGTGCACATGTTGTACACGTCCACTACATCACAGATACACACTACTATACCATGCACATCCACCACACGGAAACACATTGGAGCACAACACTGCACCACACAACAAAACTGCACCATGCACAAAACGATGACTAGAATATACTGGTGGAAATGCTTGCATGTCGCATGTCATCAACAGCACTGGTACACAGTACTACCACGCAGATACATTAGGATTTAGGATTTCGGGTGATAGACAAAGAGGAGAGAGAAAAAAGAAGAGACAATGATAGATAGAGAGTAGGAAAGAGAAAGAGAGGGTGAGAGAGAGAGAGAGGAAGGGAGATATAGATAGAGAGAGATAAAAAAAAAGAAAGAGATAGAGAGAGGGATATATATATATAGAGAGAGAGAGAAAAAGAGAGATAAAGAGAGAGAGAGAAAAAGAGAGATAAAGAGAGAGAGATATATAGAGAGAGAAAAAAAAGATAAAGAGAGAGACATAGAAATATATATATATATATATATAGAGCAAGACAGAGAGAGAGAGAGCAAGAGAGGGAGACAGAGAGAGATAATGGGAGAGAGATAATGGGAGAGAGATAAAGAAAGGGATATATAGAGAGAGCGAGAGAGGGAGAGAGATTAGGAAAGGGATATATATATATATAGAGAGAGAGAGAGGGAGGGAGGGAGAGAGAGAGCGAGAGGGAGAGAAAAAAAGAAAGAGATAAACAGAGAAATAGATATATATATATATATATATATATATATATATAGAGAGAGAGAGAGAAAAAAAAAGAAAGAGATATAGGGAGATATATAGAGAGAGAGAGAGCAAGAGAGGGTGAGAGAGATTAAGAAAGAGATATATATATATATATATAGAGAGAGAGAGAGAGAGAGAAAGGGAGAGATTAAGAAAGAGATATATATATATACATACATATAGAGGGAGAGAGAGAGAGGGAGAGAGAAAAAGAAAGAGAGAGAGATAAAAGAGAGAGAAAGGGAGATATATATATATATATATAGAGAGAGAGAGAGGAAGAGAGATAAAGAGTGAGATACAAAAAGAAATTGTAATATGGTATTTTTGATAATTCAAAAAAATAAAAATAACACATAAATATACCAAAGCTGAAGCAGCCCATAAGCCGAGTGCTTCCATATAAAGAGAAAAAGAAAAAACATGAAAAATACAATATAAACAAAACTAAACCTCCGAGTAGAAAAAGTATTAGGCACCATCAAAGTGCCTCTATCACTTTAATGGATTTTTGATAGAATAAAAAATCTTAGCTAAAAAAAAAGAGACAAATTGTCTTAAATGAATCAAATACAAATATAAAGTACAAATTATGACTACAATGATATGTAATCTCATTTAATCAAACACTTATTTACAGATATAAAATTTCTTGTTTCTCATCCTAATAGAATTTATAGTAAAAGTAACAACCAATTACACAATTTCAAATTTAAGCTTTCTACAATAAATAAAACATACAATATATGATTATCATTTCATTATAATAACAGACATATGATAAATCAATTATGGTTGCTCATATTTCCATCATAAATCAACCTATAAGCATTTTCATGATTTATGAGTAATATTAATTTTATTTTTCAAATATTTTTTTTAAACTTTAACAAGTACTTAATATAGTTAGGAATGTATGAATAGTATTAATCATTAGTCATGATTTATGAATAATGGAATATGCCATTTTGTTCCATAATTTTAACACTAATAAAAAATATATTTATGGCTACAGTTTGGGTCGAGTTGACCCGAGTAATCTGAACCCAACCCAGGGTTAACATTTTCTCAGGTTCAGGGTTGAGGTCAGGTTGAGAAATTTCAATCTTAATTAAATTTTGGTTGGGTTCAGGTTGAAAATTTGCAACCCGAAACAAGGCCAAACTCTAAGAAAAAATTCAAAAAAGTGAAAAAATCCAAAAAAAAAAAAAAAACCAAAAAAAAAAAAATCCAAAAAAAATTATTAGAAGCTAGCATATCGAAGTAATCTAATCCATGAGAGTATTTTCTTAGTGTACGGTGTAACCATCAAATTCAAGTGCCCACGTTGCCCAATTTTGAGAAAGACATGTTTTGGTTTCTAATGCCTATTAATAGGAGAGTTTGAGAGCTTACAACATCAAATTTAGAAAATTTGTTAAAATTTATATTTTTTAGTTATATATTATTTTAAAAAATTAATTATTTGATTATTTAATTTTTATTATTCTTTTTTTATTTTATTACTATGAATGATATAACCCAACACAACCTGTCCAACCTGACCTGACCCAACCTAAAGGCAACCCGACTTTCATATTGTCAAATTAGGTTGGGTTCAGGTTGATGAAATCGGGTTGAAACTCATGTTGGGTCATAGCTCGGGTTGACCTTTTTGAATCTGAGTCGGTTGACCTTTTTGAAGTCCTAAGTATTTTCTAGTCAAGTAAGGCCAGATGAGAAAAACCATCTCATATAATAATTTTCAACAATCATAAAATATAAAGCTTTCAAACTCTCCCATGCCTATAAATAGGAGAGTTCGAGAACCTATAGCATGAAATTTATAAAATTTGTTAAAATTTATAATTTTTAGTTTTATAAAATTAAAAAAAATTAATTATTTAATTATTTAATTTTTAATTATTATTTTTTTCATTTTATTGCTACAAATGATGCAACCCAATGCAACCCGTCCAACTTGAACCAACCCGGAGAAAACCTGACTTTCATAATGTCAAATTGGGTTGGGTTCGGGTTGATAAAATCGGGTTAAAATTCATGTTGGGTCATAGCTCGAGTTTACCTTTTTGAATTTGAGTTGGGTTTGGGTTGGCCGCCAACCCGACCCCACTCGCCCAAGTTGCAGTCCCAAGTATTTTCTAGTCAAGTAAGGCCGGATGAGAAAAATCATTTCAAATAATAATTTTCAACAAACATAAAATAAAAAGCTCTCAAACTCTTTTATGCCTATAAATAGGAGAGTTTGAAAGCCAAGAACATAAAACTTATATTTTTTAGTTTTATATTATTTATAAAAATTAATTATTTAATTATTATTATTATTTTTTTCATTTTATTACTACAAATGATGCAACCCACCGCAACCTGTCCAACCTGATCCAACCCAAAGTCAACCTGACTTTCATATTGCCAAATTGGGTTGGGTTCGGACTAATGAAATTGGGTTGGATCATAGTTCGGGTTGTCTTTTTTTAATTC
The DNA here is from genome assembly GCA_029783825.1 of Sapria himalayana. NCBI lineage: Eukaryota > Viridiplantae > Streptophyta > Magnoliopsida > Malpighiales > Rafflesiaceae > Sapria > Sapria himalayana. Next base: position 1,641,605 of record JAREIK010004728.1, on the reverse strand, counting down.
GAGTCGGGTTCGGGTTGGCCCTCAACCCAACCCAACCCGCACGAGTTGCAGCCCTAAGTATATTCAGGTTGTCTCATATAATGATTTTCAAAAACATAAAATATAAAGAAAAGCAACAATAATTCCACCTGGATTTTCACAATTCTTTGACGAATTATCAAAAATTCTTTTCTCTTCTTCCACCCACGAAACTTCTTCTGGATGCGGGTCGCAGCAGAACATGATACTCCATCAAATTTTGCTGGCTTGCGCATCTTGGCAACAAGAGAAATGGCATGCTCATTTAATATACGAGAGTCAGTATCTCTGCTTTTATCAGCTAATTGTTTCCTTTGGAATGATTGCATCCTGAATACTTGATATATGCGACTAGCAGCTTGAGTGGCATTAGTAACAGCAGAGAGCGAATCCTTCATGGACAAGAATTCGGGAAAATCACCTTCATTGATAGGTGTAGATGTCCGTTCCGAAATCGTCAGTACAGTTTTTTTCTCTGCATCTTCCAGTGTTGGATCTTCTGGCTTATCAGCCATTGTGAGGAAAGATAGATAGTTTGTTAGAGATGACTCTGCTAGTAAACCAGATATTCCTTTGTGTCCTTGAACAGAAGCAAGATCAGCCGGAGTTCTACCAAGTGGAAATTCCATTGATGGATCTGTTAATGCACCAGGAGCTGCACCAAGAGAGACGAGTACTGCAACAGTCTTCTCCCTGCGTTTACCAAAAACCAAGAACCAACATGAAATGGAAAGAAGGAATGAATGATTCACAAAAGATGACAGTTAAAAAGAGGTGAGATGGAGCTGCAACAAGTTGTACATAATTAATACTAGCAAAAATAACATGCACAGACTTATTTAATTTACAAAAGGTAAAATTTTCAAATAATAAAGATCGAGATCAAGACAGTAAGATACTACACAAAGATTAATATATCAGATATAATTAAAATTATAAAGTTAAACGTATTTGCATGAGAATAATACTGAGTTTGAAGATCACTTAGCTATAAAGTATGACACCACATAAAGATTAGCATATCAGAACTAATTAGAATTCTAAAGTTAAATATATTTACATGAGAATAATATTGAGTTTGATGATCACCTGACTGCAAAGTATGGCACCACACAAAGATTAACATATTAGACCAAATTAAAATTCTAAGGTTAAAAATATTTACATGAGAATAATACTGAGATTGATGATCACCTGACTATAAAGTATGACACCACATAAATATTAACATATCAGACCTAATTAGAATTCAAATGTTAAAAGTATTTGCACGAGAATAATATTGAGTTTGATGATCACATGATTACAAAATATGACACCACACAAAGAATAACATATCAGACCAAATTAGAATTCTAAGGTTAAAAATATTTGCACGAGAATAATATTGAGTTTGATGATCACCTGACTACAAAGTATGACACCACACAAAGATTAACATATCAGACCAAATTAAAATTCTAAGATTAAAAATATTTGTATGAGAATAATACTGAGATTGATAATCACCTGGCTGTAAAGTATGACACCACATAAAAATTAACATATCAGACCTAATTAGAATTCTAATGTTAAAAATATTTGCACGAGAATAATATTGAGTTTGATGATCACTTGATTGCAAAGTATGACACCATGCAAAGATTATTGTATCAGACCAAATTAGAATTCTAAGGTTAAAAATATTTACAAGAGAATAATACTGAGATCGGTGATCACTTGGTTATAAATACGACACCACACACAGATTAACATATCAAACTTAATTAAAATTCTAAAGTTAAAAGTATTTGCACGAGATTAATATTGAGTTTGATGATCACTTGGTTGAAAAGTCCTTGTATTATATGTAAGACAGTAAGAATTAGAAGTCATATCTTAGTATGATTATAAATTATTCATTTAATGATTGTGAATCCCTAATTCAAGACTCATTAGCAAAATCTCTCTGATTTTTTGAGATAAAATTATAAAGATACTAATATCTCCAAGACAATGTACTAAGCAAAAGTCTTATATACCCAATACGACATTCATAAATCACAAAATACCCAAAACACCCTCATGCTATGAGAATTTTTTATACAAATCAGGGAGAGATTAATATATAAACAGCACTATAAATTATCTAATCAAATAATGTCAAACATACAAGAGTTTTCACTTAAAGTAAAAGAAGTACAATTATTATATCCAATATCAAAGAAGTAAACACTGGAAATCAATTAATCATACAAAAGAATATCAAAAAAAATAAAAATTAATATTTAAAATAAGTTATTTTAAAATAAAATTTACTAAAAATAAATAAATAAATAAATAAAAGACAAAATAATACAATTTGAATTAATATTTTTGTAACTAATAAATCAAGAAATCAAATGACCAACGACTACTATAATACCGATTATACTAGTAAAAAGGATCAAAAGCAAAAAGTGAAATCTCTAATAAATTTATTTGCTCTTAATCATTCACTTGAGAATCTAGAGTAAGAATAAAACATTAAAAAAATAATTGTACCTAAAAGTTAAGATATATTTATAGTGAATAAAAGCATGATACATTGGGATGTCATTTTATGTGGGAAAAGAAAATTGAAGATCAAAGAACCTAGCTTGGCTCTCCAAAGAAAGATGATCAATGTTGATCACTCACAAAAAATACTTGTCAAAAATAAAATCAAGTCACAAGAATAACCTAGTTTGATTCTTTAACTTTTAGAGATAAGACTGTTGAGTTATTAACCTTTTCTAGATCGATATTAAAGTTAAAACCTTGTACATTGGGTATATCCTTCATTTATTCTTTATTTTTATGATTTATTTTATTATAGATAAGAGCACTCAAATATATGAATTATAATGGTCTAATTAAATTATTATAAATGACACCCCTTGTATGCTATTATCATGAGTTTTCAATGGATGTCTAATATTTTTGTTTAATTTAATTATAATAGTTTTGTCTAATTAAAGCTAAAACACTATAAAGTAGAAATCATAGGATTTCTAGAGAGAGAAAAAACATGTTCATTACAATAGCACAATATGCATGTGCACTACATGCAATAACACATGCATGTACCCTATCAACTACCAAAAGAGCACAAAAGTATGCCCCCTCCATTGCTCATCCATCACATGGAATGTGATGAATATAAATGTCTACTATGTCGATGTCACAAAAACATTGTGTGCAATGAGGGTGCATTGTATGAGCGAACATGCCATGTACACCTAGCTAGGAATAGTGGGTGCATAGTGTATCGGTGTGGTGTGTTGCGGTTAGGTATGTGACACCCTAACCAAGTAAATTAATTGATGCATGGTGATCTATTCCAGTTGTAAAATAACCCTAATGAAGTGTGATGTTTTGTGTGCATTGTCATGAGCGATGGATTAAATGTGGAGCACCATGGGTATAATATATGTGGTTAATTGAAATATTTCACAAGTTTTAGTTATATATGAAAAAACAAAAAGTATACCAATTACTTTATGGAGACTCAAATTAGAATTACTCACAAAGGATGCTGAGAATTTGCATGATATTTTTTAGTCAATAGATAATAAATCACCTAGCAAATAATTCATCTAGCAATAAGAAAAAAAATTGACTACTAACTAATTCCCATCTATTGATTGACATGTATCAATATATTGAATTAGATCATATATTAATTTTCTTAAGTTATATGACATACAAGATCATTATAAGAATCGACAATATCAATTTACTCATTTCAGACAACATAAATATACAACACAATATCATAATTTATTATATGAACACTAGAGAAAATTAGACAGCATGGATAGATCACTATTCATTTTGCCTATTCAATTCAGTTAGCCAAACAACACTTAGTTTTTTCAGCAGAGATTGATATTTCAGAGACAATGAGACAGATGAAATAGTTTTTGTCCTGAAATACTAATACTCATCATTATATGACTTTTCAATATTCCAAAACAAGATCTTGGGTGATAGGAAATTTCCTACTAGACTATAGTTACATCATTGAGCAATTCTATTTAAATAAAAAAGATTGAAAGCTACTAATGAAATATCTCATTATACAAATTCTTATTGTAGAAGGAATATTAGTTGTGACAGAAACAAAGAAAAGAGAGTTTCAATTCAATACACATACTGTAAGAGAATGAGCAGCACTAGAAATAGATATTAAGAATTACTTCCAAAGAGAAAACTAAGAGCACTATAAATAATTATAGATTAATCGACTATCAAAACCATCAATTAATCCTCACATAATTCTCCAATCATAATTCATAATGAAAGAGAATATTCAAGATTTCTTCCAAGTAGACAACAACAAATTCTTCATGATGTTTAGATATTATATACATTGTGACATGTCCTTACTTTTAATTATTGAGACATGTTCTTACTTCCAAGCCTTAAAAAACTATTTGTTATTATAATATTAAACTTATTATTTATTTCTTTATGTATTTTATTTATTTTTAATTATTCTGTTTTTGACTCATTTTAATAAATTACTTTTCTAAATAATTTAGCTATGATATTATTTTCTTTTCTACTAACATTTATTTGTAATATTAAAAAATTTTGAGGAAGATATTTATTAAGATTGAGAATGATAGATTGTAAATTTTTTTTTTCTATAGTAAGATGCACAATTAACTCATTACTTATACATTGTCGACTTAATTATCTATCATTGACAAAATTGAATATACCACATCCTAGCATCAAAGTTATCTCCATACTAAATTATATGATATGTTAGTTAATAAAATATACTAGAGATCTTCATCATGCTAGTCAGATTATTGTGAGCGAGAACCCATTTGATCTTATATACCTCAGATATGTGAGAATCTACAAAATAAAAGATTCGGAAGATATTTAGATATTTTATTATTTTTATTAATTATAATATGTGATTTACATGATTATTTCATTTTTATTTATATAAATTTTTTAGTTATTTCACAAAGAAAAATGAGTATATTATTTACATGTCATGTGATTTACGTAACAAAGCAATAGAGTATATGTCAAAAAATTTCAAAAACTAACTATATTGATCATGATATTATACACTAGACATTATTTGCTAGTACTCCTACAAAATAGGATTGTATAAAAAAACAAGTACTTGATTGACATGACTCGAATACTATTCTTTGATAGAAGTATTTGAAAGTGATTTTTGAGAGATATTATATTAAAAACAATCAACCTCATCAGTTAAATGATTTTTTTCGTTATTTTTCATCATTTATCATTTTGATCTACATGTCATGTGATCCCTTCCAAAGATGAGATACAATTGCACCTAAGACTTTGTGATGTACCTTCTTGATTACTCCAATAGCCAAAAAAATATTAGTATTTTTTACTAGAGTCAAGCATAATATTAGTAAAAGTTGACATTATTTTTTTGAATGGGACTCATGTTTCAACGAGACATAAAAGTGAAAAAAGACTAAACGATAAATATGTATGCTTTACTTTTCTTCACTCCTCTACACTCTAATTTTGGTGCATTATGAGGAGTGAAAATCTTCTACCGAGTATATCTAAACATGTTGGTCAACATTACGATGCAATGGACAAAAAAAATTCCCAATACAGAAACTCACCCTTGAGCCTTTATGACTAAATAGTCTATAAGTCCACTACAGTTACGGCCCATGATAAGTCAGGATAAAGATATTTGATTATCCAAAATTTAGTATTTATAATAGAAAAATAATATACAAAATCAATTCACAATATATAAGAGTCTTAATGATGTGAACAACAAATAAGAGCTATCAAATAGTCTGAGTTCACATTATGATGATTTTGCAATCAACTCCTTTATTCTTAGTTTCATATCGCACTCTTAAATAAATAAAAATTATACTCAACATCATATTTTTCTTATGACTTATTCCCCCATTTACTTCTTTTATTATTTCTTCTGATAATTAATGAAATAAATATTATTCACTTTATTACAACTTGAGAACTAGTACCTCGATCTTCCAAACTTTATATTATAAACTGTCGATGAGTGTTTATTGGAAAGATATGCCCAAAATTTTATTTCATTGTCATATCTCATAAATATAAAATACATTAACTAGACATAAAAAATATTATTTATATGGTAAGCAAGTAAAGAAGGGGTGCTTAAAGCATTCATCTAGATTTTGATTAGTATATTAAGATTCAATTTACAAATTAGGAAAAATATTGTATGATATGAAATAATATCTAAGAACCCAATTAGTAGATTTTCATAGTCAATTACTTGTTTTGACCGACACTAGTGTATTATAGATTCCATTATGTTTTTCTATAGTTTTAATGGCATGTTGGTGTTACTTATTATGTTATTATGAAAAATAATAAATTATAAATCACTCAATTCAAGAAATACTCTCAATCACAATTCTAGATGAATCTTAAAAAAATAATATTTTGGCCTGCATATGTGTTATAAATTTTTCTTTATTTTTTCAGAAAAATCCTGATAAAAGATTGATCTTATTTAATGTGTAGATGAATGATATTGTTATTATAGAAGATAATAAGTTAAGAATCATATAATTCAATAAAATATCAACAATCATAAGTCTAGATGAATGATTTTAAAATACTCATATGGTGACACTTAAAAGAAAAACACTAAATCATCATTTTTTTTATTTTTTTTTATAAAAATTATGCCTTGGTATAATGACGAATATTTTTGTTCAAATATAATAAATCTTGGGTTCGAGACTTATGAGTCATAATTTTTTTTTAATTTTCATGAATATATTATCAAAATATTGACATTCCTCATACCAAATACTAAGTAGGAGTCTTGTACACTAATTATGACTCCCAATTTTATAGTTACAAATCTACCTTTTCTATCCTTGATAATTGATAATGCTAATGAGTATTCTTCTCTAAAGAAGTGAGTAAGAACAGTGGAGGGTATTGCCAGTGGTAGATAAGATTATTTTGTAGATTTCTATGAAAATTAATATTTTTTAATTATTTATAGATATTTTTTATTGTGTTGAATGCATAGTTATGAAAGGCGTGTCTGAGGCGCGCCTAAAGCTCAGGCGCCACCACTCATGGGAAAAATGCCTCGCTTCAGGCGAGGCATGGTGGGTGAGGCGCAGCAGGCGTACACTTCTAGTTTCGGCGGCGGCAGGCGTCGAGTCGGGTACGCCCTTCTTCTCCTTCTTCCTCTTATTCTCCTCTCCATTTTTTTGCCGGATTCACCTTCGGAAATGGGGAAATTTCGTCGAAGAAGAAGGACAAAGCAACGGCGGGAGAAGCAGCGGGAGAAGCGGCGAGAGGCAGAACCAGGTGAAATGCATGAGGAGCACGTCAGGGAAGACGACGTATTCGGCTAATCCAACTCAAAACGACGTCATTTTGGGTTGGGTTATATTTTTTTAAAAAAATCAAAACGACGTCGTTTTGAGGTTCTGATTTAAAATAAAAAAATGCTACCTCCAAAATGATGTCGTTTTAGTCTTCCAGGAATCAAAACGACGTCGTTTTAGAATAATGTGATTTTAAGCCCTATAAAACCATCTCTTTCTCGGGTTACACCCTAAAACCCTCAAAAAAACCCTCCCAAAACACTCTTAAGGCCGAATTGAAGAGGAGAGAAGAAGAAGAGACTTAAAAGGTATTTTTTTCATTTTACCTATTTTTGTTGTGAAAAAATTCTTCAAAAGGTTAAAAAACATTTTCAAAAAATACTTAAAAACTAAGGGAACATTTTTTGAATAATACTTTGAAAAAAATATGTAATTTTCAAAAAACTAATGCAGAAAAAAGAGAAAAAAATTTTGAAAATTAACAAAAAATAGAAAAAAATTATGCAAAAAATTATGAAAATTATGAAACAATTAGAACAAAAATTATAAATAGTTTCAGTTATTTAGCAAAGATTGAGTATGTTTATAATTTATAGATTTATAATATATAATATATTATGTATATGTTTTTATTTTTTTCTTAATATATTTGTCATTTTATTATAGATTTGTTGTAAAGTTACATAAAAATGGACAAAAATATTGAAGTTGAAGTAGATGCCCCAAGTGGGAGAAAAGATCTAGAATGGAAATATGCTCGTTTATTAAATGAGAAAGATACATGTACACTCATTTGTATTTTTTGTGATAAAGTAACTAAAGAAAACATTTATAGATAAAAGCAACATCTTGTTGGAGGATTTAGAAATTCAAAAAAGTGTACAAGATATCCCGAACATGTTAGAAAAGAAATAGAAGATTATATGCTAGCCAAAAAAACTCAAAAAAATCAAATAAAATTTGGAAGTCATAATGTAAATGAGGATATGTTTGGGTTCCAAGATATAGATGATGAAGACCCAAAGATTACTAGCAAAAGGAAAAGAAAAGATGTTTCTAGTGGTGGTAGCAATGGAGGGAGAAGTGGTGGTAGTGTTAGTGGTAGTTACATAAAGCGAATATGACAGAAAGGTCCTATGGATCATTTCTTTACTCCTAATCCAGAAATGATTATTCAAAATAGAAAAAATACTCAAACTACTATCAACAATGCATACAAGAAAGAGGTCAAAGAGAAAGCTGATATACTATTTTGTAGATGAATATATAATGCTGCGATTCCATTTAATGTAGTGAACTATGCTAGTTTCCAACTAATGCTTGAGGCAATTGAGCAATATGGTGTGGGTTACAAGGGACCAAGTTTTCATGATGTAATGTTTACTAACCTCAAGAAAGAATTGACTCTCACAAAGGCTTCAATGAAGGTTCATTTCACAGAATGAAAGCAAAATGGATATTCAATTATGTCAGATGGATGGACTGATAGGAAGGAAAAGTCATTGTTGAATTCTTTAAGAGGGACCGTGTTTATGAAATCTATTAATACTTCTTCTATAGTCAAGACGGGAGAAAAATTATTTGAATTACTTGACAGTTGAGTCGAGGAAGTTGGTGAAGCCAATGTTGTTCAAGTGATAACAGATAATACTTCAAATTATGTGACGACAGGTACTTATAATTTAATTTCAAATTTTTATTTACTTATTTATGTAAGTGATTACATCTATTATCTATTTATTATGTGTTTAAATTATGTAGGAAAGTTGTTGGAAATGAAAAGGCCACATTTATATTGGACACCATGTGCCGCACATTATTTTGACTTGATACTAGAAGATATTGGAAAACCATCACAGATCAAGAAGACAATAGAGAAGGCCATATCCATAAGCGGATATATCTAAAATAGAACGGGTTTGCTCAACATGATGAGGCGATTTACTGAGCAAAGGGAGTTGTTAAAGCCTGCTAAGACTCGGTTTGCAGCGGCCTTTATCATCTTATCCCGTATCAATGAACAGAGAAACAACTTAAGGAAGATATTTACTAGTTTAAATTGGACGGAAAGTAAATGGGCAAATGAGCAAAATGGAAAAAAAGTAGCCAATATAATTTTCATGTCTTCTTTTTGGAATACTATAGTATTTTGTTTGAAGGTGTCAGACCCTCTAGTACGTGTGCTCCGTTTGGTGGATGGTGAAAAGAGACCTCCTATGGGTTACATTTATGCAGCCATGAAAAAGACGAAGGAAATCATCATCAAAAACTTTAATAAGAATGAAGAGAGTATAGAGAAATCATGAAAATTATTGATAGGAGGTGAGAGGTTCAATTTCATCGGCCTTTGCATTCAGCTGGGTATTTTTTGAACCTACAATTCTATTATGATACAGAAGGATTAAGAATTGATATAGATTCAAAAATCTTTGAAGATGTATGTAATTACATTTCGAGATTGGTGAAAAACAGAGATGAACAAGATACAATTATATCACAACTCGATTTGTACATGCATGCTAGAGACCTTTTTGGTAATGAGTTTGCCTATTAGAACAAGGAAGACTAAACCTCCAGGTTAGTCCTTTAGTTTTGTTAATTAGTGCATTGAAATTATTATATATGTTTGGTTAAAATAGGTAAAATATTCAACTAATAATTTATTTATATTAATTATAGCTGAATATTGGGGTATGTTCGGATCAAGTGCTAGAAGTTTGCAAAAGTTTGCATTGAGGATTCTCAACCTAACATGTAGTGCATCAAGTTGTGAAAGGAATTAGAGTATCTTTGAGAATGTAAGTTACTAAAGCAATAACATGCAATTGAATTTGTGTCGTTAAGTTACAACATTATTTAATGTAACTTAGATTCTTCAAAACTAAAACATTAAGATATAATCATGAAAATTATTTGTTTTTTAAGATTCATAGCAAGATGAGAAATAGGTTGGACCATCAATGCTTGAATGATTTAGAGTACATTAAGTACAACTGAACCTTGATGAAAAGATACACTGAGCGTCATACCATTGATCTCATTATCTTGAAAGAAATAGATGATGGCAACGAATGATTGATGGGAAGAATGAAAGATGAAGATGTTGCAGAAGATGATTTGGTATTTGAAGATGATGATTTAACATGAGGTAATGTTGCAAGAGCTAGTGGAGCTGAGGAGCTTATGATTTATACAAGAGCTAAACCAAGCAAAACACAAATACCAACACCAAAACTAAAGTCAAGACCATCTAACTCTAAACATACTCCTACTCTTGCTTTGATTGATGAAGATAAAGAGTTGATCTATTTATCAGGAGAAGAAGATAAAGAAGAGGGAGAGTGAAAAATTGATGATGGAGATAATATTGATGAAGACTTTCTTGATTTAGATTTAGATGTAGATACATGAGTATTTATTTTATTTTAGAACTTTGAATGTTTGTTATTTTATTTTGAAACTTTGAATGTTTGGATAATGGGAGCACTATTAATATTTGATTTTTATCTTTGATATTCTTTAGTTTATTATTAGATGAAAATTAAAGACTATATTTAGTAAAATGTATAATTTTTATGTGTATTAGGCTGGGTGCGCTCAAATAAAAAAGCTCGCGTCTCAAGTGCATATTGCGCCTTAATACCCCAAAAAGCTTTTGCACCTCAGTGCGCCTTGCGCCTTAAATAACTATGGTTGAATGTTTGTCCTTATTATTTACAATTTATTCTTCGTAAATGATATTTCATTATTACATCTAAGAGTTATTTATGAGTTATCACATGTATGTATTTTTTAGTACTTGAGTTTAATTCAATCACTATATATTGATATACACCTAGCATCCATAGCACACAGTTCAAGCAAGGTGTCTACTTTGCCACTTAGGTGTGCTGGAAGCCTTGTAGAAATATACCAACACTTATACAATTCTTTCAACAAATCGATCACAAAACATATATGCTAATCCAACTAAACCAATAGAGAGCATATCTAAGACCATTTTGAAACTTAAAAATGCCAAGCCAATCCATGAAGAAAGCTACAAAGACAACACCCAAAATTCTTGCCTTCCATAGAATGCAGCCCAATGCAGGGCAGTCCATCCATTTGCATCACGGAAATTGATATTGATCCCAGAAATGACAGATGGCCTCACAGCCCAGTCAAACCCAAGAGCAGAGACTAAATGCAGTACACCTTGTCCACCACAACCTAAAACAGTTGGTCCTTCACTACTTTCAGCTACCATATGAACAAGCCAGGAGTACAGCTTCTCTTTCATCAGTTTTAGAAGAAGCTGCCCCTTTACTTTGTGCTGGACCAAATCATCACCTGTGAATTGCCCATCCATTTGGCTGTTTTCATCTTCATCCTTCAATAGAATGAGACTGTATACCAACTCCTGTTTTCCTTCAGCATCATGAAGAGGATGAGTTTGACAGCTTGGAAATTGCAGAGATAAGAGTTTTTCAAGTTGTTGATGAAGATGAATCTCACTTGTGTCAGCATAAACATTCAACAGATCAGCATCAGCAACATGAATAAAGCCCAGCCGATAATCAAATTCTCTTACTTCACTACATGCCAGTCTGTTGGAACAGGTAACATAAAAAGGAACTGTACCAACAATGTGAACAGGAGCAAAGCAACAGAGAATCCCATCAACCAAAACCTTTGCTGCAACTTCCACCTCTCCAAACATACAGGACCAATTATGCTTGGACACCTCCTGATGACCCATCAGAAATGTTCCGATTATATGAACCTGAAATATAAAAAACGAGAGACCATTGTTTTAACTTTTGATTTCACTATGTTTATTTGCATTTATGAACTAAGAATGCTCTCGTGACCATGTCATTCCTAGTAACCTGGGATGTTCCTCATGTATTTGTATGTATTTATTATATTTTTATATTATTTTCACATTCTGACGAAGAATAACTATACTTTTCATGGTAACATAACATATGTAACTGTAATTGTGTGCATTTATTAAGTCACCGCTGCAGCCACTGCCCATCATACAAGGGACATGCCCAATTCCACTTCTCATGTTCATCTAAAAGATCATGAATGATTGACAATATTTGGAGGGTGTTTTGGCCACGATGAAATTTTACAGTTTATTTTTCAGATATCATGTGTCCTTTTTGGAATTCTCGATGTTTCTCAGTCTAATCACTTTCTACCATCAACTCATGTATATTGATTGAAGAATAATGGGCCAATTAATATCACATAGAAATTAGATTGTTATAATTTTACATACAAAGTACAAATCTTTGTGTAAAGAAAACATACATGATACCAATGTATTTTAAACAAGCCAAATAAACCCTGATGCACATACAAGTAATAAACAAAAATAAAAACGTATAGGATAACCTATTTTTTTCATGTGATATTGATGTAAAGCATATTATTATCTCTCTCTCTCTTTATATATATATATATTCTCTATTGGAGATAGTGTTTTTATGTGATTATAAATACTTTTATTTAAGTATGATAAATTTCATGTTTGAGACATATTAGATATAATTTCTCAAAATTTTGAGAATAAGACTGTCAATATGTTAACCTCTCTCATATCTCGTACTAAAGTAGAAGTCTTATATACCGAGTACGATCACCATCTACATTTCCATTCATACAACAACTCATGTTTATGTATGAAGATTGTGTTACCTTATTTGGCATTCATGATATTTTTCAATCTAATTACTTTCAACCATCAACTTATTTTTATTGTCTGAAGAATAATTAGCTAAATAATATCACATAGAAAATTAGATTGTAATAGATTATTATACAAAGTACAACTCCTCATATAAAGAAAATAAACAAGGTACCAATGTATTTAAAATAGGCCAAAAATATCCTAACACACATACACTATTGAGTAATTCATAAGCTAAGAATTTAAGTAGAAGATGCACAAATAATAAACAATTATAAAAACCTATAGGATATCCTATTTTTTTCCACGTGATACTGATATACAACATATTATTTCTCTCTCTCTCTCTCTCTCTCTCTATATATATATATAATTTTTTAATTAGAAATTTAACTTTGATATGATGACAAATACTTTTATTATGCATAGTAAATATTGAGTTCGAAACTCATTAGATGTAACCCCTGAATTTCAAGATTAAGGTTGTCAAGATATAAATCTCTCCCAAACCACAAGCTAAAGAATGAGTCTTATGCATTGGGTATGATCTCCATCTTCATATTCATACATATTATTTTTATATTTTTTGGAAAATAATGAAACAGATTGTTATCTTTCACTTTCTTCTTTTTTCTTCTCTCTCACTCTCATTTTTCTTTTTTCTCTATAAAACTTAAATGTAAACAAAAACCCAAATTGAACAATTTTGTTTATTGATGATTCACAATTTATATAATCATTTCTTTTTTGCTCTATATTGATTTTTTTTTTATTTTTGAGTCATTTCGTAAATTAATAAAAACATAAAAAGATAAATAATAATACATTAGAGTATTTGTTGATTTGTTTCAACACTTACTATATAGATTATAAAATAATACATTAAATTTTCTATGTCGGCACACCTACAAAAAATGATGATGCAAAAAGAAAAAATAATTTATCTTATCAACCAGATACATTCTTCTATTCTTTGTTAAGGTATGCTCTTTCAATTTTTGTATCATGAAGAAAAATTATTTGATATGTCTCCCAAAATCATTGAAAATACTTTCTTTTGTTCACATTTTATCCTCAGGACAAGATAATATTACACTTAAGCTTTGAGACGTGTCTTGCTTAATTGTTTTAGTATCCAAAAAAATATAAATACTTTTTACATTAGTATGATAGAGTTTTAATGACTAGTCATATTATCTTTTTTGAGCAAAACTTATTTACCGTGAGCCTAAGCACAATAAGAGTCCAAATAAAATATTTGAGCCTATTTCTTTTTCATACTCCTATGTTATCTAACTTGAACCTCCAATTAGGTGAGAGAATTACTCGTTAATTATATTTCAATTTATTAATCCATATTATAATGATATTCCTATGCAGTCATCATATTTACCAACAAATATAAATTAATTAACTCTAAAGACCATTAGATTTCCTTGGAAGTGAAATTTACATCAAGTCCAAATGACATAGTAGTTCACAAGTCTAGTCTAATTATGATCTATAACGAGTTGAAGAATGAGAGAGATAACCATTCAGGACTTGGTATTTATATTACGAGAATAAGACATACACAATTTATTCAAAATAGAGATAAATTTATTAAGAAGTCAAATAATCTTATAATTAACAACTATGATCTTGATCTTCAAATTACTATCCAGAAAAAATATAAGTTATATCCTACACCTAGCAAGGATTAAAATATTGATTTTTATGGATATATCGGTACTTAGATTTTACGGATATATCAGATATATCGAAGATATATCAGTGTGTATTTGTATATGAGCACCAATCAAAGATAGATATAGACTTTAATGAATATATCAATATTAGAATTTATGGATATATCGGAGATATATCGGTGGATATATCGAAAATTTTTATCATTGACACACAGTCACATAAGTTTTGTCATACTTATAAATTTTTTCTTCTTTTATTTCTATTAGTACTCTTCTTGACAATACTACGATACCAGATTCTTCATTTGGGGTATTATCTCACCTATGATAACATAAGACTATATTGAAAGAAATAGATGTCATAGAATCTAATAATACTTGAGTACTTGTACTTGAACTTTTGAAAAAGTTTGTTGCCAGTAACAAGTAGATATTCATGGTGAAGACAATTTTAGATGGGAAAATAAATCATCATAAGGAGTGACTTATTTTGAGAGAGTTCACTTTGATAATTCAATGTGCATTATCAAAATATTCTCTTTATTTGCCAAAATGATCTCCATATTTATTCTTACATCACTGATATCTTACAGATAAAGAATACACCAACTATCTAAAAAATATATTTTTCATTATAATAATCTTGAGGAGGTATATATCAAACAATCACCTTAGTTTCAAACAGAACAATCAAATATAATTTATTGATCATGAATGATATAAGATTTTAAACAGTCACCAAAAACTTAGTTTCACAAAATTTTTATAGGTAATTATAATGTTTGGTTTATGCATGTGTGTTATGAATTTTTTTAGATTTTTAAGATTTTTGACAGTATGATAATTTTATTTATTGTGTATGTAAATATTATTCTAAATATAAGAAATAATAAATTAATAATTAATCAATTTAATGAATATATTTAGTCACAGTTCTAGATAAAGAATCAAATGAGGCTCAAACATTTTCATAGGATAAAGATAACCTACTCCATATGATAGATACATTTCCAGAATTTAGTTTGTTGGATTGTACTCCAACCAATACTCCAATTGACCTAATTATTAAGTTCTAGTCCGATGTTACTCCTCCAACTGACTTAACTATTTTCAAAAAAATCATATGAAATATTAACTATCTAAAAATCAATAAATTATATATAACTTATTCAAATTGTATAGTTACTCATTTTACAAATCCTTCTCGACAGATTCATCTAGAAACAATACTTCGCTTACTGATATGTACAATGAAATTTGCAAGACTTAAAATCTCTTTCATTGATTATGAATATTTATAGTTAGTCAGGATTTCAAATTCAAATTAAATACCAGCTCGCACTGAGAGAAAGATCTACTACAAATTTTTATAGTTTTCTTAGAAGAAATATTTTCTGATAAAAAAGTAAAAAAATAAATGATTTAATTGAAATCCAATACAGAAATAAAGTTCAGGTCAATAATAATGATTAATTACATGATAGTTTAGAATCTAATACCTATTTAAAGAAAATTCATGATAAAATATTGGTCAATATTTAAAGAAAGTATATAATCTTTAATCTAATATTTTATGAGCACATAGAATATATAATTACATGTTATTTCTTCTTTGATGAAAATATTCATGATGAAATATTACTATAGTTTATACTCAAATAATTGGTCAGTCATTATAATTTTTATTAATATTTTGAAAAGACATCAACTTATCTTTATTTTCTTAAAGCTTAATATTCTAAATATTTTAACCCCAACTTAAGAGAGAGTATTGCAGTTTCAGTTTTTTTATTTATAATTTTAATGTATTTGTTAATAAGACATAATTGTAATTTTATGATAATTGATAGCTGTGCAAGTGTTATGATATCAATAAGCAGATGCTTGAAATTTTGCCCCCAATACACATATTATAGGAAAAATAGATATGCCAAAGATAGGCATTAGTAGTTATTTTGAAGATAACACTAAGAATACAACACACTATTGGGAGAGACGAGATGATTATCAAAGTTAACCATAAGTCATCACAAAGTCTTCCCTATGTAACCCATGTTGAAAAGAAATATTCGAGATTCCTCCCAGCATGACAGTAACAAGCCTTTCCCAACCTTCAAGTACAACAATTCTTGTATCTCATTCCTCTGCTTCATACACATATATTATTAAACCAAGAGCCAAACACTATATTACAAGTAATTATTCTCTTCTTACTATATTTTATTTATGTTATTAAATAACATGTTAGTCAATTATAATCTTTCAAAATTTTATTAGATAAAACAATATTAAAATTAACTCATAGTTTATTTTATATATTTTTTTCTTAGGATTATTTGCAGGATTGGAAGATTACAAAGAAAACTTATTTTAAGATTGAATATCTCCTCTATAATATGGTAGGATCCCATGATGATAAGTATTTAAACACATTAGATTATTTATTTATCAATTCTTAATTTGGTCACCCATCGTGAAGTATTAGACATATCAACTAGAAAAAAATATCAAAGTTTCCTCTTTTAGATGCTAAATTAATGTGAGTAACAATTTATTTGATCTGATATACTTAGACATATAAGAACCTAATAATTAATTATCTTTATTGATAAATATTCCTAGCATACATGAATATTTTATTTTTTGTGTTAGATCAAAAGTATTTTTTTATTATTTTTTAAATATTATTTAAATGATAAAAAATCAAATTTATAAAAATATTAAAAAAATAAGTAATAATTTATTATGATATATGTCAGATAATATTTCATATTTACTATATAGATCACAATATTATAGATTAGATTTAAGCCTCGAGTCCAAATGATTTAGTAGCTCATGAGTTTACTAAAGCTTCATCTTAGATAATGATAAATATAACTTCTAATCTAGTATTTCATTATAATACAAAATAGATATGGATGAATTATTTTTTTCTTTAAGAAGAAAATTCAAGATATAACTACTGGTACAACCTAATCCTATAATAAATTAACAAACAAATATTTTTACAAAGTCACGAATCCAGATGCTCTAATTTTTTACATACTAGCTTGAAGCCTTGAAGTGAGCATCATAATTTATAAATTTTTTTTCTTTTATTTTTTTATATTGAATTACTTTATAAATCAAAAAAACCCTAAATATAAGCTGCCCAAATCCAATCAACCCATTACATAAGGGCCTCACATGTACATTCATTTAGAGAGCTTTTTCTATGGTATTTTAGTATGTTTTGTTGCTTTAATTTCAACATACTTTATGTCTTGATTATTTTTTAAACATTTTACTGAGGATGCTACATTTGAGTTCTCATCAAAGCTAGGAGTATTCCTAGCCATTTGGTTAGATATATATGAATATTTATTCCATATTTTTGATGATGATACCACTTTATTACCAAATGATTCAGAACCACTTTGGATCTGATCTAAGCGAGTGGTAAAAGGGGATGCAAGCTTTCAAAAGTCATTTTAACCATTAGAAAAAGGAAAAAAAAAAAAACAACTCCAATGTCAAACCAAGTCGGGCATGATCCAACCTAGGATATGGACAACTTGAATAAGGTTTCAATAACTACAGGACCAGGCAGAACGAAATGGAATTGTTATTCAATATTAGTCCTAACAGACAACTTGGTTTTCCCACAACTGGTTTTTACCCAACCCAATTTAAAAAGAAGACAGATTGAGTCATTCTAAGGCTTAATTAAAAAAAAACATATTATAATACCAAATCGCTAGGATCAAATTGTCAAATCATGTTCAGGTGTGAACAATGTGAGAGCCCTTACCCATTTCTTCTTTTGCTTCGACTACTACCATTTTTTCTTAGGCCATCCAAGGAAATAACTACGGAACTATGTCTACCATTCAAGGAATACTTCAACAGTCAGCAGTGAATGCAATATATAGATAAGAAGTCAATTTACTGAAAAAATAGCTCATGAAAAAGTAATGCAATCTTTAAGTGAGTATACATAAAACATTTCAAGGTGTTGCTTTCTCCATCTTGTTACTACTTGTGGATATATCTCAACTAAAAGAATTTGTGAATTGAATTATTAATCAAGTAAACTACACAAAATAAAAGTATAGCCAAACTGATGACATGCACAAAAAGTCTAAAAATAGTCAATTGCACTATAATATGTGTGTGTGTGTGTGTAAACCCAACATATACTCAGATTAATAAAAATACTAATTTCTTATTTGATATAACATCTATAATTATTTATATTAGTTATAAAATAATTATAAGAAAAATTAATTATTTATTATCATATCAAATATAACTTATTTGATCAAGTATAGTTAATTATTTCATCAATTTACTCGACAAGTTCACATAGACTTGTTTCAAACTTGAGTTGTATATCAACTTATTAATCCAAAAGGATAACTACTATTGATTTTTACACTTTTTTTTAGATCCGGTGTAAAGACAAAATTCAAGATGATTGTAACAATCATATTTTTTACTGTAATAATTAAACAATGAGACACATAACTTATAATTTGATATTTTATGAGCGGAAAAATCATATGAAAATGAACTGTTTCTTCCATAAAGAAAAGATTCATGACAAGACTATTACTATAACCTATATTACTAAAGCAAATCAATTAGCAGATATTTTTTATGAATATCTTAAAAAGACTTTATTTTTCTTTTCTTCAAATTAAATATTATGAATCTTTATGCAACAGTTTGAGATGTAGTATTGTAATTTCAGCTTGTTTCTAATTTATGATTTATTTTAATTTATTTATTTCATTATGGATGGGAATAGCGGACCATTAGACTATTTCAATCTACATTGCCCATTATATAAGAACATACACTTGTACAATACTTTTTTATTATTTTAATGATATTTGAAGTTTATTATCAATATATTTATGAAATCCTTGAAGATGCCTAAACTGATTTCTCTTTTCTCTAAGTTTGGTTTTTTAGATATTTAAAAATAAAATTAAGACATTAATTATGATACATGTTAGGATTGATGTTTGTTTCCTTTTTTTTTTCTTTTTTTTTAGTCTTTAGATGAGAGCACTCGATTGATGAGTTATCTCAATTCAATTAGCATTATATTTATAGAGTATTCTCTTTGGATACTTTATCATGAATTTCATATGGTATTTAATTAAAAAAAAGTATACATTTCACAAAAACACAATAAAATACTACATCATCATCTTTGGATCAGTGTCATCTAGAAAAATATGCAAATTGAGTCATTAGCGGAGTAAAAAAGGAATAATAAAAAACTCAATTATCTCATTACTTTAATGGCTTTAAGCTTAACATTTGTGCAACAACAAAAATGTGAGTAAAAAAAAAATACTGCAATTAATAAAAAAACATTGTAAATATATAGAACTATCAAAAGCTATGGACTTTCATAAAAGAGTCAATAATTATACATCAATCTCCATCTCAATTAGTCTAGTATCATCTACTCATCAACTAGTTGTTCATTAAGAATATATTTTATTTTTCAACTTATATTAATATTCAAAATACTAGCTTATGATCTAATTGGTTTATATTGTCTCTGTTGAGATTTATTGTTTCTATTTCTTATTTTTTTTATTTTACATGAAGAATAAAAGCATCCAATCTATAAGTACCAAAATCCAACTAGCCTATTATATAAGATATTCACCTTTACACATTTACTTATTAAGTTTTGGTGAATTTATGAATGATTTGTTCATATTTTTAGTTTTATATTTTACCATGAAATGAAACCCAAAATCCTAAAAGGTGCAAATCCTAAGGTTCCCAAGAGAGAAAACATTACGCACTATCACAACATAATGTACTATAATAGTATTTTTTGAAGATGCAAAAAAGAGTGCACCTTCCTCTCCTTTCTTACCTTTATTTTGGTGCACAGACGTCACAAAATCATAGAGATTTATGACAGTAAGTCATGGGGAAATTCACGATGAAAATGCACAAAGAAAACCCTAACAAAAACATTCAGACTTAGCTCAATCACTTATTGTGTTGAAACACCTAAATTCAGGAGCACATATTGAGAACAACATGCACACATGATAGACACACAATGAAGAAGATTAAAAAAAAGATCGAGCATAATTTTAGTGTATAACTTGTGAGTGACACCTACCCATTAACATTATTAGTATCAAAATCATTTATTTATGATATTAATTCACTGCTGATGTCAATTTGAGGAGCTTTGATATGATATCAATAGGAAGACAATTATATTTAAAGATGAAGTCAAGAATATTATTTATTTATATTGTCATTTGTCAATGACAATCCTTCAAAAATTATTAGAAATAATAGTATTCAAGTTGGTCCCTTATTTTTCTTGGCATTATTTATTTATATTGTCAAGTTATTCTTATTTCCATGAGATATATTTCCATAGACCTAAATTCATACTATATATTTTTTGACATAGTAATTGTTGTTTGTAAGTTCAAAAAAATCTAAGAAAGATTTTTTTTAAGTTTTAGTGGGGTGAATTTCATTTCTTCTCTTCTACGATAATAATTCCTATTGAGCACTTAAATATTTTAGACTATTTGTTTGTATATTCTTAACTTGATCATCAATCATTGACTAAGTTAGAAATATCATATCCTACTCTTAAGGATACTATATCATGGAGTATGAGGGGTATCAGCTAAAAATGTATGCTAAGGCTTCATATTTTGTATATCAACCTGATATAAGAAATGATTCATTTGGTCTGATAAATTCATGCGTATGAAAACCAAATAGAGATTTTGCGTTAAGCTGAGGTATTTTATTATTTTTAATGATAATTAATCAAGATTTAATTGGTCAATTCTTTTTAGTCTACATCATATTTTTTTTTCAATTTTCAATTAATTTATAAAATGATAAAAAAGTATCTATCTTCAAATATATATCAAATAATTTCAATGCTTGATGTATTTATCACATGATAATATACTAGATATCATGTATCGAAATACCCCAACAAAATAAAATAACAGAAAAAATAAATAAATATTTGATTGACACAACTCAGACAATCCTATTTGATAAAAATATTCTAGAATATATTTGGAAAAATATAATATTATTAACATATTACCTCATTAACTAGATGTCTTCTTCTATTATTTCTCAATGTTGTCACTTAAAATCTTTTTATAGCGAGAAATTATTAGCTATCTCCTAGAGTCTTTGGAAATACTTGATTTATTTATGAACTTTTCCTAGTATGGGTATAAGATAATACCTAAGAGCTTGTAAGATGCCTTTTTTGATTATTTTAACATCCACAAAATATAAGTGTTTTTATTTTGAATTTGGTAAGATTTTGGTGTATGTTGTCCTGATATTTATTGAGCATGACTTATTTTTTAGCGAGCCTAAAAATAATAAGAGTTCAAAAGATAAATCTGAACCCATTATTTTTTCTTACTCCTCTAATATCCCACTTGACTATTGAATTATGAAAGAGTCACCAATCAATTATATTTGAATTTAATAGTACACAAAATGACAACATTTCTATGATATTACTATATATACCAAGTATATATCAAGTTAATTTTGGAGGGAACAAAATTTCCTAATAAAAAAATCTTTCTCAATTCAGACTGATAATGAGCATGACACTTAGAAACTTTATCATTGTATTAAAGTCTATATTTAAGAGAAAATAACATATATAACCAACTCAGACTAGAGATGAATCTACTTAGAAGCCAACCAATTCTACAACCAGCCCCTCTAATCTTGACACATTGATCACCCTTTAGAAAGAACAGGGATATACACAATTTGCTAAAAAAAAAACCTATTGAAAAGATATATTATAATACAACTAACCCATCTAATCTTGACTTTTAGATCACTCTTCATAAGGGACATATGAGTTATAAAGTACTTTATTTCATATATTTTGTTGAATCATGCTATTTATCTTTATTTAATTCATTTATTATTTCTCTTGACAATACTAAAATACATGTCTCATTATGAGAGATTATCTCATATATAATAGTACCAAACCATGTTGCAATAGATGTATGTCCTCTGCTCAAATGAGATTTGGAAAATAATATCACGACCTTCAAAAAGGCTTGTTAGTTATTGGTGGGTGTTCATTAGAACGACAAGTCCAAATGCAAATATAGATTGACTTAAGACAACATTAATATCGGCAAGTTTTACTTAGATATTTGAAGTAGATTATCAAGATACTTTTTCTCTGATTACTAAAATAATTTATATATGACTTCTTATTTCACTGACATCTCATGAATGAAGGATATACCAATTAGATTGGAAAAATATTTTTCTTTACAATGACATTGAAGAGATATATATATAGAACATCCAATTAAATTTTAAGCAACACAATCAGACATAATTTATATATTACGAAAGGTACTACATCAACTGAAGCAATCACTTAAAATCTAATTTGTGAGGTTTATAAATCAAGTTACCTCATTTTGTATACATGTGTGCTATCAATATTTTTTTACTTTTCTAAAGAAATTATGATAGGAAGATGATTTTACTTATTATGACATGAGTAATACTCTAATTATAAAAGATAACGAGTTAGAAATTATTCAAAATAATGAGTATATTCAATCACAATTTCACGAAGTACTTTGGAGACTTGATTACTTTTTGGGATATATATAGTCTACTCTATGAAAAAGTTATGCCGTCTTAAAGAAAGTGTGATTAAAACATTTACAGAGATTAGACATTTGGGATATGCTCTGACAAATATTTCTATTAATCTAAGTAATAATTTCTCATATGATGATTCATTCAATTGATTCTACTAGTTACAATACTATAATTGAAAAAATTAATCATGTGATTATTATCAGACTTAATATAACTTATACAATCAATATAATTAATTATTCAAAAAAATTTCTAGCCAAATTCACCTATATGCGATTCTTCGTATATTAAGATTTGTGAAAAAGTCCCAATGATTTTTCAGTGATCATGTATACTTACAATTAATCAAGTATTTAAATTCTAATTAAAATATCAACTTGCATTGAGTGAATTTCAACGACAAATTTTTATAAATTTCTTGATGATAATTTTATCTCATATAAAGATAAAAGATAAATAATTATTTCAAGGTCCAATACAAAGATAAAGTTTAATATAATAATAATAATTATTTATAAGATACTTTAGATCTAAGACATACTAGATGAGATTGAGTATCCATCTTGTCCCATCACTACTCTTCAATGTGATAACCAAACAAGGGGATATAAAGACTTCTATTTGATATTTCACGAGAAAATAAAACATATAAAAATATATTACTTATTTCTAAGAGAAGATATCAATGAGACCAATGCTAGCACTTATATTCAAACAACGAGGCATCCATCAAACATATTCACAAAGAACCTTTAAAAGCCTCAACTTACCTTTATTTCCTTCATACTTAATGTTATGGTCATTTATATATAAACTTGAGAAATGGGTTGTGTTGTTTACAACTTTTATTTTTTATATTTTATTCATTTTCCTTTATTACATTATGGATGAGGGCGACCAACTTGTGGGTTGCCTTAATCTGACAACCCATTATGTATGACTCTCTCATGTATACATTTTCTTATTAAATTTTTTTGAATTTATGCATAAATTATTCATATTTTTTGATTAACATTTTAATAGTCTCCCATAATCACCAAAAAATTACATGAGACACCATACTAATAATTCATATAGCATGGATCAACTTGACCCTACCCAAATCAATTAGAATTACTTGATGATGCCCACAAACATTCCTCATGAAGCAAAGATATCTCGGCTACATAAAATCTAGAATTGGATAACTTAGAATTTGGAATCTAAATTATAAATTAACAAAATATAGTATAGACATCGCTAGCACAATCAATCAACAACAGTCAATAGACATTGCTAACAAAGTCAATAGAAACTATACTACAATTTTTCTCTCCCTACTCTTTAACCACATAGAATTAAGAAAAAAAATCAACTAGCTAGATTCATCAAAATATGGAAACAAACAAAGGTAGTTATCACATGCATTATTTTTATATTACAGGCACCCATTATATACATTAGATACAAGTTGCATATAGAATAATAATTTTTATTATACCAAAAGTTTAAAGTAAAATAGAATTGCAAGTGTTTCTCAGTTTGAAAGTGCCAAAAACGAATGCTCCTAATATTGAGTTCCATTACATGAATTCAGGAACATAAGAACATAAGGTCAGAAAGTATGCATGAGCAAAAAGAGATCAGTTTGAAAGGAAGAAAAATGCTAATGCTCTCAAAGTTAAAAGACAGCACCTCTATCTCCATGTCGGAGTAAGCCCACTTTGGCGAAAAGTCAACAATAGTGAAGAGCTGGTACTGTGAGAGTGAGGGATCAAGTGATGAAGCATCAACAACATTAGCACACTCGAATGAGTTCCAAGAAACACCAGATGACAACGCCATGTGGAAGTCATCCACCTCTCCCAGCTCTCTGGTGATCCAGCGAGAGAAGCTGTCAACCTTCCCCAAGCCATCTTTATCTAACATTGGCTGTTTCAACAAGTAAGCATATCTACCATTTGCTATTCCAGAAGCATCTGCCTCAGAACATGGATCATTGATGTATTCCAGTTGACTTTTTATGGGTATCTCCCTCAAAACTTGCAATTCGCTGTGTGCAACTGCATCATGTGTTCTTTGCTTGATCTCCGTGCGAACCAATTCTTGTTCTAATTTTAAATCCACAGTTGAATCCATTTCAGGACTAGGCAAATTTAGCAAATCACTTGGATGTGAATCCTGAATGAAATAATTAATGATACAAATAAGTGTCCACAAAGAAAACAATATTTGAAAAAAAACTTTATTCCAGGACTGAATTTATTGTGCTTCATAACGTTCAATATGGTTATGCATAACAGAGTGCAGGCTGCTGCTAATGTTTTAAGATGATCAAAGTTTCTGGTATACATATATAAACTTGTGTACGGCTCTTATGGAATGAACAAGTTTTAGAACTATGCTTGAATTTTTGTAATGTTATTTTCCACGTCATAGCATGCGAGCCAGAATTACAAAATGTTGTAAACAACACTCCCATTCAATCAGGCGCATCAAGATCCATAAGACTTATTTTTAAGGAAAAAAAAAAAAGTTCAAGTCTTCTTCAAGACCTTGGTGAAAATATCAATTGACTGATATATTATCTGAATATAAATTTTAATAGTTCTCTCATCATAAATCTTCATAGTAACAAACATATAATTCACATCTATTTGTTTCTTCTATTACTGAAATACTAAATTAAAAATATATATTTCATTATATGGCTGTAATAGTAAATAATAGAATGTGAAGAAAATTAATATTCGATTTGCTCGAGAATATATTAGATTTATAACTTATTGTAGGTATTATTATTATCATCCTAAATGATACTTATGTAAAAAATCTCGAAATAATCATTTGTCTTTTAACTTTTTGTTAAAGAAAAATACATAAACTTATAATAAACATTTTCTCCGCACAAGTAATCACTAATCTCCTATTTGAGAATCTAATGAACCATAAGTACTCATGATCTCTCAAAGAAATCTTAAGTCCTATTTTTTTTTCATATAATTCAGTATGTAAAGAGTTGCGTAAAGTTGAACGTAATCAAGAGAATCTAAAAAATTATTAACTAAATTGATTATTAAAATTATATTTGATCTAGTGATAGTCAGATAGTTAATCTTTTCTATGATTCTCCTAAATATAATAATGTCAACTAGAAAAATTACATTTGACAAAAAATTAAGATTTAGGTCATTTTGATTATCTAATGAAGCACAACACAAAAGAGTAATATTTATAAGAATATCAATTATATGTTTTTTTGATAATACAATTCATCTACTATAATAGGTTACATCTATCCCAAAAAAATATCAGAGTTTCACCATATCATTTGTCTAGAATTAAGACTAAATACTCATTGAGTTTAGCAGTTTTTAACTCATCATTCCTTATAATCAAAATATCAACATACAAAATAAACAAAATTACCATGCTATTAGAATTAATTCAAAAAAAAAAAAAGAAATCTATAAGACATGTAGATCAAATAAGACAACTATAAGTGAAAATTTTGCAAATCAAACTATATGTGATTGATTTAGTCCATACAATGTCTTGCATTATCTACAAGCTATCTATGTTTATACTGCTCGAAACCAATGTGATTGCTCTATATATAATTTATTCTCAATATCATTATAAAAAAAGATATTCATTATGTCTAATTGATGTATTCTTCGACTATTAAATAATATTAGTCAAATTAAATTTCACAAAAAGGTCATCTTGATCATTAAAAAGAGAATATTTATAATTTATTCCAAATATATAAGCGAACATGCTCACTACAAGTCTCATCTTAAAGTGAACATGATAACTAGCTTTCTATCTGGATGTTTCTACATAGTGAATACTCACATATCTTTCAGAAGATAGTAGCATTAGTTCCCAAGTTTCATTAAAATGAAGGAAATATACATCTTCCAACATAGTTTGAGACTATCCTAAGTGAGAAAATGTATCACAGAGAGATGTGTATATTATCATTTTACTATCAAGAGAAATAATAACAAGAAATAAAATAATAATAATAATATGAGAATGACAAAATTTATGACATCGAGTACTACTAAAAATTAATGAGATTTTTGGAGACCAGATGATAATTGGAACTCAAGATTATAGAGTGTAACTACAAAATCATCTAGCTACTCGATAAATTTTTCTTTGTTGTGAACATGTTATGTAAGTTTCTCTCTTAGTATTAATTCTAAAATCTAGGTGATCAAGTCTCATAATCTCCAAATCATCATGAACTAATAATGAGTAAGATTATATTTATTGATAAATATGATGATTTCATAATATTAGTGAACAAGATTAAATATAGATGACAAATAATTTTCTCTACTAATTAGAATTCCAAGTAAGATTATATTAAAAAAAAATAAAATTAACTAGTTTATATATATATATATTTGAATTCTTATTTATTCTATGCTCACTAAAAATCAAATAAATCTTAAAAAATTTAATATTAATACTCACAAAAAACTACCAAATTTTAGGAAAAAATATTTAAATATATTTTGAATACTAGAATAACTAAGAAATACATATCTAGTTACCTTGAGGTCATCTTATACTAACCCGTGGAGACATAATAAATAAAATAAATATTACTAAGTTCAAGATGTAGAATCTAAAAAAGCACTTAATAAAAAAAATAAAAATATATATTTAGTTTATTAGATAATTTATAGATAACAACACATCCCCCTAGAAAATATTTTATAATATGTTTATTAAAGATGCATACTTGAAATATCTCAAGAAAATAATCATTCTTTCTTCTTGCAACATCATTTTATAAAAGTATTAAAATAATAAATATTATGATTTTATGATTCATATAAAAATACAAAAACTATCTGGAATATAAATAAAGTATTGTCACTATATTTTTTTATATTTTTACTAGATTAAATTATTCATAATTTTATGAAATGACAAAAAATTATAATATAAAATAAAAAAAATAATCATATAAATCATGAATAATTATCAATAAAAATAATAAAATACTTAAACTTTTCACTGATCTCATCTCTATTAAGTCTCAATATATTTGAGTATATAAAATTTAACACATTTTTTAAATATATTTTCCTAATATATTTTTCTAACAGACATATATTAAACTTAAAAATAAAAATATCACTAAAACTATGATATAATATTCTTAATTTGACTAATAATAAATGATCAATATGAGAATCTACCAGTAATAAGTATAATCATACTCAAATATCTAAAGAGATATTGTACCATGAAAGAGATAACATACAGTTTACTCTGCATAATCCCAAAAAAAAAATAATACTCAATTTTTCAACTAATGTAAACAAGAATTATTATAAGAAAAAATAATATTAGAATTAAATTATTAAAAAAACCAATTCATTGAAATGAAACTAAAAAGATAATCGAGAAAAAATACAATGAAAAATATAATGACTTAAATTGAATATCATCATACCCAATAATTTTTGATAACATATCATTAACTACCATAATACTCGATAAACAAGAAATAAATATGATAAAGAGAATGATTATCTATAATATGAATATTAACTTTTGGATCAACAATGCAAAAATCTAAGGTTGAGAAATAAGTCATACAAGTTATAGTATTTAAAATTGAGAATACGTTATTATTGCCCCAAATCCTGAATACCCCCCCTTCGGCATGAAAATTGGACATTAAGATGTCTAATTTTTTTATAAATAAAAACCCAATCCCATTGGGTGATTACCCGATGAGACATTTCTCATGCTTAGTCATAAGTCACCATGCTAATGAACTATGCACATAGTTTTGAAAGGAGTGCCTTAGGTGTGCCTAGGTGCAAGCACAAGCAAAGTGCATACATGGCACCTCACCTTGGCCTGAGACGAGACTCTTTCACGCAGGCGCACAGATATTAGAAAAGGCACGCATCTTCTCTGAGACATGAAGCTCTCCACAGGCACGCCTTCGTGCAGGTTGTCATCCATTAAGCCCAAGAAGCTCGACAAGCTCTATGGAGCTCGACGAATTCATGGAGCTCAAACAAGAGCTCCATGGAGTTCAACTAGTTAGTGGAGTGCGACAAGAGCTCGTCGAGCTCCATGAAGCTCCTATTCAAGCTATAGGAACTCGACAAGCTCCACGACTCCATGGAGCTATTAGAGCTCTTGGTCAAACTCCATGGAGTTCCTCATTTAATTCCAGAAGATTTTCATCGAGCTCCTCGATGCGCTACAAGGAAAGGAGGGATGTGCAATAGGCGAGTGGAGAGGTGAGGATATTTTTGGATTAATATATTTGATTACATTTTTTGAAATATATATATATATAATAAGGTGTGACTTAAATAAAAAAACTTATGCCTTAAGGGTGCCTTGCGCTTAAAGGCTCCTGGAGGCCTATGAGCCTTGGTGCACCATGCTCCTTACACAACTATGAAACTGCCCACACCCTAAGATGACGAGCCATACCTCGAGTCGGCATGACCCAAGTCCAGGCATGGTTCTGGATCATACCATGTCGGGCTAGGAACGACTAATTTGGGCAATGCCTAGGCTATATGGCCTACTTAACACCTCTATTTTCATATTTTTCGCTATAACCTTATGATTCATATATACAATCAAACAATAAAAAGATAACATTAAAAAACTAGAATTTTAAATAATTAATTTATATCCCAACGACCATAAAAATAAAATCAATGTATTCTCTATACTTACTAAACATACTATTAGTATTACATATATACCAAAATATAATACATGTGATGTGAGTGTATACAGAAAAATACATTTTCATTGTATCAAAATACTTTTAGGAATTTCAAAAATAAATTTATCTCCCAATTTAAATTGACAATAATAAATTCGTTACTTATACTATTGACGTAATCAACTATCACATGTTAATAACCAATAATTTATCCAACATCAAATAAGTATAATTTCAATATTATTTGTCCAATTTAGAATTTTTTTAGATTCACTAACAAACATAGAGTATAAAACTCTTATTATCTACTAAATATCTTAATAAATTGTTTATATTTTTCAATACAAAAAAATATTGTTATTCTCAATTTTACTATTATATTAATTACATAACACATATACTTAACGTGAAAAATATTACCTAATAACTCACTTTTAATAATTCTCACAAACATATTAATAATAACAACGTTATTTGAAATATTATTAAATATAATATTAAAAATTTTATTTTCAATATCGTATTTCCCAAATATGCACGTCAGATACTTATTAAATAATGATAATACATGCAATTTAAATATCATTGCAACTAGTTCAGATATCACACATCAAGAAAACTAATTTAATATATTTCCTAATATTATTAATTATTAATTATTTTTCTAATTTAAAATATTTTATTATATCATTTCTACTAGTCAACCTAATAATTCTATGAAAACCCGACTAAAAGTATATTTATCTAATATAAACTAGTTTAAGATCTTTGAAAATCTAATCAGAATATTAATATTAATAAATAATTTCACTATACATTCTCACAGAAATTCATTATTATAAATGAATGAGATCAATAAATCTAAAGTTAATTCAATTTTAAAAACCTCACTGCTAAGTAAGTTTTATGTGGTATCCAAATTCTAATATATCATATTTTTTAATACATTAATCAGAATATATATTAAGATTACCAGTGTCACCAACACTCATGATCATTAAATCATAAGATTAATAGTAAGTTCAAACACTAGATTGTCACTTTTGCATTGGTCATTAAATCATAATCTCATTGGTCGCTATTAATACCCAAGAAGAATAGTTATTGGCATTTTATTAGAAAAAGCATCTGGAAAATTATTTTAATTGGCTAATAATTTATCTTGATCACATAAAAAATACATCAAACATGTCATGTCAATAAAAAAACAAATCCAGATCCAATGAGTAGCAGGAAGCATTGAATAGAAATTGAATAGAAATTGAACAGAAACTATTGGGCATTGAATAAAAACAACTAGTTGATATAGTAGAAGGTAGCGGCAGACTCCAAAAATATGGTTACCTTGTGAGATCAAAGTTTTGAAACCCACATTTGAACTGAGAACCATGCACCTAGTCAGACTTATCTAAAGTAGGAACTAAGAGAGTCCAATTTCTAGGTGGAATTAGTAGAGGTGTACATGAGGCGACTCATATTAATCTCACAAGTAGTGCTCAATTGAAATATTACACAATACCAAAGATTCTTGCTTAGCACAAAGTGTGTGTGAGATTAATATCTCGACATCTTTACTTCAAATAATTAATAAAACTATATCTGATTAGTCTTGAACCCAATAACTACCACCATTTAACGAATATATTTTTTATTGTATTAAGACATGACCTACAATATATGTATTTAATACAATGAGTTTCCATGTAATAACCCATCTCAGTACTATTCTCATCTAGATACAATTAATACCCAATAAATGACATTATTGCCACTTAATTTTATTTTAGAGATGGTCTATGACATCATGTCAATCATCTAATAGTTCTTTTCAACCAAATAAAAAATATAAAAAAAAACTATGAAAATAGAAAATAAATATTAATCTAGTGAGTAGCAGTGACATGAAAAAAAACTCTGGGATTAAACTGGATAGATTTACCAAAAAACAGCAAAAAAGCACAAAAAAGTAAGTAGTATAAGTGACACCATTTCAAAATAAAAATAATTTAAGGCAAAAAATACAAAAAATAAATGTAGAATCAGAACCTGCCAACATGATTGTGGTGGCATACAACAATCCAACTTGTCTCTGATAGCATTCTCAGCGGTAAACAGCTCATTAAGCATCACACCTTCCCCAATATTTGTGCTGCAATACTGAGAATTTGCATATGCATGAGAATTCCCACAATTGGCAGCATCATTTTCCTGCATATGTTCTTGAGAAAGGAAGCTTTTATTTTCAAAAATGTGAAAAAGATCATCTGTACGTTTCGGAATATTCTTATGAACAAAAGAAATACTGTTCATTCCAGAAGTTGATTCCTCGCCATCAACTAAATCTGTTTTTTCAACCACATTCAAGTTATTCTAAGAACATGAACAAGTAATAACTAATCAAAATGAATAAAAACAGAAAAAATAAAAAGAAAACAATGATTCATTATATTGTAATCAGACTTTTGGAATGTCTCTAGCATCATGAGGCACACCTCACAATGCATTTCTCAGTTTGATTGGTTCTAGCTTTGTTTGATTGATTTGATTCAGTTTCAACAAAAAAGATAGGTTCGAGCAAGAATCAAGAAATTAATCACCTAAAAGGTCTACGTGTTGCATGCATGTATTGGAGGTTATGCATTAGTATGATAATAAATTCCTTTTAAACCCCATGTTAAGTGGGAGTCATGTGCACGGCGTACACCCTCCTCCATCATAATTTTTTGAAATCTTTGCACAAACAATTGATCATGATTTCAGTTTTTTTTATTTTACCCAACATTTTGCTTATATGATGTTTCAAAACAGCTACATAAGTTTTTGGCATGCCCTTTGGAACACGACAATTTTTTTTATTACTATTTAAATGAAGTATAAATCATACAAGATCACAAATATTAATAGACAAAATCTCATAAATAAACCAACTAGCAATGAGATAGAAAAGTGAATACAGGCAAACTCTAGACTTTTAGTAATACCAAAACATATTATTGAGATAGAATTATTGTTTTTCAATTTTTTTTTATTATACAATAAATACAAGATCATATGAGAATTTGAAATATCAATATATTCAACTCAAACGACATAGATGGTTATGACTCATCATGTGCCTAAACTAAGTCATGAGTCATCATATCTCTTAGTTTATGGCACATCATGTGCCTAAACTAGGATAAACTCGTGGTTTAATGTGAAATTTAGATCTGAGAAAGATTTTTCTTCTTGAAAAAACTCATCATTTCTTGAATCAAATTGATTTATACTTATTGGTATATATAATGACTCCTATGAAGTCATCATAATGTGGATCAATGTCCAATACGCTCAGTGATATGTACATATGAAGACTCCTATGGCGTCATCATAATGAATTTAAATTTATCATTTGAACTCTTATACTAGACTAAATAAAAAATAAGTTATGCTAAAAAAAATAAAATTAATACTTCCTAATATCTTATAAAACTCAAGTATCCAAAAAAAATAAATCTAAAAAGAATATATATATATATATATATATATCACACAAATTTCAAGTAGCATACTCAAATATTGTTTATAAATTATGAAATATATTATATTTCCTGAAATATTCACTGAAAGCTTAGTTTATGGGATTTTTATATGCAGACATCTCGTTTGATATATATACATAAATGTGTTATATATTTTTCTTTATTTTTTCAAGGATACTCTAACGATAAGATAATTTTGCTAATTATATACATAAATAATATTTTAATTATAGAAAATGGCAAGAAATAATTATCCAACTAAAGTAATACTTTTAGTCACAATTTCAGATAAATTATTTTTGAAGTCTTAAATATTTTCTTGAGATAGATGTAACGTATACTAAGAAAAATTATTATTTACATAGAAGGTATGTATTTGATATTTTTATAAATATTAAACTTGTGATTATAATCTGACAAATATTATTACTGATCCAGATATTAAATTCTCATCTTATGTGACAAATCGATTTTATTATTTACAAAAGAATAATAAAAAAGATTAATAATTTAATTATTATTAATTAAATTATAATATATATAATCTGTATAATAAGTTATTTCTTATATTTTTCTTAGTAAATTCATCTAAACGCAATTATTTATATATTGAGGTATTTGAAAAAACTCTTATAACTTTGTATCACTTTCAACGATCATGGGTACTTGTAAATAACCAAATATTGAAATTTGAGTTTAACATAAGTTTGCACCTAGAGCTAATCAATGACAATGTTTTTTACTTTCTTATAGACAATCTTATCTACAAAAAAAATAAAACACATATAATTATTTTGAGATTTAATTTAAAAATATAGTTCAAGATGATGACTACGTTCACCTATGAGATACTTTGGATCCACACACACTCAAGGTGATCGAGAATTCAATTCCTTGTTTTACTACGATGACTACTCTTCACACATAGTCTTCAATCTAATGTTACATGAACTAAAGAGACAAATAAAGATAAATTATTTTTTCCTTGAAGAAAACATTTAAAATGAAATCATTGTTATATTATATATTCAAATAGTAGAACATCCAATGGATATCTTTAGGAAATTTTGAAAAGATATCAGTCTATCTTTTTCATCAAAATTTGATATTCTTTATCCCTACGCACCAACTTGTTATGAGAGGTTGTAGTTTATAATGTTTATTTTATTTTTTGCATTATGGATTGGAGAACCCAACTTGTGGAGTGCCCCAGTCCAAACGGCCAAATATATGAGAGTCTCTCTTATACATAGTTTCTATTTTATTTTTCTATTGAGTTTCTGTGATTTTTTGGCTTAGAATTCAACTTGTCTATTGATCATACATTCAATATAGTACTCATTTGAAACACGAGTATAAGAATAAAAAAGTTTGTTTGTTCAAAACATTTATAAAATCAGTCTTTGTTGTAAAAAACCAAAAAAGCAAATGTAAAAATATGCTTGCCTGAAACAGGAAATCCACCACAAGAACTTAGGAAATCAACATTTGCATTGCTATTAACAGGAATCGCCTGCATTTTTGGGGATTTGATAAATGAGCGACACCCAATCGTTACTTGATGGCTATCAGCTGGATAATGAATTTCAGTGAGAAACTAATCAAATTTCTCAGTCAGATTGCTAGAATAAAAAAAACCTGTTTCAGCATATATGAACTAGAAAAGAACCTGAATCAGAATCTTCACAGAAGGATGAGAGAGGAGGGGATGGGGTAGCTGAATCTGTAACACCTGAAGGCTCTTTGATATGATTTGCAGCAAAGCTGCTTGAAGGACTACCTCCCATTTTTCCACCCTGTTAGCAACAAGTACATGTTCAAAAATCCAGATGGTATAATGATATATATCTTACCGATATATCAGATCAAGATAAAAATCAGAAATAAAAGGTTTACGGATCATTTGGAATTTGAGACATGAATCAAATCAAACCAAAAATTGCTTTAGTTAATTGACATCTAATAAATGAAAGAAAAGAAAAAAGAAATGTATAAACCAATAAGATCCATTTTGGAAATTTAATATTACAATTTTGATGGTATTATATCAAACTAAGAAATCTGTAAATAGTACACTTAGCAATACACTTCAAAAATAACACACTTCTAGGTAGTAAGTATGCAACATATGCAGTATGGGTTTTTATTATGAAGACTAATCCAGATTATAAAATAGAACATGACTCAAGGCATGCTATATAGTGAAAGGAAATAAGTGTATAAATGAAATGGATTTATTTTGATATTTTTTTTTCTAGTGACCAAAAGCACAATACTTAAAATATTGTTTTACTACATTACTTCTCAAGGATAATTATCTAATGAAATTGAAAATATGTTATCAATATCTTATGAAATTGATATTTTTTCTCTAGTGACCAAAAGCACAATTATATACTTGTGCTTGAGCAAAAAACTGCTAAATCAATGAGAAATATTCTTCCAACAAATAATATTTACCAATAAGACAAAAACAAAAAAAAAACAGATAATATTTACCACAAATAACAGATAATATTTTCTAGCCTAAAACAAAAAAAAAAAAAACAAAATCACAAATAAAACTAATTATAAACATTTTAGAAATAAGTACCTAAGAGGTATCTTACTCTTTTAGTATCTAAGAAGAAAGAATACGATTATGAGAATGCACGACTCATTATTTATGAAACTCGACTAATTATATGGGTGACGTGTACTTACATGTAAGTTATGTTAAATTTAGCAACATCTACATTCACCAGCAGCATGACTCAAATATTTAGGCTTCTCAATTTTATTATTCATCGACAATTATCAAATAAAAAAAATATAAAATATTATGAAGAGTTAGTAGCTATCATCATACTTTACAAATTATCCCATTTGAGATGAACATTATAGAAAACACCAAGTAATAAACATCACAAAAAAACTCAAATAAAAATGATGTAGAAGAATAGTTTCTCATATAATAAGCTAATTAGATTTAAACAGTTTACATATTAAGTGATTTCATTCATAATGCAACAAGAAAATAAAAAGAGAAAAAAATAACAAATTATAAACTACAACCATAATTGTTAAAGGCATACCTCAAGCATAGACATCACAACGCACCTATTGAGGCCCATTGGATGGGATGAGCCATGCCCATTTGTGAAAGGCATGCTTAGGTCAGGCACACGCACCTAAACTTGAGAGATCATAGATGATAAGTATTACCTTATGTTTGAATATTGAGATTATGATAACTGATAAGCATTCGTCATTGTAAAACTAATTTTACGTCAAGAAGATTTCTTTATATATCTCAGTATACAAAGAAATACATCCTTATGAATCTATCATAGATAAGTGAATAAGTCTCTCATTTTCTAGCTTATCAACAAGTAAGAAATGAAGTAAACTCGTAGACTTAAGAGAGATGTCTTGAGAGATAATTTTAGATACATCCAATGCGTAAACTCATAGATTGCCTAGACTTTAAGAGATATTTTTTCTACTAGAAAACCTCACGATCTAATATCAATTTCTTATGTATATAGTGAGAACTAACAAGTTTACATGAGCATGCATATAATTAGAACTAACAAGTTTAGATACATCCAATGAGTAGCTCTCTCTCCTAACATGAGACTCAAATGAAATTATAAATGAGTTATAAAAAAAATAGATTCAAATGTATTTTCTAGGCTCATATTTTTTCTAGACTAACTAAGAATAAATAATACTCAAAAAAGAAAACATTATAATTCATTAATATTTTACTAGATTCTAATGGATAACACATACTTCTGGTGAATCTCTCTCCTAAAGAGAGGCTTAAATAGAATTGTAGAAGAGTAATAAAAACAACGATTTCAAAAGTGTCTTGTAGACTCTTTCTAATATTGCTAAAAAATAAATCTTGCACAAAAATAATAATGTTAGCACTTACTATTACTTTACTATGCTTAATTAAAAAAATTTTGTACCTTATTTGAGCACTAAAATAAATAAAAATAAATTAATTTCAAAGTCATGTATGTCATATTATTCTGACCTAGAGCGATAACATTAACAAAATAAATATTATCATATACTATGAGAAGAAAATTAAACTAATTGTCTACATGATACATAATAAGAAAGGGCACATGATTAAAAGAAAACAAGAAAGATAACAAATTAATAAAATAATGTGTGGTTAACACCACATCCAACAAAAAAAATGACTTCAGAACACTCATACTAAGAAATAGCATCATACTTATCTTAATCATATATTTGTTTTTTTCTTTTTGTACTCACATCTTATATTGAGGTATGTCGTGAAAAGAAATCTAGTGCATTATCTCAAAATAAGTACCATAAACACTGAAACAATATGATAAGCATTATCAATCCTAATAATAATGTGTGCATTATCATGAGCATGCATTATTTTTGCATTATCTATTTTTATGGTGTTTCTCTACATAAAATTTGTATACTACATATAGTAAATTGAATTGATACTTACTGATAAAGATTTGATAGACAGAATAAAAAATTTTAATAAATTTTTCTTACTGAAACACATCACGCTTTAGTAGAGAAACACCACAAACACTAAGATCCAACATTCTCTATTTGATTAATAATGAATGACTAAGTTAAAAATATATAATTATTGAATCAACAATACTTAAACATCTAGTAAATTATCTAACCATAAAAATAAAAACATATAGATCACACTGCTCAAAAATAAAAAAGATAATCCTCACAGTATTTCGACCCTTAAATAGAAATTTAATTAAAAAAAGAAAATTATTTGGATGGATAGAAACTTATGATTGTCTTCCTATTATAATAAGTAGACAAAACATATAAAAAAAGACTAACAATATACCACCACATTTAAGATAAAACATCGAAATGATCAATTATTATCATATATGTTTATATCACCGATCACCATGTAGATCATCACAATGATTTGAGTCCAAGCAAATTTAGAGTTTAAGATATTTAGATATTAATGAAAAGAGGTATAGACGAAGAAGGAGAGAGAGAGAGAGAGAGAGAGAGAGAGAAACCTCGCGTTTTTATCCGTTGCTTCTTCCTTAACCCTGTAGTGCTTTTCTTCGCTTTATATATATATATTCCACACTCCCCCTCAAGCTAGAGCATATACGTCATATGCACCAAGCATGTTACAAATATATTTAATCCTAGAACGACTAAAAGATTTAGTGAAGATATCTGCTAGTTGATCATCTGAATTAACAAAACTTGTAGCAACACATCCTGATGTGATCTTTTCTCTAATGAAGTGACAATCAACTTCAATATGCTTGGTCCTTTCATGAAAGACTGGATTGGATACAATATGTAATACAGCCTGGTTATCACATATGAGTTTCATTTCTTCATCCTTTCTAAATCTCAACTCTCGAAGAAGATGTTTCAACCATATGAGTTCACATGTTGCCAAAGCCATAACTCGATACCCGGCTTCAAGGCTAGATCTCGCTACTACATCTTGTTTCTTACTCTTCCAATATATTAGATTACCTCCAATAAAAATACAGTACCCTGAAGTGGAACGTCTATCTGTGGGTGAGCCAGCCCAATCTGCATCTGTGTAACCAACAACCTGAGTATGACCTCTGTTCTCGTAGAACACACCTTGGCCTGGTGTACGTTTGATATATCGAAGAATGCGGATTACGGCATCCCAATGGCTATCACATGGTGACTGTAGGAATTGACTAACAACACTCACAGGAAAAAAAATGTCTGGACGAGTAATGATGAGATAGTTCAATTTATCTACGAGTCGTCGATATCTCCCTGGGTCTCCTAAAGGCTCCCCCTGTCCTGGTACAAGTTTGACATTTGGATCCATAGGTGTGTCTACCGGTTTACAATCTAACATACCGGTGTCTTCCAGGATGTCTAAAGCATACTTCATTTGGGAAAGGACCACACCGGAACTGGATTGAGCTATCTCAATTCCCAAGAAATACTTGAGTTTTCCCGAATCTTTGGTCTGAAAGTGGGTAAAAAGATGTTGCTTTAGTTTTTGAATACCATCCTGATCACTGCCTGTAATGACAATGTCATCTACATAAACAACCAGATAAATACACTGCCCCAATGAGTTATGAAGATAGAAAACTGAATGGTCTGCTGTACTGCGAAGCATGCCAAACTCTTGAACAACAGAACTAAAACGACCAAACCATGCTCTAGGAGATTGTTTCAAGCCATATAGAGAACGGCATAACTTGCACGCTAAACCAGACTCCCCCTGAGCTACAAAACCAGGAGGTTGCTCCATACAAACTTCCTCGGCAAGATCACCATGAAAGAAAGCATTTTTAATATCCAATTGATAAAGAGGCCAAGAACACATAGCAGCCATGGAGAGAAGCAGGCGAACAGAAACAATCTTGACAACATGGGAGAATGTGTCAGCATAATCAGAATCATAAATTTGAGTATAGCCTTTAGCAACTAAGCGGGCCTTAAGGTGATCAACCTGACCATCAGGACCAACCTTAATTGCATAGATCCAACGACAACCAACTGTAGATTTACCAGAGGGTAAAACAATAAGATCCCAAGTGCCATTAGAGTGTAGAGCAGGCATTTCATCCACCATTGCCTGTCGCCAGCCTGGATGGAAAAGAGCTTCATGGGTGCTCTTTGGAAGAGAAACAGAGGATATAGCAAAGACAAAAGCAGAATAGGGTGAAGATAATCGATGATAACTCAAAAAATTATAAATAGGATGAGGATTACGAGTAGAGCGATTACATTTCCGAATAGCAATGGGTAAGTCATCAGAAGAGGGTGGAGCCGGGGCAGGAGAAGCCGAAGGGATAGGAAGTGAGTCAGCAGGTGCCTCAGCAAACGACAGAGGAGCATCGATACGAGGGCGACGATGATAAACCTGAAGTGATCGAGGAGGCAAAAAATCAGGTGAAGAGACAATGAAAATGAGCAAGACTGCAGAAACAGGAAGAGACTCATAAGTAGTGGAAAAGAATGGTGAGTCCTCAAAGAAAGTAATATCAGCGGAGATAAAGTAGCGATGAGTCTCAAGAGAATAACAACAATAACCCTTCTGAAGTCTGGAATATCCCAAGAAGAGACACCTCATGTCTTTGGCTGAAAGCTTGTCATGTCCAAGAGTGAGAATATGAACAAAGCAAGTACAACCAAAAACACGAAGAGGAAGGAAATAAAGTGGTTGGTCAGGGAAGTGAAGGGAATGAGGAATCTGATCATGTAAAACAGAGGAGGGCATACGATTAATCAAATAACAAACGGTAAGAACAGCGTCCCCCCAAAAACAAAGAGGAACATTACTATGGAGGAGCATAGTACGAGCTGTCTCAACAAGATGTCGATTCTTGCGCTCAGCTACCCCATTTTGTTGAGGAGTATGAGCACAAGAAGACTGATGAAGAATCTCATGATGAGACATAAATGAAGTAAAGGGGGATGAAAAATATTTCCTGGCATTATCACTGCATAACACACGAATAGAAATATTGAATTGGGTCTGGATTTCAGCATAAAATTTCTGAAAAATAGAAAATAACTCAGCTCGATTTTTCATTAAAAATAACCAAGTACATCGAGAATAGTCATCAATAAAAGTGACAAAATACTGAAATCCTAAAGTAGACGCAGTCCGACAAGGACCCCAAACATCAGTGTGGACAAGCTCAAAAGAAGACTTTGCCTGAATATCCAAACGCTTTGGGAACGAGACACGAGTATGTTTCCCAAGCTGACATGACTCACAAAAAAGCGACGACAAAGTGAAAAAACGAGGGACCATCTTCTGGAACTTGGAGAGACTAGGGTGGCCCAAACGACTGTGAATGAGGAGATGAGCATCAGTGGAAATGCAAACTGCAGGAGATGAATCCGAGGTGAGGTGATAGAGACCTTGAGACTCACGTCCTATGCCAATCGTCTTCCCAGTACTTCGGTCCTGCAAGGTCACAAATTTATCAGAAAAGGTAATAGAACAATTAAGGAGTACGAATGATTTTGCTGATTGAAATAAGATTAAAATAACATTTAGGAGTATAAAGGACAGAAGTGAGAGGTAGAAAAGGTAGAGGAAGGGCCAAACCAATACCTTTAGCCACAGTTTGAGAACCATTAGCTAAGGTAACAGTAGGTAAAGAAGAAGTAGTAGAAATAGAGAAGAAAAGATCCTTATTACCAGATATGTGATCAGAAGCTCCAGAATCTAGAATCCAGGGTCCAAGAGAGGATGTGTGGGTAAGGCAGGCAGAGGTATTACCAGGCTGGGCAACAGAGACAACAGAAGCATGATATGCCTGAGATGCGGAGGAGCTCGGAGGCTGAGACAGCTGAGAATCAGAGGACTGGACCATATGGGCAGTGCGAGGAGGCCATCCATGTAACTGATAGCAACGATCACGAGTGTGACCAAGTTTATTGCAATAGGTGCAATGAGGACGTTGGCCCCTACCTCAGTTACCTCTGCAGCCTCCTTGAGTAGTAGTGTGAGAAACTAACACAGAAGAATCTGAAGTGCTATCAGATGGCAAAGTCTGAGTGGACGAGATACGAAGGAGGCGAGCAAACACATCATCCAATGACGAAACTGATGAACTGCCAAGAATCTGATCACGGATAGGCTCAAGATCCGAACGGAGGCCAATAAGAGTAAGGACCATGAAGAACTTATCAAGCTGTGTTTGTTGAGCCCCAACATCAGAAGTAAGAGGTATCACAGTCAAGAACACTTCCTTAAGAGAAGCAATCTGGTCAATATAAGTAGATAGATCCAAGTCATGTTGGCTGAGATGGACAATAGCAGAAACCACCTTATAAAGATGCTGGATATCATTCGTGTATAATCCTTTAGCTTGAGTCCAAAATTTAAAACAAGTTTTGTAGGCCCGAAGATGAAGAAGAATCTTAGGATCAACTGATTGCCACAATATATTATATAACTGGGTATCTATTTTCCTCCACTGTACGCGGTCAACCTCAGGGATATCTGTCTCCTGTGTAACCAGGTGATCCTCATATCCTTGACCCATAAACCATAGTTCAACAGAAGCTGACCAGGAAAGATAATTATCACTGCCAACCAATTTCTCCGAAGTAATCATAGGAGATCCAGATATAATAGAGGAAAAAATGGATGTTTTAGCAGTCATATCTACTTCAGATTGAAAAAAGCCCTAGTACAGCTCCAGATTGTGGCGTGGCAGCACCCAAAAGGTTGAAGAGACAAGGAACAGGGTTTCCGAACAGGGTTCCTGAACAGGGTTTCACGAATAGGGTTTCTGAAACCCTAGATTTCTGAATGGCGAGGAAGAGGAAGCTGCAGACAGCTGGGCCCTGCTATCTGGCACTGGCAGATAAACTCTGAATCTCCAGAACGCAAAAAACAATGG
This sequence comes from Sapria himalayana, assembly GCA_029783825.1. Classification (NCBI taxonomy): domain Eukaryota; kingdom Viridiplantae; phylum Streptophyta; class Magnoliopsida; order Malpighiales; family Rafflesiaceae; genus Sapria; species Sapria himalayana. The sequence goes on along the minus strand of JAREIK010004728.1, from coordinate 1,598,545 downwards.
AGAATGTCATCCTCCTCGACTTTTGGGCCAGCCCTTTTGGGATGAGAGTCAGGACTGCCTTAAATCTTAAAGGCATCAAGTATGATTACAAGGAACAGGATCTGGGGAACAAGAGTGATCTCCTCCTCCGGATGAATCCGGTACACAAAAAGATACCAGTTCTCGTCCACGGAGGAAAATCAGTCTGCGAGTCTCTGATTGTTGTTCAGTATATTGATGAGCTTTGCCTCAGCAAGCACCCCCTGCTTCCCTCCGATACCATATAGACGAAGAAGAAGAAGAGAGAGAGAGAGAGAGAGAGAGAGAGAGAAAAACCTCGCGTTTTTCTCCGTTGCTTCTTCCTTAACCCTGTAGCACTTTTCTTCACTTTATATATATATATTCCACAAGAGGATTGTAATAGTATATGATAATAATAATATTCATGATATAATAGTATTCTAATGTATTTTTTTTGTATTATATATATTCTAAGGATTGAATTCAAATTATTTTTTAGATATAATAAATTTCTATGTATTTTTTTGTATTATATATATTCATGATTTATGATTAATAAAATGGATGCCTTATCAAATGGAATGTATTCTAAAACTTATAATTTATAAAATGAAATGTACTAATACATTTGCAAATGGAATGTATTCAGTCTAATAAATAAAAGAAGATTAACCATCTGACATTCGTTGTAAAGATGTCACACATAAATGAATGTCAAAGGAATTCACAACTTTCCTAGATGTACATCACATGGAACAACACCCACACGAGACTAACCATGTCCAAAAACCAAACCCACAATGCCATGGTACATGAAAAAGAAATGCCCATCTACAGTGATCCTAAAAACAAATGGATAAGTTTTTATACTGAAAAGGGTTTATTACCTTTACTTCCAAATAGTGGACAAAAACTATGTGCGTCAATTCCCTGAAATATTAAAATTTAAGATTGTGTAAAGGAACAGAAATCACTCCTAAAAAAATTCCCAAATTGATTGAAAAGGCAGAAGAAATTCAGAGTACATCAAACACCAGACAGCACATAACTCTTGAAATAACAAATTAAGCCCCTAACCCACAAATGTCATAATTTAGCCTAAGGAGTTCATTTCAGGTAAGCTACAGTAAGACAACAATGGAAAACAAATTTGCTTGCACATCAAAAAAAATGTCATGGAGAGTTTATAATTTGAGAATCATCAAATGTAAGTTGACATTGGTTTCAAAAATGCAATAATAAATTATCAATGATAATTTATTATTGCTTATTCTTATATATTTTCGCAGTCCAAGTAGTACTATAGTTATTTGAAATGTAAGGCACACTATTGCTAAAGGTAACAATTTTAGAATCATCAAAATGGTGTCAAGTGGGTGGAGAGGACTGAGCACGGCACGAGGCACGGTCAGGAACTGGACAGTGCCAACCCGAGGCTCGACTCGGCTTGATATGTGCTGAGCTGGAGTGAGTCGTGCCTCTTGCCAGGCCAATCACGGCTCACATGCTAGGCCTGGTGAGTGGTGACCCATGACTGGGCATGGGTAAGGGGTCAAGCCCTGCCAAGTAACCGCCAGAAAAGACCATGTAAAAATAAAAAAAAAACAAGGCCACGTAAGCAGAATTGTTCCCGTTCGGGACCTTTGGGGCCTTACAAACTTGGTACCCTTTACTAGCAGGTGCAGATAGTAGCAGCAACAGGCACATCCTGTCGATGTTGCTGGCTTTAAAACACATTATTTAAAAAAAAAACATAGCCGTTGAATTATTTCCAATGGTTACACGACAAAAATCTAATAGATATCAAATTTCTTGTCATTATATATATATATATATATATAATTTTTTAATCTAAATCAAATTTATAAGTAGAAATGAAAAATTTTATAAATTTTATTCTTATTTATCTGAATCTCTCAACGCTTGTGATTCTCTCTCCTATCTCCTCTTGTTTTTCTATTTTTGTAATTTTTTAACTAATGTAAGTTGTTCATTATTATATTTAATTTATGCATATGGGGTACAATTTGCAACAAAAAATTTTAGTAGAGATTAGAGATTATACCAATGAAAATAGACTGTAAACTACAACAAAGTAGTTGCGGGAATGATAACATTTTTATATTTGTTTGTAAGTTTATTATAAATTTTATTTATACATAAGAAAAATTTAACGTAGATATAAATAATAATGATAACCCTAACAAATTAGTAAATATAACGATAATAAATTTAACATATATATAGATAATATCTAAGACCAAAACTATATCTTCTCCAATAGTTTAGACCAGAACTTATTTACCATCTAAAAAATAAAAAATTAGGCAAACTTTAATTGAATGGACTCACTTAAAAATAATAAAGAATAATATATACATTGTTAAAAATATATATATGTAAGAGTATTTAACATTGGTTACTTTAAGAAATATATTAATCAATATACTAAATAATATAATATATTAAATCTCAAAAAAACTCGATTGAGCAGTAGAGATTTTCAAGTTAGATCTAGATCATCTTCTTTGACCTCCTTCATATACTATAATTATTTTGGGAGTAAAGACTTTCGATTAAATTTTAGGAGGATCCTTTGACAGTCAATATTATGCAGACTTACTACCAACTTATTTATCATAGGATTCCGATGTCCATAAATAAAAATCACATAATAAAATATAATAATTATAAAAATAATTAATAATTAATAAATTTATAAAATATAATTAAGTGATGTTTATGCCGTTCGATATATGAACTAATCACATCAACACATCATTCGCATGTATCACCTCATACTATATTAATTCAAAATAAAAACATAATAAAAAAATTTTAAAATTTCTTGAGATCCTCTATTATCATGATAACTTTGTCATATATGAATGTATAATATGAATTTTTAGAAAATATGATAATTTTAAAATATTAAGAGAATTATATTTTGGTGCATCAATCCAAAAAGAAATTAAAAAAAGAGAATATAAATTTTAATTTTTTAAAAAAGGTACACCAACTCTTAACCTTGAGTAATTTAGATTTGGTGCACTAATTTAAATTAATATGAAATCACCCTTATTTTAAAAACTAACCTAATTATAAAAAAAAAGTTGTGATGAGCTCGGCCGAAGAACTTGTTGGAGCACCTCGAGCTCCTCCGTGGAGCTAGTTGGAGCTCCACAAGTTCCATTAAGGAATTCATGTAACATCTAGATACTAATTACTATTCGATCATATCACATGATAATGATAAGAATTCAAAAATATTATATTTATAGAAATCATATGAATCTATCTATTCGATATTATCTAAGATCTAAGAAGCACGGGCACAGACACGGACAAGGAGATACGACACAGCAGGATACGGAGACACGACAAATTCTAAAAAACTAGGATACGGATACGACTAGGATATGACATGATAAAAGAAATAAAATTAAAAATAAAAATAATTTTTTTTATAAATATTAGATATTTTATAAAATAAATTAAATTAAATTAAATTAAAATATTTTATTTTATAGAATAAATATATATTTTTTTTATTTTATAAAATAAAAATATTGTATTTTATTTTATTTTATAAGATAATATTTATAATTATTTTATTTTATAAAATAAAAATAGTTTATTTATTTTATGACAGCCCTGCATCCCCACAGATAGCACCACCCCCTACCTCCCCTCCCTCTAATTGTGCCCGCCCCCTGCTTCCCCCCCCCCCCTCAAATCGTGCTCGCTCACTGGCTCCCCACATATCGTGCCTGACGCCTGCGTCGAGTGACCGACGTCGTCGGACGTCGGTCACTCTCGGCATGGATACGACAGCCAGTGCAATCGTCCGATACGCCACATGGCGTATCAGATACGGATTGATCAATGATACGCCATGTGGCGTATCAGACAAGTATCTGTGTCGTGTTCATACCGTGTCCACGTGTCGAACACGTGGACACGGCTGAAGGGAGTCGTGTCCGTGCTTCCTTGTCTAAGATAATATGTGATTTGCTGAACCATCTGATATTTAGCATGACATCAAAGTTTATTTTTTTTTTGTGATAATCAATGTTATTTCAGATTAGAAATCAAGACTATGACTAGATATCATTAAAACACTTATATACATGAATGACTAAAAATATTTAAGATTAGGCATTCAGGATTAAACAAAAGAATTATTGATAGATAATAAGTCATGAAATATTAATATCTAGAATATCAAAACAACCACAAGCAATACTTTCACATGTATACATGATAATGATCTGCATATATATTTGTACTAGCATACCATAGATTTTTGATTATTTTTTTTCATACGATATCATATTTTCATTGTTTTTCTATTTTTTCCTGGATGTTAGTTTGCACTTATGGTCTGATTAGTTATGTTTTATCGTATGTTATGTATATATATGATATTATACTTTTGATTATGGAATGTAATGAATTTTTTGTTTCATCAAACACTTATATTAATTATTTGAGGCGAATATCAATTTTTTTTTAATTATTTATTTCATATAAATTCATTTTAATATAATATTTTTAATAAATAATAAAATAAAAAATTAAAATTTTAAAATAATTTAATTAGATTTTTGCCCAAAAACTGACATGAACCTGTACATCCCAGCACGACCCAAAACAACCTGGGACAACCTGACACTATTATAGGCGAAATGGGTCATACCAAGCTAATTACTTTGGCAGGCATGTCATGTGGGACACGGCACAAGATCCATCTCAAGTCGTGTCCAACACAACCACGATGTAGTGACATGGCTAGGCAACACATAAACAGTTTATGATGGCACAACACGACCCATTTGAGACATATAGGTACAAAAGTCTTTTGAGATATTAAGAAATATAATATAAATAAGGAATAAATTTTTTCTGTAAAGCACACTCAACCTTATATATATATATATATTACATATTTTTACAAAAAATTATATATAATTTTTATCTATTAATGAAATATATTAAAATAAAAAATATCAAACATAAAAATCAAACAAATTTATATTTTTCAACATCATAATTATTTAGAATTCTAAAATAAAATAAAATAGTTATAATAATTAAATATATAAAATTCTAAGATATCAAATATATTATTTATAGACGTCGAGAATATAGAGGAAGACTTAGAGAATAAGATGATTTGTGGGAGAAGAGACTTAGATAATAATTAATTTGTAGGGAAAATTTTAAGAATAATATGTTTTGTGTGAGTGGTGATTGAGGCGAGAAGAGGCACTTTTGCCCAGCCTGATGGAGCATGGGCTTTAGGCATGCTTAAGGCATGTCTTTAATAACTATAGGTAGTACTGCTTAAAGCACAATTGGCAGTCCAAACATAACAACTTCAATGACAAACAATTACCCAGAATTTGATTGGGCATGTTTTTCAATAAAAAAATTGATACAAGTCTTTTACATTTTAAACGGGTGAGACTACAAGATTGAGTTGGCAGAAAAACTAAGCCAATAGAAAACCAAACATTCAATGAATTGGAACAATTAATATTGAAGGATCATGTAACAATAGTTTAATTTGTGTTTTTAGGATATACCAAGACTATCAAAGAATGCCCATGAGGCATGAAGATGATGAATACAATTTGGGTAACAAAAAGAAAATGATGAATGAAGATTGGAAAAAAAAGAGCAAATGATGCAAGAGAAAACATATGGGATACTAAATCAACAAGGGGCATACATTACATTATTAAACTGAACCAATCAAGTCAAACCAACCCATATATATAATTCAGTAGTGATAAGAGTTAGTTTTAATTTGTTATATTAACATACAAAAATAATAATGTACATGCTAAGGTATTAGAATAAAAAAAAATTATGTAGTTTGAACAAAAAAAGAGATCATTAAAAAATATAAAGAAGTTCATAACAAATATTGAAGTAAAGGTAGATCAGTAAAATTTTATAAAAAATATTAGAAAAAAAATGAGTTAATTAGATTTATCAAAGATAAAAAAAACTAAGTACATCCCACAAATTGTAAGAGTAATCACATCATGAAGAGCTAGTTATTTTCAAAAAGGATGTCGAGAGCACTAAAATTTATTGAGCAAGTTAAACTGGCGATCAAAATCATTCAAGGATCCTCACAAAATTTTTTTATCATAACCCTTACTGGATAGGAAAATGCATCATTTCTCACTAGTAATATATCATTAGATACATCAAATCTTTTATTATTATAACTTTCATGATTTATTTTTTTACTTTAGATTACTAAATTATTAACTCATGACTCAATGATCACATCATACATAAATATTCTTTTAAATTTTATATTTTTCCTTATTTCCTAAATATTATAATAACCAATTAAAAATTATATAAAAATTTTGGTTATACCAATATTCAACATGCCACTTTGTTTCTTTCATATTTTCTTCAATAATGTATTTTGATAAGCTTTTTTCTGTGAATTATTCTTTTAAACAACTTATCTCAAATATTAATTTATTTTCAATTAATTTTATTTTGCTACATCAAAATATTGTGAGAAAGATTTTCTTAAGAATTGAGCATAATAGATTATATATTCTTAATTTATGATTAAGAATCTCACTATGTACAAAATTTTATTGATTTATTACTTGTTCATCTTTGACCTAGTTACTATCTTTGGTAAAACTGAGAATTTTGTATTCTACTATTATAAATACCTCTATACTAGATTGTGAAACTTGTTGATAGATTAGAGATGAATACAAATATTTTATTAAATTTCTTAATTATAGTATATGTTTGACTTGCCTATTTTGTTTGTTTCACATCATAAGTTTTTTCTATGTTTTAGTTATTTTATAATGAATAAAAAATAAAAGCAATAAAAAAATATCATAAGTAATAGTATTTTAGAGTATATATTTGACAGCTTCAGTATTTATTATACTGATCATCGGATCACATACTAGACATCTTGAAAGGATTATTGGGAGATACAATTTTACAATACAAGCAATCTCATCACAAAATATATTCATTTTTCCTTTTTCATAGTGTTCCTTTTAGTTTTAGGATCTTAAACCTAAAAAATTAATTATTTAGTCTCTCTCAAAGTTTTTAAGAGCATTTGTCTAGTTAAGTATCTCTCTTCAAGACATGACAAGATGATACATGGTGTGATAAAGTATATTTTCATTAGTTACACTAATACTCAAAAAGGACATAATTATTATTTAGCTGAAACTTATAGAGTACAAAGTGGTAGTATTATTATTATTATTATTATCTATTTTTAGTAATATAAGATCTTTGACGAGCCGTGATGTAGAAAGTACAGCAGAAAAAAACAAAAATAACTCACAATAATCTAAAATTCATACAATTAATGACTTTATATAATGGGTAAATCCAACTGGACAACCAATAAATTGAGCGCTCTCATAAACACAATATTATTTGCTCCTCAGTAGTCCCACTTATTTCTCTAGCTAGGATAGAGATCTACTTGTCTGTTACTTTTGACCTTGTTGATCCATATCATGAAGATACTTATAAGGAATTATCATATACCAATAAATAATTATGATCACATTGGGAGCAAGGTTCCTCGAGAGAAAAAATTATCCTCGAGTCCATACAACATAATAACTAATAAGTCTAATCCAATTCACTCTCAAGATAAGTGAAAGACATAAAAACTAAGAAAAATCTCCATATAAATAATATTAAGAAAATTGCAACCCTGTCTAATAATAAATTGGAAGTAGTGAAATATGACCTTACATAACTTTAACCTTTGTCTCGAAAAATAAGATATGTGCAGTCTTTTCAGAATGGAGGAGCAAAGTAAATGATCATACAACTAACTTATTTGATTGATCTCCAAAAGAAACAAGCTAATTATACTCAATATTATATTTCATTAATAATATAATATTCATATTTTTTTTTTATAATTTTTTCAACACTAGAATTTAAGCCTCTTTTTGAGTCGATATCTTAAGAAATATTAAGTATGGGCATGGTGAAAATATAAATATCATTCACTTAAATAAGATGCATAAACTAATATCTCGACAATCAAAAAAATTTATTATTAGTTATACATAAATGTCCACCGCAAAAATTAATTCAGATAGAAAGGAAACCTAGATGAATGCAATACTCATTGAGAAAGAATTTATTCAAATATTTGAAATGGATTATCAGAATATTTTTTTCTCAAATAGCCAAGATATTCAAAACTACGAATATATATAGCATTGGCAGCATCTCACGGATAGTGAATGCATCAATTAGACGTGAAGAATATATTTTTTCATAATAAACTTGAGGGTGAATTATAAATACGATATCCACTTGATTTTCAAGCAATTAAAGAGCATACACACACAATTGGTAAATTATAAAAAATATTATTTGACTTAAAATAATCAGTGATAGCTTGTTTTACACAATTTTCACTAACATTAATTTCTCTTTTTTTAATAATTAGATAAACAGTCATCTATTTTAGTTTACATATAAAAATATTAATATCTTTCATTAATAGTTATCTTTATTCATTTTCTCGAAAAAAAATCAGATAAATATTTATTTTGCTGATTGTGTATGTCAAAAAATTTTTTATTATTAGAAATGACAAGTTGGGAATCATGCAACTTAATGAGTAATATTAATCATAATTTTAGATTAAATATCATAGAAGAATCAGATGATTTCTTGGATTAAAAAGAACTTATAACAAGAACGATATTATATTAGCATATAAAAGAACAATTAATACTCTCACAAATATAAAATTTTTAGATTATATTATAACAGATACTAGTATCAAGTTAGATATTAATTTCTTGTATGATATAAACTTTTTAGTTGAGTTGACTATATATAGGAGAATCTTAAGAAAAATTAATTATCAAATTATTATTAGCACGGATATAACTTAAACATTCAGAATAGTTAATTGTTACTTAAATTTTTCATGACATATTCACTTGGATATAGCTCTTAATATACTTAGACATATAAAAAAAATTCCCAAAACTTAGTTTTTTTTTCAACGATCACAAGTACCTACAACTTGTTAGTTTTTCATGTTTGAGTCAAACAATAGCTCACACAGAGAAGAGATATATTATATGATATTATATTTTTATTGAAAAAAAAACTAATCTTTGACAAAAATAAAAAATAGATAGTAATTTTAAGATCTATTACAAAGTCAAAATTCAGATTGATAGAAATAGTTACTAATAAAATTGGCTTGTTTTTTTTACAAAAAAAAAAGGCCATTATTTTTCTGGACTAGACTTGGATTGGACAATCAAGCCCAGTGCCAGTGCCAATGCCAGCCCCTAACTCCTAGCCCCTAGCTTCAAGCAACTAGCTCCTAGCCCCTAGCCCTTAGCACCAAACCCCTATCCCCTAACCACTAACCCATATTGATATAGTAGGAAGGAGAGGCTAGCAGCGACTAGCCTCTCTATGGGCTAAGGCTAACACAGGATAGTATTGGTTAGCCGCTTGTCAAACCCAAACCTAGCACGACTCTCACGCCCCACTTTGGCTATTAGCCTAAGGCTGTGCTGAGCCATCCTTGTGTGTTGTCAAGATAGCTAGACATGACCGATGCTAAAAATCATGTCATACCCGACATGCCACAACGATTCAACTGGGTATTAAAAAATAGGTCGTGTAGGTGCAGCACAGCCCGTTAGAAACCTATAGATACAATTATTGTTAATTTCAATAGATATAAGATAATTTTTAAAAATTATATTTACATAATATAATTATTAGATATGATTATGTATTAATTATCAATATAATTAATTATTTCTTTAATTAATATAAATAATTTTAGTATCTCTTTTGATCATCATAACTTTAAAAAATATTTTCATATTTTTTGATATATAAAAAAAATTTCTAAGACCTCTTTTGGTTATCATGATTATTATAGGCTAGTTGAATGCTCAAATTTTAGATGAATCTTAGTGATTACAAAGCATATATCCACCCTTAATTTTAGAATTTTCAGAGAATAAATATTATTATCAAAAAAATAATAAACCAAAAATAATTTTATCACTTTATTATATTTTGGATAATCCAACAATGAGATATATTTTTTTCAATCTAATTTTTTAAGAGTAAATAGAGTATATGATCTAATTAGGATATCATTTTGTCTCAAAAATATAGAAAATAACTCCATTATTAATGCCTATATTGCTCATTACAAATCAACCTGCAGATATTATCACAAAAATGTGGATGATAAAATAAATTATTTCTTATTTTATTAGCTAACTATTCAGAATATGTATATGCTAGATTGAAGGGAAATGTAGAGATTTATTATGTTTATGTATTTGTATTTTTTTTCTTAGAATGCATTTTATTTAATTTTTAAATATATCTCCTGCTTAGTTGTAAGAGAATGGCTAGTACATATGGGCACTTCAGGTCCTTTTTTTCTTGCATATGCTTTAAGTATTCTGCATGTGCATAGTTCATTGGATTAAGACATAAAAATTGTTTGGCAGACAATAGCCAGTGGTACCTGCACTCCACTACATGGATTTCAGATAGATTTACAGAGAAACAACGAGAAAATAACATTCAAATTCGTTCTTACTCTTCAAGCATCCAGTAACTGCGCCTTTGAAAACTTTCATTTTCTTCTCCATGGGCATAATAACAGTGCAATACATCTACACTTCCAACCTGAAATGGCCTGAATCAATGACAGATAGAAATTTTTCTAATTCGATAAGAACGCAGGACATATGGAACGAACACATAAAATGGAACATATTTTCATATCCAAGTAAATATCATATCCAATGCACAAGGTACCCACTTAGCAAGGGCTCTGAGAGAGATTAAAATCTTGATACTTTTATCATCGAGAATCAAAAAGACTGCATTTAATTAAGTGTTGAACTAGGGACCTACCGTCCTTCGATAAAGATACTTATTATCTCAACAATACATGATCTCCTATATATATAAGCAATATAAAAATTTCTAAGATGATCAATCATCTTTGTATTTTTCTAATAATAAAATTTTTAATTTTAAAATTTTTATGAGATTAATATGCTAGTGCTGATATAATCGCACACAATTTTCATAGGAAGAATTGTGTTTTGGTTCAATCACCCCAAAACATATAAAAAAAGAGAACTCATCTTTTAATATTTTAAAAAAAAAAGAATTCTTAACAAATTAAAATTTGATACACTCAAATACATTAATCTTAAATTATCATCCATTAACACTCTTATTTACCCCTTCCCTCGCCCTCTCCCCATGCCCCTCTCCCTTCTCCTCTCTCCCCTCACTCTTTTCCCCTGCACGATAGAAGAGCTCGATGGAGCTTGAGGAGCTCCACAATGGAGCTCTATCAAGCTCCAAAAAGGAGCTCGTGGAGCTCCGTCGGGCTCTACGATGGAGCTCGAGTAGCTCCATCATGGAGCTTGATGGAGGTCGTTGGAGCTCCATCGTGGAGCACCTCGAGCTCCATCGAGGACCTTCAGGAAGCTCGTGGAGCTCCATCGAGGTCTTCCGTGTAGCAGAGGTTAGAGGCAAGGGCGAGGGAAGAGGGGAGGGGCAAATGAGAGTATTACTGAAGGTTAATGTATTTGTTAAAATTTTGATATATTTTTTTTCAAACATTAATAGGATTTTCTTTTTTTTAATATTTGAGGTGAGTGCACCAAAATATAATTACCCCTTTTTCATATCCAAATAAGCATGCAAAATTTATTAAATGTCAGGATTGAATACATGATTGCAAGATTACCTTAAGCTTCTCATGAGCTTCCTTAATAGTCTTTCCATCTTTTTTTTTTCTCCAAATATGTCCATCCTTTCGAAAATATCTCAGCACCTTTCTATCAAACAGAAAAAGAGAGCCACCTGCAATGGTTGAAAACAGGAAACATACAAAGCCTCTAAACACACAAAACATTGATTTTCACACTAAAATAAAAGAAGCCAAAATATGAAGATGTTTAATGAGAGTGAAACCTATCATTTACATAACTGTTTTCATTTTAGTGGTATTACATGATCAGAATTTCCAATAAATAACTGAATGAGAAATGTAATTTAAAAAAACAACAAGCATCATAGTTTTACCTCTATCAATTATAAAACAAATTCTTCCTAAAAAAAAGGCACTAGACTTTCCATATACAAAAAAAAACACCAAAGAATTCACATATATCATGTCATATTAGTTTTTGTATAAATTTATTTCATCTGATTCATATAGATATTTGAAGATTTTGAATAATTTTTGTATAATTTCACATGTATTCCTTTTTTTAAAAAATAATTAAAAAATAGTTGAATAAAAACATTAGGATATTAAGAAATAATTAAGATCAAACTAGGTAAACAATATTTTTGCTTAGCGCATGATATGAGAGATGTTAATATATCAACAACCTTACCTTTAAAAATTAGAAAAATTATATATGATTAGTCTTAAAACTTAGACTTATCATCTTTGGAATGAAAATAATTATTATTACACAAAATGCATAACATATATATGTATCTTATATGAGGACTTCTCAAGTAATCAATCACTCCAATATTATTCTCACTCAAACATTTTTAAATTCAAAATTCTTATAAAATCTAGTATATTAGTATTTATATTATCATATACAATATTAAAAAAGAAATAATACTTATAAATATAGCTAAGTCATTTAAATTATATTTATTACAATAAATTGTTGAGAAAAAGATATTGATCATGAAGATTGATAATAACAAAAACATAGCCAAATTCAAAGATAAATTTTCATTTGAAAACATTTTACATCATGCAAAAATAATTCCATTTGGATTCTACTATCCTTGGAATCTTCTCACAAGTAATTAATTTTTTAACTTCATATAACAATTATTTTAGTTATGATGATCTAAAGGATACGACTTTTATGCACATAAATCAATAACCTCTTCAAGCATTATTTAAAATATTTCATAATTGTCATTTCTTTTTAGTTTTGTAAGTAAATTTTTAATTATCATATTTTTATAACAAAAATATAAATGACATTTATTTATTTTCACTTGAATACTTTAATGATTAATATTAACAATGGTGTAGAACATAATATCTCTAAGGTCTCATATCAAGAATTTTGATTAGTTCAGGTATAGTTTTTAGAAATTTAGATAGCGTACTCTAATAAAGAAGTTGTCCTCGCCTAGCAAAAACATGTATCAGATATTATAGCAAGTTGAATTTTGTCTTAGATTCGACACCAACAAAGACTCTTCTTGGAATAAAGGTTAGTTTTATTTTAAAATACAAATATTCCAATTGATTCAATCAAATACTAGGTATAAACAAATTAAATATTTTGACAAATCACTAGATTAGAAATTTAATATAATATTAATATAATTAGTTATTTATTAGAATGTTTATATCAATATTATACAAACAAAGTATGTGACTTCATTTTCTTTTAAAAGATCATACTCATCACATAAGACTCACGTTTAATATTGAATCTGTAAGAGATTAATATATTCATAATTTTATTCTCAAAAATTAGAGACTATATCTAATTAATTTCAAATATAAGACCTACCGCCCTTAGGCAAGTACACTTATCAATGTCATCGATCCAAGCCACGACCTATACCCATTTTTCTTTTCATGATTTAAAAAATACGAGCTAGATATATGCTTCAAATTACTCTTTAATTTCATTTACAAAAGATTCATGATGAACATTTATACTTTTAAAATAAAAAATTATTTTTGACAAAACATGAGATTAGCAATATAGATTAAATAATTCTCTCTTGAAATTTGACATTCAATCTTGAATTTCAATACATTTTTTGGTGACATTTATTAAAAGATGTAGCACTCAAGCAACAAGATATTATTTTTAATTAAATCATCCGTGAATAAAAAAAATATATCAAGATAAAATATTATTTTAAAATAGATAATATTCAAAATATATCTCATGAAATTGCATGTCTTTGTAACAAACTAAAATTTGTTATATGACATGATATATGTGATTGCATGTCAATATATATCAATTTGTTTACTTATTTATGAAGCTTGATATACAATAAATTCTAGCAACAAAATATTCTTCTTGATCTTTCATGAATATAAAAAGCATAATGAGATTGAATATCATATTTACATGGAGCAAATTCAAATAAAAATTTATGTGATTGCATGTCTTCCTAAAAAATGAAATTAAAGACATACTAGGGAAATTTCCTGAGAATCAAATCATGTTAGTGTATTTGTTACACTGGATATATAAGAAATTCATACACCAGCTTAAGCAAAAATATTAAGAAAGATAATATTGTATTATTATCACATGAAAGGTTATTATAATTAATTTTTAGACAGAAGACTGGTAATGATAAAAATTAATGTTCTAACAAAATTTTAACATTTACTTATTGAAATCAAAGAAGAAAAAATAAAGTGTGAGACAGAATATTAATTTATACTAAATATGCATGTTATCATGGGGCATTCTTTTTCAAAATGCAGCTATGCCAAAAAAATAAAACTATAATTCACAAATTCAAATATAAAAGTCAACAATTAATTGTCTAAATAATTCTTTAGGAAATTAGTACTTAATTATCTGATAGTTTTATTATTTTATAACTATTATAGTATTACTTTATTTTATTTTATATTTTATATTCATGATGAGAATACTTGACTTAAAGGCTACCAAAATCACATTTCTCCATTATATGAGGAATTGAGGTAGTCAATGTACATATTCTAAAATATTTTTAAAAAAATTAGGGATTAAAAGCAAAATACCTCATCAACTTGATGTCTTCAACTGTCCATTTTTAGTATATACTCTTTTAGATCATGCGTCATAAGAGATTATATAGCTTATATTTCAATATTGTTTAGAGTAATTACTTGATCCATAATCTCTTTACAAGATAAAATAATATGGTAGTTATGATATTGAGTTAAGCATTTCTTAAAAATTCTAGTACTCATGTTGTACAAATTAATTTTATCATAGTTTAAAAAAATTTTAGTAAATAGATATTATATGTTTAGAGTATGGATCATTTTAATAAACTCTGAAAAGAGCGAATTCATAGAATATATTTGATTTTATTTATTTTCCTTACTCCTTGATAATCTCACTTGGATCTCCAACTAGGAGAGAAAATCACTCATCATTTATATCTAAACTTATTATTCTACATTATGCTTACTCATATATAATCATATATATGCTAACAAGTACATTTATAGTTGATTTTGAAGAAAAAAATTTTTTTCAAACGAGAAAACCTCCCTCCGATCCAGATGATCATAGTTAATAAGTCTAATCCAATTCATTGTGCTAATATTGTGCTAATTTTGATCTTATGGTCGTGCTCCAGAAGAAACAAAAAAATAATACTTAGCATCTAATATTAGAGATCTTATCGTACTTATGTTTTCTTTCTTATTTTACTTTTAAAATTATTTTACTTGATAATATTAAAATATTTAAGTTTTCTTCTGAGGGATTATCTCACCCAGGATAGTATCAAACCATGTTAGAAAATATAGATACCCTCCACTCTAATTAAACTTGAGAACTAATATCATGAATATAAAAAAATTTATTATTCTTTGCCAGTATTCACTATGAATACAACTCTAAATGAAAAGGTATATCGACATAAGAAAAGACTTATACCAAGGAAGTTCACTTATATATTTTGAATGAATTACCAGAATAATTTCTCTCTAGTAATCTTGAGGATGACATTACACTCACTTGATATGAATACAAATTTTTTCACGATAATTTAGAAAAATATATGAATATGAAATGGTCATCATAGTTTTAAACAATACGGTGAAATATAATTTCTAGATTATGAAAGAAATAAGATGGCCTGAAATAACCAATGAGAACTTAGTTTGTTAAATTTTCACAGGCACATATGTATTATAATTTTTCCTTTATTTTTCCAAATGAGTTTTGATAACATAATAATTTTATTTGTTTTGTACATTAATATTATTCAATTTAAAAGGCATATGAATTAGGAATTAAATACTTTCTTGGTATAAATACGACCTATTTTATAAAAGCAATTATTCTGTCACAAAGAAAATATAAAATTTAGTCTTATAGAGATTAGTATTTTGGATTGTACTCCACCAGATACGTCTATTTATCCATGTACTCATTGCTCATTTGATGCGGTTCATATAATTAACTTTATAACATTCAAAAAATTCATAAAAAATATTAATTAACTAATTATTATCAAATCAAATTTAATTTAAGACATCAGTATAATTAGTTGCTTACTAGATTCTCTTATGTATGTTAATTCATATGTAATTTTTTGCATATTAAGATATGTGAAGAAGCTTTTATCACTTGAGATATTTTTCAAAGATCATGAACACCTAATATTTACAAGCTATTCAAACTCGAATTGGACATCAGCTTATAGAGAGAGTAGGTTACTACAGACAACTATAATAAACAAGCTATTCAAATTCAAATCGGTAACAATCATATATCTTTTAAGGAAAAAAAGCATGTGAGTAATTTGTGGAATACAATTTTTGAAATATGTTAAATGTTATTTTAAATTTTAAAATTCTACTGAGCATTCGATGAGAAATAAATATGAATTTAAAATATCACCAGATAATATCTAATTTTATTATCTCAAACAGTTTTAAAAATAATTGAAATCATTCTGTTTTGAATTATTTCAAAAGTAATTGTTTCAATCACTTTTTCAAAAACACCTTGATGTTTTTCTGTTTGCAGAATGTTTTCACAAAGAACTTAATATTATTCTTGGAATTACAGAAAATAAAAATTGAAAAAAACAAGAGATAAAAGAAAACACTTTTGATGATCAATATTAATTCATATTTTTAACATAAGATACATGAACTAATATCCATTATCATGATATCAAAGTGGAAAAAATAATATTGTATCTTGATCTAATTCATATTTTTAAAGCATATAGATGTCATTTAGGGATGCTGTATGTCCTCTATCTGAAAAAGTATAGATCTTGAAAGAAGTACAGTACTTGGTGGCCGATGAGGGGGCTCTGTTGCAATATGGAACTTATTATAACAGCGCAGAATTTCACATATCTCTGCAGGCCTCAACCAACGATTCTGAGCTTCTAAAAATAATTGTTGAATACCTATACTTGATTGAAAACCCACAATCAATCAAAAAATAATGAAAAATGCAACTTAGAGAGTTAGTAAAGGAAAGTAAATAAATAGAACAGTAACTCAACTTTAAAAATGTAAGCAACACATCATTGCAATTTATTGGGCAACAAAAACAAAAATAGGAAACCAACATATCTAACAACAAAATTCTAACATCATGATTACATCAACAAACAGATAGCTTCAAATGTTGGAAGTTATATGAAACAGAAACATAATTAATAAGTGAAGTATAATAAATAAAATTAAATACTTGTAAAATCTTTTAAACAGTAAGAAAAAAAATAAAATTAAAGATAAATTTAGGATACACAATAATAAAATACAATCACACTCAATGAATAAACTCGAAACAAATTTTATCATTATATAATAACCAAAAATAATTAGGCCAACACACAAGTTAGATACTCTCATCAAAAATCATAAACTAATATCAATAAAGAAAAATAAAATAAATATAAAGCTGAAAACATATAATACATATTATCTTAATCAAATAAACTAATCTCAAGCCAAAATAATCTTATTTGTTAGGAGAGTTAAATGGCAACATTAACTGCAATAAAAATTTTACCTTTAGGTAGAATAGCTGTAGAGATAGGAGAAACAATAGAATTTCAAACAAAATATTTTGACTCAAGTGAGTATAGTAAAATATAAAAGATATTTTACAACTTCTAAAGCATCATGATAAAAAGTTTCTAAAAGAATAGGAAAGGTTAGAGAACTCATGTAATGTCACATCCTAATTCAATGATAAATTTGTGAAACAAAGAAATCAAAACCTCTATTAAGAAGAAAAAGAATGGAACTTCATCTTTGAAGTGTATCTTCATTTGTTACTCTCATATCCAAAAAAATATAAGTATTTTTTACTAGAGTATACTTAAGTTTTAGTGAGTAATAATATTACTTTATTTAGCAGAACATTTTTTTTAAAGCCTAGGCTAAATATTAGCCCAAAAGATAATACTTAAAACCATTATTTTTTGTTACTCTTTTTTTGTCCCCCTTGAACCTCCAATGAGGAGAGAAAGTCATGTTTTGACTATATCTACATTTTTGTATTCACATTATAACAACTCTCATATGAAAACATCATATATATCAATAAGTATTAATTAAATTAATTCTAAAGAGATTAAGAGATTTCAGAAAAAATAAATCTTTGCTTAAATCTAGATGACATAGTAATTCACAAGAATATTCTAATTTTGGTCCATGATGAACTAAAAAAAAAGAGACTTGACCAATCATCATTTAGAATCAATATTAAAAGGAGAACAAGCATAATCTATTCGGAAGCAAAGGAATATCTATCGAGGAGCCATATAAACTTGCATTCATGATTTCAAGCCATCTAATATTGATTTTCCAATCTCTCTCCAAAAGATATTAAAGAATTATACTCCACACTCAATTTTATAAACACTATCATACACACGCATTCTTCCATTTTTTACTTTTTTTTTTATTTCTCATGATAGTAATAAAATATTTAAGTCTCCTTTTAAGACATGATCTTATCCACAATATTGTTAGAATATTTTAAATATATATATATTCTTCACACTAATAAGACTTCTAAACAAATATCTCAACCTTTAAAAATATATTTTGTTGATCACAAGTATTTACAATAAAGACAAATCCACATTGAAAGGTAAATAAGATTAAAGCAATACGTGTTAGGAAAAAATTTACGCAAACCTTTGATGTACATTACTAAGATATGTTTTCTCCAATGTCCAAGATAATATTCATCTTGATTCTTATTTCACTGTCAACATCTCATAAATAAAAGATAAACCAACTAGACATGAATAATATATTTATTCACAATGACCTAAAAGATGAGTTGCATATGAAATAATCATCTAAGTTTCGAGCAACATAGTCAAATGTGAATTGTAGATTGGGGAAGACATTGTACGGACACGTGGATACACTCTAGATATGCATCAGATACGTGTCTGATACACCATATAGCATATCATTGACCAAATTGTAAGTCAATGAGTTTGGACATGGCTCGAACAAAGCGGAGACACCCGACGAAGACATGGCTGAGATTTTGGTTTAAAAAAACTATCTTCTAACTCAATTTTTTCTTACAAACAAAAACCTTAACTTTTTTAACATCCGACAAAGATTTGAGCTTATAAAACTTCTCTTCCAAGACCATAGTTTTAAAAAGCGCAAGGCGCACCAAGACGCAAAGATTTCTTGGAGCCTTGAGGCGCAAGACGCACCTAAGGCATGAGCTTTTGTGAAGTAAAATGTGACTTTAGATGCACATAAATATTTATTAAATATGATTCTATTGATAAAAAATAAATGTTCCTAATATTTAAATAAATTTTGTTGAAAAAAATAAATAAAATTATATAAATTTTAATATATAATTATAAATTTTGAGAATAAATATATTTTTTAAAAAAACTATAGTATATAAGGCGCGCCTCTTCAATGAGGCGCATGCCTTGGAAGGCGAGAAAGCTATAGCTATGAAATGGTTGTGCCTTGAACCTAGGCACACCTTAAGCGTGCCTTTCACAACTATGTCCAAGACATTTTTTTCTCACAAACACAGTTAATAAATTGATCGACAGTCGACTAAGAAGTGAGAGACACCCTATAAAGAGAATTTTTTTTAAGAAGAAAAAAAAAGAGAGAAAAAAAGAATAAGAGAGGAAGGGGAGGGTATACATACATTAGGGCTTGCAGCCGTGCTTGCATGACAGATGAAAGAAAGGGGGAGAAGGGGGGGGCAGCATCGAGGAAGGGAAGAAATATGGAAGAAATAGGGAGGAGAGAAGAAATATAGGAGAGATAATTTGGAGAGAAGTCAAAAAAAAATCATGAGAGACAAGGGAGAAGCACAATGGGGTGGGTAGAGAAAGTTAGCATTGGGGAGAGAGAAGGAAAGAAATGAGAAACTTGTGGTGTGGGGGAGTATTGCTCCTTTTTTTTTTACTTTTATTTTATTTTAAATGATATTGATATTAATACCCTAATCAATCTTAACCCTATTAATTTTTATATATTATTTAAGGGTATATACATATATAAATAAATATGCACTTTTTTTTATCTAAAATGTTTTAAGGATAATAATTTTTATTTTATTTTATTATTTCGTGTCCTTTCCGTATCTATATCCTGATTTTTTTAAATTTGTCGTATCCTCATGCCCCTCATGGTCGTATTCATGTTAATGCTTCTTAGGTAAACACAAATTATGTTATGATTATGTGATATGACGAATTAAAAAACATTCAATTTAAAAAATACATTCAACTATAATTCCAGATAAATTATCTTAAAAATCTTAGATACTTTCCTGGGGCAGTAATGACTTACTCAAAGAAATATATCGTATTATCATAAAAGAAGTATATGGTTGATATACTTACAGAAGTTAGTTTGTTTGATTGTGCTCCAATAAATAATTTGATGGACTTAAATATTAATTTCTTGTCTAACATATCTAGTCTAATTGACTCTAATATTTTCAAAAAGATTAAAAATAAGATTAATTATTTGAAAATTATTTAATTATATACATAGCTCTTCTCATGATGAGATATATGAATAAATCTCCTAGATAAAAAATCAATTTCAATAATCATAGATACTAATAGTTGATTAGATTTTCAGGTTTAAATTTAGCACCAACTTATATAAAGAGAATGTTGAGTATAATATTTTTATATTTTATTTAGAGATAATCTTGTCTTTTTGAGAGGTAAGTGACTGATGGTTGTATCAATATACAGTACCAATACAGTATTTGGGATGATGGAGTCAATTACTTGCAGATTATTTTGGATTCAACACCTGCTTATGAAGACTGGATACCTACTTCCCCCCACACTCCTCTTCATTATGACAATTATACAATGTAACATATAACACCTAATACAATATTTTATAAGCAAATAAAAAATAAAAAAAAATTATTTCTTCTTTAGAAAGAATAATAAGGATAAAATCATTATTATAATTTATATTTATTAGACAAGGAATATCTTCACAAAAATTTCATTAAATTTTAATTTATATTTTTTTATAACTTTAGTATTATGGGTATTTACGTACCAAGTTGAGAGGGTGTTAAAATTTCAGATTACTTTTAATTTACAACTTCATTTTTACCTTTTTTGTATTTTTTATGGATAGGAACACATGACATGTGGGTTGTCCCAATCTATTTTGCCAATTATATTAGGACATTGCATTATACATGTTCTATTGAGTATTTATTGATGTTTAGATTAGTTTCCTTGTCTGATCTATTAAATTATACATGAGGTTTAATTCTAACATAAACAAACATTTTTGTTTCAAATTATATTCATACTTGCTTATAAAACAATAGAAGCTTCATTTATACATTTAAGAACAAGTCAAATTAAGTGTCATAAAATCTACAAAAGACCAATTAACTTCATTTTGACCAAAAGAATTCATAATACATTTATGTCATTTAATTATGAATACTTACTAACCAATCAAGAAATAAGTCGACATATAAAATGTCATCATGCTAGATAGCATTAGATTTCATTTTTCAAGACATTTTCATAATGGACTCTAGGTTGCATATAAAATGTCATCAAATTCATCAAAAATAATCAAGGTGCCAACTAATGAGAATATGAATAATCATAAGCAGTAGTATGATGAAAAAGAATTCAGTTGATAATAAATTCTTCACTAATTTCATACATCTCAAGTTTTTTTTCAAAATGTAATAAAGTTATTTTTTCAAGACGATCAAAAATCTAAGTAATTCGATCATATACAACTCACATTTTTTGAGCTTCCTATTAGACAATTGTGAAAAATAAAAAATTAAAAATAAATACACAAGCATCAAATATTTTTTTTCTATTTACCAACATGAAAAAAATGCATATAGTAAAAAAAGAAATTGATTGAAATGCCTTTATGATAAGAGCATTCCACTCATAACTGATAAACAACTAATAAACAACATACACATCTTCTAGAACTAAAAATAAATATCTAATACAAATTTTAAGAAAAGAAATAATAATATGAAATCTACTCAAAAACTCTAAAAGTTTTTGATATGGTATTAGAAATAATTTGATCATTTATATTTTCAAACAAATTTCAATTTCTTTTCCATCCTGAAACAATATACAAAGTGCAGTATTTTCATTACAGATCTTTGTAAATCTAAAATTAAAATAGTAAATGCTCACTTGCATCATAGATATTAAAGAACTTAATTTAATTATGAATGTTATAATTTTTGTCTTTAGTATTTTTTATGTTTTTATTATGAGAGCACTAAATTTCTGAGTTGCCCCCAATCAATTTATTTTTCTATATATACGATAAGGATTTTATTTGTGTTTTCAGAGTTTTCATTATATATAATTTATCATTCTTGAATGTTTTACTTTTTACATGGTATCATAGCTAGAATTTTTCCACTATTTCCCACTCTGGGATGTGCATAACCTTATAGAAAGACACACACACATATGTATTGTACACCAAGTGTGTTTGTGTGTCAAACATGTGTGATACAGCATGCAGGCATGTAATAAAAGTGCAAGTGTGAGACATAAGTGAGATGTGCATGGTACAAAACATATACATGTAACAAAGATATGTGGTGCAGTATGCAGGCATGTGACCAACATGTGAAACATGCACATGATAGTGTGTGTAGGTGACAGTCTGTGTGCAGCATCATGTGCAGGTGACAGAGTGTGTGGCAGTGTAGCATGTGGTGGTGCAAGTGTAATGGTGTGGTTCAGGTTGGCATATCATGAGCAGTGGATGTAATATGTGTTGTCCAGTGATTATATGCTAAGTATGAGGGTCTATACATGTTGCTCCGTATATTCATGGATGAATTAAAAATCTCTCAGATTATCCAGTATTTGATATAATACAAATTCTCAGATCATTGAGTAATGAAATATCTCATACTCCGAAGATGATAAAAGAGGTATCAGGCAATGTACATGCAAAATCATAAACTTCTTGGTATGATACACACACTATAAGATGAGTGGCCAACTCAAAAAAAGAGTATTTTTCTGAACAAAGCTAAGTCTATAAGTTATTCTATGACAAACGAACTACTAGATTTATTCAAAATCTTCACAAAATTCTCTCACGTTAGTAAGAAATATGCAAAACCCTTCGCAAGTAAGAAAACAACATATGTTTTTCATCCTTCAACTCATGAGCAAACAATCATATCACAGATAAATTATCATTAATCATATATTATTTCTTGTTTCTCTTAATTTTGTTACATCAAATAACAAAATATATAAAGATAATGATAATAAAAATATTGACTTTGACACTTAATTTCAGATTCAAATGTTATTTATTTCTATGCATCTGAATAATTCAAATTTATTTAGTGTAAACTACCTTATTAAATAATCCAATTTTAATATTATTTTGTCTTACTTATATTATTTAGGAGAACTATATATCAAGACTGAACAAGTAAGTTTGTATTTTTTCTATTCTACTAAAAAATTCTACTGGGTATTTGAATATTAATAATTATTTGCCCATTTAATCTCCATTTGGCCATTTATATGTTACAAAGTTAATAACTTTGAATAATAATGTTAACAATTATCTCAATATTAGATTGTGAAATCTATCAAATATGAAAATACATCAGAGCTATCTATCATTTATGTCATGCCTAAGTAAGTAAGATTTTATTTGATATAATTCATTTTATCTAAGAACCTATTAGAGTTGATAATCAAGACGACTTAAGACTCAAGAACCTAATAGAGTTATCTACTAGAAATGACTTGAGATTTTATTCGACATAATTCAATTTTAGTTTTTATTTGTTTAAAAAAGATATCAATTTTTTTCAACTATTTCAAAAAAAACTGAAAATCAATTTAATATAAATATAAGAATACTATATTTTAGAGTATACATTAATATATAAAAATAAACTAATTGAATTGATATCTCTTCAATACTTTCAAGAAGATAATGATTGCTAATATGTGATAGCAACATGCATTTAGTAATAGTCTCATTCAAAATATTCTCCCTAAAAAAAATTCATCTATCTATTTTGTCAGCTTGTAAGACTCCAAATTGAAGATTATATGTCTAACTAAATGATTATCATAATAAAGAGTAGTACAAGAAATAAGTGGGTAGCTGAACGTCTCCAAAAAATACTTGAGTCTGAAAAATAACTAGTTATTGGTGCTCATAATCATTGAAATAGATACTAAGGCTCAAAGATTTTTTCAGATACTCAAGTATAAAAAGGGCTTTATCAAGGTAAATTTGTAGTAAAGAATATAAAAAATAATAAATTATAATTGACCGCCATATATATCATAGTATCGCATCCTAAGTAAAAATATGAACAAATCAAATACCTTAAGATATTCAAAAGATAAAGTTGAATAATCTTTTTACAAGACAAAATTTAAAATGTCACAAAATGAAAAATAACTGATAAAATATTCTTTTGATGAAGAAATTTACAGTTAAAATTGAATTCCCCAGAAATACTCCAAAATAATTCTATCAAATAAGACTCAGTTTCAATTAAATCAAATATATATTATTTTTTTATACAACCTCATTATATAAAGATATGTTAGCACAAAAAGTCTGATACATGATCTCATAATTAGTATACTAACTATTAAAACAATCATATATATATATATATACTATAATATATTACCACTCTAAATTTTTTATGTTTTTATTAAATTAAGATTTATCTTTTTATGAATAATAAAAAATAAAAAAATATATATCACCAAAATTAAAAAAATGAAACAATTATTTAAAATATATAAATTAATATCGAATCTCAATTTTATTAGCTCTTTCTATTCATAATGGTATCAAATCAAATTGATCTTTACTCATATATATCTAAGAGATAATATAAAACTCTAATATATTTTTTCTATTATTCCCATTTCAAATAAAAATAAATATATGTTTCAATAAGAATATTCACTAGAATATAACACAAAATAATAAACTTTATGATTGTATTAAGCACAAACCTCCTATGTGATAATTTAATACATCTCTCATGACCTCCATCAAAAAAGAAAATATTACTCTCTCATCTCAAGATATTTCACCAAATATTATGGTTAAAAGTATTTATTGAGTTAAATAATTCATAACTCACAATATCTCATAAAGAACATATCATTTAACTCTAATAAAAAAACTACAATCAAAAATAGGTAAATGCTAGCAAAAAACTCACAAACTAATTTTTTTAGAGACTATTTCAAACCATACAAAATAATACATAATCTAAAAACTAAGTCTTACTGTATTATATGAAATCTAGATAGATGCTCAAGGTGTATCATCCATACCAAGAAATAACACACATTCACATTCTTCATAAGATTATCATTAAGGAAAATATTTTTTTATATCTAATTAATGTATTATCTATTTATAAAAAGCTACCGGTGATATAAGAATCTTAAATGCTAACTTTACCACTAAAAAAAATATTCTGGTAATTTACATTAAATACCTGAGAGAATCCCATCATGAGTTCTTATCTTTCTTCTACTTCTTTTTTTCTTTTTTTTTCTCTTTTTATTTCTTCTTTTTATTCCTTGTCTTTAAGCAATACAATCTAACATTTGAACTTGTCTTCACAAAACATATAATATTAGTACTAAATAATAGTATATCATTCATATATGAATAATATTAGTATCTATTCTAAGTACTAGAACAACAAAAAAATATATATTTTATCACATTGTGTGTCATCTTGTCATATTATGGAGATAGATCCTAAATAAAGAAAAAAGTTACATAGGCTTTGTTAGGTAAACTAAATAATTTTTTTCATGGTCCATAATCTAAAAAGCATATGATGAAAAAAAATTAAAAAGAGCAAATGATTGATGACTTAATTTTCCGTTAAAATTATATCTCATTAAATATACTTTGAAATATTTCTTTCAAAAAGATGTTATCGAGTCATCACTACAAAATGTATGTTGTTCCATTCTAAAATCTTATCTCATAAAAGTATATAGTATAATGCATTGTCACTCACAATATTTTTATATTTTTTAACTAATTATTTATTCTTTTATAAGATCATTGAAAAATAAAAAAAATTAATCTAAAATAAAAAAAAAACTAACCAAGCAAATCGTATATCAAGTCGAATGAGTCATTATTCATACAAACCTCACAAATAATATAGAAAGCTATGGCATGATTTTATAGCAAATAAGTCTCAAACTATAGGATAGAGACATCTCAAATATTGGGATACAACATTCTCAGTTAGTCAAAGACAAGTTACCAAGCGAGAATAAATAAATAATTAATCAATAGTACACAAGCACTAAATGGGAAACATGATCATAAATAAGAACATATTATCCATGCACAATCCTAAAAGGAATACTCAGTCTTCTAATGTTATAAAACATAATAAATAAATAAAAATTGAAATTAAATTATCTTGAAAGATAATTCACAAAAAAGAAAATTAAAGATACACATATTGTGCATCATGCAATGTCCTAAAAGAAATACTCAGAGTCTTCTAATCTTGCAAAACATAATCAATGAAAAAAATATATATATTAAATTATCTTAAAAGATAATTCACAAATAAAAATTAATGATACACACAAGAATAAAAAAATTATTCAAGATTAATAAAATATGAAAGTCAATAGTTTCAAAAACAAAAATTATTGATAATTTATCATTGACTATCACAATATTCTATGAGTAAGAAAAAAAAATAGTGCACAATGAGAGATTACCTGTGATATGACTATTAAGTCCTAAATCAATAACTTCAGAATCAAAAAGGATAAAATAAGTCATGAAAAATATAATACCTAAAAGATGAGAATTACCTAATACCCAAGAGAGTAGTTTTGTGTACTCTCTTGTGAGCACCAGGAGAGAAGAATTTGTGAAGACTTAAAGAAAACTTCAGTAATTTGCTTCAATCTCAATATCATGTTGTACTCTCAACTTTCATTATAGAAAACTTTAGTAATTTTCTTCCATTTGCATACTGACATCATATCATTACTCATTCGAGTGATACCAATAATTTTTATGTCACACATTGCACACACAATTCTACTTTTTTTCTTCTTGCACTATTGCAAGTTCTTTATGTGCACCTTGTGCGCACAATACATGTCTTCTCCTTGCCTAGGATTAAAATAGATAATATTATAATACATTAATAAATATAAGCAAAAGTTAAAATAATAATAAAACTCTCCCAATATATTATAATAACAAAATACAAGTGTTTATAAATAACTTATAACTTGGATTAGACTAGTCAACATGTTGGATTCTCTCATTCATTAAAATAAAATGAAAAAAGAAAAAAACATAATATTAAACAAGAATTGATTATATATAATGTAAGTATTTACTCATAAATTATTAGCTCATTAGTGAAATAAAAATATGAACACTAGAGATATAATAGCTAGATAATGGAATGCATCTATTATTGTCTTGTTGTGAAGTTTTGTGTATTCGTCTCTAATAAGATTCACAATACAAAAACTCTGAGAACTCCTAGATGGCTCCAGTAAGATTCTCTCTATCAATACACTTTGATACTTTTGACTTCTATTTAAAATTAATTATAAACACATTTCTATGATATATCTTTTCTTCCTAAAATATATACATTATAAAAGGATTTTTTGTCATCTGTATGCAAACATCATATTGCACATCATTAACACAAACATTACATATAAATTCTAAATAGAATTTATAAACTATACTTTCACAAAATAAATAATTATATTTAAAAGAACACGTATTGATTGTCACAATTCATTGAATATATAACTCTACAACTCTACCAAAAAGAAAGTTTGTGAGCATCCATTGTGCATGCAATGGTCATATTGTACAAGGTTACTACCTCTTCAACCTATAGCTAACGCATGCATGTTGCAACTTCAACTCATTGCTGACACACCCCACTACTATATGTGCCACTGTCATTTATTGCCCACCTATACCACATACACACCACACCATCATTGTACATTATGCATGTCATTGTTCATATATTGTGTATGCCTCCACTACACATATAGTGTGTCATCTCATTAATGGGCATACCACATTATGGACGCATTGTACACACCTCCACTACCACTACAAACAGTATACCCAATTCCAAGATTCGCACTACTAGCACTGATATCATGTACAAAAATGAAAAGGTATCATTAAAAAATCATACCAAGTCAATAATAATAATGTACAAAATAAATGTCATTAAAACAAACTAATTGAATTAGGACATTTCATATGCTGGATACTTTCATCCAACAATAGCACAGCTCCATAAAACAAGATTACATAATAAAAAAATACGTATTTCACTAAGATAGCTAGAACACTTATCTATCCTAAAAGTATTATAAAATAATATTTGGGAGATGTGATTTCCACTGCCTACAACCTAATCAATCAAATGTTTTTCTCAATCGATTCCTATCATGTGTTTTTTTAAGTCTTACATTCTAAAAATATATTATTCAGCCTATCACATAAAAATTTTGAGAGGACTAGTTTCATTCATGATCATTATGAGATCACAGCAATAATAGTAAAGTATGTATTTGCTAAATAATTCAATACTAAAAAAATATAATTATTATGTCTCTACAAATTTAGTATTAATTAACTTTGATATTATTTTTCTTAGTTGGATTTGTTTTTTAAGAAATTTAGATAATGTAAGGATTCAAATGTGACATTTAAATCTGTTATGTTTCATTACTTCTTTGAATTCTCATTTTAAGCCTCCAACCAAGAGAAACTATTATTCATTAGTTACTTTTGAATTGATTAGATTAGATCATATTATAATGATTTTCTTCTCGAACTCATTCCAAGTTCAAATGAGATAGTAGCCCCTAAGCCTATTTTAATCACATATTCATCTTTAAATGTGTTGGAGCTAGAAACCTTAATCACTCAAATTTTCACATTTTTTTCTAGGAGGAGAAGATACATGGTTGTGCACAATTAAGAATAATTTTCCAAAAAGTTAGAAATTCAAGCATCCATCTCTTCTTACTTTTATCATTTGATTGCTTTTTGAAAAAAATATGAGTAGTATTGAGTATCTTATTTTACAAATTTTATAAAATTATTTTTTATCTCTTTTATTTCTTTTCTTAATTATACTATGATCCTCAAGTTTCATTATAAAAAATTATCTCATGTAAAAAAACACCAAGTCATGGTGAAAGACAAACTCGCTCCATTATAATAAGACTTGAGAATTGATACCTCAATAATTTTAAAGATTTTATTGTTAATGCATGATGATGTTCACTGTGAAAATTGATCATAAAAATAAAGTAGATCAATTGAATGCAAGACTTGTTATGAGATAATTTATTCAGATAAAAAAAATTGATTATCATGATATTTTCTCTCTACTAGCTAAACTTGTCTCTGTTCGAATAATCATATCACATGTATCTTCTCATAAATAAATAATATATCAATTAGACATAAATAATATTTTTTTCTCAATTATGACCAATAGGAAATGCATATGAAGAATTCAACTGATTTTCAAGCACATATAGACTATTCAATGGTCAAATTTTCCATATGCATCAGAATTTTAAGAACATGCTGATTTTATCAATTATATATGTAGATTATATTCTTATTAATATGAATTTTAGCTTGAAGATCGAATATATTAAAAATTATTCAACTTAATGAGTAACTTTAGGTTATATTTTCATACGAAGAATCTTGAGAGCTATCACTTGATACTCTCTCAAGGATTATCCTTTTAGGTTGTACTAAAACAAATATGCTTATTCAACCAGGTATTGTTCTCTTATTTAATGTGAGCTATCTAGTTGGCTTGACTAGATGAAAAAGACTTATGAAAAAAATAAGTTATTTGATTATAATCAGATCATATATAATTTATGTAGTTAATACATTTAGTCATTTTACAAATTCTCCACAATAATATTATTTTGACGTATTTCATTGCATACATAAACATGCAAAAAAAAACCTATAAAACTTGAATTTTCATTTAGCGATAATGAGCATTTTTAGCTAGTCAAATATTCAAACTCAAGCTAAGTATCAATTGGCACAAAAAATAAATTCACTATAAGTTATTCTACTTTTTATTGAGTCAATCTTGACTTTTAGAAATGTTAGAGAGATAAATTAGTTTCTAAATTTAGTACAAAATTAGAATGCATGATGATGATGATAATTATCTGTGAGATTCTTTCAATAATACACCACTTAAGGTTTGGAGCATGGTACATGAATTGTCAAAGTAAATGAATTGTCAATGACTTTTTACATTACTCTCAATTAATTTAGTCAGACATCAAAATACATAGAAATTCATTTAAATTATTATAAATAAATAAATTACATAAAAATTCATTATTTCTTTCTAAAAAAAAAAAATTTAACATAGAATTATTATCATAACTTAAATTTCTACAAAATATTAACTAGCAAATATATTTACGAAGATCTTGATAATATTTTCATGCACTTATTTTTTATGTAGTCATTGCATTCTTGATATTTATGCATTGTTTTAAAGGATAGTAGTATAGTTTGTCTTCATAGTCTATATGATTTTATGATGAAAACATATAATTTGTATGCTACATCAATCACTTTCTTTTTCTATACAAATGATTATTATATTATTTGAATTTTGTGATTTTTCATTGTATAAAATTTATTATTTTTGAATATATAAGTTTTCATAATGAAAATTAGTTATACAGATTAGAAAAGCATTAAATTAATAACTTGATAATATGGCATTTCTGATCTACATACCAAATTTATCCCAAAAGAATCCTTTGTATTGGTATATAATGTCAAATTAATCATAATTTTTTTTATTTTGTCAGATCTTTCATTAACTTCAATGTATATCTATACAAATCACTTATTAACTCCACATCAAACACCATTTTAATTGCTCATAATATAACTTATGGTATTAATATACAACTCAGTGTTCTCTACTCTAATAGCTATAAAAAAAAATTTTCAATTGCATTATCATC
The DNA here is from genome assembly GCA_029783825.1 of Sapria himalayana. Taxonomy (NCBI): domain Eukaryota; kingdom Viridiplantae; phylum Streptophyta; class Magnoliopsida; order Malpighiales; family Rafflesiaceae; genus Sapria; species Sapria himalayana. The sequence goes on along the minus strand of JAREIK010004728.1, from coordinate 1,567,132 downwards.
AAAAATTGAATTAGCTTTCACACATCTAAGAGAATACAAATGTGCACCATTCATCATTCATATCAACCACTCATTGAAACAATAAATTACACTAGAAAATAGAATTGAAGAAGATAGATTATATCTATCTTCAATGTTTAATTATATTTAATGTATATCAAACTATTAAAACACTAAAATATTAATAATTATGACTTATTATGAATTTGTAAAAATTTTAAAATTTATAAATTAATTTATATAACACAAGTATAACTACAAAATATTAGTAGTAATATTATAAATAATTTTATCACTCAATTTTAAACATATTTCAATCTATTTTATTTGCAATGCATTACACATAAAGGTCAACACTCTAATCATGCATATTTGAAAATCTAGAGTTAATATTCTAAATGTAGTCAAATATACAACTTCATTAAAGGTATTGAAAAAAATAATTAACCAAACTTTATGAGAAACAAAATGATGTGAATTAAATTAATACCTTGATGGTATTGTCTTACTATTTCTAATAGATTACTCAAACCAAAATAATTCTTGAACATTACCAAACAACATCAATTCCACCAAAAAAAATTTCCTACTTAGCAAGATATTTTCTAAGATTCATTACGTATCAATACAAATTATCTATTTTCTCCACATCATGATTCATTTCAAATCTCATAAAAAATCTTGTGGTCTAAAAAAGACTCAATTGTGTGCAATAGCTTGTCAAATCAAAATTCCTACCTCATATCAATAATCTTTGTTCTTACAACTTAGGATTTGTGTGGGGAAGGGAGAAAATGGACAGAGATGATAATAAGAAATAAAATAAAATAAAATCCTTCAAATATAAAAATAATTTTGAATGCAAGATAAAACTATATCTATAAGGTTTGTAATAGTCTGCAAGTCAAGTGCTCTCATACAATTAAAAAAATAAGCTAAAATTCAACTCCGACCTTCAAGTTAAAACATACATATCATAAAATTCAACTTAAAAGTGAGGAAACTAACAAATAATCCTTTGAGAGACTTAAAGATGACAATCTAATTAATAATAGGTACGTTGACTATAGTGATCAAATCATCATTAATTTTCTAATGAATGAAATGATAATAAATCTCAATATTATTTTATCACACATAAAATAATTAGTTTGTAGCAATTGTAAATATCATTAGCATCTAAATTAATAGATAAAACTCATGCGATGCGTGACTAGTGCACTCGAGCTCATACGTAGCTAACATCATAGCTATATACAATATATTTGCACTAAATCTCAAGATAATTGTTTACTTCTTCCACTTTTATGAAATTTGGTAACCTACAAAAAAAATACAAAAACTAGTGATAATTATCTCCATGTAATCACACAGGAATGCTACTAGAATTAAAATAGATATTTATCCGACTATACTCATGATCTTCAAATATAATCTTACATCTTGAAACTTTCTTCACATACGTGAAAATCCTAAACATTATGTTATAATAAATATGTTTAAGAAAATCTATAAAATAATTAATTATACTAATAGAATATATAATATATGATCGGGTTACCATTACATAATTTAATTTTTGTATGATCATCTTATATCTAAGAAAATCAAATGACAATAATATTTACAAGTAAGTCAACACCTATATGTGTTCTAACATGTCGATGGCCCACAACACGATGTAAAACCAGGGTTTATGACTCGACCACCACAATTGATACAATACAACACAACACAAAACACTAATGGGTGTGGGCCGATATCAGCCCAACTAACATGGATCTGAATTAAACTAGCCTAGACCAAACAAAGATATACTCAACTAATCATTTTCTATAAATAATCTATAAAAACAATATCATTGATACATGAGAACTAGTTTCAAAACTCAATCTAGACACTAATATAATCTCTTATAATCAAGATATCACCATCATATATAATCTCTTATAATCAAGATATCACCACCAAATATAATTAACATCACATATACTCACTTCCTAATCAACATTGAAAAAATAAGAATAAACTGATATAAATCAAATATCAAAAATAAGATATTTGATTAAAAAATAAGATATCACCATATATTTGATTTTAGACTTCAAAAATCAAATATAATAAATATCAAAAAAGATCTATTATATAATAACTTGTAGAAATTTTAACATTTACTAGCTCATACATTATTTATATTTATAGCATCAAATTCATAACTCACTTCCTACTCTCTATTATGATTATCAGATATCAAAATATATAGCACCAAATTTAATGTTTCACTAGTATATAAAGCAAAAAGAGGTGGTATATTATTTCATTCTCAAAAAAATTATAATAAACTATTATTATAACATATATTTTTATCACAACCCAATAAACAAACATATTTGTGAAGCACTTTAAAAAATATTTGTCATTTCCTTTTCTTCCAAAATTGATGCGCTAGATATTTATTTAACTTGATTAGGAATGTAATAGTATTTTATATTGCAGTATTTTATTATTCTTTTTTATATTTTTGAAATGTACACCCAATATATGGATTGTCCCTAACAATTAATATTTCTATTTAGAAACTTATGTGTCATTGTGCTTTATTGAGTTTTTTATTATTTAATTTTTTTTATTTTTCTCATTTTTTATATAATTAAGATTAATCATATAAATTTTAATTCTCCAAATAATACAATTATCAAAAAACTCCTTAAATAAATTGAACTTATATCTTTTCTTTGATCATCTTTATCAATGTTTGTCAACGTTCTCTTTCATATTTTTTACTATATTTCTAATTTAAGCATTGTTTTAATAAGAATTGTGGGTGATTTTTTATTAATATGTCTAAACCATATGATACATCTCTCTGATTTTATCATTTACGAAGATAATACTTAGATAATTCTTAATTTTATTATTTTTTATTTTATCCTTTCAAATTTTTCTTTACATTCATCTTTCTACCACAATCATCTTATAAATATTATGTACAACCCAAAATTATAAGCCATTGAAGAACTATGAAAACCAAACTTTAAGTTTATTATAAAAAAATTAGATATAATGAATATATAAATGCACAAACTTAATGAGGGTGTAAAAGTATATTTGCCTGATAGAGTCAACTATTTTACGGTTTTCTCATAAAGATGAATTCTAACAATTCAAAGTTATTTATTAATTCTGAATCATTTAAAAATAGGTCAATTTAAAGTCTGGAGAGAAAATCTCATACAATATTAACCTTGTGGGTATTCCTCTTCCCATACTTGTTGAAACATTTGGAATGTATTTAACAATAATATAACTACATTTCTTATTCATTCTCCTTTATTTTTTAATTTTATTCAATATGCATTAGCTTAGAAAAGGGATCAAATAAACAAATTTATCATCATCATTATTTAGGTGAGGCAGATCAAAGATTTATAAATAGCAAAACCAAAACTGCAATTCATTAACTAATACAGTAGTCAAACTCTACTCAAAAGAAAGCCACATGGGAAATTCCTTAAGAAATAAAGAACAGTTTCCTAGATTTAAATTTTTCAGACGAGGTTCTCTTAAAATCTCTTCTAAAACTTACATTATTTCCTTCATGAATATGTTGGATGCTGCATCAGCTGGTCAACGTTATTGAATCCAAAACATCGTTATAGGATCATATATGAATAAGAAGAACCGACATTTTCTTATTCATGGTGACGAATTGAACAATTTAAGAAGTTCAAATTCTATATTCTAGAGTTTACCACCCCGACCCCATGCCTTCCCGCCCCAAAAAAACAATATGTCAAGTTAGACCCAGGAGCTGACTCCAGAACATAAATCATCACACAGTTCATTTCAATAGCAAACTACGAAAGACCAAAACAAAACGGAAGACCTAGAGAAAATCAAATATGAAGACGAATAGATGAGCTCGAAAGTGTAAATCTAACCGATTTGACGGCCTTGTCCATGCAGTCCCATATCCGGCATGAAAGAAAGATGTGTTAGGACGAGAATCTGTGGTTTGACTCCAAATCACTGGAACAAGACCACTCGGAGAAGAAAGTTCTCGCGAGCTGACTTTTTTCTATTTGTTCTCTTGTCGTCCCGGTTTGCATCACTCCAGAATCAGTTAAGACAGTTGTCACCGGAAGAGTATGCCTTCATCTTCCCTAGTACGAAATCCGACAACTGCTGACTAGTTGATCATGTGAGTCGAGCCCAAACTGACTGCCCTGTCAGCTGAGCTGGCCAATCCCAACTACTAGCACGGCCGGACCAATGCAATCCTATCCCAACGAAGCCCGGGTTGATACACGACTGACAAGATATCCCCCCCAAGCCAAGTCAATATCCCTTGGTCTTGCCGTATGGTAATATGGTGTGTGGGGTTTACCCGAGGCTCATATATATGGGCCTCGGGATCTCAGGATCAGAATAGACAAGATTCTCATCCCAATTGCATGACATATTAAACACTACAAAGAAGTTTTCTAATTAAGTAGTTTTTTCATTTCACGAAGATGATATAAACTTTTCATTTGAAGATTATTTGTGTTTTAATAAGTTCGCAATTAGTTCTTGGTGTCATCTCAAAGACCAAATTGATATATCTTTTGATTCCTAAAGATTTGCATGACTAAGTTGTTGATGAGTTGGAACCTAAATTTTTGATGAACTTGTAAGTATCAACGTAATAAGCTAGTATTAATTAGGCATCGAGTCAATATCTTTCAAAAATTGATGAACTGGTTAGTATCTATGGAGATGTTCTTGGAATAAAAATTATAGACCTCATTACTCATCAGCTCGCTTCATGTTCTTAATGATAAGCAAATATTTATCATATCATAACCACGAATATGGTTGCATATAGTTTGTTGAGTGTGATGTAAAGAAAAAAAAAACATAATCTTCTCTTGGCATGATCATTTAACAAGAAAATGAGAGGAACAAAATAATTACTATAGGATCCTCTCAAATTAATGGAAGGGATAATTATTTCAAGGGGAGGTCTCATAACATAGTAAAAGTATACTTCAACAAGTTAGGACACAGCTAACTATGGAGGTCTAGAGAAAGATGAAAAAGAGAGAGAGAGGTGAAAGAGAGAAATGAAAGAGAGAGAGAGAGAGAGAGAGAGATGAAAAAGAGAGAGAGAGAGAGAGAGAGCTATATATATATATAGGAGAGAGAGAGAGAGAGATGAGAAAGAGAGAGAGATATATATATATATATAGGAGAGAGAGAGAGATGAGAGAGAGAGAGAGAGAGAGAGATGAGAGATATATATGTGTGTGTGTGTGTGTGTGTGATATATATATAGGAGAGGGAGAGAGAAAGATGAGTGAGAGAGAGAGAGAGATGAGATATATATATATATATATATATATATATATATATATATATATGAGAGAGATATATATGTGTGTGTGTGTGTGTGTGAGATATATATAGGAGAGGGAGAGAGAAAGATGAGTGAGAGAGAGAGAGAGAGATGAGATATATATATATATATGAGAGAGATATATATGTGTGTGTGTGTGTGTGTGTGTGTGATATATATATAGGAGAGGGAGAGAGAAAGATGAGTGAGAGAGAGAGAGAGGTAAAAACATTACATTTAATATACATTAAGTAGGCTAGATTTTGTCTTTCCTATAGTCTAAATGTTATGACAAGTGATCAATTCATACAACTAGGAAGAACCATAAACATATAATTCTCTAACTTCATCTTTGTAGGAGATCGAGGATGCTCAATCTAGTTTTCTCACATGCTTGTTTTAGATTGAATAAAATTCTAAAAAATGTCATTTATTTTATGACTACATTGACTTTACCCACTGTGATAGATCAGTCAAATCAAGAGAAACATCATGGGTTGTGTTAATGGAAGAAAATAAGTATACTTCCATGAACCTGTAATGTAACGAGATTATTTTTATTCTTATTTATTAATAAATAAGATTCAATTATTTTAGAATTAATGCTCACATATTTTATGCTCAAAATATATATATAAAAAAGAATAATATAGATTATTTTTATTCCCCCTTTTTATTATTCGTATTTTTATTCTTTTAACAAAAGTCTACTTTTCTTATTATAAACTTCTTTGTTCTACTATTATCATGGACACTAGTCTAGCATATCAAGTAATCATTATTATTATTCATATTTATGTGATTAATATTCATTTTTATCATCATCATTACCTTTTTCACTATCTCATCTACTTTTTTCTCTATTTGTTCAAACACACGTGCACGCGCACACACACACAGTTACATAAACACACATACATATGAATAAAAACAAGCTTTTTTAAAATTCATTTTCCACTTTCTCCCAATCACTACTTATTAATCCAGGATAGATACATACGACAAATTTTCATCCTGATTAATCATCTCAATAATAATCATGACTAAATATATTTTAAATTTTTATCAGACATAGTAAATTAATAATGATTTAAACGTATCAGCATAAAAGAGAAGTTATAAATTAATCTTTTTGAAAATTTTTGGCAAATTAAAAAAAGTATTTGCTTTTTTAAAACAAAAAAAAAATAAATGCTTATGATTTCATGAAAATTTCTCTTTGGGTTGATAAGATATTACCTATTTCATAATTCCTTTGTGAGTTGCTTACCTTATTTGTGATCTAACTTGTCCATTTTTAACTATAAAATAAGTATTCCATCCCATAAAACACACACGCACACACGCATGCACGCACACACACAAATATATTACAAGCAAAACATGAATGATCAATATGAGATTTTGTTTATAGTTTAAAATGGAAATGAACACTTTCATTGACAATTTTGAACATTTGTCCTTTTTTAAAAAAAGAATTAGCATACCAAGAAACACAATAAACACCATAAAATGGGTAAAAGATAAAAATTAAATAAAAACAAAGAAAAACATTCTCTAAGAGGAGCTGCAAAGGAATGGGCCTGAATCTAAATTGGTGACTTTGCCTTTAAGCATGTGGGCTGCAAAAATAAGGAGCTCCACCATCTCCAAGCCAGCACCACTAACATAATCCATCTTCCCTACAATGGGTTCGGACATCTCCACAGAGTGGCCGAGGGCAGCCTTCATAAGTTCGGCTTCTGAAATTATTTCTTCAATCTCATGCAGGAGAACGCTGCCAGGCTGGCAGCCATGATAAGTGGCAGATTCCTTGACCTATAAAAAACATTAGTGCAGCAGCAGAGAATTTGATGTAGCCCATCAGCCTCAAAGAAGGATAAAATTAACAGAAACAAGGAAAAAAAAAAGTGGGCAAGAAAATCTAATGGAAACAAGAAAAAATAATTATAAATCGATCTAAAATCGAAGTATAAATTTAACAAATTAATATAACTTGACTACGAAGAATAGTAAATTTAACAAAAGCGAAGAAAATAAAAAGAGAAACACCATTTTTCAAACCACACTTGACTAATATCATAAGGTAGAGGTGCTATTTATAGGCAGTAATAGAAACACCCCAAAACCCAATATACATATCCCAAAACCTAACATATACACTCCTAGAGATGTCAAACGAGCCATATCATGCTAGCACGACTCTAAAAATGAGCAGTCCAGCATGGCCCGTTGGCCAGCCATTTGCCTGGGTCTTGCCATGTCATGCCAAGGCTAGTCTGGCTTCATTCTAGGCTAGCCCGGGTCATAAAAGGCTAGAATTGTTTGGCCAGCCGGGCTAAGATTGGCTTGCACAGGTCATCATGTCGAGCCGTATCGTGTCTTGTACGACACGTAGGCCAGGAACCCTAGCCAAGCACAACCAAGACCATGCCGAGCCAGACATGACATTTTCATGTCGTGCTTCGTGAGTCATGTCATGTTTGAGCCACCGTGCTCATTTGACACCTGTGTGCATTACAAAACCTAACATACACATCTCAAAACTCAACAGACATATCCCAAAATATAATTAAATGAATAACTAATAATAATAAAAATCATGATTTGACTTAGATTTCTTATCTTGTCAAAGCCTAGATATGACTAGGAACCTACATCATGTCCCCATTTAAATTTTAGTAAAATTACTACACCTTATTATTCTTCACATTGAGATGTTGTAGTAACATAAATGATACAAGAACATAAGCAGAAAAAAAAAAAAAACTATTCACTATATTAAAACAAAGAGGATATTAGTTTGATTACATGTCTTATCTTACTTGAGGATGATAGTTCTTGTGAAATAAGTTATTCTTTCTGGAAGATTAGTCAAGATGCATGCAAAATAATAAAAATTGAAAAAGAAAAAGAAAAAACCTTTTTAAGTCCAAGGTGAAGTCGACGAGTAGAGGAAATTAATTGATCCATTGCCACTGTGTTATCCCATAAGGTCATGTTTTCCATTTTCAATCTGGGAAATGGAGAAAAATAAATTGAAGCATCACATAAATCATATAGAATATAATTTTATATTTATTCACTTGTAATATTTGAAGAAAATAATAACTATTGAAGATTTATTCACATATTAAAGAAATGTAAAGAATATATATATATATATATATGTTACGGATAATTTAAAAAATAAAATATTATACTAATAGCATATGATATATTTAATATAAAAACTTTTAGATAATTAAATGTTTTGCCTTAGTGCAATGGTATGTGTCTTCATCAAAGTGTGGTAGGTCATAAATTCCAGACTCATTAGAAGCAGCTTTGTTGATTTTTAGGAATAAGACCAAGTTATTAAATTTGCACAGACACATTTAGTTAAAGTTTTACGCATGGAGCATAATATTTTATATTTATTTATTTTTATTAATTTTTTAAAAAATATATTTTGATAATTATTCAATTGTGATATTTGAAAAAAATATCAATTATTGAAGATTTATTCACATATTACAGATGAAAAAAATATTTATAAGTATTTGTTATTGAGAATTTAAAAAATAATATATTTATACATATTATGCCTTAGGGCAATAGAAAGTGTTTTCATCAAAGTGTTGTAGATCATAAATTTCAGACTCATTAGATGCAGCCTTGTTGATTTTTAGGGATAAAACCATCAAGTTTTAAAATTTGCATAGACACACGCTAAGTTGAAGTCTTACGCACTAAGCATGATATTTTATATTTATTTATTTGTATTAATTTTTTTAAAATATATATTTTGATATTTATTCAAATGTGATATTTGAAGAAAATAACTAGTAAAGATTTATTTACATATTAAAAAATGTAAAGAAAATTTATACGTATTTGTGACGAAAAATTTAAAAAATAATATATTTATACGTATTCTGCCTTAGGGAAATGATAAGTGTCTTCATCAAAGTATGGTAGGTCACAAATTCCAGACTCATAAGATGCAGCCAAATTGATTTTCAAGAATAAGACTATCAAGTTATTAAAATTTACACAGACACATGCTAAGTTGAAGTCTTACTCTTACACACTAAGCTTAATATTTCATATTTATTTATTTGTATTAATTTTCTAAGAAATATATTTTGATATTTATTCAATTGTGATATTTGAAGAAAATATTAACTATTGAAGATTTATTCACATATTAAAGAATGTAAAGTATTTTTATATGTATTTGCTACGAAGAATTTAAAAAATAATATGTTTATACGTATTTGCTACGGAGAATTTAAAAAATAATATATTTATACGTATTCTGCCTTAGGGCAATGGTAAGTGTCTTCATCAAAGTGTGGTAGGTCACAAATTTCAGACTCATAAAATGCAGCCTTATTGATTTTAAGGGACAAGACCATCAAGTTATTAAATTTGCACAGACACACGCTAAGTTGAAGTCTTACTCTTATGCACTAAGCTTAATATTTTATATTTATTTATTTGTATTAATTTTCTAAAAAATATATCTTGATATTTATTCAATTGTGATATTTGAAGAAAATATCAATTATTGAAAATTTATTCGCATATTACAAAATGTAAAGAATATTTATACGTATCAGCTACGGAGAATTTTAAAAATAATATATTTATACATATTCTACCTTAGAAAAATGAAAGTGTCTTCATCAAAGTGTGGTATGTCACAAATTTCAGACTCATTAGATGCAGCTTTATTGATTTTGAGGAATAAGACCATCAAATTATTACATTTGCGCAGACACAAGCAAAGTTGAAGTCCTACTCTTACACACTGAACATGATATTTTATATTTATTTATTTATATTAATTTTCTAAAAAATATATTTTGATAATTATTGACTTGTGATATTTTAAGAAAATATCAACTATTGAAGATTTATTCACATATTAAAGAATATAAAGAATATTTATATGTATTTACTACGGAGAATTTAAAAAATAACATATTTTACTAATAACATATGATATAATTGATATGAAAACTTTCAAATAATTTCATGTTTTGCCTTTGTGCAAGGGTAGGTCAAATTCCAGACTCATTAAATAGATGCAGTCGTGTTGATTTTTAGGGGTAAGATCGTCAAGTTATTTATTTTGCACAAACACACGCTAAGTTGAAATCTTATGCAGTGAGTATGATATTTTATATTTATTTATTTGTATTAATTTTAACAATGAAGTGCTTTACTTTTTTTTTTCTTATATATTCGAGGAATGCTAATAGTCTTTGCTGTCAAAGAGTGATCTCAATAATTTACCCAAAAAAGTCAATACAAATTATTATAAATCTAGATTTAAATCAATTTATGTTATTAAAATTACTCTTATTAATTGTATCTCATAATATTCTTCCCTTTTTCATCAGTAATTTAGATGACATACTTATCTTTTTATTAATATGTGTGAACGTTATTATTATCACAAGTAATTAGAGTTGAATATATCTCCTCAATTTATTTACTCACGTAGATATAAAAAAATTATAAAAATAAAGTAATTATCTACTAATTATTAAATCAAATATTATATATGTTTTTAGCATAAATGATCAAATACCTAAATTTATAATCATATAGAAACACCAAGACTAAAATATCAATTTAGGGTAAACTATCAAGCAGTCGAATATCAATTTAGGATAAAGACTACATATATCACCAACAAAAATACTAAAAAAATTTATAATTTTTTAAAAAAACATTATATATTAGCAAAATAAAAGTCAAACAAAAAATAATGTTATGATATAGATATTTGTAACATCTTCACAAACTATATTTAGATAAAAATTGATCTCTTAATTTTTTTCTCCAATTATTATAAATGTCATACACTATACATAAAGCTCTAGTTTTAGTGCATAATATAGTACATGGTAACATTTTCACAATCATATCCTCAAAAATCAGAGTGATAAGTATCAAACCCAAGAACTAGTGCCTATATATATATATATCATAGACTTCAATAAACAACCAATGCACAAATATCATCTTCAATAAATAATATTAGAATAAAGAATCAATTCATTAGAAAAATAAATCCGTAAAGAGATGAGTACTAGAACCTATATATCTATCATGGGTATCAAACCCCTTAGAACTTTTATAAATTTATTTGCAAGCTGAGTCATAGTAAGAATGTGAGTGCTAACGATATATAAATCATATATCATTTTTCTAATAAAATATCAATCTAAATTTATATATTTCATCCGTAGATAAAAAATTAGAAAAAAAAAACATAATATGAATGACTAACTACCTAAATAAATTATACAATGAAAACAATAATTTATTTCTTACTTTTACAAAAATTAAGTTTATATCAAAAAAATATATAAAAATAATTAACAATTAAATTAACAATTAATTTAGAATAATTTAGATTATTATATGCAAATTGAGAAATAATTTTTTATTATAATTATTTTATGTCAAGTAATAACAAGCAACAATTTGTATCTAACAATAAATATTCATGAAGCAACTCTTTAAGCATGACATCAAGTCATCTTGAATGAGATTATGGATATTAAGTCCTATATATCATAGTGTACTATCAAGATAAAATAGTAAAGTAACAAAAATATAAGACAATACACATAATTAAATGATAAGACAAATCAAATAATCATAATATTTCAATTAGAATAAATATTTACAATATGTAATCTCGTAGTATAAGCTTTGTGATTATTCTTGTCTAACCTCTAATGTCTAGGGCTAGGCAAATCGAGTAGAAAAATATAAAAAACATGAGTCATAACAAAGAATGACTAAATATTTTGATCATAGAGTTTTTCTCACTAGTATAACATACACAAAGAACCAACAGAAGCAAACCAAAGCCAATTAAAGTTCAAAAATGAATAACAAGACTACATTGGTGCTTATTTGATAATATCTAATGATGTTATCTATCATATATGAGTAATACTTGCAGCTTATTTGAATATGAAAATAATTAATAAACACAAAGTTAGTTCTACTCACCATGCACCAACCTCCGGGGGAAATTTCTTGGATAAAACAAATGAACATGAAAACTAGAAGAGATGACTTAAAGATCATCTCTCCTAAATATAAAATCTAACATGATACCTAATCAAAGAGAAGAACACCATGATATTAATAAGAGTCTCAACATCAACATTAACACTTTAATTCATCTTTGATATTACTTGTAACGGGCCAAGAATTTTCATACAATGACACAACCCGTACAAAACACAACCCGTACAAAACACACAAAGAACAACGCCATGATGTAAAATCTCAACTTCCGATAAGCACCCCAAGCTCAACTAGGTTGGCTTACCTAAATTCTAGAAGAATCATACCAATTGATCTCACATGCTCCTCAAGAATTTCTCATATATTTTATGTTTTAATCAGACAACATATTAATCACCACAATCATTATTTTTAAATTGAAATTCAAATAAAAAAATCAGAATACTTGATTAGTAAATCAAGAATTGAAAATTAAATCGAATCGTGAATCGAATTTTTTTTAATTTTTTCTCAAGTTAATTAATTCCTATTGCATACAGTTAATATATATATTTTTTGGTATTTTAATTTTTATTCATGTGACTTTTTTGATATTTTATTATGTTTTCATGTTAAATTCAAGATACCATAGATTAAAGTTATTTTTTTTAATGTTAATTAATTCCTACAGTTAACAATTTTTTTTTATTAATTTATTTTTTATTTTTGTGACTTTTTGAAGATATTGGTCCATTGAGAATCAATATTATATCGATTCATATTAAATAATTCGTGATTCAATGATTCAATCTTTAATTCATGCATATTTTTGATTCTTTTAAAGAATCAGATCATTTGCTCTCTGAATCGTGAATCAAATTTTTTATGACTTTTTTTTTACATCAATTAATTTGTATTTCCTATAGTTGACAATTTTTTTTGATATTGTAGTTTTTATTTTTGTGCTTTTTTTGATATTTGATTATTTTTTCATATTAAATTCATAACAAAAAAGGTTGGAATTATTTTTTTTCATGCTAATTAATTCCTATAGTTGATATTTTTTATGATATTTTAATTTTAATTTTTGACTTTTTGATGATCTTGGTCCCTTGAAAATTAGTATTAAATTGATTCATGTGAATTGATTCGTAATTCAACGATTCGATTATCAAATCATGTAGATTTTTTGTTTATTTTAAAGAGTTAGATCATTTACAGGAAATAAACGATCTGACTCTTTTAAAGAATCAAAAATAAGTATGAATCGAAGACTGAATCGCTAAATCATGAATCAAATCATAAATCATATAAATTTAATAATAATCATAATTATATTTGTATAAAATCATAAATACTATAATTATGAGTTCGTAATACTAAATACATGCACACACACAACACATGCATATGCACAACGCATGCATACGAAAGAATAGTGGTGAACAAGTGTATGGTTGTGTACACAATTGTCTGTGAACATGATGGGTGCACGGCGACGAGCACAATGGCACATGTTGTGCAGTGAGGCAAGAATCTAAAGTGAATTTTCTTTATGAAAAAAATAAAAATAAAAACCATGTTGAACAATAACTTGGCTTGACAAAAATTATGATTTACTATATGAAGGATTATCCTAGTGTGGTGTGCCTATTACATGAGTATATATTGTACAAAAAATATTTATTTAATACTATTTTCTAGGAGAAAACCAAGGGCTTTATGTAGCAGTTGGAGATATATGCTAATTATTGGAGCCATTCAGTGCTTAATCCACTTACACCATAATATTTACTAAAAAGAAGTATACAAAGTTTCACTCTATAACGATACAAAATATATTAATTTTTTCAAATATCATTAATTATTTCATGCATAAGATTACATCATACATGATTTATTGATACAAGAAATGTTGTATATAATTTATTTTGATTATCTATTTTGTATAACTAAAATATTTCTATTTTAATATTTTCATGCAAGTAAAGAAAATAAAATATTAAGAGATCGGGAATACAGCAATAGCATAATAACAGGGGTCTCACTATCCAGTCAGCGAGCCAAAAATTTTTAGAGCAGAGTCTGGCTCGTCCGATTGATCCGACCTGCTCCAGTTAATTAAACCAAGAAATTATATTAATATAAATTATTTTTATTTTATTTCTTTGGGCTGTTGTTTTTCAGTGTGTGGACCTGAACATTTCTTTCTCTTTTCAGCGTGATTTTCATCATGACTATTTTCTGTGCAAAATCTGTAAGAACATTCTGTGGTTATAATCTGTAAATGCATACGTATTTTCTGTGTAAATGTAGCTAGTTGTGTTGAACGACTAGTAAACCATATTATATTGTATTTTTCTACTATGATTTGTGTGTACTGTGGTTTTATTCTGTCGTGGTTCTATTGGATTGAATTGTGGATATATATCATTTGTTATTTTTGTTATTCTATTCTTCTGAATCTTCTGAATCAGAAACGTGAAAGCGAAATTATCCAACAAGAATAAAATATTCATATTATTAATAATCATACTTTTATCACTATGTTTTGTTTTGTTTTTAACTAGTATTTCTCTTATAGTATATCATAATTAAATGATGCATCAATTTGCTATGAATAATATATTTCTCAAACACATACATATGAAGCATCCACCTAAATTTCAAGAAATACAATCAAGTATGATTTCCAGATTACAAAATGCCTTGAAAGCTTTTTTTTTTTTTGTAAGAGACTTAATTGCAATATGATTTTTTTGAATATTTATGTGAATTATATTCTGATTATGAGAGATGAAAAATTGTGAATAATTCAACTCATTGAGTAGCATATATCACAATTTTATACCATACATTGGGAAGCTAAGTTACTTTTTTGGTATAAAGATGATTTATTTTACGAAAAATAACATCTTATTATAAGAAAAATATATTCTTAATATTCTTGTAAAGATTAATTTTTTGGGTTGTGTTAAAGTAAATCCTTATATAAAACTAAATAAAAATGTCACTTCTAACATAACCATTCCAATTAACTCAACTATTTGTAATAAAATCATTGAAAATATTAACTATCTAACTATGATCAGATCATATACAGCATAAACAGTCAGTATAATTATTAAATTCTTATGTTAATATCATAATTGAAAGATACATTAAGTACAAAAAAAAAATATATTTCTAACTCAAGTATGGTTTATAGGAGAATCATAAGCACATAACTTTAAGCAATATAGCTAGGTTTAATTTATAGATTACAAAAAGTATTATATGACTTACACAATCACTAAGAACTTAATTTATAAGATTTTTAGATATAATTACTTCGTTTAGGTTATATAAAAGTATTGCTAACTTTTTTTAATTCTTTTGCAGGAATCTCGATATCAAGATAAATTTAAATATTATTTCGGTGGATAATATTATAATAATAAAAGATAAGTTGAAAATCACTAAACTCAAAAATACTTTCAATCATAATTTCAAACAAAAGATATTGAGAAGTTTAGATACTTTTTAGCATATAATTAATTTTTTCTACAAGTAATATCATTTTCTTACATAGAAAATATAAACCTAATGCTTTTGTAGAGAATATTATTTTGATTGTGCTCAAACAAATACTCCAATTGAATCAAGTCCAAACTTTACTTCTGATACAACCTCTCCAACTGACTCTACTAATTATATAAAAATCATAAAAAACTTTAACTATCTGATTATAATCTAATCACATATAACATAGAATATCAATATAATTTATCATTTCATATATTCTCCTCGACAAAATCATCTCGAGAGAACTATTTGCATAATGAGAGATATAAAAAAATCTCCAAAACTTATGATCTCTAAGAAAAATATACATTTGTAGTTAATACAATATTCAGATTCAAGTTGGGCATCATATGCACTAAAAGAAAATCTAAGATTGGATTTTATATTTTTATAATGCATCATTGTCTCTTCAAAAGAAAAAAAAGAAAAAAAATTATTACAAATTACACTACAAAGACATTGATGATGATAACTTCTTATAAGATATTTTGGATATGATAATTGTTCGATAATGTCAAGTATACATCATCTTCTCCCACTACCCTTAACTGTGATAGATAGTCAATGAGACATATAATTTCTAATTTAATATTTTACCGGCAAAAAAAACAAATAGAGAGGAACTATTTTTTACAAAGAGAGAAGATTCATGATGAGACCATTATCATTATATCATATCATATATTTAGAGAGCTGAGCAACCATTAAACATCTTTATAAAGATCTTAAAGAAATATCAACTTATCATTGTTTCCTTTAAACTTAGTATTGTAGATTTGTATGCACAAGATTAATGGGTGTATTGTAGGTTTCTTACTTTTGTTTTACCTTACAAATTCTTGATGAGAATATCATATGTGTATGTTATCCCAATCATATTTATTCATTATATAAAATTTTGAGTTGTATATTATTTTACTGAGTATTTTATATTTTTTCCAAATCTCAACCCACAACATTTTGCGACCAGCAGATTATGCCCGACACACTAACTATGATGCTCTATTCCCAAGTAGGTGGTTGATTGCACATCCTCCTAAAAATGACTATAAAAAATATTATTCATGTGTAAATAGTATATCCTCTATCAATAAGACATAGTCAATGAAATAAGAATTTATACAAGAGTCATCTTATCTATTGGAGATAAAATATTTTGTTAATCTATATTAAACTTCTGAAGGAACCATATTGCTACAAGTCTCATACTAAAGTGATATACTTTCTCAATATCTACTTGCAACCAAACATAAATTTTCTCGAACATAATAAAACTAGTTTATAAGGCCTATTAGAGTGAATGATATTTATTACTACCAATATGACTTGAGTATGATCATGGTGAGATAATACTTAAAAAAAAAAGATAAATATCTTAGTAATATCTAGAGAAATAATAAAGATAAAAAATTAAAGAATCATAGTTATTTAAGGCACAAGGCGCACTGAGGTGCAAAAACCTTTTGGGGCCTTAAGGCGCAAGGTGCAAGGCGTACTTGAGGCTCGAGCTTTTTTATTTGAGGCACACCCAGCCTAATACACATAAAAATTATACATTTTACTAAATATAGTCTTTACTTTTCATCTAATAATAAACTAAAATATATCAAAGATAAAAATCAAATACTAATAGTGCTCTCATCATCCAAGCATTCAAAGTTTCAAAACAAAATAACAAACATTTAAAGTTCTAAAACAAAATAAATACTCATGTATCTACATTTAAATCTAAATCAAGAAAGTCTTCATCAATATCATCCACATCATCAATCTTCCACTATCCCTCTTCTTCATCTTCCTCTCCCGATTAATAGATCATATCTTCATCTTCATCAATCAAAGCAAGAGTATGAGTATGTTTAGAGCTAGATGGTCTTAACTTTGATTTTGGTGTTGGTATTTGTATTTTGTTTGGTTTAGCTCTTTCCAGAAACCATTCATTGGTATCATTTATTTCTTTTAAGATAATGGGATCAATGGTATTACGATTAATATATCTTTTCATCAAGATTTGGTTGCACTTAATGTACACCAAATCATTCAAGCGTTGATGATCCAGCATATTTCTCCTTTTACTATGAATCTGAAAAAACAAATAGTTTTCATTATTATATCTTAATATTTTAGTTTTGAAGAATCTAAGTTACATTAAATAATATTGTAACTTAAAGATAAATTTAATTGCATATAATTACTTTAATAACTTACATTCTCAAAGATACTCCAATTCATTTCACAACCTGATGCACTACATGTTAGGCTGAGAATCCTCAATACAAACTTTTGCAAACTTCTAACACTTGATCCAAACATACCCCACCATTCAGTTACAATTAATATAAATAAATTATTAGTTGAACATTTCACCTATTTTAACCAAACATATATAATAATTTCAATACACTAATTAATAAAACTTAAGGACTAACCTGGAGATTTAGTCTTCCTTGTTCTAATGGCAAACTCATTACCAAAAAGATCTCTAGCATGCATGTACAAGTTGAGTTGTGATATAATTGCATCTTGTTCATCTCTGTTTTTCAATAATCTCAAAATACAACTACATACATCTTCAAAGATTTTTGAATCTAGGTCATTTCCTAATCCTTCTGTATCATAATAAAATTGTAGGTTCAAAAAATACCCAGCTGAATGCAAAGGCCAATGAAGTTGAACCTCCCACCTCCTATCAATGATTTCCATGATTTTCCTATACTTTTTCATGGCTACATAAATGTAACCCATAAGAGGTCTCTTTTCACCATCCACCAAATAAAGCACACGTACAAGAGGACCTGACACATTCAAACAAAATACTACAGTATTCCAAAAAGAAGACATAAAAATTATATTGGCTACATTTTTTCCATTTTGCTCATTTGCTCATTTACTTTCCGTCCAATTTGAACTAGTAAATATTTTCCTTAAGCTGTTTCTTTGTTCATTGATACGGGATAAGATGATAAAGGTCGCTGCAAACCGAGTCTTAGCAGGCTTTAACAACTCCCTTTGCTCAGTAAATCGCCTCATCATGTTGAGCAAACCCGTTCTATTATAGATGTAGCCGCTTATGGATATGACCCTCTCTATTGTCTTCTTGATGTGTGGTAGTTTTCCAATATCTTCTAGTATCAAGTCAAAACAATGTGCGGCACATGGTGTCCAATACAAATGTAATCTTTTTATTTCCAACAACCTCCCTACATAATTTAAACACATAATAAATAGATAATAGATGTAATCACTTACATAAATAAATAAATAAAAATTTAAAATTAAATTATAAGTACATGCCGCCACATAATTTGAAGCATTATCTGTATCACTTGAACAATATTGATTTCACCAACTTCCTCTACCCAACTATTAAGTAATTCAAATAATTTCTTTTCCGTCTTGACCATAGAAGAAACATCAATAAATTTCATAAACACGGTCCCTCTTAAAGAATTCACCAATAAATTCACCAATGACATTTTCTTACTATCGATCCATCCATCTGACATAATTGAACATCCATTTTGCTTCCATTCTGTGAAATGAACCTCCATTGAAGCCTTTGTGAGAGAATTCTTACTTAAGGTTAGTAATCCTTACATCATGAAAACTTGGTCCCTTGTAACTCACACCATATTGCCCAATTGCCTCAAGAATTGGTTGGAAACATGCATAGTTCACTGTATTAAATGGAATCGCAGCATCACACATCCATCTATAAAATAGTATATCAGCTCTCTCCTTGGCCTCTTTCTTGAATGCATTGTTGATAATAGTTTGAGTATTTTTTCTATTTTGAATAATCATTTATGGATTAGAAGTAAATAAATGATCCATAGGACCTTTTTGCCTCATTCTCTTTATGTAACTGCCACTAATACTACCACCACTTCCCCCTCCATTGCTACCACCACTAGAAACATCTTTTCTTCCCCTTTTGCTAGTAACCTCCGGGTTTTCATCATCTTCATCTTGGAACTCAAACATATCCTCATTCACATTATAACTTCCAAAATTTATTTGATTTTTTTGAGTTTTTTTGTCTAACATATAATCTTCTATTTCTTTTCTAACATGCTCGAGACATCATGTACACTTTTTCGAATTTCTAAAACCTCCAACAAGGGGTTGCTTTTGTCTATAAATGCCTCCTTTAGTTATTTTATCACACAAAATACAAAAGAGTATACATGTATCTTTCTCATTTAATAAACGAGCATATTTCCATCCCGAATCTTTCTTCCACTTGAGGCATCTACTTCAACTTCAATCTCTTTGTCATTTTTATGTATCTTTAGAACAAATCTACAATAAAATGACAAATATATTAAGAAAAAAAATAAAAATATATACATAATATATTATATATTATAAATCTATAAATTATAAACATACTCAATCTTTGCCAAACAACTATAACTATTTATAATTTTTGTTCTAATTCTTTCATAATTTTCATATTTTTTTTCATGATTTTTTTCTATTTTTCGTTAATTTTCAGAATTTTTTCATTTTTTTCTGCATTAGTTTTTTGAAAATTACATATTTCTTTCAAAGTATTATTCAAAATTTTTTGAAAATATTTTTTTACCTTTTGAAGAATTTTTTCACAATAAAAATAGGTAAAATGAAAAAAAAAATACCTTTTGAGCATCTTCTTCTTCTTCTTTTCTCTTCAATTCGGCCTTAAGAGTGTTTTGGGAAGATTGTTTTGAGGGTTTTAGGGTGTAACCTGAGAAAAAAGAGGTTTTATAGGGCTTAAAATCACAAAACTCCAAAACAATATCGTTTTGGTTCCTGGAAGACCAAAACAACGTCGTTTTGGAGGTGACATTTTTTTATTTTAAATCAGAACCTCAAAACGATGTTGTTTTGAGGGTGATGTTTTTTAAAAAAAATCAAAACCAACCCAAAACGACATCGTTTTGGTTTGTTTTGATTTTTTTAAAAAATATAACCCAACCCAAAACGACGTCGTTTTGGGTTAGATCAGCCGAATACGTCGTCTTCCCCGATGCACTCCTGCATTTCGCCTGGTTCCGCCTCTCGCCGCTTCTCCCGCCATTGCTTTGTCCTTCTTCTCCGACGAAATTTCCCCATTTCCGACGGTGAATCCGGCAAAAAAAAAGGAGAGGAGAAAAAGAGGAAGAAGGAGAAGAAGGGAGTACCTGGCTCGACGCCTACCGCCGCCGAAACTAGAAGTCGACGCCTGCTGTGCCTCATCCGCCTGCGCCTCGCCTGAAGCGAGGCATTTTTCCCGGGAGTGGTGGTGCCTGAGCTTTAGACGCGCCTCAGGCGTGCCTTTCATAACTATGTAAAGAATAGAACATAAGTATGACAAAGCCTATAAGATCCACTAAGAATAATTCCTTAGTTCGTTTCAAAAAATTATTATAAAATTAAAATTAAAAGAACTAGAAACTTGATCATTTAACTCCCCTATCGACCCATTTCTAATCTAAGCAAGCTACATCTATCATTTTTTTTATTATACTCTCAATTCTAAATGATTAAGTCTCTCAGTATCTGGCTCATTATGAACATGAATAAATCTCTCATAAAAAATCTCACTCCCTCCATAATCAAAATAATATGTATTTATTGATAAATATGATGACTCATTATAAATGTCATCATAATATGAGCTAATAAGTTTAAATATAATCAAAAAACAACATTTTCTCTAAATTAGACATATACAAAGAAATAAAAATAAAATAAATCCAAATGTATAATTTATACTCTTACTCTTCTTAAGCTTGCTAAAAAATAAGTAATATTAAAATAATAATATTAGTATTCACTAAAATCTTATCAAATTTATTAAAAATTAATTGTATTCTTGATTGATACCAGAATATTCAAAAAAGACAACGAATGACTTATGTTATCCTGTCTTATCTTATAGAGATAACATAAACTAAATAAGGACTTCTAAAAATTCTAATAGACATACTAAATAGTATCTTTATAAGAAGATACATTATAAAAATGAATAAAATAAAATATTTGATAGATAGGATAGTAAAATGCCTACATAGCAACACGATATCACAGCTCCCACAATTGACAAAATAGAATTAAATCTAATACACAAATGCTCAATCAATAGGTTTGTGACACTAGCAATCAATGGTCCATAATTTTGTACCCGATTCGTAGATTGCTTCTTCTTCCATACTTTTACTATGTGCATGTTTTTGTGCAAATGTGTGCAAATATTGAAAGGATTTTTTTGCGAATAGTAAGCAATGAAAGTGATGTAACTAGGATTTGGCATACTTCTAAGTCACTTTTAATCACAAGCAAAGTATGTGTGATGGATAAAAGAAAGGAAGAGCTGAGGACGCACACTTATTTTATTGTGGGCAATCTCTCCCATGCACATAAAATTCCTAAGATTTTTGGATTACATATGTGCAATGTGTCATTATTAGGGGTACTAATGAGACAAAACAACTCGCGAGCTACTCAGACTCAACTCAGTCAAAACTCAATCAAAACTCGACTCATGTGAGCTTGGCTCGAAATATTAAATAGTCGAGTCAAACAACTCGTAACTCGACTCAAAAAACACACGAGAAACTCAAATATTTTTGAATATAAAATTTTAACAGTTTTTATTAATTTTATATATCTACTTTAGGGGATGACATTAATAATTAGGATTGCTAATGAATAGAGCGAACTCACGAGCTATTCTGACTCGACTCCATTAAAACTCGACTAGATCAAAACTCGACTAGATCAAAACTCGACTTGAATAAGCTCAATTCGAGCTCAAACTCCACTCAAAATGTTAACGAGTCGAGCTCGGCTCATGTAAGCTCGACTCGAAATATTAGCAACTCGACTCGAGCTCAGTTAAACTCGAACTCGAACTTGAAATGATAGCACACCTAGTTAAAGGTATCAAACGGGCCGGGCCGGCCCAATTTTAGGCCGCCAACCCGGGCTACTGTGCCGTTCTTGGCCCGGCATGGTTTCTTTAGGCTAAGCCTGGCACAGCCCGTAGGCATTGCCAATTTTTAATAGTGCCGAGTCCGGCTTGTACGAGCCAATTTATAAAATTTAAATTTTTTTAAGATTAAGTTATTAGTTTTAAATTTTATTGTAATTATAAATTAGATAATAATTAAAAATTTTTAAATTATAAATTTTTAATAGTTTAAAAGTTCTTATTTTTTATGTTATTTTTTTATTTTTGTATTAGTTAGAATTAGAATCTACATGTGAAATAATAAAATAATAAAATTAATAAAACTTAAACGAAAATAAATTTTAAATCGAATGAAAAATAAAATAAAAATAAATATTCAACTTTAAATTTCAACTTTCAAGCTTCAATCAGAAGTAACAACCAAAAATTAAATAAATACAAAAATTTTTAAGCACAAATGACAAAGTCAAACCAAACCAAATATAATATAAATAAAAAAAAGTACAATATATCAAAATCAAAAATCAAAATCAGATATAACTTATAAGCATTTCATAAGTCTCGCAATTCAAAATCATCAACCATCAGACATCAAGTGCCAACGCCATCAATTATACATCATCATATCATTATCATCATCAACCTCAATATCAAAATCATTATCATATGAATCATCATCAACAATCAACTTTTTTAATTTCACTACAGTCCCGGTCCCAGCATGATCCTATATGCCCAAGCTCGAATCATCACAATCCATCATGCATGCTAAAGCCTCAAAAATATCTAGAAGTAATATTTATCTTCTATCCAAATTATATTCATTGTAAGAAAAAAATAGACTCTGATTCTACGCTCGACACCGGAAGAATCAGTAGATTTCGTGTAATCTTAAATAATACGTGAAAGATAGACTCGTATGATTTCTACCAGTGTAATACATCAAGATTCTTATTATCAGAAAATGATAGGATTGAGCAGTAATCAAAATAAAGTACCGAAACAGTTCGCTCCTATTCGATGGTCCACCTCGTCGCTTCCCCCTAGCTAACTGAATGAAAAAGTCATCATCTCCGAATATGATATTCATGTCTGTACTCAGAGCCTCATTACTTAAAATCATCATACCACGTATCATAGTATGTGAAAAGTCCAGTCAACTTCTCGTGACTAAACCCTTTAGGTGGTTCTTCCGGCTTCATGCAAGTAGAAATAAATTAAAATATTATCTATCTTTTCCACCTTAAACCTAGGGTACATGCAGACAGTAGACAATAAAGAGATAAAATGACGGATCAGTACTTTGAGTACTTGGTTTCTATCTCTACAACAATATGGCTAAGTAGTGGGTCATCTCGATACATCCTAAACCTGCTACTAATATTATATATATACTTGAGTGTAATACAAGTCGTGATAATATAAACCGACAAACACATATTTGTTGTGTTATAAAAAATCTTTAAAAATTTTATAAATAAAATTTCTGAAGCACAATCAGTGCCGTCGATAATAAGTTCCTCGCTCTTAATATTGATGTAGTTGGATATCACGTGTTTGTATCCAATATATGACTCTAATATCATGCAAGTGTAATTCTAATGGTGCCTCATATACGATTTAAATTCCTTCTTCTTAAGATTCACACACAAACAGAGACTATCATATCAAACCCTTTTTGTCAGTAAGAAGTGCAAATATATTTTAGTGAGTTAAGTAAATTTTCCAAAGTGAGGGAACACACCTACATGTACGCTTATACAATCAAGTTAATCACGTGACAAATACATCTGACGTGTAAAATCTCTCCTAAATGATCCATCTCTAATATTTCAAACAAATATATTAATTATCATTTTATTATTAGTTACGTTATCAAATGTGATATTAAAAATTTTATTTTGAATTTTATATTTTTTAAAGATCTTCATCATGCACTCAAAAATGACAGAACTATTATGAAGATGAAGAATCTCAGAGAATTCTAAACTTTTTTTATTTAGAGTTCAATTTAAATCTATATAGTGGACAGTAAGACATGTATAAGATGCATCAACGTGACTTATCCAGATATCGGACGTAGCAGTCACCACTCTACTATATGTCATAAATTTAATAATTATTATTTATTATTCTAACTTATAATAATTTAGTATATCGTTCCTCGATGTGGACACAAGAATCCTACGATAAGTAGGCTAAATATATGTCTACATAATACTTATTATCCCTGAATCTTCCAAAAATCTGATCGGAAGATCCATCGTGGTAATAAGTTTGGTCACACCTTCCCTTCCAAACTCGCTGTGATATATGAAAGGGATAAACTTTGAGACTGAACGAGATTCAACCTAAAACTCACAGCTGAGTTGGGTTTGCCTAGGATCTAATGTATCATATTTTTAGGTACATAGTCGGCATGCCTCTCAAGGTGTCAAATCCTAAACGTACTCTTATAAGTATAAATTTTTTTATAATATTTGCATTTTGCCGTTTCTTCTTTCACACCACAAAATTATTTTTATTTTATTATATTAAAAGTGAGTTCAAACTACAAAAGTCATTATTTTTTATTTTTTAAATGTTTAGATCGAAACAACCAGAAAAACCAAAATTTCAGTAGACTCAAATTATAAAGTTGAGAGAGAAAAAAGTGAAATACTAATTATTTTTAAAAATAAAGTTAAGACTTAAGAGTTAACAAATTAAATAAAAAATAAAATCCCCGCAAAGCAGCATAAAGCACGTGCACCACAAATCAAAAGTCTAATTCAAACATCAACCAAAGCTAAGCTCGATTTACAAGTCCCAAAAAACCGAGCTGAAATTACGAGAAAAAATTTTAGAAGAGAAATTTGAGAGAGAAAATGAGATATTTATATTTTTGAAAAACATAAATATTAGAGAGATGGGGATTTTATAGAATAATAATATGAATTTTTTTTTAAAATGTTATTTTTTTTTATTTTAATCAATTATTTGGGGCAGAATCATGTGGCCCGTCGGATTCTGCCCAATAGCCATTGGAGGCAAAATCCAACGCCTTAAATTCAAATTTTTTTAAAAAATTTTACAGTTGGTGATGGTTGGGGGGTGCAGCTGAACCATGCTTTGTGTAGGCCTAGCTGAACCGTGTTGTGCCTCGAGCCTGCCCGGCCCGGCCTAACCCATTTGACACCTCTGCCCCTAGTCATATAGTGCTGTCTTTTTCTCTAAAAAGACTAAAGTTTTGGCTTTAATAACATGTAAAAAAAACATAATCCATAAATGAAACCACAAAACAAAATAAAAAAAAAATGAAAAAAACCAACTAAACTCCAAAATAGAAAACTCTAATCCTACTCACATTTTGGGTGATCACATCCATGATGTAATAAACAAGAAAACGAAGATTAAAAAAATAATAAACAAGATGTAAATTAAGAAAAAGAATTGACACCACAACAACTAACAATAACTATCTATGCAAAAACATCATTCATGATTATCTTTAATGAATTCCAATAGTTTTTCTAACCTGGAAAAATCCACATTGAAATCACCTTCAGCTTCTCTTCTCATAAAATTTCGTATTGGAATCCATCGTTGAATACATTTCAACTTGAGTAGGTTTCTCAGCATGTTATCACCACCAGAAATCAAGGGTGTACGCTCTTCAGAAACTCCGACTCCATTTCCTTGTATATTGTTACTTGAATCCCTGGGCAAAAAAACAAAATGAAAGGTAAAGTAAAGCAGTTTTTAAAGCTGTATGATTTTGGGATGTATTTTATAGCATGACACATTTATCATTATTTTATTTTCTATATTGTACTTTTGTTTAAGTTAACAAAATAGAGTATTCCAAATATTTTCTTTTTATTAATTTTTCTACTAAGTCATAATTTTCATTTATTAATTCTAAACACCAACAGCGATGAATTTTTAGAGATTATATTAGATAATAGAGAATCATTGGAAATCTATTAGCTAATTACATGGATTCCTATTTTTCTAACCTAGCTCAAGTGAGTACAAGAACATCTCAACCACAATACCTAAAAATTGTTAAGATTTGTTGAGTTTTATACTTATTTTTTTATTTATTTACCATCTATTTTTTTCTTTCACTTGCATAGGAGCAACCTACATATGAGCTACACCAATCCGATATATATATATATATATTGTTATTTTGCTTCCATGAACCCCATTAATATTTTTTACAATATTAGGAAAAAAGGAGAGAGAATGAGAGAAAAAAAAAATTCTTTCACAAAACTATAAACGAACATTACAATAACACACAAACACAAAGACACACACATATATATGATTTAGGATATCTCATATGTTGAGTAACTCAAAAAATATAATTAAAAAAAAAAATTAAAGCTACACACTAAAATAAACCTCAATATATATATATACATACACACGTACATATACATATACATATACATATACATATTTTATTTTTTCTCCTTTTTGAAATGAAATGTAAAGATGTATTAGAGAAAGATTGTGCGTGAAGCCTAAGTGAACATGCAGACACACATACATAGGTGTGGTGAGCTAAGAAGCACGGACACGAACACGGAGATACGACACGGCAGGATACGGGGACACGGCAAATTTTAAAAAACTAGGATACGGATACGGCTAGGATACGGTATAATAAAAAAATAAAAATAAAAATAAAAATTATAAATATTAGGTATTTTATAAAATTTATTAAATTAAATTAAATTAAAATATTTTATTATATATAATAAATATATATTATTTATTTTATAAAATAAAAATATTTTATTTTATAAAATAAAAATATTTTATTTTATAATATAATATTTATATTTATTTTATTTTATAAAATAATATTTTATAATTATATTATATAAAAATATTTTTTTTATGCCCCTGCCTCTCCACTTTAGCACGCCTGCCCACCCGCCCCTCTCCCCTCAATCATGCCCGCCCGCCCGCCCCTCTCCTCTCAATCACACCCGCCCGCCCCTGCTTCTCCCCTCGAACACACCCACCAGCCCTTGCCTCTCCCCTCGAACACGCCCGCCCCTGCCTCTCCCCTCAAATCACGCCGCCCCTGCCTCTCCCTCAAATCGCGCCCGCCCCCTGCCAGTGACCAACGCTGGCCACCGACGTCGTCGGACGTTGGTCACTATAGACGTGGATACGACGCCGACGCAACCATCCGATACGCCACGTGGAGTATCGGATACGGATTGTGCAATGATACGTCACGTGGCGTATTGGATACGTATCCATGCCGTATCCGTGTTGTGTCCACGTGTCGGATACGTGGACACGGCTGTAGGGAGCCGTGTCCTTGCTTACTTGGTGGTGAGTATAAAGGCAACCTACTATTGAAGTTGCAGTGGATATCAACACCAACTAACTATTGAGAATGATGTATTAGTTTGATGATGTACATAATGAAGGCACGCATGAACCATATTGTTATGAATTTGAGATATCTAGCATAATTCAATAATTCTCTATGATACCAAATGTTATGAAGGAAGATGATTTAGGATTTCAGAAAAAAAAAATTCTTGAAGATGAAAAACACAATATACAATATAAAAGATAAAAAAGAGAAGATAAAATTTTACTATCTTATTTTGTAAAAAACTTTTAAAACACTACTTCTATATTATATTTACAAATTCTCATATAATAACATAAAAAAAATCTCGTTTAAACTTAAGTCTTGGATTGCGATATCATATCTATATTGCGACTTTATTCATTCAAATAGCGACATAGTAGAACACGATCATGGCTTGAAACCTTGAGACTTCTAATCACAACAATATAAAACATATGACTTCATTTTTTTATTTCATGACTCACGACACAAAAGAACAATGACACAATTTGAATCATTAAGACTTTCTGTCAGAACAACACAAAATAGGTTAAAATTTCATTAAAATCACAACTTAAAAATTAATATCACGACACCTTACATAAAGTTTTTTAGTCATAACAACATAAAACATGTGACTATTTCGTTCAAGTCACGATTTCACATTTTAGATCATAACAATAGAGGGTCAAATGGGTCATGCAGGATTGCATCGAGCCATGCTGGTTCAAGGTGATTCATGTCAGCCATGACAGAAACCAGGATTCCTCATAAACTAGTTCGGGCCTGGAGCCCATAACATTAAAACACAATGATCGAAATAGGGCAGGCTTGGCCGCCTAATCGCACTAACCACATAAGCTGCATCTAGCTTTCGTGGTTGGTTTGAAAAAACAACCACCAAGTCAAGTGATCACCCAATAGGACTAGACCCGTGACCCGAGACTTGATCGTTTCAAGTTATGGGCCACAGGGCAAGACATGTCTCGCACTAGCCCAGCACAACACATGTCATGCCACAGACTAGCATGGAGCAGGAGCAGGTAGGGTGTTGGATAGCATTGTGTCAGGCCAGGCACGACTGAACCATGTCGTGCCATGGTCCATGCCCGAGCCGCTCGGCCCGATTAACACATCTACATGACACCAAATACATTACAATTTCAAAAGTATGAGTTAATACTAACAAATAATGTTAGTGAGTTAATGTACAAATGATAGTATTACCATGCACACAATGGAGGCATGAATGTGTAATAGTGGTCTCTATTGTTCAATAGCAATGTGAGCAGTGACTCGCACACCATGAGGGGTGCAATGTGTTCAATGCTTGGAGTATTTGGAGCTTGTTGCAATATACTATTTAAAAAAAACGATAATAATCATGATATGACCATAGAAAATATACTATTTTCTTTTGAGTCAATAATTTATGAAAAATTTATTAAAAAATTAACCTTAAATTTTTTCAATTGAATTATTTATTTGTAAAAATCAATCGATTTCAAAAGTATTACTAGCATATTCAATTTTTACCAAAAAACCAAAAAGATTTAAAATTTAAGCTTACTATGTTGTAGCTACTCATTATGTAGCCTAAACACAACCTTGTGAAGGGGTTCATGAAATAATACCCATATTATTAGATTTCTTTGTGCTCAATACATTGTGTGATGAAATTTTTTAATATTCTTTACTTGAATTCGTTGAGAAAATAATGCACTATTTTGTGAATATAAATTCTTTATGAAAGAGTATTCATAATTTTTCTAGAAATTTATCATATAATAATTGATTCATCTACAATTACACTCAGATCTACCAAAGTTGAGACAGCCAATCAGACTAAATATCTAACTGAAGATACTTCTTGAGTTAGGTAATTATTAACTTTTAATCTTAAATTATAAGAATATCATCTACATACATAATTTACAAAGTAAACTAAAATGTAACATACATGTATAAATCAAATCAAATACTTACTAATGAAAAAGTTTCAAACTATACTCTTAATTACTACTTATAGCCATAAAATATCATTCGTAATATACAAATTAAAATTGACTACTTTGCCATTACTCACAAATAAGGTGATACTTCATGTGCACTTCCTTTTCAAAATTACCATTAATAAGTATATTTTTAATGTCTAACTAATGTATATTAACCATGTTCAAACTGTTCCATTCTAAACATGATACAATTTATTTCTCCTAAAATAAATTCAAAATCCTTGGTAGTAAGGACACATTGTTCCAACTCTTTCGAAGTTGATGTTAGAATAAACTCAAGAGAAGTTCACTATCCAAGAAAACCAAAGTCTCTCTGCATCTCACATATTATGTTCTTATTAAAACATATGATAATTGAATATGCCATCATAATGCAAACAAACATGTTCATCAGTAAATGAGTGATAGCACTATCTCCTATTAGAGGTGTCGACCGGCCCGGCTCGACACGAGGCACGGCACGGTACGGTGGCCCGTTGGCACCGTACCGTGCCGAAATCAAATTTTTTTTAAATTAAGGTTACATGGCACCGAAACCCTAATTTTTTAAAAATAGGAGTTCTGTAGGATGGTGCATGCTGAAACCATATTTTTTTTTATAATTTAGGGTTCGGCCAGTCCGGGCCGAACCCGGCGGATCGTGCAGTGGGCCCGTGCCGGGCTAAACCCCCACAAAACCATACCGGGCCAGGCACGGAACGATAACCGTGCTGTGTCTGGCCAGACACGAAAGCACGGTCAGGCCTGAAAAAAATGAGCCGGACCAGCCCGGCACATCTCGTTTGACACCTCTATCTCCTAGTCAGAGATTCAAACTCCAAGAGTATTAAAGAATAAAAAATTCAAATGTACCTCTTCAATTCTTACATTGTCTAAACCAATTAAATTATGAGTCACACTAAAAAAATAACATCAATATCGACAAAAACTCTATCATTCTCCACAAATAACACTTGTATCTCTTTTGAATAATAGATTAAACAAGAAATATTATAATTTATTACCCTAAATATCATCTTCTTATGTTTTGAAGAGAGATCGTGAATAAAAATATGATTTATTAAAATTTTAATATATAAACTAAATAATATTTCTTCAAAATACAAAAAACATGTTGACCACATAAAAATAATTTGTATTTAAAAATACATACTACCAAAAATATATTGAACATTTTGACTATATAAAAATATCATAAACATCTTAATAAAATTTTAAATTTTCCCTTCAAATACCAAATTTTGTGTTGATATGATAATTGCTAAAACAATGCATTTGGTGGAGGACCATATGATCCAAATAATAAACACAATGAATTTTTATATTTTTATAAAATTTATTTTTCTTTGTTAATAAATAATTGAAAAACAAATCATGATCCGACTCAAAAATATATTATTGTGAAATGTATACAATTATTAATAATTATCACAAAATATCTCGATAAATCTCAATTCTCCATTCTATTAGATCCTCATATACTAGAGTGTATTAGTTCAACAATATATACCCAGTGACATACCTAATTATATAATTAATGATATATAATGAATCTTATTTAACCTCGTGAAAAATTCTGAAAGTTTCCAAACCTACAAAATGTCAATGGTGAAAAATTAAATAATAGCAAATTTAAATTGTCTATAAATGCAACTCACCAAAAGAATACGAGCATGACATATAAGAACAAAAATACACATAAAATAAAATACCAAGTTGAATAGTGTCAAAACTAAGGATTTTTAATAATGAATAATGCATCATTTATTTTTAAAATATTCAAAGAATAACAAAAAAATAATAATAAACAAAAAATTATTACATATGATATGATATATTATGACATCATTGTGCACTAATTTCACACAATGTCCACTACAACCACTACATTGTTGATACTCAATTTGCAATCAATACATGTTGCACATACCTTTTCACTACATACCACATCATTTGCACATACACACCACCCTTCATGTCACACATTGGGTGATGCATCGATGATGCACACTCTAAACAACACTAACAATGGGTTGGCATTGACACAAACATTGCCACCACATTGATGCAGTGCACATCTGCATCATTGACACAATACACTCACACCCAAACACACACATTTTATATATGCACTTCTAGGAGTTGCAAACTTTGCTTTGATAGCATAAAAAAAATAATATAATCCATAATATAAAAAAATATAATACATCATTCATACCACCATAAACAAAATCCTAGGATATGTAAAGAAAAAATATAGGAGCAACCAACATGTTAATTGATGCTATCATAAACAAAAATAAATAAATAAAAAATATTTCAATGCAATTGATGATCATCAACAAATGAATAGCATTAGCATATATATAAATAAAAAAAAAACTATAATTGATATAAGTGCACTCATCAATAAATAATATATAACTAAAATAAAAAGAAAAACAGAATAATTGGACGAAGAGCACATTGATGAGGATTAATTACAAAATTATCTGACTAGTCGATAATCAATATGCTCATCTATAGTTTGAGTAAATTTAATATTTTTTTTTTCTTGAAATATACTTAAGTTCTGAGTAATCATAACTCCTAGTTGTTAACTCGATATGAGTTTGTACAAGGGAAGACTTTCAGATTATCATATCATATGAGTCTCAATGAAATCATCCTACTCATGAAACCTCGTTCTTTCCAAACTCAATATGATGTGAATTTATAGTTGGACATATTATATTCATGAGAGTAATATCATACCGAGTAGCTACATACTCAAATATAATCAGTATTTTTAAAAGTATTTTTAAAAGCATTTTTAAAAAATAATTGACACACCTCAGCGTGAGAAGTTGATAAAATACCTCAAGGCGTTAAAAAAACATGGAGCTCACTGAAGCTCTATGGTGCTCCGTCGTGGAGCTAGAAGGAGCTCTATGAGCACCAACAAGGATCATCATGAAGCTCCATCAAGCTTTCAATAGAGAGGTGAAAGGGCAAGGAAGAGGGGCAAGGGCAAGGGAGAGGAGCAAGGGCGAGGGGCAAGGGCGAGGGAGAAGAGCAAGGGCGAGGAAGAGGAGCAAGGGCGAGGGAGAGGAGCAAGGGCGAGGGAGAGGAGCAAGGGCGAGGGAGAGGAGCAAGGGCGAAGAAGAGGGGCAAGGGAAAGGGAGAGGGGCAAGGGCGAGGAAGAGTGGCAAGGGAAAGGAAGAGTGGCAAGGGAAAGGGAGAGGGGCAAGGGCGAGGAAGAGTGGTAAGAGCGAGGGAGAGGGACAAGGGCGAGGTAGAGGGGCAAGGGTGAGGAAGAGTGGCAAGGGAGAGGAGCAAGGAAGAGGGACAAGGGAGAGGAGCGAGGGGCGAGGGTGATGAGCAAGGGAAAGGAGAGAAGTTCCATACCATTATTAATTTATTAAAATTTTAAATATTATTTTAATTTGAAAATTTTATAAAATAATCAAATTAATAAATATTATTAATTATAAAATATTCTATAATATTTATCAATGAAAAAATAAAAATAAATTTTTAATTTGATAATAATAAAATTATATTTTAATTTAAAAAATTGAGTTATAACTTAAATATTATAATTTAAAAAATTAGTTATAACTCATTTTTAAAAAAATGAGTTATAACTTATAATTTAAAAAAATATTCATACTCGTTAAAATATTTGTAATTTATTTGGATATTAGAATATCCAAACATATATATTTTAAAGTTATAGATGTCAATTTATCCTATTCCAAATAACAATCAATCACAAAACAAGTGCATCAAAATATTGAGTGAGGCAAGTTAAATTAGAACTAATGGATTTATTACTTATTGCCTCTCTCTTGGATTTATAGTTAAAACTATTTCAAAAATATTTCTGAACTTTATTTCCAAGTACAAGTATCAAAGTCATCTTAGGTCAAATGTCAATTCTTTCTTTTAGCAATCTCATTATATTATGATGTGCTAGAATAGGAAGTCTAGTATTTATTTTTATGATATATACAATATGTATTAAATCAGTTTAATATATATTTTAATATATTATCAATGATGAATTTTTAAATATTTTATATGAATTAAGTTTTTATTATTTTGTAAAAATTTTAAAAAATAAAAAAAATTATAATTTATCACAAAATAAATATATTCATATATATCTAAAAAAAATAACATGATCAAGTACATATTCCTCCTTGATAGCATCTCAACTATGTCCATATATATCTAGGAATATCAGATTAAATGAGCTCACACTCAAACCAAATTAACATATATGATATGAAATTATGGTACAATTTCATAATTGACATATCTCACATTCTAAAATTAATATACAATTAAGGCTAAGTTAAAGTATTCTCAACTTAGTCAATAATATATGTTATAGCTGAAAATATACAAAAAAGTTCAACATTTGTATAAACACCTAAATAAAAATTTAATCATTAAAAAGAAACAATATACTTCAATCTGTTCAATCTCAAATAGAGTATTTCTCATAATATCTAAATCATGCAAATCAATATTAGCAATAATAAAGACAAAGTCAATGTTAAGATTGAAAAAAAATTCATAACGTAAACAAACAAACAAAACATGAATAAGCATGACATGAAAAATTAATAAGAATTAAAACTAAAAATATCATGCTCAATAGATTTTGAATATTTATCATTGATTATAATAATATTTTTATAATAAAAAAAATATAAAAAATAGAATACAATTATCAGCAATAAAAATCTTTGTTATTGTATCGATAATCAATAAGTCTGAAATATAAATAAGTAAAATAATATTACCTTAAAGAAGAAAACAACATGCTATTATTCTCTCTTGTAATAAGTGTCATGGTGTATAAATTTTGTAAGTATGTCTGAATGACTAAGATATTCAATCTATCTCTCTTACTACGAGAAAAAAATTTTGGCCTCCACCACATGCACCACCTCACACATATTATGCACCTACAATCAGGCACCATCACTCACAGATAGTGGTAGTGCAACTCCTACAAAACAATGTGTGCACCTTACTATTTGTGCACACTTACTTCAAATATCTACTGCAGCATAGAAAAGTCAAAGCAGAGACACATTTTATGGTTAACAAATCTAACGCTGATACCATATTAAAACTCATATACAAAATAAATACTAAAACTCTGATGATGAATAAATATATAATTCACACTCTAATATAATTGGAAAATATGATTAAGACTGCTTATAATTTTAAGTTCTCAAGTAGAATACAAAAAAAAAATAAAATAAAAAGCTACAATATCCTCCATTTAGAATCACCCATCTTTGTCCACTGCTTATCACTTTAAGATAGATAAAAATGAAGAATCACTCTTTCATCACTCAAAATATATATGAATGGCTAACTCACCATCTCAAGTTTCTTAATAAGGCACAGGATCTCTCTTACTCAGAATATGGGATTGTAATACAAAATATCTACCTTCTAAAACATGGGGTACTATCCATGCAATCGTTCTTCTGGTGTACTAAAGTTTTCATAGCCCACTTTTAAATTTTTGTAAAACCCAACTAGGTCAATCACAACTGATTCAAATCATCCAGCTAATATAATAGCAAAAACACCTCTAATACACCATCAAATATTTCTTCATGATCACAGTAATCTGAACAGCTGAACCCGTAAAAAGACAATAAAAATTAGGATTAGAGGGCTGAATAGTTCTTCATAATAATCATACCTCCAAATACCTCAAAATAATTTGACGTCTTAAATAAATAGACATATATCAAGATTTCAGTTCAACTGGTTCCAAATACAATAGCTCCCACTGTAATTGGTAGTGGAAACAATGATATATATCAATGAATATGCAATGATAGTGTGCTACTACAAAATATCATTGCTACCACATAGAGAAATATCAAGAGTAAAGAGAGAATATAAATGTCATTATTAGATTATATATGATAAAGAATCTGTACATGGAGATGCACATACACAAACGCACACACACAAATATGTGTGTGTGTTTGTGTATTATATCATAAAATTGCTATAAGTACACTAATATAATAATGAACAATAGTATATTTTATGCACATTATAGCACATATGATATAACAAACAAAATAAAAAAAAATAGAAATAGAAATAAAGATCGTAGCTAATGCAAAAAACTACCATTTAGAGCATCGTGTGCGAGATATTAATATGTCAACAATATTATTTTTTTAAATCAAAGAGATTTTATCTAATAAATTTTGAACATGAGACTTATTATCTGCAAATGATGACCTTCAACATATACATCCAACACAATAAGTTCTCATCTCAGTACCAGTGGGATGAATATTTACTTTATGATTAGAATCATGTGCAAACATCTAGCAACAATTATATCATAGTAAAAGAATGTGATTATATATATCTGAAAAATTCTTACAGAGGTTAAACTTTTTGATAATTTAGAGTAGATATATAAATTGAATCATGAATGAATCATTTAGCCAAAACGAATAATTGTGTTGAATCAACTATATATCTGAAAAATATAAAAAATATATTAGCATTTATGAATCATAGATCAGTTATATTATATACTATCAATATAAAGAGTCATTTGCTAGAACCACTTAGAAAAACTTGTGAATCATTAGATCAGATATTAGTTTTCAAGCATGGTAATTTGTTAAAAAAATTATAATTATAAAAAAACGAGTTATTATTAAAACACTAGTTAGACACTAGCTTGAACAAATAGGTGAGTAACCATAAGTAATATGTTTTTCTACAAAACAACCATTTTACCTAAAACAATAAGAATTAAAACAATTATTTTTAGATTAAATAGGTCAAACATCAAATTATAGTTACCATAACTTATGACCTTATTTTGAATATATAATTACTTAGAGAGGCTGATTTTTCTATTTCAAGTCTTACTACATTTTATTTTAAAATCTAGAAATCCAAACACAAGCAACACAGTAACTTATGAGATTGGAACAATTGCAAAATCTCCCTGATACCAATACTTTTGTGTGATTGAGATTATGTGCAGATTTTTAACTTTTCAATCGTGTACTAGTACAGAAGCTACTTGTGTAATGGATGAATCAATTAGTTAACATAATTTTTGAAATTTAATAGATATAAAAAAATTTAAAAAATATATGACCTTTTATGAATCATTAGATTAGATGCATCATATATTATCAAAATATATATTTACTAGTTATTTTCTAGAATCTCAAAAATATGTGGTAATGAATATCCTGTTTCAAAATTAACATTTTTTTAGAAACCATTAACATAATTGACTAGCAATTTGAATTCTATTTTGGCACAAACTTGCATATTTAGAAAATCTAATAGAAGTTATTATACTTTTTCTATGAAACAAAACTACTGTATAGAAAAATAATTAAGATAATTATATCTCGATCAAGTAGTAATAACATTAAGCAATGGTAATAGCGCCCTATGAACTTCTTCATAATACATAGTTGCATAGAAAGATTACTTTTTCTATTTTAGATCTTACTATATTTTATTATTTATGATAGCCTAATAATCATACATAACTTCCAATCTAACATCTAATAAGCCAACAAAACTTATGATGTTTGCCACATGTTACAAGAGTATTAATTTTATTTTACCCTCCCCCCAATCCACCCTTACCAACCCCATGTATATGCATACGATAAAATTTTACACTGATCAATCATCTTAGTAGTGATCACGACCAAATACATTTAACTTTTGCTCAAATATATAAAAGTTAAACAAGTAGTGAACATCATTCTCAATCCATTTTTTTATATGCTAAAAAAATAAAGTTAATTATCAGTTTTTTTTTTTGAGAAAAAAGATAAGCAGATTAATTATTGTGACAAATGTTTCTATTACATTTGACATATCACCTAATAGATAACTTCAAGAACAAGATAAAATTAACTTTATTTTTTTCTTCCATGTTTGTATAAGATACACATACAAAATATACTGAAACAGACCAATTTTTTAAAATTTTAGCATATGTAAAGAAGTTGTCATTAAAAATGGGCACTCCTATCATATTGTATATGTATGTATTTTATCATTTATAATTGGTTATGCCTACAAAACATAGAGTTTGCACAAATAAAATAAGAGGGACCAAAAAAAGAAGCAAAAATAATAATTAAAATTTTTATCAAAATGAAAGTAAAGTTTAAAATATAATATTAATATATATATATATATATATACACACACACACATACACAATTTGAGAAAACACTTAATATATCATGTCATGGAAATGACATTCATAATATCTCCTAATAAAGTGAAAATCATTCTCCATAAACTTTATCAACTCATGAAATACCGAGTTGACCATAGTATGTCAAGCTATGATACAATAACAATAAAATATCATTAACCTCTGAATTGATAGGAAAAACTCCATAAAGTGACTGGTTTACTAGAACTCCTAAGTAGTTGACCTTGTAGTCTATCTTAAATTATTATTTGTCACTTAGTCACTAAAAAGATGAGGTTATTGGAAAAAAAAACCAAAAAAAAAAAGCTTATGTCTACATCATCCTTGTAATCACATGAGCTCAACTAGAATTTGAATACACATTTATCTAATTATGCCAATGATCTTTAAATATAATATCATAACCTAAAATTCTTTGTACATACATTAAAATCATAAATATTACATCCATATAAATTTGTTTGGAAGAAACTAAAAAAAAATTAACAATAGTGACATGGGTATTATCCTACATAATTATCAACAACTAGCTTTGTATTCTTAAAATCATCTAATATTTAGTAGAGCCAAACGATGAATTAAAAAATATAAATAAAACTAGATGTAGATCATGTGGTAATGCAGCATGTGCACATCCCAACATACTGAGTTCAAACAAAATATTTAAAATATATTTATTCTGAAAAAAAAAATGTCACAATTCTAGAGTATTCGACCTTGATACTAGAAAAAATACCATAAATATTTCAAAATCTTTAATTTAAAGCTCAATCTATAATAATGATTTTAATTTAGATATATTTAACTAATCATTTTATGTAATCAAAATATTATCGATATATATAACAAAAATCATATACTCACATCTTAATTTTTGTTGGAAGAAAGATGAATGGTGTAACACTCACTTCTAAGATTATATATAGTAAGTGCTCAACAAAATTTATTAAACCATGCTAGGAGACTATTTTATGTAATAAAATATCTTTCACAATCTACACAATATATATATGCTTCTAAAAATAATAAATCTCGATGACTGATGCATTAATACTTCTTATTTTAAATCACCATGAAATAATACATGTCTTACATCAAGTTCATATATAATCCATGTACGTGATGCTATAATAGAAAGTAATAATCTAATGCTAATCAATTTGACTACATGAAAGAAAATATTCAAGTAGTAAATGTCATAATTCTATATAAAACCTCTAACTACAAACCTAGTCTAAGTCGATCGACCTTACCTTCGAATCTCATTTTTATCATGTATACGCATCTACACCATACTTATGGCTTACATATTGATTTTGAAATTAAATCTAATGTATGGTTAGATATGATGAAGTATCATCCTGTGTGTTTAAGTATCTCAAAAAAATTTCTAAGATTCTACAACTATCACATAAGGCATAAAGATGAGAAATTAAAAATTGTAATAACAAAACGAGAATAAAAAATGCTCGAGAAAAATCATGCTAAGAAGAATGTGCTTAGTTCATTTCACAATACAATTAAAAGGTCTAAATCAATAGTTAAAACTCACAACTAAATTAGCTGATATAACAAAAAATATATCTGAAATATACTATAAATGTATCGGTCCAACATATACTTTTAAATTAGAATTATAAAGTCTTTTCACCCTCATCTCACTCTCTTACTGAGACTCAACTCATGTCCAATGTGACATTCACACTAGGCTCCTCTCACAGGCATCTTGCCCTTTGATAAAATATCACTACTCTCCTCAAAACCAATTATGCTAGTTACTTCATATGTAGGCCTATGGGTAGTGGTAGTTGTTAATTCATAATGGAGAACAAGAACTATATAAGCAAACGAGCTTACTACTATATGGTCAAAAGGAATATTCTCTTGGAATGAGTCTTTAATAGACTTGTCCTCAACCATTTTATCAATACCAATCTCCAACCTCAACATCAAAATCTGAAATTTACAAATATCAAAAGTAAAGTGAGCAATACATTCTTTATCTTTAACTAATTTACTAATTGACAACAATTTACAAGAAAATCGAAGAACATAAAGGACATCATGTAAAATAATGACATTAGTCACTAATATTGACCTAACGCTCTCACCCTGAGAAATAGATTCATCTGCCAGCTTTACTGTCATCTGTCTATTGGAAGGACGGTAAGATGTGAATAGATGTTTTGGGGCAATGGAACTCACTGAGAAGCTTTTTTGACTTTGGAGCTATTGAAGCAATGTCGTCAAAGTATTTATCATCTACTATGTACTAAATGCAGGGACTCCAGAAGGTTTGCTTTCTTTTCCCACATCAGTATTTCCACGACTTTTCCTAGGCTTCCAATCAGCGGGCTTACTTTGAATCTTCCAGCATGAGTCACGAGCATGTCCGGGTTCCTTGCAGTGATCAGGCCAAGGTCTATCATGCTTCTTTTTGTCATAACCAGACTATTTTTTGTCACCATCACTAGAAAATGATCTTTTGTGACCAAGGCTAGAGAGTGGTCCGAACCCTATATGCCTCCCATCATTACATGCTTTTGGAATTCATCCCTACGTACCTTTGAGAATACATCACGAAGGCCTGGTAGGGGTTTGATTGCCAATACACGACCTTAGATATCATCTAGGTTTTTGTTGACCCCAACCAAGAACTTCATAGTCATGTCTTCTTCAATGATTCATGGGAATTACTTTCTATCTTTAGCATTGCTCCAAGCATACGTGCGGACTAAATCAAGCTGCTGCCATAGACAAGACAAGTCATTATAATATTGAGTAACAATTTTATCTTCTTATTTTAACTCATTGGATGGTTGTTTTGACTTCAAACACAACTGCAATATTGTCTTGAGTAAAGAAAAATGCACATGCAGCTTCCCAAATCTCATGTGCTATCTCATAGAATAATAAATTTTCTCTAATTTTAACTGTCATAAAATTGATCAGTCATGACTTAATGATGTTATTCTCTATCTTCCATCTTCAATAAAGGCATCCTCGAGTTTCGAGGATTGTAGTTCTCCATTCAAGTGTCATTTTTGCTTTTTCTACTGATGAACATAAGAACCGAACATGACCATTACAGATAATTATTCACATTCATCTTATAGATCTGATGGAGAATAAGATATTGTCTGTGATGTTGAGACTATCATCTAATCACATCATCAGAATAATGATATCGGAAATGGTCGAAGTGGTCTGACCCTTATTATCTGCTGTCATACTTAAAATTAGTGTTGATACCAATCACTTCGTAGGATGATAGATCAGGAAACAACGACTCAACATGCAAAAGCACAACAAGATTGGCAGCCACAGAAAAATAAATGTGTTTTCCAGAAAAAATTAATTTTTCATTGCTTTTAAGCAAAGATCGCTCTTCGCTCTGATACTATGTAGAAAATATTAAAAAAATATAATTTTCTCTTCAAGTTATAATAAATGGATAGCAATGATATCTATTTATAAAAAAAAGTTTACATATTTACAACTATAAATAGCTTTTTACAACTGCTTATCACAATTGTTGACAGCTCTTCATCACATATTATTCCACATATATCATCGCGACTGCTTTGGTCACTATGAGGGACACCTTGAGTTCCACATACAGCACAAAAAAAAAATAATACTTTTATTCAAAGAACATAGTCGGACGTTTAATGACCTCAAAATGCCATGAATTAACCCAAAATAGCCATTGTAGTGAGTTTTTTAATGTTACAATGTAACAACGTTATCATTGCACTAGAAATCCTCTGGCAATTACTGTTGTCAATACTAAAAGAGCATGTGCCATCTTTCATGCACCCCAATGTTGGTGCCCTATCAGGGGAGAACATCCTTTGATACCATGGTAATGCTTATTGAACCTTAGGGTTTGGCAGAAAGAAGAAATGAGAGAGACAACGAAAAAAAATAAATGTGTAATCCCAACAAAAAATCATATATATATAATCTGGTTCAGCCCACAAATTAGGTAATCCCAAACAATAAAAAAATAAATGTGTTACATTTTATCTCTTAGCAAAATAGAATACAACAAAAAATACTGCAAACTCTAAAGTTATATCAATGGAGAATGATAGATTGCACATCAAAGTAACAATTAAAACTAGAACTCTAGAAAAATAAATTCATGCAGAAAAGAATCAATCAAATATATAACTATAGAATATTTTGTTCAAGGAAAACAACTCACGCTTGTAGTTGCTGATATTCCTGATTTAGGTATGCTACATCCATAAGAGATTTAACCTTTTCACTGGTAGCCTACAGCAGACACAAATTAGATGATGGACAAGAAACAAGCAAATTGCCAAACACAAGAATAAAAAACATAGTATCCTATTAGGAAACATGCATAAAGTTCTTATGATCAGTAGAGTGGCTGAAGTATATAACTGTTCAAGTTGGAGAAAAAATAAAATTGATAAAACATTCATTATCATCATAATATATATATATACATGAAAAAAATAGAAATGAAATCGACACTCCACATATGATGTATCTATTTTTTTGGGTGATTTGATATGCATTACTATTGTGTTTGTACCAATTTAAGCATTTATGAGAGTGATTTCAATAAATATCATTTTAAAGAAAATTTAATGAACATTAAAATAACCATAATTATTTTATGTAAAATTAGTAAACATTATGAAGAAAACACTTAGATATGAGAGAAGCGATGAAAAGTCATTACATTTGCAAATCATGACTTAGATAGATCTTAAAATATCTCATTGAGTAGTTTTCAGTTTTTTTTCTTAACCATAACTCTACACAACCTAGCGTAA
Organism: Sapria himalayana; assembly: GCA_029783825.1. NCBI lineage: Eukaryota > Viridiplantae > Streptophyta > Magnoliopsida > Malpighiales > Rafflesiaceae > Sapria > Sapria himalayana. The sequence continues at coordinate 1,523,792 of JAREIK010004728.1, read as the reverse complement.
TAATCTTTGTGTAACACATCTTTAATACTCATTTGTCACAATTATTTTTATACAACACAAACTTCATGATCACGACACTCTCCATGAATCGTATCCATATTATCTCTAAAATATATAAAGGCTACGATATTATTTTACATCATTACAATTAAGTAGATCAATAAAACAATTAGTCATGGTAATTTTCAGCGTTGGGACTTATTCAATATAAAAGCAAAACACCAAGTACATTTGAGGTACGATATTATTTTCGACAGTAACTTTTCATTCTAGAAAGTATTTACTCAAATAGTGACTTCATTTCAGAAAGAATTTACTATGCTAGTGACTTTTCCAACACCAAGATATTGTGCTCAAGGGACAAAATACCAATACTGTGTCAATTTCCACCTCCACCACCGTGTTAAAGAAAATAAATACATCAGTCACAATCATTTCCATTGTCATAATATTTTCTCAAAAAAAATAACGCCAAGTCACATCCATTTACAACACCATGATATTTTACTCCATACAAGGAAGACCAATCATAACTATTTCTACCACGTGATATTTTATTATAAAGGAAATTTCTGAGTCATAACATTTTGAATGTCATATTATCGTGCTCCAGAAAGAAGTTACTCTAGTCACGGCACTTATTGTTGGCGTGACTTTGATACTCTATATAATATATTATGATAAAATAAAGTTACGATACTCATTGCATCCACAAAACTCACTACCAAGCTATGCCCCCACTTGCGACATATAAAAGTGGAGAGTAAAAAAAATACAATTTACCAAAAATTATAAATCAGAAGAATGTAAAAGAGGAACACATAAAATAATAAGCATTCTCTCTTGATCTTCCTATTCCACAACATTTTAGAAAAAAAATAAATAAATAATTTGAGAGATTTTTAATATATTTTAGAAATTGAAAATAAATATTCAAGCTAGCAAAGAATTATCATTGATACCAAAATACAAGAAATACATAAAAAATATAATGAATACCAAGATAAAGTTTAAGATATAAGAAATTATGAATATAACAAAGAAGTGTAACACTATCATACAATAAAAACTCTCAAAAAAACTGAAGGATCCAATAAATTTTATAATTTTATACATTAATGTAGAGCACACTTTTTGAAAAATATTATATGATTTTTATCAAGTGTAAATGAAATATAATTGAGTATAATGCAGAAGTTGAACCGAGACGAGATTACTCTAACCATTCGTCACTCTAAATAGTTGATGATTCAATTAAGTTTTCAAATAATATTTTTAAAAATATATTAGTAAAGTTTGGTATCAATACATTTTTAATAATCTACCATTTTGGAAAATTTTATTATCCTTGATATGAAAAAATATCAACATTCTTCATTTACCTTAGGATCATTATTTTTAGTCACTTGATAGTCTTAAATTAACGTCAAAAAGGTGGATTCACACTTCATATGTGCGAAGTAGAAAAATTCAACATCTACAAAAACTAATAGAATCCAAACTATAATGAAAAAAATTACAAGGGAATAGATAATCTCATATACACCGCAATAAAATAAAAAATAAACTTTTAATGAAAATATTTTGCAGAAAATTTTGGCCCAAAGAAAAGGAGGGAGATAGTAATTTAGATTAACTTTGTGTTAAGGAAAATAGTGAAAATAACAATGAAGAATGTAACTGCTAAAAAGTCATGATATTTTTCAAAGGCAGGACTTCTAGGAAATCCGTATCAAACTACTACAAAAATTCAAGGAAGAGGCAAAATAATAAAATTTTCAATTCAATAACATTGAGAAATCATAAAAAAAAATTGAGATTACAGAAGAAGTATAAACAAAAAAAATTCTCAAATTATCATTGAAATTATAAAAAATAAAGACAAGACGAAGACAACAATAATAAAACATCTGAAGGCATGACTTTATATATTAAATCAATTAGAAAAATTAAGACAAGAGACAAAACCATGATAATGAAGAAACAAAAACTTAAAGATAAAGTCACAGCAATTCTACATGCTTAACTTTACAATATGTCATTACATTACAAAAGAAGACAAAACGTAATGAATACACAATTTCTTTTAAAGTCACAGCATCAATGAAAGAATATCCTAAAAGAGATACATTGCAGAATAACCTGATGTTAGAGAAAAAATCAAAAAGACAAATAGAAGAAAAAAACTATACATAAAAGCTTACCTAGACCTCAAAGATCATTGATTGAATTGGAAACCCAAAGAAAATCTAATTACTAACATTAAATATAATATTCCTTGCGAGGAAACCCAACAATTTATTTTTTGTAGTATATGATATAATAAATATTTTTATTTTTTTGTGAATGTATGCATACCCCCTCATATATATGCATATGTAGACAAACAAAAATAAGTTGCAGTGATCAAACGCATTAGGAACTTTTTTTTTAGTCAATTGAAGTCGCTGAAAACAAACGCAACTACAACTTTCATTTTTAAAGAGAAATTGCATCCAAGTGAAAAGTCGTGACAATTTCTCATCGTCGTGACTAAACCTGAACATTATATAAAGTTTATAATCCTAATTTCTGTGATATTTCTAATTCTTCTTCACTTCGAAAAAAAACTTATTTAACCATAACTATCAAAGAAAAGATAAAAGATAAAAAAAATATGAAAAATAAATGTTAAATTCAATGTCAAGGTTGAGGAGATAAACGACTAAATCGAGTTGCAAAGTCAAAGACAAGCGACATAAGCAATCTGGTAACAAGAAGAACACTATACCATCATTCACGCTCTAGTTAAACCATTGCAAGTATATAGCACTCTAACATTGCATGCATAACAAAAAATCTGGTAAAAAGAAGAAAACAAAAAATATATATTGAATGCATCGCATTCAGTTCACTGTTGCGCACACCTTCACTGCATGAAAGATTTCTTCACACTGCACCACTTCATACCAAACACACTGTAATTTCACTGCCACATCTGCAAACAACGCTCACTGTGGCACACAACATCACGGCACACCACTGTACACAGCATTTTGCATCATTGTGTGCGCCAAATCCATGTGTGCACCAAATCCACACACTGTACACCACAACTTTTTTGCAAAAGCTACTGATGAACTCATTTATCCGCGGTGCATGCCGTAATCACTCACCATTGTACACACATACTTTCCACCGCTGCTTTTCTGACGGAACTAGTGATGTGCACGTCACACAGCATCAGCATCTAGAAGATGCAACGTGGCCAGTCCACCAGCATAGCTAGCAATCCAGCGGTGACATTGATAAACCACAATTTTACCAAAAATCCTAACCATAAAAAAGATCATATTCTAATACTATGTAATATCAAATGCTAAAAAAAAATCAACTTCATTATAATGATGAATACTCATACAATACAAGAGAAATCCTAACATCATAAATAGAAATTAATAATAATTAAAATAACCCACAAATTTGATGTTCTTACTAACAAATAAAAATACGTAAAAAATAAAAATACATAAAAAATAAAAATAAGTAATAAATTAAAAAAAAATAACAATTATATCATTTATTTTATCTAAAGAAGAAACAAAAAAAAAATCATTAAACTTTTTTTTAAAAAATAAATTCATATAAATGAAGAATATTGATCAATAGATATAATAGAAAATCTAAAACTATCAGACTCTCAAATCTAAGACATCGCCAAATACCAGTGTGAATTAAATGAAATAGATCCTACTTGTCTCAAAATTAAATGATAAATAGGAGACTATAACGTACTTTTCTAACTAGCAAGTCCCATGAGCAAGAAAATATAACCATCATTGTTGATTTATAAATCTTAATTTGACTTGAAAAGAATATTAAAATGACAATGAATAAAAATAATATTAAAAGTGATTAAGCATCTAGGTCCCATAATAAAAAATATTATCAAAAAATCAACTAATAATATTAAAATTAAATTGATTATAATATAACCAATAATAATACATTGTATTAGAACTAAAGTACAATGAAATATAAACCAAAGAAAAAAGGCCAAAGCTGATATTTTATTAATTAATAATTTTAGAGATATTATAATTAATTGCAATGACAGAAAATAGGACAGCATAAATTGATAACTTGATAAAAAATTTAATCAATTACATATATTAAAGAAAAGGAGCACTCAAATTTTGTAATGAATACACAATTACATATATTAAAGTATTATATAAACTAATAAAAATTAAATGTCATATTATAGTTTCATAAAAACACACACAAAAAAAAAAAAGACAAATAACTCAACCAAAATAAGAACAAAATTTCAACAAATGATATAAGATTGTCCATTTAATTTACAGCTGGACCCTCAGCACAAAAATAAATATATCATATTAATGCATAAAATTTGGCACAAGTATTGCAGTAAATTAATTGAATTAGACTCTGCTGAAGCTTGTCTATGTTTTCCAAGAGATCAGCATTAAAATTTTTCTCCAATGAAAGCTTATCTCCATACTAAGATAGAAGGATCAATGGTTCTTTCTATGAAACAAATCACGATGTGAAAAATAAAATTATCCAACTACAAATATAACCAAGAGAGTGAGCACAGAAAACCTTGTCCGGAAACACTTGTGCCAAGATCTTCGAGCCCTTTCCTTCTGCATTAACCACAATATTTGCCGAGTCATGACCGATCATCTGTGTCAAGAAACAAAAATGTTTGAAAAAAAATTTAACAAAAAAATTAAGATTTTAAACACCATAACATAAATGTAAAAATCAAAGATGAAAAAAGAGAAACTTAACAAATTGAAATATGGAATACAACTCACACACTTATATAGACTAATGAGATGGAGCAGCCAACATGTCATAAGCTCAAATTAATAACAATAAAAAAATAGGTACAACTAAATCTGCAATACTCACATAAAGGTGATACAAAGAAGATAAAAATATCAAACTAAAAGAAAAATAAATAAATTGAGGCTTCTTTAATGTTTTCACAAATATGACTGATGGCTAGTTTGATGTCTGAATATATATTATTATGAATTTGTGATGCTTCATCTTTGATTTAAAAATATATGTTTCACTAATTGATTATCAAAAAAAATAGTAGGAAAAAAAATTAATACATGATGTATTCAAATATAAAGTGTCAGATGCCCAATATATCTCAAAAAATAATCATTATAAATTCTATTTCAACATTAAATCTCAAAATAATTATATGCATCTTACTTTTCAACAAAACAAAATTATCTCCCATAAAAATATAAACATTTATGGTAGACCACCTCTAGGAGCAAGCTAATACTAAATTTGAATATGAATACCAGACTAGCTGTATATCCTTGTGATCCTTGAAAGAAATCTCAATTTCAATAGACTTTAAAATAACTCATGCGAAAATCCGAATTTAAATAAATCTTTCAAAAAGAATGCATGAAATAATTGATTATATTAATTGAATGTATTAAATCTGACCCGTAAATAATCATATAGTTAATGTAAAATATGATTTTTCTCTAAGTAGTTGAGACTATTGAAGGAGTAGTATCAAGAATAAAATCAATACCTAGATCAATATCAATATTTATTAGAACACAACCTAAGTCGACCATGTAGAAAAATATCAAGCCCAAACCTCATAATTAATAAGAAAATATCTCTCTTAGAGTTAACCTAAAGGTTCATCATTATAGATATTTTAAAAAAATTAGTTCTCAATTGAGATAAACATTATATAAAATATTCTCCTAAGAAATTGATTATTAGTGTGGGAGTCAAATCATCACCGTGGAGATTAGTGACATGTAATCTTTGGGACATGCATATATTTATTGTGATTTACAAGATACTGACAATCCCTCGTGAATTGCTTTTACTTGTATGATTTTCATTGGTAAAATTTAGATAAAACATATATTAATTATACGCATATGGTACTTATGCTCTTGAGAATGCAGATATTTACCAATCATGTCAATCATTAATTCTTATAACAAAAGAGACTAGAGAATAAGAATATTACTATAAACTAATCATCAAGGATATTTGATAATGTTATCTAAAAAGTATGAAATTATAAATAATTTTTGAGAAGAGATGAATTATTATCTTTTTGATAAGATAGCAAGGGAAAAACTATGAGAAGATCATCAATGCAATAAACTCTAAGATAACAACTACCTTATATGACAATAGGACAAGAAGTCATTACATAATAATTCAATATTTTTTTTATGTTTAACATAATATATGTCCATCAACTTAACATCATAACGTTGATTTAATAAATAGATCATGAACCTAAGATTGACAAAAAATTTGAATATCTAATGTACTAGAAATAAGCTGTTTCATTGTTGGATAACCAAACTGCATGTATAAATTCAGTGGAATCGATATATAGACTTGAGCTCATTTTATTACTTATATGAATCATATATTTGTGGATCTATATTAACAAAATAATCTGATTAATGAGCATTTAGAACATTGCATAAACGATAAAATGAAATAGCATAACAAATTCACAATAATTTTTTTATACAGCTATTGGCAATTATTTAGATTGGTCAGTCAATATGAATTGACGTAATTATCCATGTAAAAGAATAATTTAGTTTTAATAATTTAGATAGTATTAAATTTGATAAATTTTCTCTAATTTTAAAATTAAATCATATTAACTTGTTTGAACGTGGATGATTATATTTTAGTTTTGCTTATTTTCTTAGTGTTTTGCTTCTTATTTTTGTAACATCCATTAATAAGCTAAAACTTTAGTACAAAGCTAATCTCTCTAGACTTTGAAAAAAAAAAAAATAGAGCAGAACAATTACCAGACAAAGAGTTGATAAAAAGTCTATGTTGAGCAGTGAATAAAATAAAGAGTTTCACAGTGGTAATGGACAAGTTGTACAACAGCCTATCTACTATTAAAAAAACTAATCCTTAATTCAATTGTAAATAGTTAAAATTAATTATTTTGAGTTGAAATCAAATTTTATTACTATGATTTAGTAATATTAGTATAGAGGAAAGACATCGGAGTAGATAAATGAATATATCATAATATTTTTGAAGCTATATGACACTATATCGGAGTAGACATCGGAGTTAGCCCCAACATAATAAGATTATGATTATTTTCATTTTCACTAAGTGATAAAGCATAGAATTAGTTCAAATGTTTAACATGTGAATGCATTGAGAGTTATGATAAATTGATGAGGATATTTCTCACTAAATTCTTCCAACCTAAAATTACACATCAATTATAGAGAGAGATAAACTAACTCCAAAGAGATAAGCATGAAAATTTATATGACGTTTGGGACTTATAAAAAATTGTGGAAGAAATATTTTAAAAAAAGAATTTCGATTACGATTTCAAACTCAAATATAGAACAATGGGCTAAATTATATGACGAGGTGAAATGTGACCTCCTAATAATCAATTATCAACATGTCATTGGAGAAGGAATATGACATGAATAAATAGTTTAAATAATTTAATGTTATGAATATTGATGGGTGATGATAAAATAGAACTTCACCTAATATTTTGATTATTAAAAATTTTGCAAGATTATCAGGGTGGACGATGACGAATAAACCATGAGACTTACTCACGTACATGATAGCAAAGTTGTGATAACTCTTCCAACCACAATGCATAAGATAAACTCATAAATTAAAATCAAAAATTTGGATATATTAGACATCACAAGTATTGTACTTAAAAAACTAAAATTAGCAATACTATTATATTTCAGTATATTATATACATCTTTAAAAACTAATTCTCAATTAAGATTAACATTATATAAGATATTCCCTTAAAAGATTTATCTTTAGTGTGTGAGTCACATCATTGTAGAGGAAGACGATAACAAGTAATTCTCGAAACATGTGTGAGTATATGATTACTCGCAATGCGGTGACAACACTTAAGAGTTGTTTTAATTCATATGGTTCTCATTAGAGATGTCAAACGGGCTGGGCAACCCAAGCACAGCCAGGTTCAGTCATGTTTGGCCTGACATGGCACAATTTGGAATCATATGGTGGGCCAAGCCGACACGAGCAATGCCTCATGCCGAGCAAAGCATTGCCCGTGTGCCTGGCCCGACGGCATAGTAAACTAGCCCAAGGACCCAGCTGGATTTTTTTAATTTAGCTGAAAAAACCAAGTAAGAACTGGCCCGACCTGGCAAGTTGAGGTATGACCCAGCCCAAACTGGGTACAAGCCAGGCAAGTAAGTCATGAAAGGCAGGTGATTCTAAAGCCGTGCAGCGTCAGGCACGACACGGTAACCAAATTGGGCCACAAAAAAAAGGGTAAACCCATTTGACACCTCTAGTTCTCACCAATAAAACTTAAAGGAAGTATTTGTTAATTATGTGTGTATAACCCTTATAAAGATGAAAAAAAATACTTGTAAACCATATCAATAATTAATATTTATGATAATGAATGACGAAGAATAATAATGTGGATACAAAATAAACTTAAAGGACTGTTAACAAAATTATCTAAAAAGTATGAGATTGTGAATATTTATAGAGTATAGATAAATTAGTATCTCAGTGATGCCGTATCGAGAGAATAACTACAAGGAGAGGTCCATTGAGACGATTAATGGTAACAACCATCTTATATGTAACTCTCACACTCGAATACCAAAAAGAAAATGATTGACATAATTTCTGAGCAATTTTATTTTTGACTTTATAAGTGACATATTGATATAATTAACATATGTTTATCTCAAACTGTGATTCTGAAAAAAATACAAATAAGGGAAACTCTATATGATTTTTACCACCTTGCAAGTCACTATACACTCAGGTATATCTTGAGTATTACATGCCACTGTTTTTATTAGTGACAATGTGACTCTCACACTAATGATGAACCTTTTAAAAAAATATTCCATATAACATTTATACCAATAGAGAACTAATTTTTTTAAACATGTACAAAAGAAAAATATGTAAAACATTCATTCTTTCGGCTTCATAAGTACAATACTCAAAATATTGAACATTCTTAAATTTGGAGTTTCAATATATAGATTTATCACATATATAATGATACTATCACTACTTTTCTACAATAATCACGATACAAGCCTAATATTTTATCCATAATTGTCCACCACAACAATCTCGTAGAAACCATTAAATAGTCAAATAAATAGTACAAATTTTATTTAAACAGAAGTTATTAATATTCATAATATAAAATAAATTGAATCACTCATTTATCAATTATAAACCAAAATCATATCACATATATTCGAATTATATAAAACTTGTACTCATATTATTTTGGTACAAATTCTTGAATTAACCAAAAAAAAAATAAGATTTGAGAGTCACACTCAACAACATTAAGAATTAGCATAGGTTTTAAGCCCTGCAACTCAAAGTAAAAAATTATGACAAAATTCTGATTGTAGTTAAATTTTACCCATTTAAATTAGAAAAAAAAATCAAAATAAATAAAGGTTTTACTTTTATTATAGAACAATTCTAAAATATAAAATAAAAATTTCTTAATTTTATACATATTCATTTTTTATTTTCTCATCACTTCTCCCCTCTTTTCTATTGTAAGTTCTATGTCTATTTATTTATCTTTTTTGAGCATTAGTAATAGCTAATTTAGAAAAAGAGATAGACTACAAAAACGAATTGCTACTCAGACAAAATTTCTCACTTATGATACATATTTATTTTTTTATTTATTAAGTCATGTTATAAATAATAATTTTTATTAATTTAAAATTATTGAATTTTTAAATTTAGATATCAAATAAAATAATAAAATAATAAATTATAATTTTAATAATAATTATTTTTACTTAGATATAAATAATAATAATAACTCGATTGAAAAATCTGAGAATAAAACTGAATACTCTCCAATAATCTTGACTCATTTGCCTAAAAAATATAAAACTAGACAAATTTTAGAAGTATAAGCTCATTTTTCACATTACATATGTGGCAAACAGGCATTCCGTGTCAGCAAGTGCTATTTTGAGTGGGCCAATAGGGCCACCATGTCATCTAGGGGACATCCCGAAATAGGGCTGGCACAATTGTATATCATACAATCATGTTTGAGATAGGACAACCACCATTTTTGACTGTATGCCCATCCTGACACGTCACAATCAGCACAATTCAAAGAAGACTGATGTCGCATCATGCTATGTCGTGTTGGATAATTCTGATTTTGTGGCAGCGCCACCAGAGGCACCGTCCACCAGCCATCACCATTGCCACCACACACCAATGACTAGCCACTATAAAAACATTAAAACAAAAATCAAAAAAAAAATAAAACCAAGAAACAAATTTATTTACATTAACAATAACAACAGTCAACACATATCAAACATAATATGAACAAATCATAAGTTTAATTAAAAGTTAACAAATATATAAATAACCTATAACTATTACATTGTAATTACAATAAAAAAAATAATATAAATTTTATTTCAAACTAAAATTCAAAAGCCAAACATTAAATGAAAATGATAAACAAAGCAAGTGACTACCAAATTTATTGAACATGGCACTAAACTTAGGATGACCTCTAAACCCACCGAACATATTACTAATATTGCATATGTACCTGAGTAATGAGAGTATACACATATATACACATGTTCACCGTGTCAGAAAAAACCTTCAAAAATTTCATAAAATAAATTTAAGTATCTCAGTCATAGTCATCAATAATAAGTTCGTCATTATTAATATTATTCATATCTAAATCAATATTAATGTCATTATCAATATATTCATTATTAGTCATTAGACATTTGTTATTTTTTTTGTTTATATTTAAAAATAAAAAAGTCTAATTATTATAAAAAAAATATCCATATTATACTATTGTTGTATTGTTAGGCGTTAGCATAAGTGCAACTAGAGGTGTCAAACGGGCCGGGCCGGCCCGGCCCAGCACGAGGCACGGCACGGTTCGGCCGTGCCTGGGCCGGCCCGGCACGATAAAAAAGACCGCGGGTCACTGAGTGCAACTGAGTCGTGACTCGTGACCCAACCGGGCCCCGCCCCCGGTAAAAAGACCGCGGGTCGGATCCAAACAGACCCGACCCGCCCCGCCCCGCCTGCCCTGCCTTGTCGTGCGCCCGTGCCCGAGCGGGCCGGCACGGCACGGCACGGCCTTGCCGTGCCCACAAGCCGTGCCGTGCCCGAATTTAAAAAACCGTACCGTGCCCGGCACGGCACGGTAGCACGGCTGGGCACGTGAAAAACGGGCCGTGCCGTGCTGGGCCGGCCCGTTTGACACCTCTAAGTGCAACTGAAGATCAAACATCATTCCATTTAGCTCTACATCATTTAAAAATTAAATAATAAACCTAAGAATGAAAGTTATTGAGAAAAAAAAAATAATAGAGCAGATGAGACCACAAAGCTGAGGAGAAGAACCAGCTTAAAAACTAAAAATGAAAAACTTTAAACTACAAAATCATTTTTTATAGATTTTTTTCATTAAAATAATATATTTTTTAAATAAATTAATTTTTTAAATAAATATAGAAACAAATCTGATAGCCATCGAATTCCTTCCCTAGCTATTTGAAAGAATTCTGATGACCAGAAAGAGACAGTATCGAAATGTTGAAAAAAAGAAGTTATGTCGTCTCAAGAACACAAGCGCCAAACAGGGACAGTGTAGTAGCCTCTTGCCCAATTCTAGGGACAGTATTTGAAAGAAATCCCTAGCTACTCTTCAAGTACGTATGTTTTAAAAAAACTTGATTTTATTTTAACAGAAACATGATATGTGCATGGTCCCAAGTCACGGTAAGGGGTGAGCAATGACCCAATTCGAGGTCACCACCACCATGCCAATGGATTGTGCCAATGGTTCAGGCATGCAGGTCGTGCCTAGCCGAGAACAAAGCATGGTAGCCTCTTGCCCAGTGTAGTAGAGTCCCAAGTCACGATGCCTCAAATCGTGCCAATACAGCCCAGCCAACTTTACACTTCTAGTTATGTGTAGGTGTCATATAATTAGCTTAATAATACAATCAAAAATAAAGATTATTTCTATATTATAAGAAATAAAAAATTCATTAAAATAACTTATGGTTCATAAAAGATAATAAGAGTTTAACAATCAATTTTTGTGAACAAAAAATTCCATACATATACGATATATTATTGAAATTAATACTTAATTTTTGTTAGAGTTATGTGTTGACTTCTAACACAAAATATTTGACAACATCAATAAGAAAAGTTATAAAATTATTTGCAGTTCGATTGTGATGCATAAATTTCTTTCATGAAATTTGTATAATTTCTTTTTGATACGACTACCATGTATTTGACTATGTACACTCTCATAGCTTGCATTACAATTGGATACATATGCAATATTAAAATGCTTAACAAGTTTAAAGAAATGATTACATTTAAAATCAAAGCTGTTGAGAATAAAACTAAGTATTTAAAATATTAATTCTTCATTCAAATTTTATAATATTTGGTTACCTATATAGATCATATAATTAAGATAGAAAATGTGAAAAATTATATTAAGATACATATCTACTTTTATCAAAAAATCATATAAACCTAAAAGTTGTATTAATAAAAAATTTATTATTATTTTACATATTACAACATTAAGTATAATAAGTATAGCAATGTTCCAAGTAAAGACATAAATATCATTTTAGAAGACGATACCTTTTCTATTCAGTTAGCAGAGACAAACAACGATGTCTTTTATATTCAGGTATCACATAAATATAATAAGAATTTAAATATTTTAAATTACTATAAATCATACAAATTCACACATCATGTGTTAATTTAAGATGATTCGTTATCTACTAACTCATCTATTATCTAATATAGCATTGGAATTTGTATTTTCAATGGCTACAAATTTTATTCCAAATAGGAAATCCAGCGACGACTAGATATCATAAAGTCAATTGTATGCTTAAAGATTCAAGAATGGGCATTTAAGATAAAGAAAATAATTAATGACAAATTATAACTCATGGAACACTGGAGATATTGAGGTATCCATCAGCGCTACTTTTAGAAACAAACATGACAATGATAATATACACCACCATACTATAGACAAGAACAAAAAACTAAGATGATAACAATAGATAATTTATCTATTTCTACTTCGGCTTATATTATATATTATATTTTGGATTGTATTTTTTTAAATATGATATTTTGAGCAGAACCGAATAAAAAATATTTAATTTTATTATTAATTTAATGTGTATTCAATTAAATTTCTAATGTAATTTATTTTTTTAATAAAATTATTTAGATATATAATATTTCAATAAAGAAAAAAATTAAAATTTCAAAAAAAATTAATTGTGAATTCAAGCTTCCGATATCTGGCATGATCGAACATGACCCAGCAAGGAAGCACATAGCTATGGGATAATTGGGACGTGTTGGGCAAAATCATTCTAATCTTGTGTCGTGTGAGGAACGACAGAATCGACGGAATGGGCCAAACAAATTCAGGCTATGTCAACATAATAGGCCCCGATGGATACCTCCAAAGTTGCCAAATGTCAAGGTCATGATATCAAATCATAATATTTTAATTTTCACATTTATACATAATCATAAATCTCCAAAATACATAAGAATTTTAAATAGTTTAATACACAAAACACAAAACAAACTTGTTGTCACACATAAGTGGCATCACTATTATCAACATAGAATACCAGTGAACACTTTAGTTTGCACTCACAAAAGATGAGAGACCACCAATGCAAGAAGCCGAGCATCGGACTTCAACTGTAAAATAACTCTGATACCATGTTCCAATCACAAATTCAAGATTTTGACCTGTAGGTTTTTCGAGAATACAGAATGGTACAAAAAGAAAAGAAAATATTTGTTTAAATTTAAAAAAAAAACTATACAAATATATATATATATATATATATAGAGAGAGAGAGAGAGAGACACACACACACACACATACAAAAAAAAAATATATATATATATATATAGAGAGAGAGAGAGAGACACACACACACATACAAAAAATATATATATATATATTATTTGGGTTGCATACATATGGAGTGCTCATAGACAATGTAATAATTATAAAAAATAAATAAATGAAAATAAACTTACACACTAAAAATCTTTGTTTTGATATCATATTCAAATTCATAAGAATTATAATCATAAAAATAAGATGAGGTACAATATAACTCACATATAATAAAGTAAACAATTTAATATAGCTATATATATATATAACTTATAAGGATAATGGATAACCTATAAATTAGGTACTTTCATTACTAAATATGAAAAAAAAACATCATTGCAACAAACTACTATATCCAAATTATTAAATATCAAAATTTACTAATTATAATTCTCATAATATATTTTCTATCAAATAGTAAACTTTAATATTATGTTGGTTGAATTGTAATACTTTTGGCATCGTGATAAATTTTTGATTTAAAATTTATCTATTTTCATAAATAATAACTTTTTTTATAAATCATTAGTAAAATGAAAAAAATATATATAGAAAATCAAGCAATATCTAATGAGTTTGATATTAAATTGAAATTAACTTTTTTTACAAAATTAGCTATACTACAAACAAATCTAACTAACAAATTTTACTTTATAGGCAAGTCTAATTATTTTTACAAAAAAAAAATAGATAAATATTATTATTTAAAGTATTATCAGATTTAATGCTCTATATTTATTTTTAATATCATATTCTCTAAAAATTTATCAGATAATCATAAATGATATATTTGCCATGAAAATAAAATATATGATAAAAATTTTAAATTTACTTTTTAAATGTCCAATTTGAATCAGTAAATGAAGTCATACATATGAAAAAAAATACTTTTTGAATATGCAATTTGTTAAATTTTATTTTTAAAATTATCAATTATTAATTGTTTTTATTTTAGTAATATTTTATTATATCATTATGGAAAGTTATTATAGAAATTCAATGATAATAAAGTTAAAATTACTTGTAAATAAAATATACAATTCTAGTATTTTCTATAAATTATAATGCGAATCTCATAATACATATCATTTTAGCTTACCTTCGATATTTATCAAACATAATTTTTCTAACTTTCAAAAATAAGACGGTCGAGATATTAAATTTCTCTCACATCCCTCATTAGGATGGAATTTCATAATATATAATACTTTCATATAATCTTCAGCAAGTACTAAATCATAAATGAGGTATGAAATTCATCTTCATCTCCAAAAATATTTTTAAAAATTTAAAAGAAAACTTATAGAATAGATGAAATATTATTATTTAAATCTTAATATAATAATAATCACTTGAGCAATATTACTATCTAAAATCAATTCGTAAAATCTCAAAAGAAACTACAAGAGAAAAATCAATACAAATATCAACTATAAGAGAAATTCTTAAATAATAAACTAAGCTAATTAGGATAACCTACATATTGAATGTTTCCAACAATAATGCAAAAAAAATAATAATAATAACAAACAATAAATCACAACACTTGGCTCTCAAGATAATGTTAAAGATCAAGAATGACAAACTTGAAAAAAATAGAAATAAAATAATACTTTTTCAAAATTTTAATGAAAATTTTCATTAGTTGAAATATTATAAGAACATACAATATAGCAATAGCCTCATCCATATTTGACTATGTGATGAAATAAAATTTATCTGTATTGATCTTTTTCACTCATAAAATACTAGATTATAAGTTATGTCTTATTATATGACTATTAAATAAAATATATTTCAAAGTAACTTTTTGTATATAAAATTTTAAAAGACGAAAGCATAAGACAAAATATTTTTGTGTACATAAGTCGATGGGTTAAAACGGTAGTTTTTTGTTACGGCATAAGACAAATTAAAAAATTTTAATTTATTAAATTATTTAGTTTAATTTTATTTTTAATTTAATACTATTTATTAATTAATACTAATATTTAATTTTAATAAATTTGATAATTTATTTAATAAATTTTTTAATTTGTCTTTTTCCTTGCCTGTGCCCTTGCCATTGCCCCTCTCCCTCTCTCCTTGCCCATCTCCCCTCACCCTCACCCATGTCCTCTGCTCCATGGAAAGCTCGGATGAGCTCTGTAGATCTCCGACAAGCTCCGTCGTGGAGCCCGGGGAGGTCCTTCAGGGAACTCGAAGGAGCTCCAGGAGCTTGCATGGACACTTTTTTTTAACGCCTTGAGGCATTTTACGAACGTCTCCCCATGAAGCACGAGTCAAGACATTAAAAAAAATTCTTTAAAACTATGTTTGTGTGTTACTCTTCTAGAAGACAATTATTTTCAAAAAAAATAGAATAAATTTATAATATATCTTCTCTATGTGTATGATAGTGTCCATCTCAAATCCGAATACCTGATTAGTTACAATTACTCGTGATCAAAAAAAAAATATCATGCCTAAGAAATTTTTTCATATACTTTAATATACAATTTTATGTAATTGACAACCTGTTAATAAGAATCTAAAATAATTAATAATGATGATGCAATGATTTATATTTAATTTAATAATAATCAAATAGTTAATTGTTTATATTATTATAATGTACGCAGTAAATTCAACTGAATGTGTCATGTCAAACAAAAAAACAATATATGGGTCAATAATTATAATTATTAAAACACAATTAAAAAGGATAACCTCTATCAAAGCATCAACTGCATAATCTTTTTATGACAATATAATTCATCTCATAGGGTAAGTCACTGAAGCAAGACACTTAAAGTAATCTACTGCAAAAAAAAATCTGGCATAATCAAGATTTCAAATACTATTTCAAATCATACAGCATCTTCAAAATTTTATAAATTAAATCAAACAATGTTACATGATTCCCAATTAGCTGCTTCATATACATTTCTTCATTAAAATCATTATAAAAAAAGATTAATATAACAAAGATATCTTAATCGCAAAATAACAATTATCCTAATACTTTAGATCAAACATACGCTAGAATATGCTTCCGGTTTCCTCGCCTTGCCATACCAGAAAACCCTAAAGAGGGTGGTGATATCGACGACATCTAGAAGAGCTTTCATGCATGAAAATGGAGAATTCGGTTTCAATCTTTAATAAAAAAAGCATTTTCATCATTGTTCAAAGAACCCGCGTGGTTATTTCCAAAGTTTGACGGAAAGGCAACAGCGGTGGTTTTTTCAGAGAAAGAGATGTCAAACCTTGCTGCCCCATTCAAGCTCACTCTCATTGGGAAGTTTTCTCACGGAAGGCTCGATTTCAAAGATGTATACGATTTTCTCACGGCGTTGAAGCTTCGGAAGCCAATGAAGCTTGCAATATACGATGGCCGACACTTCCTCTTCTAGTTTAAGGAAGAGGATGCTTTTATTCGGCAGTGGATAAAAGGTCAGTGGACTGTTACGGGGTTCCCCATGGTCGTACTTAAATGGATGCCGAACTTCTCTCCCATGGAGGAACCTCCATATACTCTGGTATGGCATTCTTTAGCTAAACTACCACACCTCTTTAACAAGCATGCCCTATTTTTAATAGCCTCCTGCTTGGGTAAATCATGGATTATTGATGAGGCCAGAGCTTACTTCACTCGGCCGAGTATGGCTAGTGTGTGTATAAAGGTTGATGCTTGTAGCCCTTCCCCTAACATAGTGTGGATTGACAGCGGTTTAGTGCATAGATTCTGGCAAGAAGTTGTACCAGAATCCATGTCATGTTATTGCCAAAACTGCCTTAGACTAGGACATGGAGAGGCAGACTACATGGCACATGGGAAGGATAGAAAGGAAGTAAAAATAACAGAAAAGACAAGGAGAGAGAATGGTAGGAAATGGATTAGGAAAGAAGATAGGTAAAGGGAGTTAGTAGGGATGAAAAAGAGAGGAGTAGGGGTGGGGAAGGGGGTAAGGGAAGAGAGGAAGAGGAGGAAAATAATGAGGTGAGAATGGATAACAGAATAGGAACATGGATCGAAAGAGAGGAGAAAAGATTAGAGGACGAAAGATTAGAGCTAGAATTAAGAAAGGAAGAAACAAAAAGGAAAGAGGAGATAGAAAGGAGAGAGAGAGAGAAAATAAAAAATAATAAGAGTGGAAATTAATAAAAGGCTAGAGGAGTTAGAAAGGTGTCCTATTATGGCCGAGAAAGTAGAGAGATAGAGGGAAGGGGGAAAGAAGTAAGAGGGGAAGGCAAAAGAAAAAGAAAGGGAAAGAAAAGACATTTAGACCTAACCGAAAAGGTAGATGTTTTTGATTGGGTAGGAGATGATCGCTATCGAAAGATGAGATAAATACCAAAAGCTGCCCAGTCATGAACTACAGCAAGGAGGTATATAAGATGATTATACCTCAGTTACAGGATGATTCTGTCTGGAATGAACAGAATATAAATAAAGAAGTCCCACAGAATAGAATAAAAGCAATGAAAATGATTAGAGAAATGTATTGAAGCATGAAAAAAATAATGTTGGTAAAGAATATAGAACAAGTACCACCAAGTGTAGGTAAGTAGACAATAAACATGAAGAAATATTTTAATAAGAAATATGAATCTAAATGTACCACTAGAGCACAAGCGAGATTCTCATAAGAATGCTTAATAGCTTGTACTGGAATATAAGATGAGTAACGAACACTCCAATAATAAATAGAATTAAAAAACCAATAAAAATATACAAGATTAAAATTCTATTTTTAGCTGAACCAATGATTAAACTAGAGCAACTTGAAAATATATAAAACAATAATTGAGCTTCACATGACCTACTCTAACATTAATGGTAAATTTTGGATGTTGTGGAATTAAAAAAATAGATATTAAAATATTCACAGTGTTTGAACATTTAGTTAGCTTTAAAATACGGGAAACCCCGGAATTAATTTTCTCATCAGTATACACTAGTAATTCTAAATAAAAAAGAAAAGAACTTAGGCAAGAGATTAAAGTGCCAGCAGCATTAAAGGCTCTGTGGACTATTGTATGTGACTTTAATACCATAAGAAATGCACAATAAAAAAGAGGAGGAAGAAAACCAGATGCGATAGGAGTAGCACAATTTAACAATGATATAACGAGTTCAAGCGTGATCGAGGCAGATTATGTAGGGTCAAAATTTACTTGGTGCAATAATGCAAAAAGGAGGGGGCAATCTGGAACAGATTAGATCGGGTATTACCTAACACGAAATGAATGGATAAGATGGGAGGAATTAAGATGAAACACATTAGCAAAACATGCTCTGACCATAGTCCTTTATTGATTGCACTGCAAAAGAGTTTAGCGGGACACAAATGATTTAAATTTCAAAATATGTGATACATGCACAAAGAATTTGACAATGTAGTAAAAGGAACATGGGAAATACCAATTGAAGGTAATCCTATGCAAATAATGAACATAAAGTTGCGTAACTTGCGAATAGCTTTGAGTAAATGGAACAATGAAGTATTAGGAAACATTAATACAAAAATGCAAGAATCGGAACAAAACGTAGCTAAACTAGAAATTAAATATGAAGAGTGTCCAAGCGATGTAGCAAGGACCGAGATGAGTAAAGCAAAAGCAGAATTCAAACTCCTAATGCATATGGAGGAAGTCTTTTGGAAACAAATGGCAAAAATAAAATGATTAAAGGACGGAGATATAAACACAATTTTTTAACACAATGACTAAAGTTAGGATCGCAAAGCAAAATAAAAAAGACAATTAAAAAATGAGACTTAGCTAGAAAAGGAGGAAGAAATTAAAAACGAATTAAAAGAAATTTTCAAAAGCCATTTATGTGACCCCATTTCACATAGAAATGGCACCTTAATACAACAAATTAAAAAAAAAGTTAGGAGTGAGGATAATAGAACCTTAGAGGAACCCCCCAGTGAAGAAAATGTGAAAGAAGTGGAATTTAGTACCAATAAAGATAGTGCTCCAGGACCTAATGACTAAAATAATGAATTTTTACGGGAGACATGGTCGATCATTAAAAAGGAGTTGGTCATAGCTATCGCTTGGATTTTTACAGGTGCGAAAATTACCAAGATATGATCTAATTCATTCATCGTACTTATTCCAAAAAAAGTAAACCCACAAAGAGGAGAGAATTTTAGACCAATTAATTTATGTAACATGATTTATAAAATATTAACTAAATTGCTCCAAAATAGACTTAGTAAGATTCTTCCTTCAATCATATTTGTGGAACAAACGAGATTCATAAAAAATATACTTATGATGGATAACATTAATTTAGCCCTAGAAATGATAAAAGAGATTGTAGCAAGGTCGAGGGGACATAATGTAATACTAAAACTGGACCTTTCAAAAGCATTTGATAGAGTGAAATGTGA
This sequence comes from Sapria himalayana, assembly GCA_029783825.1. Lineage (NCBI taxonomy): Eukaryota > Viridiplantae > Streptophyta > Magnoliopsida > Malpighiales > Rafflesiaceae > Sapria > Sapria himalayana. The sequence goes on along the minus strand of JAREIK010004728.1, from coordinate 1,503,356 downwards.
TACCTTATGCTTTATAATGAAAAAAATGGGATTCTCAGAATTCCGCATAGACTTAATATTTAGATGTGTTTCTAGCACTTGGGTCAAAATTCTTATAAATGGGCAAGTCAGTAGCGAATTCAAACCATTAAGGGGACTTAGGCAAGTAAATCCAGTTAGATGTGTCAATCGGGATGGGTCGGCCCGGCCCGTGGAGAGGCCTACCGAACCTCGTACCATGCCTGACCCAGCACGGTTCGATGGCACGTGACACCAGCACGGGCACATGGTATTTTCCCCTTCCTACAAAAAAGACCGTGGGTCGATTCCAATCAGACCCGATGCGCGGTCCCCCGAGCTAACCCGATTCCCCCCAGCCCCCAATGGGCAAAAAAAATAATAATAATAAATTTAAATTGTAGTCATTAGATCTCGCCTACAAAGGCTAGGAGGCAGAATCCAACGGCCCTCATGATTTTGCCCCCTAAAAAATTAAAAAAATGATTTTTTTTTAAAAAAATATTTTCTATAATCTATAAATTTTACCCCCCCTCTCTATAATATTTATGTTTTTCATAAATATTTTTTTTCTTAAATCTCACATTTTCTCTCTCAAAAATCTTGCACCGCTCTCTCGGGACTCGGGAAATCGGGATTTCATCATTTAGCTTGGCTTTTCGAGAATCTCAACTTGGGTTTTGAATTTTGAGCTAAACTGTGGTGCACGGTGCACATGATCGACCTCACTGGTTTACCGGGTAATTTATTTTAAGTTTTTTTTACTCTCTCTCTCTCTAGTCTCTCTTTAGACCTAAAATAGATAATTTTTAAATTTATCATCTAATCTCTAAATAAGTGTCCTGGTTAATAAAAATCCTAAAAAATGACAAATACTAATGAAACATATTTAAATTTAGAAAATAAAAATATTACACAAAGGTGTGAGAGTGCTAAAACTTTAGTTTCTCTAGTCGTCTCAACCCAAACTTCTAAAAAATAAAAAACTATGATGACTTCTATAGTTTGGACTCATTTTAATATAATAAAACAAAAAAATATTAGTGATGATGAAGAAGAAATGAAATAGTACAAATATTGTATAAGACTTTTAACATGTAAGAGATCATTTGAGACAGAACACTTTAAGAGGCATGCCGAATTATACACCAAAAAATATGATCCATTAAATCCTAGGCAAACCCAACTTGGCACTGCATTTTTTGAGACTGGATCGAGTTTAATCTCAAAGTTTACTCCATTCATATACTCCAACGAGTTGGGTAGGGACGGCATGGCCAGACTTATCACATTGATAGGTCTTCCGATCAGATTTTCAGAAGATCTAAGGGTATTGCACATTATGTAGATATATTTTCAGCCTGTTTATTGTATAATTCCTAGTTCCACATATAGGAATGACATACTAAAATTGTATAAGTTAGAAAAACAAAAAATAATTAATGAATTTATGATATATAGTAGAGTGGCGTCCGTGACGTCTGATATCTAAACAAGTCACGATGAATCATCTTATGCATGTCTCACTAGCCACTATATAGATTATAACTAGACAATAAATAAAAAAATTTTAGAATTGTCTGAGATTCTTCATCCTCATGATAATCCAGCCATTTTTGAGGGTATGACAAAAATCTTTATGGAATATAAAATTTAAAATAAAATTTTTAGTATCAGATTCGATAACGCATCTAATAATGAAGCAGCGATTAACATATTTATTATGAATATTATAGACGGACCATCAGGAAAGATTTTTCATGTCAGATGCATGTGTCACGTGATGAACCTCATTGTTCAATCAGATATGAAGTAGAAGTGTCAACCGGGCCGAATCGGCCCGGTACGGGATTTTCACGTGCCCGGGTAAGGCATGGCCCGTGCTGTGCCATGCCGTGGCCAACCAGGCCTCGTGCCGTGATTGACCCAGCATGGTGGCCCTTAGCACGGCACACCGGCATGGGCACACGGCATTTTCCCCTTCCAGCAAAAAAGACCACGGGTCAGGTCCAATCAAACGTGACCAATGATCCCCCAAGCCGACCCGATTCTCGCCCCCCGCCAGCCCCAACGGGCAAAAAAAATAATAAAAAATTTAAATTGTAGCCATTGGATCTTGCCTCCAATGACTAGGGGGCAGAATCAAACGGCCCTCATGATTCTCCGCCCTAAAATAATAAAAAAATTATAAAAAAATCAAAAAAATGACCTTTTTTTAAAAAAAAATTCTATAATCTATAAATTCCACCCCCCCCCCATCTATAACATTTGTTCTCCCGCGTTGGATAATATATGTAATGCACTAAAATATATTTTCACTCATCACAGACAACAAGAGTTTTGTAGTCTTTGTTTGTCTGTGAATCTTAAGAAGAAGAGATTCAAATCGGATGTGAGACATCGTTAGAATTACACGTACCAAATGTTAGAATCATGTGTTAGATACGAACACGTGATATCCGACTACGTCAATAGTAAAAGTGACGAACTTATTATTAACGATGTCAATAATAAATGAAATTCCTGAAGATTTTTTATGACACGATAAACATATGTTCACAAGTTTATACGCCCACGACTTGCATTGCACTCTATTACATATGTAACATTAGTAGCATATTTAGGAAGTATCGAGCTGACACGACACTTAGCCATATGGTTGCAGAGATGGAAAGCATGTACTTGAAGTACGGGTCCACCGCTTCATCTCTTTATTTCCCCGCTGCATGCATGAACCCTAGGGTTAAAGTGGAAGGATTAGAAAATACTATAACTTACATTTCCTCGTGCATGAACCTGGAAGAGCCATATGAAGGGTTCATTCATGAGAAGTTAACTGACATGTTCACATACTACGATACTAGGTATGGTGGTGATAGTAGTGAGACTGTGATTACGGACATAAATATCTTGTTCGAAGATGAGGATTTTTTCATTCAGCTAGCGAGGGAGAAACGTAGTGGTGGATCATCACATGGGAGCGAGCTTTCTCGGTACTTAGATACCGAGAAATGTCAAATTTTTTATGGGATAACAAAGAGAATAAAAAAAACTGCATTGAAAAAAATGAAAAGATATATATTATCTAAAAGAAGAAGCTCGTTTAGGCTTCAGCTCTTTAGATGACATAGCAAAAGTATGGTCATGCAAAAATTAGTAGAGGCTAAAAGAGAATGAAGGTTTGTGGGAGTAATACATAAAAGCAATGTACGGAACCGAAAATAATGTGTTCCATAACCGAAGTAAAGTATCTAAGAGTTGGAAACTAATGCGAAAACAACAAGATATGGTTAAGAAAAACACAATATTACTGAATAGCAAATGGAAATGAAAATTGAACACACAAGAAAAATTCCCGTAAAATAGTGTAAAAGAGGTTGTAAGAAATAAAAGGCTCATGGAAGAGTTATTCAAGAAAATATAGATAAAATGGCTACCACAAAAAATAAAAGTATTTATGTGAAACCTACTATCAAACGCAATTCCAGTTGATGATAACAAACAGAGGAAAAGGATTAAACTAGCATTTAGATATGAATGTTGTTTAAAAAAGACGGAAAATATTAATCACCTTTTCTCTACAGAAAAGATAGCAGCACAAATTTGGCAGAAATTGGAGGTAGAATTTGAAATTAAAAGAAGTAAATAAAACTTAAAAGAAAGATTAGAAAAGTGAAACAAAAAACATACGAAAAATAAAATATTAAAATGGATGAGGGATTATATCCCGCAGATAGTAGTTTAGTGCTTATGAAAAGTAAGAAATAAAAGTAGATTTGAGAGCATCCCGATGATTACAAAAAAAATATTTGAAGATATTAAAAAATATACTGTAGTTATCTCAGCTTGTAATCCTATAAAAGTTAGAAGTATGGAAATTGATGAAAATAGGAAAAAAGCTTGGAGCCTCTCTACGCAATTAAAAAAATAATAAAAAATAAGAGTTATTAGCTGGAATAGACCACCACAAGGTAGTTTAACCCTTAACACGGATGACAGCTTTAATAGAGAGATGAGAGCGGCAGGCTGGAGTGGATCAATAAGAAATAAAGAATGAAAATTAATGAAAGCTTTCACATTGAGAGGTGAAGTATTCTTAGTTTTGCAGATAGAAATTATGGCCTTGCAGAAGGGACTACAAATCTGCAAAAAAAAATTGACAAAATATTCAAGTTCAAGTCGATTCAAACTTACTAGTAAATTTGGTGCTAGTAAAATTAGAATTATGAATATTTCAAAAGAAAATTAACACAATTAAAAATTTGATAGTAAAAGTCAAAGGAGATATAATGCATATTTTTAGAGAGACAAATATACTAGCAGATAAGTTAGCAAAGTAAACTATGAAAAAAAGAGAACAAGAATTTGAAAGGGATAATATCCCGGACAGGTTTAAAGGTATATTAACTTTAGATAAAATAGGATACTCATATATTAGAATCCAGAAAATTAAAAATTAGAAGTTGAAATAGAAATGGGAATAGGAAACAAAAAATTTAAGGTAAGTTAAATTTACAAGCTTGATCATTGTAATATAACTCGCAGAATAAAGTCAAAGAAAAGAGGCAGACCTTCCAAGCAAAGGGTCACCCTAGTCGTGAGGGGTGGGATGTTGCGGTAACACCCAAAAGAATGCTTATAAATATAAATATATATAATGAATGCAGAATTAATTATTCTGCTTCCTTTGTGTTGCTTCTGCTCGTTTCAGGTGTAATATGCATGATTTTTGAGAAGTGGAAAAGAGTAAGAATAATCCTTTAAATATCTTGTAAAATATTTCTGCAGTTGAAGTGGCTCACCCTGGTCCTTTAATGGTGCATGCTTGCGGGTAGTTTGTTTTTTTATTTTGTGTTTTAAGTTTAGTGAGCAGGTAAAAAGATAAAAAGGGAGTCGGGTTTGATACTGGCAGCTACAGAGCTAGGTTTTCGGCAAAAGATAGGCGAGGAATTTGTTGGGTTCCACTTGGGTAGTTTAGCAAGGGGGGCCAGTTTAGTTATTGTCGGTAAGTGAGTAGAATAGTTGTTCGGGAGTTCGACCATGTTTGTAATGTTAGTATAAACGATGTCTGTAAATGGAATCAAAGCAGGCTGGGCTTCACCTAGGCTCGAAAGTGGAAAGATGCTTGGAGATAGACCGGAGAAAGACTTCGAGAAAGCTGGGAAGTGGGCTTATGAAGAAAATAAAAGGCCGTTCATTATAGGAAAAAAAAGTCTAGCCTCAGAAAAGCCCTTAGATAAAAAATCAAGCTTGCAATACTTACTTTAAAGATAAAAATTAATTTTTAAGTAAAAGTAGTTAAGTTAAAATTTCTAATATTTATTTTTAGATTAGGATGAGATTAAGTATAAAAGAGTTACGAGTAGCTTTAGTTTATAAAAAAGATATTCCTCCACCGAAAGAGATAATTTTAATAATAAAACAAACCTTAAAAAAAATATATATACGCTAGAATATTCTCACAACAAATTTCACATTAATGTGATCTACTACCATATTTAAATATGTCTTCATATTTAAATACAAAAATCATTACATAACTTGAGGTTGAAGGTGAATTTAAGGTGCAAGTTTTTTTATAAGACACGCTGCCTTATATATATATATATATATATTCATTAAATATTATTTATAATTTTTATTAATTAATAAAATATAATCTACTATGTGATATCAAATATAAAAATCAACCAAAATTAATATTTTTCATAATAATAAATATTAAGAGTACTAAAATATAAATAATAAAACATGCCAAGTTCTTAATATCAAACAATTCATAATATTTGAAAGTAGTATAGAGATAGGCTTTTGAAATAACATGATTTGTGAGAAGAACATTAAGAAAAATATGTTTATGAGGGGCTTGAGACAAAATGAGACAAGGCCAGACAAGGATGGACAACACACTTTTGTGACCAAGTCTGATAGAGTTTGGGCTTTAGGGGTGCCTGAGGCACGCCTTTAATAACTATGCTCCAACTAACACATCTTCACGAATATCAAGATATTTATTCTCATATCTCATTAACGTAAAAACATCTATCTTTTGCAGTAAGACATTGTGTAATCATGGGTCAGACAAATGACATCTCCTCTCCAAAAATAACTATCAACATATATCTTAGGTATGTTCATAGAAGAATCTCTTGTGGGTATATACTATTATTATACTATAATCTCTCAAAATTGACACCAAGAATCATAAACACAAATATGCCCATCAAAACCAAAAAATATATTTTTAATTTTGAAACAATAAACTAAAAAAATGTCACCACCAAATAATAGTTGAGGGCGCAATATGTTGCTTCCAAAACCGAATTAGAGTTTTGGTGGGACAAAAACACTACTACCCAAGTTGAAAACCATAATTTAGGGGTTTTCAAAGCCTGCCACCCCCTAAAATTAGGCTTTCAGGCCGAAAAAACAGATTATATCCACCCAAAACTAAGCCCCAGTATGCTATTTCTGCCGAACACAAGCAATTGCCAAAGAATTAACTCTGTTGCCGCTGAAAGAAGTCAGGGTCACAGACCCATAAACACTGCTACCACACAAAATTGAGCTCCAACACGGTTTAAGTCTGGTGACACCTACTGCTTATGATGTAAATAACGGTCACATTCAGTGCTTGCAACAACCATATAAGTTTGAATGCACCATACTGGTACAGTGCATGATCCCTCCTTTTTAGGGTTTTGGATCTGTACACACCTTAGAGTTTATTCTCCCTAAAGTTTTGGCCTCGATATCATGTTAAATTCACTAAAAAAACAAATCAAATCATTATAGAATGTAATGCTCAAAAGTATACAAAGAACCCTTACACAAATGACAGGTCAGATTAGGACAGCCCATAGATTGAGTCCTCTTATATATAGTGAAATAAAGTAGAATACAGTAAAATAAAAACTAAAATATTTAAAGAGGAAAGAAGTTAATCACGTAAAGCAGATACAATCATCAATAAACACAAAATATTTAAATCATTCTCAAATTTTATCTCTATTAGATACTCATATTTGTAAGTATATCATAATAAATAGACCTTCTGACATAATATTCTAGTGGGAAAAAAACAAAGTAAAATATTTACTAACATATCTCACATTTTAGTATAGATAAACCTATGTTATAATTAAAAATTCTCAATTTGAGCAATAACAAATGACTATGTCAAAAAAGTACTAGTAATTAATCAATAATACTCCAACATCTAGTAAAATATTTTACTGTTGAAGAAAAGATATCTAGTACACTTTGCCCATTCATAAAAAAGATTTCCTCAAAATTTTCTAATTCTATAAATAGATATCAATACAAGAAAAATAAAATCATATTTACATTGCATGAAAAAATAACATAGATTAGAGATAACATGATACTCATCAATAAACAAAATATATGAAAAAATAACATATGAAAGAAATAAAGATCTAATTTCAATATAATCAAAACCAAAAACTTTTGAAAGCTTGTCATCACCTACCATGTTACTAGGTGAACAAAAGAAAAATATGATCAAAAAAAAAATGATAGCGTGTAATATAATTATTAATTCATGAATCAATATCTAATGAGTCTAAAATAGGAAAAGAAATCAAAAGATCAATAATAGATGAAGATCGAGAATTATTTGTTATTTTCTAAAAAAAAAAGTTTTGATTACTCTTATCTAGCAAGTATGAAAGAACTCTGAAAATCTTTGAATAATTCTGATGGTCAACATGTCTCTCACAATTATCTATATTATTCTCGACCACCTTTCAAGAAATAGTTCCCCAAAACCAGCTTTGGTGTGGTACATCCTCCTTAAGTGTGTGTACAAAATTGAGACTCTAGTGTCTACATCTACTATAATTGATACACTGTCAACTGACATTACATGCTATTAGAATAAAGCCAAGTCACATATTAACATAACAATTATTCAGAATATTTTTGATGTGGGTCATATTTTAACACACCCCCCACACCACAATTACTCACATATTAAACCCACAATTACTCACATATTAAACCCACAATTACTCACATATTAAACCCACAATTACTCACATATTAACACCACAATTACTCAGAATATTACAGCCATTTAATTTCTGGCAGTTAGATGTTGCAGCTGTTTACAACAACCATGTAAGCATTATCTACACTTGTGTAACTATTTTAAAAAAGTAGTTGACTACTTATGGTGACTATCATAATTACGTCTTGTGGCTCAATGTGTCTTGCACCTCAAATAACTATGAGCATGACCCATGACCAATCACCCTAGCAACTCATAGCCAGCAAGCTGGCAGGGACTAGGGCACAGTTGGCCATCCACTCAGGACATATATGGCCCACAACTCCATATCATGGAAGTCTGCTACACTACTAGAGATGGTCTAGTATGTGCTTTGCAGCTCCACCCAATGGACAACTACATAAGAGTTAAGAGCTATCAGCATTCTTAAACATTATGTAACACATACAAAGCTTAACTATATTTTTATACAAAATGTGGAATAGGCTACAAAGATAATCAACTTTCAATTTAGTATACCAATATCTCATAAAAGACCAGAAACATTATGCGATACCCACGTGTAGTTGTCCAATGCTTTTATCCAGCAATGTCATAACCATGCTAATATGCAACCTTTCCTGGTCAAGCATCTCCACTATCTCAACTCTGTTCTTGGAATGGAAATGTTGCAGCCCTGTTATCTCATGCATAATATCTTTGTATGTGAGAATCTGCATTCACAAAAAAAAAAATTCAAATTTTTCAAAAAATTTTGGAGTCTGAATTACAATCTGAGACCTTAATATGACACACCGACATGCTTCTGTTCCTGTTCATGAATTTTCTTCCTCAAGTGATTTTCAATATCCAAACTCTATCAACCATAACAAATTCAGAATTTAATAATAGGATAAAAAAACACTTCTATATTACTAAAAACCAAATTAAATCAATACCAAATATAAATTACTCTGGAGATTTTCCACGGAAGACCTGGTCAATTCCAATTCTTCCTCTAAAATTCTCTATCAAATGAAAAATTACTTGCTTAACAAATTATACATTCAAATAAAAAATTAGCATTGAATACAAACAAATCTACATGCAATGTATTTTCTGTAGTTTCTTGTACTAATTATCAATGCTGTTAAAAAGTAACTGATAGAGTGAAATATAGACATTTAACATAAAATTGATATATTTCTTGTTAAGGTCTAGTATTGTTTGTTAGTTTATTATTATTATTTTTTTGTTATCCATGCACATGAGTACCAAACATGTGAGCACCTACAACCATATACATACATACATACATATATATATATATGATATTTTCTGTTTTTTGAAATGAGTAAAATTCTGTTTATTTTACTTTTTTTTATATATTATCTTTCTTCCCTAATTTTCACTAACCTCATTCCTTTGGAGAAACCCTAGAATTCTCAAAATCAAAAGGGTATCAGCGTTTTTCAAATGATTGGAAGGCGGCACACAGTGATGTTAGTGGTTTCGGCACCTTCACCCAATGCCAGTGAGTGTGCACCGTACACTAGCATTTGGGTATGCTAATGACAGCAATATCATAATTTTGAGGTAAAAATAGGTTTTTCATTATATTTTTGCATTCGTAGTTGAGTGGACAGTGACCATCAGATGTGGACCATGCACATTATTATGGATCATGCAGTTGGTGTGTCTAAGTGGTGCAACAGTGATTATATTGTGTGATGGAACATAATATGACATTTGTGTGTGCATGAAGTAACCCATTGAAAATTAATTTGGTTGTGTGCATATTATTCAATCTAGCCAAATTAGTTTGTGTGGTTATGGTATTGGTGTCGTATTGTTTGTTTCTCACCATTGGACAAGGATAGAATCCTTGGATTCTCTCACAGTTGGCACAACGGCTAGAAGTAGAATAGCCACTGAATCAAAACATTACATGTCAGGTTGGGTTAGACGGGCACAAATGATGCATCCATCCTACCTAGGATGATTTGCTGTCATCTTTAAAAGTTGATGTGTGATGTAAGCACTGTACTTGGGTCATGGGTCAAGGCCACTCCGACATTAGACTAAAGCATAACCCGAGCCACAAACAAAACAAATGTTAGTTACTAGACCCGTGCCATGTTGTCTACTTTGACAAAACATGGGCCACTCATCTTGGCTCACCAAGACTGGTGCCTTCGTGGCTCTTCAATTCATTTGTCACGTTTATGTTCAATAGGTAGTTACTAGGGATAAGAACAATAATTATAAGTGTAAATGTAATGTTTTTTTGAGGATAAGTTCTATTTCAAGAATTCGATCTAAGAAAATACATTATTACACACTATAGTCATAGATTCTTTCCCTTGTCCAATTGTTCTCTCGCAGAGTGGCAGTCGAAGATGCTATTACAGATAATATTACTACAAATGATAGTTTTTAGGAGAGTGGGAGTCCATTTAATGACTCATCGGATGAAAAACATTTTGATACTCTTGTGATGATATAAATGAAGAGGAAAATTCTAGTGATAGTGTCTCACATGACATAATATATGAGTCTCCTTATGATGAGATTACAATTGGGAAACTTGACTTCAATCTAAAGACATATACTAGATAGATATGTCACACAATAATCCATAATTAAGTAATGCAACATGTCAACTAGTGTAGTACAAAGACAAACTATCAATAGGACCTTCCGATTGCTCCACTAAAGGAACTAAAATGTATTCAACTCGGGACCTTTTGGGATAGAAAATGTTTCTCTTGTTTTAGTACTCTAGTTCAACCCCTTGTCTTCTCTTCATAGCTACAAGGTATTAGATATACTCTTTCTTAGGCACATAGTCATTCAGTATGCTTGATAGACTATATTAAACAAACTAGTTACAAATACATCTAATAATACATGAAAACTTGTTTTGAACCCCCAAATAAGTATATAATGAGATATAAGTAGATATATACTATGAATATTAAAACTCAAATAAAAGTTGATTGACTTAAGACCAGATTTGTAGCCAAAAGATTTATAACAACTTATAAAATAAAAAGTTAAGATACTTGGTCTCCTATCATCATGTTGAACATCATCAAATTATCACTGTTAATTATTACTTTTAACATGTGAATTATATATCACCAAAAACAAAAATACTGTATATCACAAATATATTACTAATCAATGTATTAATATATTTAAATGTATCAAAATATATCAATAAATATTTTGACATAAAATAATAATAAGTAATATTATAATAAAAAAGATATCATGTATAATAAATATTTTAAGTTATAATATAAAAAATTATTATATGTATTATATAATTTGTAATATAAAATAAAATTATAACATATTAATAAATAAGAAATATTAATTATAATATTATTTACTAATTATAAATATATTAAATGTTTTATTTAAATATAAATAATTAAATTATAAAAAAATATTGAATATAAAACTATTATAAAGTTAACTACAATTTAATATATAAATAACATTACAAATTAGTGTTAATTACATATTAGATATACATGTATAAAGTAAATAATTTATTTGAAAATATCTTTGCAATATTCAAATTTATAAAAAAAATAAATTATATTTTAATAAATGAGTAATATTAAATTTAATTTTATTTATTTAATAAAGATAGTAAATTATTAATTTAAGATATAATTATATATTATATTAAGATATTTAAATCAATAGAATATAAAAATAAATTTAATTATATTATAATATATAACTAATATTGAATTAATTTAATTCAAATATAAATTATTATAAAATCAAAAACACTAGAATATATTTAGATATATCGCAATTTTATTAGGATATATCACAGATATATATCATTATATTCAGATAGATCGCAAATATATCATGCTATATCCAAATATATCATAGAAATATTTAGATATTTCTTTTACTCAAATTTTTTTTACGAATATATGAATACATTAGTAATAATCAATATAATTGTGATATATATGGAGTCTTGATGATAATTACTAATTTATATATCAATGAATATTTTTGTACCATATATTGAGTAAATAACCATGATATGTAATTAAAAATATTGAGGATATATTCGAATATTTTCAACATTTATATTAAATAAAGTGACATATTTCTTCAAAAAAATCTAGAGGAGGAATTTATGCAACCACTAGATTTTACTATCAAGGATAATACATATATGGTGAGTAGGCTTTTACTCGATTATGTACTGAAGCTATCTTCATGTATAGGCATCAAACAGGCTAGGCCGACACGACCCAGCTCATTTTTTCAGACCCAACCGAGCTCGCGTATCGTGCCAGGCAAGATTCACTGGAGGGCAGATCTGGCATGGCCCACGACCCTAAATCAGCCCAAGTATGGGCCAGTTTGGATCATTCTAGGTTAAGATTAAATTAGGATTTCTCCACAGGGCAGCCTCGCAACCGTCGCTCATCGGGCGTGCTGAGCCATCCCCAATCGATCATCGCCATTCATCCACAGTCGGACGTCACTGCATCGGCCATAGTGAATCAGTCAGCACGTCATCGCCCATATCATGCGCATGTGCCACGAACTTAGGTCATGCCTAGCATGGAATGCATGCCGAAGACCCTCAGCATGATAGGACACGAGTCGTGCCGAGGGTCCACCTGGCATAGGCCCGGGCACACTACAATACCGTGTCGTGCCGAGCTAGGCACACCTGAACCATGTCGAGCTTCTGGCCGAGCATGGGCCACCCAACCCATTTGACACCTTTATCTTCACGTATCTAAAAGTCTGAAAAACTACATTCATATGTATTTACGTGGTAGTATAGAAAAAATTATAAATTACACAAGTACTATGGTTGATATTTAGTTTAGTAAATACTAGAAAGATATGTTTTCCTATGAACAAATACATGGTATTCATAAATCTTTGTTTTAAAACTCAATTTATAAAAACAAACTTCTATTAAGGTATATCCAACAAATTATTATCGATAAAAAAAAATATTATCAACATATATCATTAATTGTCCCTCTGAACCTCGTCGATAATAACAAAAATAACATGGCGACAAACTATGACGGATGCAACGAAATGATGCTAGTTGCGACTTGCATCACTTAGTTTGGCATCTGGAACGACTGGCATCCGATATTGCTAGCAAAGTGGCATTACTTTGGCCAAAACCTTTGATCCTGAAAATGACGCTTTAATACCACATTGAAGAAAAAAAAATGCATTAATTTCATTCATTATTCTAAAAAGAGTAATAGAATTATTTATATATGGATGCGGTTGAAGTAGCTCACATGTTGAGTGCTCATTTTCAAGTAAAAAAAAGACCATAGAATAAAAAAACAATAAAAACCATGAATCACACAAAGCACATTCAAAAAGGCACCAAGATTACCCATTTTGACAAATCACGCAACACACATTCAAAAAGGCTGGATACACTCGACCATGAGGCATCAACAAGAACATAAATAACTCAAGTAAGACAAAGAACATCTTGCCAATTTCAGATTGTTCCAAGTTAACTTATATTAACATTATGAGTACCCTTTTCAAATAAATCCATGTGCATACAAATCAATCAGTCGACAATTATTTTATTCTACATCTCATTATGGTTTCCTCTACCAAAAAGACAACTCCAAAAAAGTGATTCATCACGAATAAGATGTACTGCATAATTCGCATGGCACACAGTAACTAATGAAGCACATAATTAAAACATAATCCAAATGCACTAATTTGTTAACCTGCTTACGAGCTTCACTTTGGGTTTCATGCCTTGGTGAACTTAGCATCAGGTCTGCATTTAGTCGCTTGTTTTCAAGAAGATCCAATGTGAGCCCATCTAACCTAAATAACCACTTAAACAGAATGACCACAATAGTTGCTACAAAATTACAACCAGTAAAAATTTGAGCCAAGTTTTCAGAATAACAAAATCATATGAACGTTTGAAAGAACATTAGATTTTTCCCATAAATATTCTTTACACCAGTTGTGCATAATGCATATATTAAAAAAAAAAGAATGCTGCGTTTAGATCAAATTCTCGCAAGAGCATTCAAAAAAAAAATGCATGAATTTTTTCTGACTTCACAAGTCACAAAAGTTTAGGACATTCTCACTATAAGCGACAAGTCCATTGGTTCAATGAAAAATGTGCAATGCTAATTAATGAAAACAAAAAAAAAAAACACAATCCATGTAGAATTAGAAAAATAAAATTAATTTTTAAAATATATGAACTTTAATAAGTAAATTCATCAAATTAATTAAAAGCACACATAATGAAATAATAAATATAGATTGATCACAAAAAATTAAAAAAATATAGTTGAAAATTAAATAAATGTAGAGATAAGAAACTCATTATAAGAGGCCAAAGATAAGAAGGAGGATGTTAGAGAAACCTTAGAACTATAACTAATAGATATTACTAACATGCTTATTTCTTAAGCTAGTTGAAACAAAAAAACATAGAAACATTTATGTGATCCTTTGGTTACATTAGTTAATAGAATCTTTCCCATCTAACAAAATTTGCTTAGTAACAAATTAATTAGTCGCATAAGTAAAAATAAATTTTGAACTGAGATGCATCATATGATTCACAAAAGTCTAAGATTTAGTAGTTCAAACAAAAAAAATATATATCATTGATTTGAATTTAATTGTTAATTTTAGAATTGCAAAAATGATTTAGAAGAGAAAAATATCATATAGTAATTTTTATGATTAAACATAACAAATATAAATAAATTATTATTAGTTGGAATATTTTATTTTAATAATATGAGTATAGTTGTTCAAAAAAAAGTTAGATTGGAAATTAAGTGGAAAATTCTTAAACAAAATATTTGTCAACATTTTACAAAATGAATAAACAAAATTTATATTACAAAATAAAATGTATCACATAAAGGCATAGATTTATTAGAAAATTAATTTCCTTACTTGGATAAGCTATAAAAAAGTTAACAAGTATTACAAATAATTTTTATTCATATAGACTAAATATATGAAAGAATCTAAATATAATAAATAAGTATATAAAATGTCAACATATAAAAAATTTCTTATTTTTCAGAAATTTAACAGCAAGTTATTTTTTATTTCTCTTCAAATTATTAATTTATATATAGGAAGTGCCGATAAAAAAAAGAAGTTACAAGAAATTCTTATACTATTTTTTTCAAGGTATCACATACATTAATGCAAACAAAAGAATGACCAACCACAGGTCCACCCTGAGCAGCTAGGTTTTTGGCTTCTTTTTTTTTTTCAAATATAAACATATTAAATATAATTATTTATTTTATGATGTTTATTTTTTGTTTTCTGTATTTTAGACACTAATTATAATAAACATATTAATTACTTGTACTACAGCACCAGGGTAGTCTACATATGAAATACTTGTACTGCACCGGCATCATCACACACTGCCCTCCCAACCATGTACCACACTGACACGTGCTGTCAGTAGAGGTGTCAAACGGGCCAGGCCGGCCCCTTTTTTTTGAGGATGGGCGTGCTTTCGTGTCGGGCCAGGCTCGGTATGGTTACCGTACCATGCCGGGCTAGCCGTGCCGTGCCCGCTCGGGCTTGGCCTGGCCGTACGGGCCAAACCATGCCATAGAGGACCAGGCAAAAAAATATTTTTTATTAATTATTTTGTTTTAATTTTTATTTTAATTATATAAATTATTAAATTATATATAAAATTATATATAATATATAATATTATATATTTATAATATGAAAATTGTTAAAATTTATTAAAATTACAAAGTTAAAATTTTTTTTATAATATAATATAAAATTAGTTTAAAATTTATTAGAATTATATAATAAAGTTATAAATTTTTATATAAAAAATTAAAACAAAAAAATAAATCAATCAATAAATTATGTTAAAAAAAATTAAAAAGTAAACAAAACATAAGCAAACCAAATGAAAAATGACCAATCAGCCATTAGATGCCGAAGATCAGAACCAAACATATTACAGTTTAAACGTAACGTATAAATAAAGCATATAATCAATAAAAATAAAATATCAAAATCAAAAAATAGTAGATCATCACCAATCATCAATCGGCATATTATGAGCATCATCAGTCACAACATCAAGATCAGTATCATATGGATTATCATCATCAGTAATCAACTCATCCGCTATCGCAGTGGATGCGGCTGCAATCACTGTCCGAGTCCCAGCACGAACATGGATGCTAAACCTCGAATCCTCCCAATCTTTCCAACAAGCCAAGTCCTCAACAATATCTGGACGTAATCTCAATCTCATTTCCAAAATCACGTTCACTACAACAGAAAAAGTAGACTCCGATTCTACGCTCGACACCAAAGGAGTCAGTAGATCCCAAGTCATCCTAGATGACACGAGAAATGTAGACTCATATGATTTCCACCACTGTAAGATATCAATATTCTTAGTATCAAAATGTGATATGATTGAGCAGTAATCGGTATTTAAATACCGAGAAAGCTCGCTCCTATGTAATGATTCACCCCTACGTTTCTCCCTCGCTAGCTGAATGAAAAAATCATCTCCGAACAAGGTATCCATGTGCGTAATCACAGTCTCACTACTGCCATCACCATACCTAGTATCGTAGTATGTGAACAGGTCAGTCAACTTCTCGTGAATGAACCCTTCAGGTGACTCTTCCAGGTTAATGCACGAGGAAATGTAAGTCAGGGTATTTTCTACCCCTTCCACCATAACCCTAGGGTTCATGCATGTAGCGAGGCAATAAAGAGATGAAACGGTGAACCAGTACTTCAAGTACTTGGTCTCCATCTCTACAACCATATGACTAAGTGTCGGGTCATCTCGATACTTCCTAAACATGTTACTAATATTGCATATGCACCAGAGTGCAATGCTAGTCATGGGCATATAAACCGACGAACACATGTTCTTCGTGTCAGAAAAAATCTTCAGAATTTCATAAATAAAATTCCTGAAGCCCAGTAAGTGTCGTCAATAATAAGTTCGTCACTCTTACTATTGACGTAGTTGGATATCACGTGTTCGTATACAACACTTGATTCCAACATCAGGTACATGTAATTCCAACGATGTCTCACATTCGATTGGAATTTCTTATTTTTATGATTCGCAGACAAACAGAGACTACCAAACTCTTGTTGTCTGCGGGGAGTACGAATATATTTTAGTGCATTACGTATATTATCCAACACGGGGGAACACACCTTCATACCCGCTTGAAAAATCAGGTTAATCACGTAACACACGCATCTAACATGAAAAATCTCTCCGAATGGTGCGTCTCTAATATTCCTAACAAACATGTTAATCTTTATTCCATTATTAGATGCGTTATCGAATGTGACACTAAAAATTTTATTTTAAATTTTATATTCCCTAAAGGTTTTCATCATACACTGAAAAATGGTCGGGTCATCATGAGTATGAAGAATCTCAAAGAATCCTAAAATTTTTTTATTCATAATCTAATTAGAATCTACATAGTGGCTGGTTAGACATGCATAAGATGATTCATCGTGACTTGTCCAAATATCGGACGTGACGGACACCACTCCACTATATATCATAAATTTATTAATTATTTTTTTGTTTTTCTAACTTATATATTTTTAGTATGTCATTCCTTGATGTGGACCTAGGAATCCTACGATAAACAGGCTGATAATATGTCTGCATGATGCATACTACCATTGGATCTTTCGAAAATCTGATCGAAAGACCCATCAATGTAATAAGCCTGGCCATGTTGTCCCTACCCAACTCGCTGAAGTATATGAAGGGAGTAACTTTGAGACTGGACTCAATCCAATCTCAAAAAATTGAGTGTCAAATTGGGTTTGCCTAGGATCTAATGGACCATGTTTTTTGGTGCATAATTCGGCATGCCTCTTAATGTGCCCGGTCCCCAAATGAACTCTTACATGTTAAAAATCTCATACAATATTTGCATTGTATCATTCCTTCTTCCTCACCCCTAATATTTTTTTGTTTTATTATATTAAAATGAGTCCAAACTACAGAGATCCTAATTTTTTGTTTTTTAGAAATTTGAGTTGAGACGACTAGAGAAACCAAATTTGTAGCAGCCTCTGAACTCTATGTAATATTTTCATTTTCTAAATTTAAATATGTTTCATTATTATTTATCATTTTTTAGAATTTTTGTTTATCAGAATAGTTATTTAGAGACTAGATGACTGATTTTAAAATTTTCTATTTTTGGTCTAGAGATAGAAACTAGAGAGAGTAAAAATTAAAATAAGTTTCGCGGTAAAAGCAGTGAGGTATGTCACGTGCATGGTGCACCACAGTCAAACTCAAAATTCAAAACTCAAGTTGAGATTCTCAAAAATCCAAGCCGAAATCCTGATTCCCGAGAGAGATGAGCAAGATTTTTGATAGAGAAAATATGAGATTTGAGAGAAAAAATATTTATGAAAAACATAAATGTTATAGAGAGGAGGGGTGGAATTTATAGATTAAAAAAAATATTTTTTTAAAAAGTCATTTTTTTGATTTTTTTTTTTTAAATTTTTTAGGAGGCAGAATCATGAGGGTCGTTGGATTCTGACATAAAAGGTCTCTCCTAATGGTGCATCTCTAATATTCCTAACAAACATATTAATAACTACTTCATTATTAGATGTATTATCGAATGTGACACTAAAAATTTTATTTTGAATTTTATATTCCCTAAAGATTTTCATCATGCACTCAAAAATGGCCGGATCATCATGAGGATAAAGAATCTCAGGGAATCCTAATATTTTTTTTATTGATAGTCCAGTTAGAATCTATATTGTAGCTGGTGAGACATGCATAAGATGATTCATTGTGACTTATTCAAATATCGGACGTAATGGACATCACTCCACTATATGTCATAAATTCATTAATTATTTATTATTTTTCTAACTTACAGAATTTTAGTATGTTATTCCTAGATGTTGACCTAAGAATTCTACGATAAGCAGCCTGAAAATATTTATGCATGATAGACACTACCCTTTGATCCTGCAAAAATTTGATCGAAAGACACATCAATATGATAAGTCTGGTCATGTCGTCTCTACCCAACTCGCTTGAATATATGAAGGGAGTAAACTTTGAGACTGAACTTGATCCAGTCTCAAAAAATACAGTGCTAAATTGAATTTGTCTAGGATCTAATAAGCCATGATTTTTTATGCATAATTCGACATATCTCTTGAAGTGTCTGATCCCAAACAAACTCTTACAAGTTAAATTTCTCATATAATATTTACACTGTGTCATTCCTTCTTCCTCACCCCTAACATTTTTTTATTTTATTATATTAAAATAAGTCCAAACTACAGAAATCCTCCTAGTTTTTTGTTTTTTAGATGTTTGAGTTGAGAAGACTAGAGAAATTAAAGTTTCAGCAGCCTTAGACCTCTGTGTAATATTTTTATTTTCTAAATTTATATATGTTTCATTAGTATTTATCATTTTTTAGAATTTTTATTAAACAGTATACTTATGTAGAGACTAGATGATATATTTTAAATTTAACTATTTTAGGACTAGAGAGAGAGACTAGAAAGAAACTAACAGAGAGAATAAAATAAACTTAAAATAAATTATCCGGTAAAGCATTGAGGTCGATCACGTGCACGGTGCACCACATTCTAGCTCAAAATTCCAAGCCCTAGTTGAGATTTCCAAAAATCCGAGCCAAATGACGAAATCCCGAGTCCCAAGAAAGAGGAACAAGAATTTTGAGAGAGTGAAAATATAAGATTTGAGAGAATAAATATTTATGAAAAACATAAATATTATAAAGAGGTCGGAAAGATTTTATAGATTAAAGAAAATAATTTTTAAAAAAAGTATTTTTTTTGTTTTTTTTAATTTTTTTTAATATTTTAGAGGGCAAAATCATGAGGTCCGTCGGATTCTGCCCCATAGCCATTGGAGGCGAGTTCCAATGGCTACATTTTAAATTTTTTTTTGCCTGTTTAAGGAGGGGGGATCGGGTCGTGTCGGGTTGGGCAGGACCGCGGGTCGGGCGGGAACACGGGTCGGGTCTAATCGGACCCGACCCGAGGTCTTTTTGTGCGGGAAGCTAGGCCCGAGTCACTGAGGGACGAGGGTGAGCGGCTCACCCTCGTGTGAGTGCAAGTGTGGGAAGCCAGGAGTCCAAGACTGCGGGTGCTGGTCTGCGTGTGACCTTGACCCGTGCCGAGGGATCGTGCCACGGGCCACCGAATCGTGCAAGGACAGGCACGGCACGAGCCCCGGTTGGCCTCGGCCCGGCACGAATTGTGCCTTACTCGGGCACAGCACGGGCACGGGAAAATCTCGTGCCGGGCCGGCCTGGTTAACACCTCTAGCCGTGTCAAGCCTTGCTAGGCAAACTAGCAGTCATGCCTTGCTGAGCATGGCACGATCCCCATGTAAGGGCAAACCTAGCAAGGGACAATTGCACAACTTGACCACCCAAAAAAGGTCTATGCCGACATGACAGCCTGTTTGACATCTGTAGTTGATGGCAATCAAAGGAGAAGTAATGTGCAATAATGTATTTACGTGCAGGCATTGAAGAAAAATATTGGTAATTAGTTCAAGAGAGAAATAACAAAATAGAACAAGGCATTGAAAAAAAGATATTAACAGACTGAGTAATCTAGGGGTATTCACAGAGTTTACTCACATGTTTCCTAGTAAAGAGTATGCTATTCTTTTGTAAGACAGATAAATATAATTATTCTATAATTGATACAATCTTTGTGATTTGTTTTCTTGCTTCGAATTTCTAGATTATGAATTTATGAGCATAATCTTGACTGTATTCTTTTATTGTTCCTTTAATATTATAATAATTATTAATAAATCATCAAATTTTATTAGTTATGATAACATTCAATTTAATATCTTGTTTCTTTCACAGATTCATTTTACTTCTCATCATCTCATTAATCTTTATTTCTAAGTTAATTTTCAAGTAAAACATCTTTAGTTTATTTTATATTCCACTGATAATATTTTGTTGGATAAAAAGACTACAAGGAGAATATCCCATCAGGTTGACTAAGATGGATTATAGGTTCTTACATATATAATAAAGTATTCTACTTGATGCATGCGATAGTTGACTTATTACTTGTTCATTCTCGACTTCTCTAGCCTAATTGATAATTCCATATCCTAATGTTCGAGATATCTATATAATAAAGAGTAAAAATTGTCAATTATGAAAGCATATCAGAGTTTTAAATTCTACTCAATAGACTTGTATGAGTAATAACGCATTTGATTTAATATATTCAAACATTTAAGAACCTAAAAGAAAAGACTTAAGATGAGTTTAAATATTTTATTACTTTTATCAATTATTATATGAATTTTAGTTTGTCAGTTTTTTCATTAAGACATATTTTTTTATATTTTTCCACCATGTAATAAAAAAATACAAATTCAATTAAAAAAAATAATAAAAATTATTAGAAGAAATAATACATTTTAATTCTATAAATTTAATAATATAAATAGAATTAAATTTTTTTCAATATTTCAAATAATACACTCAATGCCTTTATATAAAAGAGCACATTGATTAGGAAAATCCATAAATTAGGTGTTCTAACCAAATACATATATAATAAAAAAAATTAAAATTTATTTTTCCCAACTTTAACACTACCTTCAATTGATACATAAAAATGTATAGTATTGAGATAGCAGAAAAAATAAATTATAATTCAATTTGAGCCAATAATTTCACTAAGATAAACATTATGAAAAAATAACTAAAAAATATTCTTCACTAGTCAAATTGTATAAAATAACAGCAAAGAAATAAAAAAATTTTCCTCAGACTTAATTTAATGAGAATAATAACAAAAAAAAATTAAAAAATATTTTCATATAACCAACCTTTAAAAAAATAATTGCAGAGAAACTGAAAAATATTATTTCCTAACATATTTCAAAAAAGTAATGACAAAGAAACTAAAAAAATATTCTCTATTAGCCAACTTAAGAAAAATAACAAAAAAATAATAATTAAGAAAAATTCTCTATCATCCGACTTAAAGAGAATGACAATAAAATAAGAAACAAAATAAAATATCATGCATCTAAACAAATCATATTGAATAAGAGAGAAGAAATAAACAAAGCCGCATAGATAATGAAAAGTATTCCATTAAAAAATTATATTAAGTTCCTTGGGATTTTGCCCCCCTCCATTAACTGCAATCTTATCAGCTAACACAGCCTGACATTACTTTGTGTCAACTCGGGCAACATGGCCTCGCATTCCTTTGTGTCAACTCAGGCAACAGTAAAAAAGTCACCAATGAAATAAATAATGCTTTAGTTCTATGGAATGTATTGTACTGCTTAGCAATGTATTGCTTGTGAGACTGCACTTGTATAAGAATTCTAGCATTTGGATCGTATGTAACATTTTTATAAGAGATCCAAAGCAATTTCATTGGCAGATATAAATATAGCATGCTAACTTTGAGCATTAACAAATTGGTATTGCGGATAATGTGGAAAGTATTTTATATAAGGCCATAAAGATTACGTTGGAGTTCGAAATGCTTGAAAACCCATACCTAACTGTTCAATGTCACTCTCCCTTAGAATAAATGATATGCAAAGAATAAGCTCAGCAACTACACAAGCTGCATTCAAAACATCAACCCAAGGATCATGATGCTTGGAGCCAAACAACAACTCAAAAGCTCAATACCTTTAAGCAAATACCTGGAGAGTGAATTTCTGATTTGGACTCCAAATATATGTGCTTAGCAAAAATCTCCCTAAGTGCCGTAAAATTCACCATTTGCCCCTCAAAGCCTATAGCTGCCATCTCCGACACCATCGTTGTCATCATCATTGCCTTGGTAGATTCCATTGGTCACACCAGTGGAGGCAAGGGTGAACTGAAATACAAAATAACCATCATGCCAATGGACTCCATCGAGCTTATCTCATCACTACAAGTCTGCTTAAGATGGTCTATATTTTTATCTAGGAATGACTTCATAGTGAACACTCGTCTATAATTAACAACAAAAATTCCCAAGGTCATATTACAAGTTCCCATGTCCGATTAAAATCAAGGGCATGGATTTTTATCATGATTTGAAGCTATTATTACTGAAATAATATCCAAAAAAAAAGACTTGAGTATTCTAATACCATCAAGGGAAGTAATTAAAAAAAATACAAAAAAATATATTAAAGATCAATAAAAGAAAAAATGTTTGGAGGATCGTTTGGCTCCCCAATAGGCTAAATTATGGTCGGAGTAGGTTGGGCAAGTCTCTGTCTCATGATATTAACGTTAAGTCCATTGAGGGTAAGTCTTCTAGTTTTTGACACAATATGAGTCTGTACTTGCAGACTCATATAGTACTACATCATCTGGGTTTGAATGAAATCTTAGTATTCGAAAAAGTTAACTCTTTCTTAATTCAAAATAATCTAAATTATTTGTAAACATGATAACACAAAGTGCATCCAAAAACTCTAAAAGATAAGCGAAATAACAAATTGATATGCACTAAGAATATGATAAAAATAATAAGTAATTGATAAGGTAAATTATAATAAAAAAATATGTTTTCCCCAAAAATTAAAACAATCATTTCTAGTGAGAATATTTCTAGTGGGAATTATGATCCATACAATATGTATTAAGTTAATTTGACATATAATTTAATGTATTATTACTTTTTAATTTTCAAATAATTTTATAGGATTGAGAATTTATCATTTTTAAAAAATTTTGAAAAAAAAAACTTTTAATAAAAAGAGATAGATCCAAGCATATCTAGAACAATCTTCAACAAACATGAACAAATACATAAATCTCACTTTCATCATATCTCTATTAAGTCCTCGTACATTTAAGTGTGTCATATCGAATGAGTCCTTACTCAAACCAAAATAACATATAGGATAGATAGTTTTGATAAGCTTTCCTAGTTAACATGTCTCAGACTTAATAATCAAAATACCATGTCACTATTGGCCATTAATAGATATCTAAAAGAAAAATATAAAAGTAACGGATTCAAAATACTGATAAATTTAAAGGAAGATCTTGTCATTGAAATGAGAACAAACAACCAAGTTTGCTCAATCCCAAATTATGTATTCTTTAGAGACTATCAATCTTGCAAATATATATCAATAAAAATAAGGACAATCATAATTGATTTGTTTAGAAACATAATTTACAAATAATAAACTAATATGAAAATCAAAAATAAACATAATATAAAAAAATAACAAGGATTCAAGCTAAATAATATCATATCTAATAATTTTTTAATATATTTAATTATCAATAATAATATTTTCATAATGATAAAGAAAGAGTTTCTTCCTAATACAACTACCTATGGCCACTAATAATGCCTATTACCACCATTGAACATGACATAAAAAAATTATAAAGGTGGCTCGCCATCATATATTTTCAAACCCCTACTATTGCCTATGACCACCATTGAATGATTTTTACCATTACTAGCAGGCTAACACTATTTAATTTTATACTAATACAATTGGACTAAAATTTTATGAGTAATTTTGACTTGTTGGTAGTTTGATTGGAAACTCATTTTAAAGATATTTTGGCATAATATTTTAGTTTTGTCGATTATTTTAAAAAACGAAAGCATTAAGCTAGATATTTTTATGTTCACGATTAGAGGCGTAAGCTTCAAGGCATAAAGATATTAATATTTTGAGCATCATATTATAAAATCAATTAAATTTTAAAATATAAAAAAATAACAATAATAAAAATATGAAACTAATTTATAATAATTATAAAAAAACATACAAATTTACTATTATCACAAAAAAATATTAAGTCGTAAAATATAAAATCAATTTAACAAAAATAATCATTTTAAACTTTAACAAAAATTCATGATTAGATTGTGAAATAACATTTAGAATAAATTATTTAAATTTAAATTCTTCTCTCCAAGATCATCTTCATCCAATGTATTAATAGCAGGACATGTTTATTTATGCATAATATGAAAACTTATTAATATCAAATATATAGTTCCAAAACTAGGATATCTCTCTTTTTTGTCATAATATGAAATAAATATTACTCATAATATGAAAGATTATAAGGTACCTAGAATGAAGCATCAAATAGGCATAAATATTATAAGTTTTTGCATAAACTTTATATAAATTTATAACTTTAACATTTATAATCCTATTTGGTATTTTATTATGATTGTTGTATGAATGCGAAAAAACTTCCGGATGATACTGAAATGTCTTGGAAGCTAGTTGGCACAATTCTAGTAGTAACAAGATTAAATAACTCATCATCTTCAAACCAACAAATATCAAGACAAAGCAGTGATCTTTCTATGTAATTCATTCAACATCCTAATCAATCTCTTATACCAAAATTAAATCAATAATTTATTTGTAAACTTCATTATCTCAATTTAATATTGTACTTTACATACAATAGAGCATTCAAATTTTAATATTCAAGTATATTTTATTTTTTTTTTGTATAGATCTTCGACTAATAAAATAAAAAAATGTGTTAAAATAAAATAATTTTATCTATCAATGAACTAGAATATATATATATATATATATATATATATAATAAAAATATTACCGATTCAAATGCATTTATATTTCTTTTACATCCTAAATTACTAGAAGAGTAAGAACTCAAATAGCAAACTTTTCAACTCCAATGTTAAACCCACAAAACGCACCCTCAAACTTGCAAAAAAATGTAAAAATTGAAATAGCAAACTTTTGCAACTCCTAAATTACTACAAGAAAGAGTAAGGACTCGATGATACAAACATTATCGTCGACCTCCTCTCATGTATTATGGTACCCAACTCAAATCTGAGTATTCAAATAACTACATGTGCTAATGATCCCTAAAAGAGATCTAAAATTCTAGAGACTTGTTTACATATCATAATATATGAAGAGTTACATCACAGTAAATCTACAAAGAAAAATCTAGAAAATAATTAAATATACCTATTATATTCTATATATGAACAAGTTAACTTTTTATATAATTTTATTATAATTAGACAGTCAACTAAAATGACCACATTAAAAAAAAATCAATAAAATAAATCAATAGAGAAATATACTAAAATACAACTAAAAAAACTAATATTAATAAGAATATTCATTGTATATATCATATGTCAAAAGATAATACTCGTTGAATTAGCAATCTTTATCCCAAGAAAGTATATGAGTTGCATGATCTTTTGTTTAAAATTGTCTGAAGCAACTCCTTAAATTTTATGATTTTCAACTCATCACCTACAATAATCAAAATGTAATTAAAATAAAGAATAAGCAAAATCACTCAATCAAAAGTGTCACTTTAAAAAAATAAAGAAAAAATTATAACACATATATAATCCAAGCAATATAAATGTCTATAAAAATCTAGCAAATTATGTTTTTAGTGATTACTTCAAATCATACAATATATTTTATTAATCTAAAAAATACATTTGTTTGTGCTACTCAATTGTTAGGTGACTACTGAATAGTTAGGAGGCTATTATATACATATCTCCTCTTTCAAATCATAGTAAAAAATACATGTATTGTCTATTTGATGTATCCAATAACTATGAGATACATCAAGATATATAAAATATCATACTAAGTTTATCTAACTACAAAAGAGAATGTGTCTTAGTAGTCAATATCAAATGTGTGAGTTAAATATTTATCAAAAAAATTGATAAAATACCTAAATAATTCTTCAGTTGCACATCTACTAGATTTTCATAAGTCGACTAGTAACATATTAGATGGGATCCCACTCAAGCGAAAATAACATGTCGAATAAGAAATTCTGATAAATTTTCTTAACTGGCATGCTTCTTACTCTATGATCAAAATATCCATAAAAATTGAGTGTCAACTGAGTCGGGCAGTCCACGGCACAACATAGTTCAGCCATGCATGACACTGCATGATCGGAACCGTGCTAGAATGTCCGGCATGCCAGCTAGCAGCATGGCTCTTGTCGTGCTGAGCTATACATTTTGGCAAAGGAGGCCCGGCACAGCATGACCAGACACGACAGCCCATGCAACCAATTTTGGCCTGGCTAGACAAACCAACTAGCTTGATCTTAATTACATATGTCAACAGGGCCACAACACGGTTCAGCCTATACAAGCTAGTTTTAGCCTGACTAGCTAAACCAATAAAACCTGGCCAGACCCAAGTAGTCTGGTCTGAACCTAGGCTAACCTGGCCTGACCTAGGTTAGCCTAGTCATGACTGATCCGACTTGGAATAACCCAGCACGACCAGACCAAAAGTCGTGTCGGGCTTAATCTTTTTTTGAATCATGTCGGCAAAGACCATGATAAACATCGTGTCTAGTCAGGCACGTCATAGTGTCCATAACGGGCCAAACAAAAATATGTCATGCAAGCATTGGCACAACTATTTTGATACCTCTAATCCAAACATGAGATAGCCTAGAACAAACAATACTAGTCTAGCCTGAATTTAGGCTAGCCCGACTGAACCTAGGCTAACCTTGAACAAACTAGATTAGCATGGCCAGCCCTAACCTTACTTGAAATGACCCAGCACGACCCGGCCAAAAGCCATGGCGATGGGCAATGTCGGACAAGTCATCTTTAAAACCATGTCGGCACAGCATGACCCATGATAAATACCATATCATACCTTACGCGACAAAATGGACCAAATAAACCTAAAAAAAATGAATCATAACAGCACAACACAGCATATTTGACATTTCTAATAAAACTATGAAAAAGTATTATAAATTTTACTAGTAATGAGTGACCAAAATTAAAAATATATAAACAAAATATTTTACTCACTCAAATAATTAGAAGAAAATCTTATCATTAATAAAATAATATACAATCTACGTTGTTAAATCCCAAATAGAGTATTCCATAACATCTCATGATCATGCATACAAACATCAATAAAAATAAAGATAAAATCAAAATTAAATTATCTGAAAAATAACTTATAAATCATAAATTAATAATATAACCAAGAATAAGTAAAATATGATTTG
Organism: Sapria himalayana; assembly: GCA_029783825.1. Classification (NCBI taxonomy): domain Eukaryota; kingdom Viridiplantae; phylum Streptophyta; class Magnoliopsida; order Malpighiales; family Rafflesiaceae; genus Sapria; species Sapria himalayana. The sequence continues at coordinate 1,475,195 of JAREIK010004728.1, read as the reverse complement.
TAATAAAATTCAAACTACATATTATCATATTCAATAAATTTACATCACATATCATTGACCACAAAAATATTTTTAGAATAAAAAAAATTTAATAAATATAATATAATTAGCTATAATATAAGTATTAGCACATATTTTAATAAAATAATCTATGATACTTGAAAGTATAAAAAAATTGATATTATATGAGAGAGAAATTATATATACTTCTCTCTAATAAGTATTAGTATCATGGTAGATGAACTACAAAAGTATTCCTGGACAACTTCTGTAATTAATTTCTCTCTCTCGATACAAAATAAAGCTATATTTTTCCCCTCGGAAGATAATATCCAACAGTTATCTCTTTGGTGGCTCATCCTCCTACAATGTATGCACTTAACTGAGATTCTCCGTCATATACCACTGTTGTAATAAACTCCCAACATGTTCCAAACAAAATTACAGATGAGAACAAAAATTTTGTAGCCTCAAAGATAGTCTCAAGACTCTCAACAGACACTAAGTATGCAAGCACCTGCTACACGACAATTAACTGCATTCATAGTCTAAGACATTACCAGCAACATAGACAGCACATTTCTTTTCACACAATATGAACTTCAGCAATATTACACACAAGGCATACACAGTATATGTATATGTCGCACGACACATCTATCGCACTTCAAATACACACATTTTAACACACATGTTCATGCTACTGCAAACACCAATGCACACTGTCATTTTTCAGAAATGCACGTGTTCAGATACACAAGGAGAACTCAAACAGCATCATTGATTATACAGAATCTTAATCGACGGAGATGTGAAGCATGAAGATTCAAATTGGAATTGGAATTTCCCAAATCCTTGTTCTCGTCAGGGCAGAATATACTAGCACAATCCTGTGATGCTGTTCAACAACTAAAAACTACACAACACTCAAATGTTCTAAATCAAACTAGTGGCTGGCTATAAAATTTAGAAATACACGCCTACATTATACATGGATAATATATTCTTCCTCCCTCTATGATGAGCTAATCAAATTCTGATATCATGTTAAAAGTAATATTGTGAAAAATAGGAACACCAAAAAATAAAACAATAACTTCACTCTAACAAAAACTCACACATGGATGCGTTCATAAAATATGCAAAAAAAATTGACACAGCACATAGTTTGGATACTCCCATCAAAAATATAAAATAGACATAAGTAATTAAGATACAACAATGACAATAAGATAATAAAATATATAATCTATAATATAATATTTAAACAATAGACAAAGCACATAAAAATAAATTATTTCTCTCTTTTAAAAAATTAAAGATAGGATCAATATTATAATATATATTCAAATAATAAAATATCTTGTAGACATCTTGACATGTATCTTGAAAACCCTTGACTTATATTTTTCATCTCCGATCTTGATATTTTAGATCTTTAGACTCCAACTTGATGAGTATTGTAGTTAGTTAAATTTTAATAAATTTTATTTTTGTTTTATTTTATAATTGATGAGAATACCTAATACATATTTTCTATCACAATCAATTGATATATTATAAAAGTACATCATATGTATGTTTGGGTTGATTGAGTTATTAGATATTTTTTTATTTTTTGGCTTATGTTTTTACAAGTTATAAGAAATTATAATTCTCCCAACATAAAACTTTTTAAGACTTAATTTCAAATAAAAAACATCAAAGAATTTTATGGTAATAAAATTATAGTTTATATAATTTTTCATGGTTTTGGAAAATATATCATGGCAAAAACTTCCTTGATCTATGTATTAAATTTTCTTGAGACAGATTTTTTGCATATTAATTTTCTCAAATATAAGAAAATAGGAAAATTGATTACTTATTGTATAGAAATTACAGAAAATAGAACATATAATATCAATAAAATTAATAATTTTCTATATTTTTCATGATAAGTTTATATGTTAAGGTATTAAGTATCTAATTTTATTATAAAAAAAAGAGTATTCTCAACTAAGTAAGCAAATAGTTTTTTATTGACATCCACGTTATACTAATAAAGATTCATGATAGAATCTAATAAATTTTTAGAAGATAGCTTTATTGCCATAAAAATTAGAATGTGGGCAATTGTGCTTGCCTTGTTATAGAAGCAAATCTCAAAGTAAAATCTAAAATATCATAACTTTAGATTATATATCTTCTTGAAAAAATTGGCATCTTACTCTTCTAATCCACGATATTATTTTGTAACGGTCAAACATCAGAACATATCATTTTCAATCATGACTGTCCACACAGAAAAATATTATAATGATTAATTATTTTCTAGTGTGAAATTTATTCAAGTTGATTCTCTTAGCATTTTTTTTCATGTGATACAAACTTAGCGTAAATCATGTTTGCACACATAGATGCACTACATAAAAAATGAGAGTGACGTTATCTAAAATGTCTTGAACCCGAGACCTACAACTCATGGGAAAAAGCCTTTGCCATTACACAATGACAATATTTAATTATTTTTGTTGCATATTACATGAAGTTCTTATGCTCTATCAATATTTTTAGAATCAATACTAAGTGAAAACAATAAATACAACTACCACGTACCTTTGACAGACTTCATCAAATTTTATTGATAAAAGTTCAAATTCCTCCTTGGCCTTCTCGGCCTGTCACTAGAAGCTTTAGTAACTTAAAAAAATTTCTTTTGTAGGCAGAAAATAAGATACGAGATGAAAATCAACCACCAGTGTGGCCAGTTTAAATTTTCTATACCTCCAATAATGAATGATCGCGTTCCGAAAAAGCTGCTGCCGCACAACCTTGAAAAAATTTAACCTGTTTCTCCATTTCCATATTCTGAAAAAAGAAAAACCAAAATAACAATAAATGTCTCTTACTAGTAGCCATTATGACTATTGGATTCCTTTTTTTAAGATAAAAATTGCATGTTAAAATAATTTCAAAGTAACTGTGGCATATAAGGGAAAGAGCCAGACGTTAAGAAAAAAAAAAAGGTTTTTTTTTTCTCTCTCTCTCTTTCTTTTTCAACATGGTATAGGAGGGAGGTTGCGGAACCGTGGTGAACCCGACGTGAAGCTTTCCGAAGCTTTCTCTCCCAAAGCTTTCCAACCTGTCGATCCACCTCAGCGCCCACTCTGCCTTCTTCTTCACGCACGAGATCGTCTCCATCGCTCGGAACAGCCGCCTCTTGCAAAACTGAACAAAACCACTGGCGTATGTGACCCATATCACTATCAGTTACCTCCTGGAAAACTGGACCATACCTGTGGTGGAGCATATCTTTGGGCAGATATTGACTGGTTCTGTATCTCAACAAGGGTGTTTCCAATTAGCAACATGTGAACCACAGTCAGTAAACCAGAACATCACAACGCAAAATCAAGGGAGAAAGCTGTTCAATGTGTACCAAGCTGCTTTGCAGCATCCTCCTTGGCCTGGATGCTTCCAGTGATTTTCTCCTGCAGATCTCTTAAATCGAGTTCAAGCTCCGTTTGTCTTTTTATTGCTTCAGTTCAGAAACTATGTTCCTTGCCTCTTCAACCTTTCGGGTGCTGTCACGCCACAATCTGGAGCTGTACTAGGATTCTTTTCAATCTGAAGTAGATATAGATGCTAAAACTTCCATTTTTTCCTCTATTATATCTGGATCTCCTATAATTACTTCGGAGAAATTGGTTGGCAGTGATAATTATCTTTCATGATCAGTTTCTGTTGAACTATGATTTATGAGTCAAAAATATGAGGATCATCTGGTTACACAAGAGACAGATATCCCTGATGTTGACCGCGTACAGTGGAGGAAAATAGATACCCAGTTATATAATATATTGTGGCAATCAGTTGATCCTAAGATTCTTCTTCATCTTAGGACCTACAAAACTTGTTTTAAATTTTGGACTCTAGCTAAAGAATTATACACGAATGATATTCAGCGTCTTTATAAGGTGACTTCTGCTATTGTCCATCTCAGCCAACTAGACTTGGATCTATCTACTTATATTGGCCCGATTGCTTCTCTTAAGAAAGAGTTATTGACTGTGATGCCTCTTACTTCTGATGTTGTGGCTCAACAAACACAGCTTGATAAGTTCTTCATGGTCCTTACTTTGATTGGCCTCCGTCCGGATCTTGAGCCTGTCCGGGATCAGATTCTTGGCAGTTCATCAGTTCCGTCATTGGATGATGTGTTTGCTCGCCTCATTCGTATCTCGTCCACTCAGACTTTGCCATCTGATAGCACTTCAGATTCTTCTGTGTTAATTTCTCACACTTCCACTCAAGGAGGCCGCTGAGATAACCGAGGTAGGGGCCAACGTCCTCATTGCACCTATTGCAATAAACTTGGCCACACTCGTGATCGTTGCTATCAGTTACATGGACGGCCTCCTCACACTGCCCATATGGTCCAGTCCTCTGATTCTCAGCAACCTCAGCCTCCGAGCTCCTCCGAATCTCAGGCATATCAGGCTTATGTTGCCTCTGTTGCCCAGCCTGGTAATACCTCTGCCAGCCTTACCCACACATCTTCTCTTGGACCCTGGATTCTAAATTCTGGAGCTTCTGATCACATATATGGTAATAAGGATCTTTTCTCCTCTATTTCTACTACCTCTGCTTTACCTACTGTTACCTTAGCTAATGATTCTCAAACTGTGGCTAAAGGTATTGGTTTGGCCCTTCCTCTACATTCTCTACTTCTCACTTCTGTCCTTTATACTCCTAAATATCCTTTTAATCTTATTTCCATCAGAAAAATCACTCGTACTCTTAATTGCTCTATTACCTTTTCTAATAAATTTGTGACCTTGCAGGACCGGAGTACGGGGAAGACGATTGGCATAGGACGAGAGTCTCAAGGCCTCTATCACCTCACCTCGGATTCATCTCCTGTAGTTTGCATTTCCACTGATGCTCCTCTCCTCATTCACAGTCGTTTGGGCGACCCTAGTCTCTCCAAGTTCCAGTAGATGGTCCCTCATTTTTCCACTTTGTCGTTGCTTTCGTGTGAGTCATGTCAGCTTGGGAAACATACTCGTGTCTCATTCCCAAAGCGTTTGGATAATCGGTCCTTGTCCACACTGATGTTTGGGATCCTTATCGGACTGCGTCTACTTTAGGATTTCAATATTTTGTCACTTTTATTGATGACTATTCTCAATGTACTTAGTTATTTTTAATGAAAAATCGAGCTGAGTTATTTTCTATTTTTCAAAAATTTTATGCTGAAATCTAGACACAATTCAATATTTCTATTCGTGTGTTACGCAGTGACAATGCCAGGGAATATTTTTCAGCCCCTTTTACTTCATTTATATCTCATCATGGGATTCTTCATCAGTCTTCTTGTGCTCATACTCCTCAACAAAATGGGGTAGCTGAGCGCAAGAATCGACATCTTGTTGAGACAGCTCGTACTATCCACCTCCATAGTAATGTTCCTCTTCGTTTTTGGGGGGACGATGTTCTTACCGCTTGTTATTTGATTAATCGTATGCCCTCCTCTGTTTTACATGATCAGATTCCTTATTCTCTTCTCTACCCTGACCAACTACTTTATTTCCTTCCTACTCATGTCTTTGGTTGTACTTGTTTTGTTCATATTCTCACTCCTGGACAAGACAAACTTTCAGCCAAAGCCATGAGGTGTCTCTTCTTGGGATATTCCAGACTTCAGAAGGGTTATCGTTGTTATTCTCTTGAGACTCATCACTACTTTATCTCCGCTGATGTTACTTTCTTTGAGGACTCATCATTCTTGTCCACCACTTCTAAGTCTCTTCCTGTTTCTGCAGTCTTGCCCATTCCCATTGTCTCTTCACCTGATGTTGTGCCTCCTCGACCACTTCAGGTTTACCATCGTCGCCCTCGTGTCGATGCTCCTCTATCGTTTGCTGAGGCACCTGCTGACTCACTTCCTATCTCTTCGGCTTCTCCTACCCCAGCTCCACCCTCTCCTGATCACTTACCGATTGCTACTCGGAAAGGTAATCGCTCTACTCGTAATCCTCATACTAGTTACAATTTTTTGAGTTATCATCGATTATCTTCACCCTATTCTGCTTTTGTCTCTGCTATATCCTCTGTTTCTCTTCCAAAGAGCACCCATGAAGCTCTTTCCCATCCAAGCTGGCGACAGGCAATGGTGGATGAAATGACTGCTCTACACTCTAATGGCACTTGGGATCTTGTTGTTTTACCCTCTAGTAAATCTACAATTGGTTGTCGTTAGGTCTATACAATTAAGGTTGATCCTGATGGTCAGGTTGATCGCCTTAAGGCCCGCTTAGTTGCTAAAGGCTATACTGATATTTATGGTTCTGATTATGCTGACACATTCTCCCTTGTTGCCAAGATTGCTTCTGTTCGTCTGCATTTCTCCATGGCTGCTATGTGTTCTTGGTCTCTTTATCAGTTAGATATTAAAAATATCTTCCTTCATGGTGATCTTGCCGAGAAAGTTTATATAGAGCAACCTTCTGGTTTTATTGCTCAGGGGGAGTCTGGTTTAGTGTGCAAGTTAAGCCGTTCTCAATATGGCTTGAAACAATCTCCTCGAGCATGATTTGATCGTTTTTAGTTCTGTTGTTCAAGAGTTTGGCATGCTTCGCAGTACAGCAGACCATTCAGTTTTCTATCATCAAAACTCCTTGGGGCAGTCTATTTATCTGGTTGTTTATGTGGATGACATTGTCATTACAGGCAGTGATCAGGATGGTATTCAGAAACTAAAGCAACATCTTTTTACCCACTTTTAGACCAAAGATTTGGGAAAACTCAAGTATTTCTTGGGAATTAAGATAGCTCAATCTAGTTCCGGTGTGGTCCTTTCCCAAAGAAAGTATGCTTTAGACATCCTGGAAGATACCGATATGTTAGATTGTAACCCGGTAAACACACCTATGAATCCAAATGTCAAACTTATACCAGGACAGGGGGAGCCTTTAGGAGACCATGGGAGATATCGACGACTCGTAGGTAAATTGAACTATCTCTTCATTACTCGTCCAGACATTTCTTTTCCTGTGAGTGTTGTTAGTCAATTCTTACAGTCACCATGTGATAGCCATTGGGATGCCATAATCTGCATTCTTCGATATATCAAAAGTACATCAGGCCAAGATGTGTTGTACGAGAACAGAGGTCATACTCAAGTTGTTGGTTACACGGATGTAGATTGGGCGGGCTCACCCACAGATAGACGTTCCACTTCAGGGTACTGTATTTTTATTGGAGGTAATCTAATATCTTGGAAGAGTAAGAAACAAGATGTAGTGGCGAGATATAGCGCTGACGCCGAGTATCTAGCTATGGTTTTGGCAACATGTGAACTCATATGATTGAAACATCTTCTTCGAGAGTTGAGATTTGGAAAGGATGAAGAGATGAAACTCATCTGTGATAACCAGACCGCATTACATATTGCATCCAATCCAGTCTTTCATGAAAGGACCAAGCATATTGAAGTTGATTATCACTTCATTAGAGAGAAAATCGCATCAGGATGTGTTGCTACAAGTTTTGTTAATTCAGATGATCAACTAGCAAATATCTTTACTAAATCTCTCAGTCGTCCTAGTATTAAATACATTTGTAACAAACTTGGTGCATATGACGTATATGCTCCAGCTTGAAGGGGAGTGTGGAATATAAAGGGAAAGAGCCAGACTTTAAGAAAAAAAAAAGGTTCTCTCTCTCTCTCTTTCTTTTTCAACAGTAACTTTCTTTATTGTTTGTACAATTTACAAACAAAACCCTGATTTATTCCTTTGAGCAAATTCAGTCCAGCCCAATTATGTGATTTTCATATATAAGTGTATTGGAATTCATTCTAGCTTTTTAAAGTCTGGTAGTTCAATTGGAGTACTTGAAACTTTTTCTATGTTGTATGTTCTAGGCACTTTATTTATTTTTGTGAACCGTTTACGTGAAGATATTTATTTATTAAATGTAAATTGTCGCAGTTTAGTATAATTTGTAGTTTTCTTTTTTTATTTGTGATATTGTTTGGAAACAGCCAACATGTAAACTGCCCCAACTCACACACACACACACACACATATATATATATATATATGTATGTAAGTATTTTCAATTGTAAAAAGGTAATGAACACACATATATATACATATACATACACACACAAAAATATATATATACACACACATACACATATACACATACACAAATTAGTACAAGTCCTCTCTCCTCTCTGTCGCCCTCAATATCAATGAACCACTAATGTGTTCTGTCACAACACAAAGTAACATGGTATAAAAGGGGGAATGGAAGCAAATAAAAGGCAGCACACATGTTTAGGGTGGCAATAAACAATACATTAGTGGCGGCGATGTTTTTCACTGATAGTTGGCACTAGTAACTGCAATGCCAGTTCTGGAACATATCAGTGACACTATTGACTTTTATAGTTTTATAAAAGTTTTTGTGATGTTTAGGAAACACTAAACAGTTGCATTTTTTGTAAAATTGATGGATTGTTGTGGTCCATACAAAAATTTCCATGGTGAATAGCATGCCGCCATCAGTACAGATCTTGTACAATGTCATTTTTGGTGCTTAAATAAATATGGGGCCAGTGTTTTAAAAATATTGCATGAAACTGTGTATATATTTGTAGTGAGGGTATATATTTATAGTGCAATATGGGTGCGTGTTTGGTGCAACAATTATTCTATTGGATGGTACAAAGAATATACGTATATTAATGTGTGCATAGTACAACCTTGTGGGAGTCAAATTGTGTAGGCATACATTTTTTTCATTTGGGCAAATTAGTCTGTGTTATTGCATATTTTTTGTGTGCCCCTTGTTGAAAAAGAATGTTGTAGTGGGTATGGGTCCACTGGGAATAACTCAATTAAAATTCAGGGTAGTCATGTATTAATTGTGGTCACCATTGATATAAATTTAGTACATAAGATAAATGGAAACACGTATTAGATGAGGCATATTAAGTAAGATAAGTGGCTAATAAGCAATGCATAATTACTAGTACATCAATAACAATCAATTGACCCAAGTGTCCTGCAAGTTTGATTCTTTCACATGCATACCTACTAGTCATGTGATACTAACTAAAAAGGAGTAATCAAACCTTTATCCTTAAGCATTATTTGTTCCAGTCAAAACACCTCTATGTCTATCATTATTTATTCTCATCACCTCATCGCAAATTTTTATATCATAGATTCAAGAGTCAACACTTAAGTAACATTAAATCACAGTAATTATTGTATTTGTAAAATCTATAATTTTTTTATTGTTGTGATTAATAATACCATTATACGGGCTAGGGATAATAATTTTTATGAATCTTTTCTTCTGGCACATTTTCATTATATTAGACTTTCGTTATGATTTAATTTCAATCAATTATTTTACTAAGTAACTAAGTGGTAATTTTTTTCTTTTGTTATTTCTATGTAGGATCGACAAAACTTGTAAATGACTTTCACAAGGATTGGGTGAATTGTATTATACTTAAATTTTTTTTCACCGACAATAATCAATCTAGGTGGTTCACTACCAATGAATGACTGATTGTAAACTCTAGACTTCGATATCCTTCATCAGAGAGGCTTAAAATTTTAAAATCAAACATCAAAATGATGGGTTATAATAACTATAAAACATATAATTTGTAAAATATACTAAAATTCACTATCTAACATGTCAAATGAGAATTGAGAGAGAATTATTCCATGTCAATCATTAAAATATTTGGAGACACTGGATGACAATCAGGAATGATGGCATGAGATATTATATGAATTTTAGTAATAATTAAAATAGATATACATAGTTGTTGATTTTTAACGAAGGAACTCAAGTTTTCTTAATAATTATAAATTTTTATAAAAGAATAAAAATTTGATTTTATTATGTTATTTAAAAGTTAAGAAGTGATAATGCTATCAAATATATTTCTCATTTATTTTTTTATTTTTTTGATAAACATGTGATGATTCAACAGATATCATGGAGTGATATTTCTATGCGAAATGAGATAGTTAAAATAATAATCAGATATTTAGTTAAAATGACAATGATATTTTTACTAGAAAAAAAAATATTCTAAAATATTTTTAATGAGAAACAATATTAATTATTAATTTTCTAATTTATCAGATATTATTTTTTATTCTCTCAGATCATATATCAAACTAATATAAAGAAACATTGTTCCTTCTAGCCAAATTTTTTGGAACATTTTTTTTCATAAATTTCTCTCTAGATTATGAAAAAATGAATACACTTATCAACAAGTACTTCTTCCTTGGGTATAGAGGTGCCAAACTGGCTGATCGGCACAGGAATGACCCAGGGCACAGCCTGGTTGAGCCGTGTCTAGCCCAGCATGGCACGATTTGGAACCATGCTACGGTCAAGGCCGACACAAGGTGTGTTGAGCCAAGCATGGCCTAAGTGCTTGGCCCAATAGCATGTAAACCCAACCTAGGGACCTAGCTAGATTCTTTTAAAATATAGCTGGAAGGCAACACTCAGCCAAACCCAGCAAATCGATGCACAACATGACCCAAAATGAGTATGAGCCGAATGAGCGGGTCGTGCCAAGCCAGCAATTCTCAAGGTGTGTCATGTCTGGCATGGAAAGGGTACTTAGAGGTGTCAAATGAGCTAGGCAGCTAGGGGCTCATCCCGAGGACACGGCCCAAGTGAACAGTGCCTAGCCAGATACGGCACAATCCAGTACAATGCATGGGACAGTGCAGGGCTTGCTCAGGCATGGCTCATGATGTGCCATGCTGAGACAACACGAGCCTCGTGCCAGACCAGGCATGACCCAAACTGTGGCCCGCTCCCAGACCATGAGGGCCAAATCTGAATTCTAGATGGCCGAACCTAAATCTCGGCCCGATGGCGATGCCTGAGGCCCGAATGGCAGTCATTTTATTTCAGAAGCCAAAACTTCTAAAATATGAGACTCAATTCGTCGGTCAAACCGAACCAACGGTAAAAAAAAATTTTAAAAACTCAATTTTTTATTTTAAGCTATTGGATTCATTGGCCCCAACGATTAGGTGCAGAATAAGACAGCTGTCGAGATTCTACCCCAAAATATTTCAAAAAAATAAATAAATAAATAAAATGTTTTTAAATATATTTTTTAAAATTTTATATATACCCCCCCCCCCACAAATTCATAATTTTTATGTCTATCTCTCTCTTAAATTTTCTCTCCGTCTACCTTTTAACTCTAATATCTCTCTCTCTCTTGGTCTCTCATTTCGATTTCAACTGTCAAGGACTAGAGTGCGGAGTGTGACCTATCGATTGTATTGTGGATATTATAAAGCATAGAAAATTTTATGCATTATGAGTATTAATTTTTAAATTTTATATAATTAAATATTTTTTAAATTTTAGTTAAAACTTTAAACTTTTAAAATATATTTTTAGTTTAATTAATATTAATTAATATATAATTTTAAAAATATTATTTAAATATAATTAAAAACAATTAAAAAAATTAAATAACATAGTAATTTTAATTAAGATAATAAAATTAATTTAAAAATAAATATTAAAAATTATTATATGAATAACAAAAATCATACGGAAAAGTTCAAGGCCACCAAAACTTTAATTTTTTCTGTCACCTCGACCCAAACATCTAAAAAACTAAAAACTAAAAAAATATCAAAAGTATAAACTCAATTGAATATAATACAACAGAAAAATATTAGAGTGCATAAAAAATCAGCACAATATAAATATAATAAAAAATATTTGCATGAAAAAATTCATGTGAGATAGGCACCTTAAGAGACATACCGAATAATACACCAAAAAATATGGTGTATTAGATCATAGGTAAATCAAACTCAATGATTGATTCTTTGAGGTTGGATCCAGTTCAACTTCAATATTGAACCCCTTCATATAATGCAATGAGTTAGAGAAAAATTACATGGCTAAACTGATCACTACAAATGATCTTCTGATTAGATTTCACTATGATCCAGTGATAATCAATATTATACAGACTTATTTTTAACTTTTATATCATAAGATTCTTAGGGTAACAACTAGGAACGACATACAAAAAATATTAACTTAGAAAAAATAATAATAATTAATGAATTTAAGTATTATAATAGTATGGTATCTATGATATCCAATATCTAGATTAGTCACAATGATGTATCTTATGCAAATCTCACCGCTCACCAAGTATATTCTAAATGATTACTAAATAAAAAAATATTAGGATTCTCAGATATTCTCTATCCTAATGATGACTCAGTCATTTATGAATGAATGATGAGAATCTTTAGAGAATATAATATTCAAAATAAAATATATAATATCAAATAAATGTATCAACCATGTCAGCCCGGTCCGGCACGATTCAGGCATGCCAGGGCCAGCCCGACAAAGAAATTTCCTGTGCTCGTGTCAGGGCCCGTGCCGTGCCAAGGCTAACCAGGCCTGACCTGGCATGGTTCGGTGGCCCGTGGCACGGCCGACCGGCACGGGACATGTCCCGCAGACGCGCACCCCACGTCCCCACTCCCCAACGCCCAACCCATACCAACCTCATCGCCATGCTAGCCAGCACCATTCGGTTCAGAAAGGAAAAGGAAAACGCGCAGACACAGGTCCACTTCGACCCGAGCCACGATCCCCCCCCCCCAACTATTAAAAAAAATTTGAAAATCATCCATTGGATTTCGCCTCCAGCAACTTGGGGGCAGAATCCGATTGCCCTCATGATTCTCCCCCTAAAATTCAATAAAATATTAAAAAAACATAAAAATATATTTTTTTAAAAAAAATTCTTTTAATCTATAAAATCCCTCTCATCTCTCTATAACATTCATGTTTTTCATAAACATTTATTCTCGAATCTCACTCTCTCAAAACTCTTGCTCTTCTCTCACTCGGGTCTCGGGATTTCATCAATCGACTCGGTTTTTTGGGACTCTCAACTCGGGTTTAGAATTTTAAACTAGACTGTAATGTACATTAGACATGATCGACCTCACTACTTTACTGGGTATTTTAAGTTTTTTTGTTTACTTTCTCTCTCTAATCAATCTTTCTAATCCGAAAATCTAAAATTAATCATCTAGGCTCTACCTTCTGTTTAACAAAAATCCTAAAAAAGACTAATACGAATAAAACATATTTAAATTTAAAAAATAAAAATCTTACACAGAGATCTGAGACTGCTGAAACTTTGATTTCTCTAGTCGTATCAACCTAAATTTTTAAAAAATAAAAAACTTAGGAAGACTTCTTTAGTTTGTACTCATTTTAATATAATAAAACAAAAAAAATATTAGGGATGAGAAAGAAAAAAATAACACAATGCAAGTATTATATGAAACCTTTAACTTATAAGAGTTTATTTGGGACTGAGAACCTTAAAAAACATGCAGAATTATGCACCAAAAAATATAATGCATTAGATCATAAACAAACCCAACTTAGCACTGCATTTTTTGAGACTGGATCCAATTCATTCTCAAAGTTTACTCACTTCATATATCGCAGCAAGTATGATAGGGAAGACATGGTCAAACTTATCACATTGATAAGTCTTTCAATCAGAGTTTTAAAAGATCCAAGGGTAGAGCGTATCATGCATACATATTTTTAGCATACTTATCGTAGAATTCTTAGGTCCACATCTAGGAATGACATACAAAATTTGTAAGTTAGAAAAATAAAAAATAATTAATAAATTTATGGCATATAGTGTAGTGATATCCATGACGTCTGATATTTAGACAAGTCACGATGAGTCATCTTATGCATATCTCACCAGCCACTATGTAGATTCTAACTGGACAATGAATAAATAATTTTGAAATTCTCTGAAATTCTCTATCCTCATTATGGCCGGACTATTTTTAAGTACATGATAAAATTTTTTAGAGAATATAAAATTTAAAATAAAATTTTTAGTATCACATTCGATAACGCATCTAGTAATAAATTAGCGATTAACATCTTTTTTGTTAGATTAGGAAGATCGTTCATTTCAGATGCATGTGTCACGTGATTAACCTGACTGTACAAGCGGGTATGAAGGTTTGTTCCCCCGCATTGGATAATATATGTAATGCACTAAAATAAATTCGGACTCCTCACAGATAACAGAAAGTTGGTAGTCTCTGTTTGTCAGCGAATCTTAAGAAGAAGAAATTTTAATCGGATGTGAGATACCGTTGAAATTGCACGTACCTGATGTTGGAGTCATGTATTGGATAGGAACACTGTGATATCTGACTACGTTAATAATAAGAGTGAGGAACTTATTATTGACGACACTGACTAGGCTTCAAGATTTTTATTTATGAAATTCTCACGACTTACATTGCACTCAGGTACATATACAATATTAGTAGCATATTTAGAAAGTATAGAGTTAACCCAATACTTAGCTATATGGTTGCATAATTGAAAACCAAATACTTAAGTACTAGTCCACTGTTCTATCTCTTTATTATATCGCTGCATACATGGACCCTATGGATTAAGCTTAAAGGGGTAGATAACACCCTAACTTACATTTCCTCGTGCATAAACCTAGAAAGACCTACCTGAAGTATTTATTAACGAGATGACTTGTTCACATGCTACGATACTAGGTATGGTGATAGTAGTAGTGAGACTATAATTACGGACATAAATACCTTCTTCAGAGATGATACTTTTTCCATTCAGTTAGCGAGGAAAAAACGATGGGGTAAACCATTATATAGGAGCGAGCTTTCTCGGTACTTAGATACCGATTAATGCTCGATCCTATCATATTCTAATACTAAGAATCTTGATATATTACAGTAGTGAAAATCATATGAATCCATCTTTCCCGTGCAATCTATGATGACATGAGATCTACTGACTTCTCCGGTGTCGAGCGTAGCATCAGAATCTACTTTTTCTGTTACAGTGAACAGTGATTTCGAATTGGATGTCGAGATTACGTCCAAATATTGTTGAGACTTTGACCTGTTTGAAGGATTGGGATGATTCAAGATTTAGCATCCAAGATCATGCTAGAGCTGGGACATAGACTGCATCCGCTGCGAAAGCATGGGAGTTAATTACTGATGATAATGATCCATATGATAATAATTTTGATATTGCAGTTGTTGATGCTCATGATATGCCAATTGATGATTGAAGTGATTACCAGATTCCCCTGCCCATTGTCAAACGCCAATTGCCAATGCCATGCCACGCAACATGACATTCGTTATTGCCACTTGATTTTGATTTTTGATGTCTCACTGGTCACGGACACAGTTGATTTGTGTAATTTATTCTTGATTCTGCTTTTTGATTTCGATATTTTGTTTTGTATTGATTGTATGCTTTTTTATTTATATTACGTTGTATTTGCTTTGGTTCAGTATCTATTGATTGATTGGAGATTTGGTTTGCTTTTGTTTTTGTTGCTTTGTAATTTTTTTAACAAAATTTTTTGTTTAATTTATTTTTGTGTTTAAAATTTTTAATTTAAAAATTAAAACTCTATAATTTAATTCTAATAAATAATAATTTATTAAAAATTAATAAAAAATTTAAACTTTATTATTATTTTCAAGTTAAATTTACTGATTTACATATTTTTAATAATTTTCAATTTACCAATTTAAACTTTATGATTTATTAAATTTTTAATAAAAAAATTTAAGCTTTGTAAATAATTAAATTTTTAATAAAAAATTTTAAACTTTATAATTTATTAGTATATGACAAAGATATTTAAATGATATTATATTCAAAATAAAATTTTTAATATCAGATTCACTATTATTTTAAATAATTATGCCTCTATTAACATATTTTTCAAAATTATCAGAGTTGGCCCTTAGTGATATTTTTAAAGTTAGGTATATGTCATTTAATTAATCTAATAGTGCGGGTGAGAATTAAAATTATTTTTTCTATATCAGAAAACATAAGAAATTCAATAAAATATTTTAAGATACATAATAAACAACAAGAGTTCAAACGATAAGTATGTCACAAGCCTAAAAAGAAAATATTTAAAATTAAAGTTATTTTCACTGAATCATGTATTAACAACTAATATGTGATATCCAATTATGCAATAGTAATAGTGACGAACAATTCAATCTATAAGATAATTATATTAATTTTTAAAATTCCTACTCATTTTTTATGATATGATCTAACACAGCACAGTCTAAAATGGTGCATGATCTTGGATCGTGCCTTCTCGAGGTAGGGCACGTAATGTGCTGGGCTGGAGTAAATTGTGCCTCATATTGGGTCAAGCATGATAGGCATATTTGATTGGGTGGCACAGTCAATAGGCCTAATGACCCATGATTGGGTATGGGTGGAACTCAGTTCACATGTCATACCACATTGGGTAACTATCGATGGGGTAGGTTTTAAAAAAAATAACAGCCACATATGTTATGTTCAGCTATGTGACTGCTGGCCATTAGTGATGCATGCCCCGACAAAGCCCATTACCTTTCCACACAATAGGCACTGATTGCCACACCAAAAGGCATAGCCTATCACTATCGCTACCTTTAAAACAATAACTTTTTTTTAAAAAAAATTCATACCCTTCGAATTATTTTCAATGGCTAGAAGATACAAATCTGAAGAATGTCAGATTTTTAGCCTAAATAAATAAACAAATTACAAAAAATAAAAACATATATTTTTTTTAATATTTTCAAATCTTTATAAAATAAAGATTAATAAATTTAAAATTTTCATTCTAAATTTAATATACACAATTCTCTATCTCTCTCATCTCTGCTCTCTCCTAAAAATAGCATTTTTATTACAAATTTTATTTATTATTTTTTACTTAATGATTTCAGCTTATTGATAAAGGCTACGACAAACACGATGCAACTTTTATTTCAATTAGATTCTGAAAATTTTAGTTGAGCCTTGAGGTTAGAAATAATTCAATGCAATGCATATGATAATATTTCATAACAAAATATTTATGGTATACTTATCTTTTCATTTTTTTTTGAGTTTTTAATTTAAAATTTAAATAAATTTTATAATTGTTTTAATATATATATATATATATATATATATAATGACCATTAGTAAATATAACAAAAAAAAATTAAAATTGACATATATGTAGATAATAAAATGATAAGCCTATTAAAAGGCCCAAGGTCAAAACTAAGATTTCTCCTATTGTCTCAACTCATAATCAGTTATCACCTAGAAAATCAAAAACATAATCAAACATTAGTAGTATGAACATACTTTAAATTATAAAAAAAATATGTGTATCAAAGAAAATCGGCACAAAATATATATTGTCAAAAATTATATAGATGTAGGAATGTATTTAGTACTGGTCATCTTAAGTTACATGTAAATTAATACACCACAAAATATGATATATTAGATCACAAAAAAATCCAACTGAGCAGCAAAGTCCTTCAAGTTGGATGTAATTCAAGTTCTACTTTATTGACTTACATCATATATTATAATAATTTTCGAAAAAAAGATATGATCAAATTGATTATGATCATGAATTTTCAAATTAAATTTTCAGAAGATCATAAGATAGTCAATATTATATAGATCTATTTTCAATCTGTATATTATAAGATTCTTAAATTCACAAATAAGAATAATATAATAAAATATTATAAGTTTAAAAAATTAATTAATAATTAATAAATTTAGAAAATATAGTAAAGTAGTATCTATGACTACCAATATCTAAATCTCAAAAAATCATAAAATTAAATTAAAAAATTTTATAATTTTTTGAGATTTTTCATCCTTATAATTACTCTTTCATATATGAGTATATGATGCGAATCTTTAAAAAATCTGATATTCAGAATAAATATTTAATGTTATTTTCAATAATACTTCTAAAAATAAAATAATTATTAGTATGTTTATTAGAACCATTAAAGATAAAATATTAGAAGAGATTTTTCATATTGAATACATATATAAAGTTATTAACATGATAATACAGACAAGAAAGAAAGTTATTTCTCCATAATACAAAAATAAAAAATTTATTAAAATACCTTAGAATTAGTTAAACAATATGTATTTGTCTGCTGGGCTCAACAAAAAATTTTAATCGGATATAAGACATCATTAAAATTATACATAATATATGTTAGAGTCGTGTATTAACTATCAACGCATGATATAAGATTAAGTTAATAGTAAGAGTGACGAACTTAATATTAACAATTCAAACTAGTTACATAAATTTCTTTTATAAAATTACTAAAAAATTTTTATGCCTCGATGTTAATAGCATGTATAGCATGTATACATGTATTATTAAAAGTGTATACATGTATTCATTTATGCATACTCTTATCACTTACATTACACTTAAAAACATATAAGATGTTAATAGCATGTATAGTAAGTATAGATATTACATTAGATTTAGTATCATGAATGCCGAGTAAAAACTAAATATTTAAAATAATAGTCTTTAATTCCAATTTTGTATTGTTAAGCTGCCTATATAAATCCTCATTATTAAGGTAAAATGAAAAAAAATTATTTTGACATATTACAACACAAGGTATAATAATAGTTGTAACCAAACTTTAATTACAAACAAGGACACTATATTAAGAGATGATAACATTTCTATTCAGTTAGCCAGAGATAGATGACAAAATGATTAATCGTATATGAATACGTTATCTCGATACTTAAATAATGATTACTACTTTATCATATTATATTATAATAAGAAATTGAATATTTTACTTTGATAAAAAATCATATGAATTCACCTATCTGTGATATCTAAGATATTATGTTATTAACTAACTTATCTTGTGTCTAGCATAGCAACAAAATCTATTTTTCTGTGAATCAATATTTTTCATATAGAAGATGAAACTACGACAAGATATCATAGATGTACTTGTATACATGAAGAAATGAAAAAATTCATATATAAGCATTCAAAATAAAAAAAATATAAGAGATGAGAACGAATAATGATTTATGAAACAAATAGATTAAAAATATTGAGACCATCATTAGTAATATCTTCATATATATATATATATATATGATGATGATGATCAACATATGTATCTATATTATAAAGGGGTCAAACAGGTCGTGCCTAGGGTCCATACATGCAGCGAGACAAAAAAATAGATGAAATGATGGACCAGTATTTTAAATACTTGATTTTCATCTCTGCAACCATATGGCTAAGTATCAGGTCAACTCGATACTTCCTAAATATTCTACTAATGTTACATATACATCTGAGTGTAATACAAGTCGTGAAAATATAAACAGATGAATATATATTCGTCGTGTCACAAAAAATTTTCAGGAATTTCATAAATAAAATTCCTAAATCCCAGCCAGTACCTATCAATAATAAGATTGTCACTCTTATTATTGACGTAGTCGGATATCACGTGTTCGTACCCAACACATGACTCCTACAACATGTATGTATAATTTCAACTGTGTCTCACATCTAATTAGAATTTCTTCTTAAGATTCACATACAAACAGAGACTATCGAACTCATGTTGTCTACGAAACATTCAAATGTATTTTAGTGAGTTAAGTATGTTTTCCAAAGCGAGGGAACATATATTCATTCCCGATTGTACAATCAAATTAATCACGTGACACGTGCATTTGACATAAAAAATCTCTCATAATAATTTATTTCTAATATTCATAATAAACATATTAATCGCTACTCCATTATTAGAAGCGTTATTAAATTTTATATTCTTTAAAAATATTCATCATACTCTCAAAAAAAACCTAATCATCATGAGGATGGAGAATCTCAGAAAATTATTTTATTCATAGTCTATTTAGAATCTACATAGTTGGCGGTGAGATATGCATAAGATGCATTATCGTGACTTGTCCAGATATCAGATATCTCGGATATCACTCCATTATATGTCATTAATTTATTAATTATTATTTATTTTTCTAACTTAATATATTTTAGTATGTCATTCCTAGATTTGGACCTAGGAATCCTGTGATAAGCAGACTAAAAATATATCTGCATGATGCTCACTACTCTTAGATCTTTTAAAAATTTGATCGGAAGACCCATCAATGTGATAAGTTTGGCCATATCTTCCATGCCTAACTCATTATGAGATATAAAGGGGATAAACTTTGAGATTGAACTAGATCCAGTCTCAAAAAATGCATTGCAAAGTTGAAATTACTTATGATCTAATGCACCATATTTTTTGGTGCATAATTCGGCATGCCTCTTAAGGTGTCCAGTCCGAAACGTACTCTAAAGTTAAAATTTTCTTATAATATTGTACTATGTTATTTATTCTTCCTCACCCTTAATATTTTTTTATTTTATTATATTAAAATAAGTCCAAACTACAAATGTCCTAATTTTTTATTTTTTAAATATTTAAGTTTAGATGACAGGAGAAACAAAAATTTCAGCAGCCTCGGACATTTGTATAAGATTTTTATTTTCTAAATCTATATTAATTTTATTAATATTTGTATTTGTCATTTATTTGATTTTTTTAGGCAAGAGGATAGCTTAAAGAGTAGAGAGAGAAAGAAAGTAAAAAAATAATTATTTTTTAATTAAAAGTTACAGACTTCAATTAACTAATTAAAAAAATAGAAATACTTATAAAATAGTATAAAAAAAGCACGTACACCAAAAATTCAACTTTCAAAGACCAATACAAATATCAACTAAAGACAAGCCTAAGTTAAGAGTTTTGAAAAACCTGAGTTAAAATCTCGAGAGAGAAAATTTTAGGAGAGAGATTTGAGAGTGTGAGAATGTGAGATTATATATTTTTGAAAAATATATAAATTAGAGAAAAGGAGAGCTATTATAGAAAAAAATTTAGAATTATTTTTTAAAAAAGTATTTTTTTTTAATTTTTTTATCATTTTTTTGGGGCAGAATCGTATGTGCCGTCAGATTTTGACCCATAGTCATTGGAGGCAAAATCCAACGGCTAAAATTCAAATTATTTTTATTTTTTTTTTAATTATTTTGAACAATTGAGGTTGGTTCGGACCTGTCCCCGCTCTGTTTCTGGATTAGTCGGGCTGAGCCTCGGACCCGACTGAAGGTATCAAACGAGCTAGCACGGCCTGGTTTTAGGTTGCCCAACCAGACTACCATGACAGGCCATGCACTGGCACAGTTACTGTTCCATGCTAGCCCATCACGAACCCACAGCCCAAAAATAGCCGGGTTCAGCCCAGTTCGAGTCGAACAAAACCCTAATATTTTTTAAAAAATTAAGATTTCGACGGTGCACCACCGTACTGCCACGTGTTTTCGCCCTTTTGGGGCTTGGCAAGCCTCACTTGTCATGCATCGGCTCGTAGTGACCACGTACAATGCATGGTCATGTGCTATGCCCACGTGCCGGCATGACACGACAAGTCGGGGCACGGCACTGTAGTGTGTCGTGGCTGAACATTGTGCCCAAGCCGTGCCGGACCGACCAGCCCATTTGACACCTCTAAGCCCGACGAGGTTGTACCTCGACTCATGTCGAGCTACCAGGCCAGGTCAGGCATGGCACAGCACAATTCATGCCTTGACAAGCATGACATGGGCACAGGCACAAAAAATTCTCGTGCTGTGCCGGGCCAAGCACGGCTGAATCATGTTGTGCCTCGTGCCGGGCAGGGACGGCCCGGCTCGGCCCGTTTGACACCTCTACTGCATTACAATACCACTAACATTATTTACTGATTCATGTTATTTTTTATTATTTCATATGATTACGATGTAATAATTTATGCATTATGATTTATTTTTGTAATTTGATTATTTCATTATGATTTATGTATTATTATTATATTATTCTTGATATCTTATGAGTTATGTTTCACTTCATCATATTTTAATTTTATAAATATATATTATTCAATATATATATCATTTTCTACTTTTGTTTATAAAATAAAATAAATTTGTTATTATTTTATTTGACCCGAACACGATAAAGAGACGAGTATGTGCAATATGAATGTCTAAATTTTTTTTAATTTAGTATTTCTTTATAATTTTTTAAGTATAATATTTTTAAAAATAATCTATTAACAAATTAAATTAAAAAAAAGTTTTGATTTTATTTGAATTAAAAATTTTAGCCCAAAATACCAAAAAATATGATTCAATCCATTTTGGCAAATACCGACAAAGCCCAACATTTTGCAGACCAAATAGGACGTGTTGAGCCAAGTGTAAACCTGTGTCAAATGGATCGTATCATGCCAACATGACCCATTTTTTAAAGGCACAACCATGCAACCATATCATGTCATGCACAGCACAGTTTCATTCAAAATTTGGGCCAGACACACCACAGTGACACAATCCACCAACATAGCATGGAACATGGCATGACCAAGTGCATGACCATGCCAGACCATACCCCATTACCCATTGCATGACGAATTGTTAACTTATGGGTAAGCCAATTACAATCGATCACATAGCTGATTGTTTTAACAAAATTGGACTGCTCTGTGATGGGGCGATGAAATTATTTTTTTTAAAAAAATTGACTACTAGGGTAACTGCCCTACGAGGTCCCCAGTGGGCAGTGACCCAAGCTGGTTTACTGTATCACCAAGCCAGGCACACGGGTTGTGCCTCGCCCGACATGAGGCATAACTCATGACAGCCTAAGAAGGCATGACCTATGCTATGGGGTGGCGAGGCCTGACCCGAGGCATGGTACTGAACTGTGCAATTGATGGTCAAGCACTATTGAACTAGGTCAGGCCCAAGTCGCACTACTGAACCAGGTCAAGCCCAAGCCGCACTGCTGAACCAGGTCAAGCCCAAGCCACACTGCTGAACCAGGTCAGGCGCAAGCCGCACAGCCCATTTTACCCCCCCATGCAACCCTTCTAGTATCATTACTAGCACAACATGACATCCATACCATATCATGCCCAACACAACATAGTCTGTTTAATACATCTAAAAGTGACTTATTCAACAAGAAATATTATTTTATCATAGATGAGATATACACTTGATATTCTTGTACATATTGACCTATTAAATTGTGCACAATCAAATATTTCTATTGATCTAGGTAATGACTTCATTTCAAATAATCTCTCTAATTAAATCTACTAATTATATAAGAATTATATAAAATATTAATTATCTAATAATAACTAGATGATAATTAGCATAAGCAATCAGTATAATTAATTATTTGCTAGATTTTTCTCGATATATTCAATTTCACACAACTATTTACATATTGAGATATATAAAATAATTTTCAAAACATAAAATTTCTTTCAAGGATTATAAGTACTTATAGTTGACCGAGTATCATATTTGACTAAAATATCAACATATACTAAAATGAGGTCTACCATAGAGTTTATATTTTTTTAAAATAATTTTGTTTCTTAAAAAAATAAGAATTATTTCAATATTTAGTGAAGATTATATTCAAAAAGAAAAATAATTATTTATGAGATATTTGGATGCATCATCTGCTCAAAAGTATCAGCTATATACTCTTTTCTTCTATTATCCTTTATTGTGAGAGTCACACATCAAAGCATACAACCTCTAATCCATAGTTTCATTAGTGGACAAAAAAAATAAAAGTGGATTGTTAATTCTCAAAGACAAGATTTAGGATTAACTCATTGCAATAACATATATACAAATAACAAAGCAACCATTGGACATTTTCACAAAGACCTTGAAAAGACCCCGACCCATCTCCCTCTCCTCAAAACTTAGTGTTCTAGACCTTAAAGCATCGATTTGTCGTGGAGTATAGTTTTTTATTTTTATGTCGTAGATTTTACTTTTATACTTTTCATGAGATCACTCAATTTGTGAGCTGTCATAATCATATCTTGCTATTATATAACCATAATTTAATATATTAATTTATTATTTTCAATGATTACTTTTTATTTTATGTTATGTGACCTAAAGTTCAAGAACATGCATACTACCACAGTGTACAGACTTGTTATATACACTAGAAAATATCATGCTAGGAGAGTATGTGAGAATTTCAAGGGATCGCTTAGTTTCCAGACAACCATTAACATTGATGCACGTTGTCTCTACATTAAGCATCCTAGATTTTGCAAAAAAAAAAGAGAGGAAGCTTAGATCAATCCCTTGATTCAATTTGTCTATATTTGGTGTCATAGAATGCATGGCCATTACTACTAATGTTAGTATGCATGAAATAGTGATAGCTATAATGTTACTCCCTAAAGACCACACACTAAAATCTAAAAAGGACAGCATTTTGTCTCTTTCCATATACACTAAGAAACAAGACCGTAGCAAACTTTAAACATCAGATCACTACAAGGTTAGAGAGTAAGTTTGAATTTTTATACTCCAACTTAATGGGGGTATTGAATATTTTAACTGTGTTAAAATAAATATAAACAATTTTTTTTTACAATATTTTGCTTTATATTTTTGATGGGAGCACCCCAAACTTGTGGACAGCCCCAATCATTCTAGTCTCTATATGAAAAATTTCATGTATGTTTAATATAGTCAAATGAATAAATATTTGAATATATTTTTTTTCACAATTTATTCATATAAATGTTTTTTTATGAGGTTTTTGAGAATTCGTTAAAAATTATTAAAACTAAGAAGATTTTAAAAATTTTACCTATTCAAAGCATGATTTTTTCTCATGCTAGATCACATTATCACAAACTTTTAGCTTATGAATCTTTTAATGTCTCAATATTATTGCATAAATATTGCATCTTGCTCTAATAAGAATGAAGAAACTTTTGACAAAAAAATGTTTTCTTCTATTACTTCATCTAATTAGTCTAGTTCAGAAAAATATGTTCCTAATCAGTCTAATATTCCTAGCCAAGTTGATGAGAGGCTATATACATCAAACTGTAGAATATATATATTGTTTCAGTTTAAAATTATACCTTTTATGTTTATTTATTTTTTATTTTTACGTTACTATTAATATTCCTAGCCATCTTGCAAACCCATGATTAATTTCTTGTGAAGTTAATTGATCCTGCATATAATTATGTTATTCATAACCTTATGATTATTCTCTTGAAGACAAAACAGAGTTATTTTGACATCAATATTCACAAAATAAATTTTGGGTCATTATTGATAATATCAAGATACAATTCGATACAACAAATTGTATTTTAGTTGTTTCAATTACACACATTTTGGATAACGAAAAATAATGTAAAATCAAATAGATGATTCCACTTTTATTGATTTAGGATTTGACCAAGAATTAGAGTTTTGGCTAAGAAAGAGAGAGAGCTAATAGAAAAGGAAAGAGAATATATATATATTTATTTATTTATTTTATTTTGTTATTTATTTATTTATTTATATTCATTCATTAAATTAAAAATCAAAATATACCCTCATATATGTGTGCGTGTGTGTGTGTAACTTGATACAGCTAAAAAGTTGAGTGATTCCAAACAAAATAAAAGAAAATAAAAAATAAACCTACTAACTAAACCTGACCTCAACAATCCCTTAGTGCTTTATACTAATGAGTGTATGTCATAAAAACTCAACTTAAAAAAAAATAAAGAAATTTGTGATCATTTGAGAATCGTCATGAAGATAGCTACAATTCGTTCATTCATAACTACATAGGCAATAATTATTAAACCATTATAAATCATCTTTCGCATGAAATAAAAATCAACCTTATTATAATTTATTTACTTGTGAAACACCAGAATGACAGCAATGTATCGAACTACTTTCCTATCATATTAAAGCATCAACATCATTTGAAATAGTAAACATGACTCCTCCAAATAGTAACTAATCCACTAAAAAGCATAAGTATCTCATATCATAACTTTGTACTACGTGATGACAAAACATGATTGTAAAATGTTAATAGGTATAATGTCCATACACTAGCTTATAGTAATACATCTTTTAATCACTATCATATATGAAGTTCAAATAAACCACCTAGTGGTCATTGTTGCATTTCCAATGACACGCAAAAATTGATATTGTTTACTACATATGAGATGTTTCTTCATATTTATGTTGGAATCTGTGTTTATTTTATTGTTGTTTAATTTTCAACTTTAAGTCTATCACTCGCATAGGAAAAATAAGAATAAATCAATATATATACGTAAGCAATCACATGAATGCTTTCTCAGGGGGGGGGGGGGGGGGGGTTGGAGCATAGAGATAATAGAAAGTGACCTTCATGACCTCAGTTTTGTGTAGATCTGCGAATTGTCTCTGAAAAGGGCAGAAAATAAGAAAAAAGCATCCAAGCATTACCAAAATAGCAATATTAAAAAACTGTTAGGAACTTACTTTGATTTGATAAACCTCCATTAGCTCTTCTCGAAGATTTTGATTATCTCTAGCACAAGCAGCTTGTGACTTTTTCAAGTTCTCAATCTCCTGCTCTAAGTTAGCTATCCTACAAGCACATTCAACTAGTAAAATTCTTAAAGTTTTTACTTGCAGAAGACCATAACTAAGACAAATTTTGCCCATGCTCAAGCTCATCCAAATTCTGATAAAGATGCATATTGTTATTGAGAAAAAAGGTATGCTCGTATCCCAATAAATTAGATCTTCACTACCTATTTTAGTCATTTTCACTTTATTTCCTTCCTTACTAACCAAGACATCTATTTCCACAGATAATCCAATTAATAAAGGGATGAGCATAGGGCCACAGATGATGGAAAGAAAAAAATATACAAAACTAGATTTGAAAGATAAGAATAAAGATGTACCTTTGAAAATACATTCTGCTAACTAGTATAAAGCAACCAGGACCAGCTTGTTGCAAGCATAATTGCTGTCTTTACACAATTCAGTAAGCTCTATGGAATCAAAATTTCTCAATTAATGTTTAACACTTTTAAACTAAAAACAAAACCAATGGAAGAACTAAAATACATATAGAAAGCCAATTAATGACTTAAAAATTTTGGTAGCTGAATAATAATTATAATTTAAACATTGGAGCTAAAGTTCTTAGGTTGCAAAAATCATGAAGACAAACAAAAGAAAAAACTAGAGTTAATAAACGGAATACATTGATGAATGTCAAATGTATGTCAATTCAGGCTGCCCGGCCCACACCAGAAAGAACAGATAGAGCAGAAACATTGGGCTCATAAAACCAAGCCCAAAAGCCTAGCAGGACTGTCAATTTGTCTGGCCCAAATTTTTTTAAAATCTCTTTTAAAAAAAAGAGATTTATAATATCCCAGCCCAAATATATGAGTAGGCCCAGTACCACAGGCTTTGCATCCATCAGTTGCAATGTGTGCTTGCCATTTTATTGCTACATGTACATGTAATGATCTGTTGTGAATGATTCTCCACCAAGCATATATAGTAATATATGCATGAAATAAAGTGAAACTTCTAGAAAAGGCTAGAGATGTCCACGCATCTCTTTGAAAAGCGAAAGAAACCCATGTGATATTCTAAAAAGTTCCAGGTACACTTAACATATTTTGGAATGTGGAGTTCAACATAGAAACTATTGAGGTTTTGTGTTGTTTGTTTATTTAATTTACTCATTTTCAATTTTAGTTTGTATAGTATCACTTAATATGCAAGGAGCCCCTACTTAAGTAAATTTATTGTTATTTGTGAAATGAAAAGATAGAAAATAGTATTTCTTGTTTGTCTCTCTCTCTCTGTCTCTCTCTCTGTCTCTCTCTCCTCTCTCTCTGTCTCTCTCTCTCCTCTCTCTCTCTCTCCTCTCTCTCTCTTCTTCCCTTCTACCTCATCTAATACTTATGTGGCTTTCAACCACAAATAATTTTATAATTATATTTTTTTATAAAATTTACATTGGGCCTAATTTTTGTGCAATTACACAAATACCATAATATCAAATCTCATAAAAATTTTGAAATTAAATTCTATTTTGACGAAATAAAACTAGAATAACTAATCATATGGTAAGTCATTTTATTACATACATATTCTGAAAGTCAAGCATTTATGCAACACAAGTATTTAAAGTAAAGCTGTTAAGATATTTACTCGCTCAGACATCAAAATAAAGCGGGCGACTTATTAAATAGATTCACATCTATTTAATAAAATAGATGTGAATCTAACCTTTATTTTTTTCATTACAAAGGGAAAGACAGTAGACAATAAACATCTCTATATTTCCATCACCTCGGATTTAAGACTCACCATATATAATATTTTTGAATTTCGAGAGTAAAACTATAGAGATATAACTTATCAGAAATTTAGAGCTAAAAGTGATTCTTATTCACTATGTACAACTTCCACCTCCAAATAAATCTTAAAAAAAAACCAACAATATCTTTGCATGTTGTTACATCAACATCTTCATCTAGAGGAAAGAGGAGGTATGGTCCTAAAACTAGAAATAATAACAGTCAAAGATGATTTATTGTTCGATCTTCAAATAATTCTAGCATGAAGCATTGTATCATCCACTCCAAAAGCTCTTACCACATCATCCAAGATAAGTATATCATCATCTTAAGATTTAATCAACATTCACTTTTTAAAGCAAATTTGCATCATCTTTCATTCATTCTATCTCAATGAATGAAAACAATGATTGATGAAATAGTATTTATTTTTTTAACTCTGGCGTAATGTTTTGGTTACAATATAGATACTATATCATTCATGTATTGATATTATAATTTATAATATCCTACTATAAATTTACAAAAAAAAAATAGAATTTACAAGGTAAATTATATTGTATAAAATATTATTTATAATATTATAAATAATTTTATAGCTTATATTCTTGAATATTTTCTAATTTCTTACCCACCTAATACACATGTATGGTTCATCAATTTCATCATTAACATTTACAAATTTACAGTTTAAATTTTATATACAACTCACCATTTAGCAGAATAAAAATCTAGCATTCATTATGCAAAATCAATTCTGAAAAATTTTTGTATGGCTTGATCCTTTGTCACCTCTAAGATGCATATAAACAAAATTTTCTATGAAATATACATTAGGCTTTAATTATGTTTTTTCACACAAAAAAATTAGGTTAAAAAATACTAAATTGCATATAATAGCTTGTGAAATTGAATCTCTAGCTCTAAATCAATGATTTTTGATCACCTTGTTTAATTTATCTTCAATCTCATTAAAACTCCTTTGAATCATTTCTAAGATTATTTACATTTTTCTGTCTCATTGGCACTTTAATTGTTCCATTAACTAGTACCAGCAATTTGGGGTTCCTTGCCAGACCCAACTAGCCAACTGGTCAAGTCTAACATCCTGCCCAAGTAAGGGATACCCAGTCGAGATAATAACTGGGCCAGATCAGTCAAACAAAACCAAAGTATATTTTATGTAGTTTTGTCTGCTGCAAATACTAAGATAAACCTTAGTAGTTCGTCAAACTACAACCCTAGGTGCCATGGAAGTTGGTTGGGCAACTCAACCTTCACACATTCAGCTATGTCTAGACCAAATTTTTTCCTGAGTTTTTAGTTGGACCATTTGGGCATCCCAAATTTCCAATACTACCAATAAAAAGTAAAAGTACTAAAACAAAAAAATTTGTCAAGTTCAAGTAACAATATTATCATGTTCCATAAAGATAGCATCAAAATGATGATGTTCACACTCTTAACTTTTAGCTCTTCTGCCAAGGGAAAGGGGTATCCTATCCAACCACAACTATAAAATATTTTTTTAAGTTTTTTTTCACATGTAATTGAGTTAACATGGGAAATGTGTTTGTCAATTATGTAGACAACCAAATTCATTAAGAAATAAAATGCAAATAACATACCAAGTTAAAACATCATACATGTCTTCGTCCATATATATTGTGTTTAAAATAATTACGAAAACCCATTGATTAAATATTTTCATCAAAAGCTTAAATTAAGAAAAATGAAAAAAATATATAGTTGTAAACCACTAAAAATCATAATACTCCCCTCAAACTGGTATGTAAAGGTCTAAAATATCAAATTTAGAGAAAGAAAAAAATTAAGATATTTTAAAGATTTTCATAAAGACATTTGTTGATTATTTTATTATTCAAATATATATTATAGTAATGATTTTATCATAAATTTTCTTCAAAATGACAAAAATAATAAATCTTAGATTAGATATTTCTATATATTTTATCTTCTCTTAAAATACTAAATTAAAGACTGTGCATTAATATTTGACTATCACAACAAAAAATAATAAAAAATAATAGACAAAATATTTTCAAAAAAGTGTTGAATTTAAAGCATCTCACATGTGATCATCATCATTACCCTAAATAATACCATTATATTAGATCTTGAAACAATTTTTTACTCTTTAATATAATAAAATTATTTTTAAGAAACGTTAAATATATCATAAAACTCATTTTAGTGCATGCTAGTGCACAGCTTAAATTTAAATATTCACTAAACTACAAATATATGTGACCATTGAAAAAAATTTAAAGTCCCAAAACTTCTCCATATAAATCAGTATACAAAAAATTACATCTAGTTGAACCTACATAAGAAAATTTAAGAAATAACTAAACATAATGAGTGCATATGTTATATTTATTTTATTATTTATCAAATTATTAATTTTTCTTATTATTCTTTTGTAAGTAGTAGAGACAATTAGAAAACTCACACAAAAAAAAATCAACAATTGAATTAATAAAAATATTTGTTGGTAAACAACACAAAAATCCAACCTATGTATAAAAGTATGAAATATATATATATTATTTGTGAAAAGACAATATCACTCCAATAATATGTAACTTCTATAGTAAAAAAAATTCTCTTAGTATTACTTATTTGGAATTACAACTATCTTAAAGTGTTATCCACATATATAATTATCAATTTATCATCTCTTACAATTAAATGTAATCCACATATATAATTATTTATATCAACCAACTATGAAAACTCTTCATGAAAAATAGAAAAAAAAATTAAGCAACACACTTGTGTAACACAAAAAAAGTAATTGCCTAAAAAAACTTCATGAATCAAGTTCTAGGTGGCTATTTTAGGTCATATTATTTTTTACAATAAGTAAAGTATATAATACTATGTTATTCAAAATGCATGGATACTATTTCGCATATATTTCATCCTCAATAGTATATCATCCATCTATAAGAAGCAACTAATAAGGTATCCAAATGAAGACCATATTTACCACTAAAAAAATATGTTGTTTTAATTCACATCAAATATTTATGTAAACTTTCTTGCTATAAGTCTCACCTTTAGGCAAACTATCTTCCCCAGTGAACCTATCTTTATTGTAAAAACTCACATACAACTAACAACAAATCTTCCTAATTCTCAAGTTTCATTGAAGTGGAAAGTATTTATTTCTTCTAATATAGCATGACCCCTAAATGAGATAATATCATAAAAATAAAACTATGAATCATAGCACCATCAAGAAAAATAGTAAAACAAGCAAAAAATAATACATAAATAGGATAATACATGTAAA
Organism: Sapria himalayana; assembly: GCA_029783825.1. NCBI lineage: Eukaryota > Viridiplantae > Streptophyta > Magnoliopsida > Malpighiales > Rafflesiaceae > Sapria > Sapria himalayana. Next base: position 1,443,634 of record JAREIK010004728.1, on the reverse strand, counting down.
ATTGAGTGCTTACAACAGCTCATCTATTCTTTCTGGATGGTGATTGATAGATCAAGTCCTCATAGCACCCTCTAAATATCTAGGATGAATCTAAGGTAGGGATTATTAAACATTAATCTTATCATGTCCTGATAATATATCCACATCTTCATCTCAAAAAAGAAGCAAGGCATGTTTTTATATGAAACCTTTAACTATGGATTGCACTCCATGATGTCGAAAAAACCTCTATGAGAATCCTTAGTCTCTATATTCTTCTAAATTAGGCTCATAGATAATTCTAAGTGATTTCGACATTATGTTATCCAAGCTATGAGCAAAGAAGAAAAGTCATGACAAATTATAAATGTATAAATTTTGTTAACTAATGTTCCAAACTAAATCTTAAAAATGTCACATATGTTGGGACTTTCTTTACTTAATCAACTAGAAAGGTCTTCAATAAAATTGCATTGATAAACTATGAATAAGCTAATAAACATTTAGACAATCATGCTTAATTCTTTTCTCTTGACATTCTATTTGACAAAAGCTTAGCCAAACCATCAACCTCCACATCATCAGAACATGGGAATATCTCATTCAAATAATATAACATGTGGCTAGATAATAACCATTTTTTCCTAATTCTATTAATTGTCCAAAACTTTCAAATTATTAGCTCAAAAATGTTTCAAATAGTTTAGAAGCTTATATTCCTCAAGAGTTACTTAAATCTCTTAACAATCAATATCGTAGCTATATTTTGTCTAGGATTATATTTGCACAAGATAAATTTCATATTTTCTAAAAGAAAATCCTTTCAAATTTTTATAATTCAAAAGATCAAGAGACTAGACTTATAATCTTGAGACATACTAATAAGATAAAATATATAAAAAAAGTAATAAATATACGAAAATTTTTCATGTCATGATAAATTCAATACCTCAAAAAAAATAATTTATATTATTCAAGACAATGATAATCTTACAACTTCATTTGACTAGGTAGTTTCTAAATTTACAGACTATTTAAAAAACTTATTGGCTCAATCATCAATGCAACTTCAATCTACACTTAAGTAATCACCATTAGCATTACCCTTTCACCAAAGCATATATTTACTTTGTCTCTCTCCTTTTCATCTTAAGAAATTAAATCTACCATTTTTAATATTGGGAATTCCATATCTCTAAGACTGGATGGATATTCCTCTAAGTTCATCATACACTCGTGAGATTATATAGATCTGACATTATACAGACATTACAAGATTTCTTCTTCAATGAGAATAGTTTAAAATAAATAAATTATGCATATATTACCTTAATCCAAAGTTCATTGATACCTCCACAATTAAGAATTATTGGATGATATCATGTTGTAGCATTATCTACGAGATGATATTTAATCTCATGTTTTCTAAATCAAGTCTATCTTGAATGACATCACAGACATGGCACATGTGACTTATATTAATGATAAACTAACAATAGATAAATTTTTTTTTACTCAAAATCTCTTAGGGAACAAAGCTTAGAAAGAGCATAACTCGATGATATTTTATTATTTTGATCTCAAAAAAACTTATGATACATATAATTTAACTTTCAGTATTAATATATTATATACTTTTCAATTTCCTGTGACATTCATTAAAATTATCCAAAAATACATTTCCACCATTAATTATTTGCTAATGGCAAATAAGCAGTTCCATTGTCACTTTCAGGGTACATGAGGTTTAAGACAAATATATGCCTTATAATCTAACCTCTATACAATAGGTATAAAATACCTATCAATATTTATTAATCAGGCAACTCAAAACTTAAGATTCTCCTTTCACTCGAGATGCAAGGAACTCTAGATATTGTATTTGATGTATTCAGATTACCTCATCCTCTTTTCTAGAGGAGATATGACCTCGGTCTGATGTCTCTTAGAAGCCGTCCAGATATTTTCAAATTCTTATGGCCTTCATGTGAATCCTCAAGTAGACTCATAATATCATATTTCACCCCTTAACCACACAAAATTTTCTCTATCATTCACCTTTGGGCATAGAAGCTTTTAACTATTGCAAATAAATTGGAGCTACTGCAAACAATCATTCAATGTATTGAATGATACTGAATTTCAATGTTTGTCATTTTAAAAATAATCATTAATTCAATAGGTAACCTATATAATAGACTCTTGTGAGGTTCTCTCAGCACTTAGCGATATAAACCAAAAATCTCTTAAATTGTGGTCTATAAGCCATTTTCTAAGAGAGGCCTTTGCATTCTCTCTCTCTCACTAAAACATAGTTTTTCTTATTAAAACCTATGACAGATCAATTGCAAGGAAACTTACTTATAGATCATGTAGTTTATCATTTTTATTTTATCTCATAGGATATTTAAAATATTTCTTCCTCCCCAGAAAATTCTTATTTGGAAATCTTCTATTACTATCCTAGATCAAATTCTATATCTTGTTTGAAATATTTTTGTATCTAAAATAGTAATTAACTAGTTGGGAGAGAGAGAAAATTAGTACAAATGCTTATTTACACATGTTTCCACAAAACGATGGGAGACCTCAATGGTCTATAATAATATGGTTTAATAACTATATTCCCAATAATACTGTATTTGCTTGAATGGACATACTAGAGAAATTGAAGGTCAAAGTTAAATTTTTCACTGATCCATAATCACTTCAATTCAAATTTTGCGACCAGCTAGAAACCTTGAAGCACTTCTCCTATAAGTGTCCCTATTTAGATGAGATTTGGAACGAAGTAAAGCACTAGAACCGAATTAACATAAATATGTCAACACTATCCACCTCATTAAATATAGTTTGGAATACACTACTCAAGTTCAACCAAGGATGGAGTCAAGAAAATTACTTGAATCAAGATATGTCATATCAATCAAATCTTGATGATTTTAATTCCCATAAAATCAAAATATAAATTTACATTATATTTAGTACACAATATGTTATGTCATGCTTTCACTGGGTCTTTTTATTGTACGGATTTTTATTAGTGAAATTATTTAATTATCAAAAAAAAAAAAAAAGAAATCATCACCATAGTAAAAAATTGTGTATTAGCTGGATTAGATTCGTTTGCTTTTGCGTTCAAAACAACTTCTACACCTTAACTTATTTCCATAATTGAATTGCCAGATTCTAATTCATTGAATTGAAAGGGTTTATATACTACCAGCATATTAACATTGAGATCTAAACACACGCTGCAACAGCTTGTTATTTATCGCAGTCTGGCTACAATGAACAATTCTAAGGGTTAGATGGTCACGACATTGCCAGATAAAATAACCTAATTCAGAGACTTTGCAATAAATAAAAACAAAACATCAAAATTAAATGTGATATGAAGTGCCTTGTTGCGCGCAACACCAGACGTACAGTGATTCGACAAAACATCAAAATTGACTGGGCAATAAACAATTCTCCAAGTTAGTTGCCCAATAATAAACTACCAAACCAGACGTACATGATTCGATAGGAAAACTAAGTACAGATTTCAAGGAACTGCTGTTTGTCTTGGAGGATCTTTGCAGGTCAACTGACAGGGAAGGCAAGGCAGGTAATTTACACTAAAGTCTAAGGTTAACCACCAGAGGGCACAAGCCAGAGGACCAGACCAGTTAAAGCTTGCAGAAGGAAAAATGAAGTTTACAATTTTGAAAGTAATTGAAAAAAAAAAATTACTTCAATTTTTAAGTTTGAAAAAAAAATCAAAATTTAAATATTATTAATTTTTATGGTACTCAAATATGAAAACTTAAAAAAATCAAAATTCAAATATTATTAATTTTTAAGCTTGTACCAATATCAACTTGTCATATAAAACATAAAAAAATAAAAAACAAATTCATGACATGTATATTGAGATGTGTTTTTAAATATATGTATATATATTTTTTTAGAAAATATTATTTTTTCAAATATAGTATATATTAGAAATACATGTATATATAGTATTTACTCTGTGTGTGTGTGTGTGTGTGTATGTGTGTATTACTCATGTATTATGTACATATATGCCTAACAAATATACATACAAAACATTTACATATATAATTTTGAAATATATATAATTTGAAAACAATAATTTTTAAAAATAGTTTATATGTAAAAATATTTAAATATGTTTATATATATATATATATATATAATACAAATATCTGTATACACTACTAACATTATCATATTACCAACCTAATAAATTGGTCGGTAATTTCTAATTAAATAAAGAACATTTAATGACTAAAAAGGGGTTTGCCCAAAAAAAATTTCCAGCCAAATTTTCAACCGAATACCGATCATATTTATCGACCAAATAATGTTAGTCAGAAATTAGTCTGTAAATTAGGTGGGAATTAGTGTCAAAAAATTACCAACATATTATGGACTAATTTACGACCAAAAATAAAAATAATAAAAATTGGTCGGCAAATATGCCTATTAATTACCGACCTTTTACAGACCAAAAATTGGTCGATAATTACCAGGTTAAAAAACTTTTGTATATATTAAAGCTTTCATTTTTCAGTTCATTCGCATCTTGATCTTTTGCCGGTTTTCTTTCCTCTTCCTGAAAGTCATTCTCAATTCTTTGTTCATTTTCATGTTCTTCATCTGTTCCCTCTCAACGTATGTTTTCTTTAATTTTTTTCTTGTATTTTTTTTTCATTGTTTCGATTCGAGATCCTTTCAGATACTTTATTTCTGATTGTTTGGCTGCTTTTGGGATTGAAAGTATCTGTAATTACGTTCGTATCGAATTCTAGAGATTGTATTTCCTAGTTTAGACTCAATTGATTTTAGATTTTATTTTGAAGTATTTTATGTTGGTCTCATTTTTTGATGATGTACGTTGTTTTAACTCTATTTGAAAAGGGGCTTGATTGAATTAGGGTTTTTTTTTTCATTGTATTAATGTGATTATGCTTTTATTTATCAATATAATTGCTCAGCGCATCCTAATCCACATCTTCATGTTCCTCCCCTTGTTGCTTCCTTCATTATGTTTTTGTAGGAAGTCTTCCTTCATCGGGCACATACTGAACCCAAGTATACTCTCTTGTACTCCTCAAATAGATGAACAATTCAAATATTGTATGTTTATCAGTTATCATAATGCATTCTCTAAATGCTAACAAATTTAAAAAATTGAAATGAATTAACTAGAAAAATGCCCAAAATCTCTAGTTAAAATGATGATAAATCAAAGAAAATGAAAAAAACAAAAACCCTAAATTCCAACTGGAATTAGGAGGGACCTGGAGGTTTTTTGCCAGTCCTCTTTCTGTGAGGCTTATCGCTAAGTCTTTGCTTAGGAAATTGAGTGTCGATTAAACTGTGAAAATGATTAGGCACCAAGACACATTGAGCCTGCCACTAAAGATAACTAGAAACAAATCGGAAATCAAGTATGAGAGAGAGGGAAGAGGCTGCCAATGATGTCGTTTAGAGAGTGGAGGTACAGTTTGCTAGGGTTCTGGTTAGGGGACGAACAATGAACCTTAGAGCACCCAATCCCATCTTTATCTCTGTGTAAATGGGCGTGAACTGGTCTGGCGGAGTCTACCATTAAGCTTAACCCCTTCTGACCTACCTAGAATGCATGTTAGAAAATTTCTACAAAAGAATCATAATGCTCCAACCTTCACTTTTGTTTATGCTCATATTACATTCATCTCAACTTAGCAAAATCTAGGCTACTAGTAATTTGAACTGGAAACAAGATATAAAATTCTGATAAGCTCGTAAAATTTCAAGTTTAAACAAGTCATTTTTTACTTGTATGATAAGTTGTAGCTAGAAACAAAATCTAGGCTAATCAATTGAATGAAAGTTACAGGAATATATGAGTTGATTACATTATATAGTATGAATTTATGAATGATATGGATAAAAGAACAAGTGATAAGATTAAATTGAAGAAATCGTTTAACATATATATACTACAATTTTTTTAATTATACGACGAAATTGCTGCATTCTCTTAGCAACGATTTGAAAATTCATCATTGTAGATGATTAAAGTTGTCATTTTGATTCATATAGTCAGCCGTAGAATATATCCGTCTAGTGTATTACAACTAAGTTTGAATACATTGGATTGTCCAAGTGGATAGTTTGGAAAGGACGTTAATTAAATAATCATGATTTTATTTAAATTGCATATATTATGTGTCATTTTGGTGCCTATGCTTTCGTTGTTCTTCGGGAGTACATTAGGATATATAAATAGTAATGCAATCTGCTAAATCAAGCAAATTATGCATTATTATTTATATATCTTATTTAGTGTACTTGGAGAATCACGTTAGGAGGCTGCTGAAATACATACATAATAAACATGCAATCATGGTATTTGTTTTACGTAACTTTTGAAATGGATTAGAACCAAACCTATTGAAGATAAAAGAACTATTGGTAGGGTAGAGGTGGAGGTGGATGTGTAGTAGGTAGCATATCACACGTATAAAAATAACTTTATCAAAATCATAATAAATGGTTAATAAACATTAAAATTATTGAGGACAACTGCATTTGCTTACTAAATTTATTTTTTTTTGTGACTAGTTATGGAAGATGATCGTGAATGGATGTACGCGGATCAAATAGTGAATGGATTATTCGTTTATGAATGGGGGGATAAAGTTGATGAATTTTGAGTTTGATATGAGACATCCTAAGTGTGTGAATGGTGGCACAGCTAAAAGGTGTCATTGCACTTTAGTTAGATGTCATAATAAAAAGTTTTTGAATCTTGAGACTGTGAAGGTGCATTTGTATAGGAATGGTTTTGTGCCAGATTACTATGTTTGGATATATCATGGTGAGAAGCAAGTCCATAAGAGGTGTTTAAGTTTAGTATGCATGTTAGTAAGTGAAACTGATCAGATGATTTCGAATAATATGAATCACACTACATTCCATAGAATGTTTGTGATGCTACGGGTCCTGAATTCACCCTGGATGAGGAACCCAATGCCAAAGCAATGAATTTATATGACATGATTCAAGCTTTAGATAAACCTGTATATGAGGGAAATTTTAAGCATTCTCAAATATCTTTAGTAGTTAGGATGTTAGAAATAAAGTACAAACAAAGGTGTTCGTAGGCATGGTTCGATAATATGTCTAATTTTATTAAAGAACTTTTGCCACAAGATAATCTGATACCATTGGATTTATACAGCATGAAGAAAATAGATATAAGGTTGAGATTACCCGTACATTCATTGCTGTGCGAACAACTGTATGATATACTAGGGTGATGACAGTACCTTAAGTTGTAAAAAAATATGGGCATGCTCGATACAAGTAAAATGTTAGGGATTCTAGAAATAGATTGTATGTACGGAAGTTGAAGGTGTCGTATAAGAAGATGCACTATTTTCCAATAACACCTAGGTTAAAGAGATTGTATGCATCAACTGCAACAGCTAATGAAATGCGGTGGCATTCAAAGCATCATATGGAGGATGGTAAGATGTGTCCCCCTTCTGATGCCCATGCTTTGAAACATTTCAATTGGTGTTTTCCTGATTTTTCATTTGAAGTTTGAAATGTTATGTTGGGTTTATTTGTAGATAGTTTTCAGCCGTTTGGTCAATCTGGACAGCAATATTCTTTGTGGCTTGTGGTGATCATACTATATAACTTGTCTCCAGAATTATATATGAAGGAGGATTTTATATTTTTGACTATTTTAGTGCCGAGACCTATGAATCCAAAGGGGAAGGTAGATGTTTTCTTGCATTCATTAATAGTTGAGTTGAAAAGTCTGTGTGGTGTTAGGGTTCAAACTTAAGATATTTCCAAACGAAAAAATTTTCAGATGTGCGCTGCTCTCGTGTGGACCATAAATGACTTTCAAGCATATTCATTGATGTCTGGGTAGAGTACTACTGGTATGTTGGCCTATCCGCATTGTATGGAAGACTGATTATTTTATTTTAATTAAGAGCATGAAATAGTCGTGGTTTGAAAACCATAGAAAGTTTTTGCCAATGAATCATCGGTATAGATGTAACATCAAAGATTTCATTAAGAATAGAAAGTTTACTAAATAATTCATGGGGGTTAGATCAAAGAATGAAATTTTGCGAGATTTGAATAACAGATGGTTGAGGAAGGTGATAGATTTTGAGGCTGAGGTTGTGAATGCAGCTATATCTAAGACTTGTGGGTGGAATAAGAGTAGTATTTTTTGGGATTTGGCCTACTGGCATGAACACTTGCTCAGGCACAATCTTGATATTATGCATATTGAGAAGAATGTGTGTGACAACATTTTTAATACAGTATTTAATATTCCAGGAAAAACTAATAACACGTATAAGTCAAGAGATGAGTTGAATAAATATTATCATCATCCTCAATTTACAAAAAATCTTATCATCAGTAAATATCATGATGTTCTATTTATTCTGAATAAATCACAGAAGAAGGATTTGTTGGATTAGGCAAAAAAATTGAGATTTCCAGATGGTTATGCTTCTAATCTGGGGAGAAGTGTGGATGCGAAAAAACATAAGATATTTGGCATGAAGAGTCATGATTTTCATGTATTTATGCAAAGGTTGCTACTAATTGCCATTTGAGAATTCCTGCCAAATAGAATATGGGAGTCGATAACTGAGATTTCTTTATTCTTCAAGCAACTAACTTCTTCTTCTTTGACTGAAGAGGAGTTGAGGAATCTAGATGAACAAATTCTTGTTATCTTATGCAATCTTGAGAAAATCTTCCCTCCAAGTTTTTTTGACTCAATGGAACATCTTCCAGTGCACTTGGCTTACGAAGCTAGGATTGTTGGTCCAGTCCATTATCCTTTGATACATCCTCTAGTAAGGTAATATTAATTCACTCAACATATTCTTTCTCTACACACACACACACACACACACACACACACACATAAATGACTTGTAATATTCAATAATCTTATTCTAGATACATGAAGAAAATAAAGCATAAAATTATGAATAAGGATCAGGTAAGGGTTCTATATCAATTGAGTATATTATAGATTAAGCTGCCAAATTTGCATAATTTTATTTCAAAAAAGAGAATAAACTCTTGCACTTAAGGAAAAGCGGAATGAGGTTTATCATGATGACATTATGGATGATGAAATAGTTGAATTTTTCAAGCCTCAAGGTAAAGAAATCAGTGCCAAAGGGAAAAGGTATCTAGCAGACAATGAATATGTTGCAACTCATCTATATGTGCTAATGAATTATCTAGATGTTCAACCATTCATAGAGTAAGTAGTTGTTAAAAGTCAAATGAGATCTACTTAGCATGTTAATTTACTATTTACTATTTATTCTCAATGTATCTATTTTTTCTAATTTCATTTATATTATTAGTGTTTTCGTTGCAAACAAAACTTAACAGTTTTCAAACTTGAATGACGAAGTTGTCAATGCTATGACGGAGCAATAATTTTCATCATGATTTGAAAAATACGTAAGTTTACTAAACATTAAAATCACAAAATAATTGTAATGTTCTGATACAAATTTATAATTGTAATCTCCACAATACACTAATTTTTGAATACAAGTTCATTATCCTGCAAATAAAATTTCCAATCATTATATTCAAAGTATAGCACGAGATCCCCTAAGAGAGGTTAGAACTTACAACGATTACTATGTGAATATTTTTAAATTTCACACTAATTTTTATGAGAGTTACCAGGCAACAGACAATATGGAGGTATGCATTAAAGGATCAGTATACAATGAAATTGAATTTGACTATCACGGGATTCTAGTCAAAGTGATCGAGTTAGAATTTGAAGCTATCATGGTTAAAAGAATTATGTTATTCAAATGTGAATGGTTCAACCCAACATCACATATCGGTATAGTTGTCTATCCTCGATATAAACTCGTCGATATGCATGATAAAAAATGATTCTACAAGTATGAACCTTTTGTCTTAGTAGTACAAGCATAACATGTTTATTATTATGAATATCCAAGTCGGACGGGTCCTAGAAAGGACTAGAAAGTAATGTGCAAGATTAAAGCTAGGGCTCGAATTGACATCTCCGCATCACCGAGTACTGATGTCATAGAACCAGCTTTTCAAAATGATGACAATGATGTTATAATTAAAGCTGTGGTAGGGGACAAAGACATCCTTTTAGTTTCATCTTATGAGATGGATACAAGTGGGGATGTAGATGTTGAAGAACATTAATTGATAATGTGGAAAAAATGAGTGATGAAGAGGAGTTTAAAAATGATGTTACTACATCTGAAGAATAAAACGAACAAGATTTAGATGATTATGATGAGAATGAGCAGTTAGTGAGTTTTTGTTATTTCAATCATTAATTATGTTTGTTTATTTTCATTGCCTTATGTATTTTACATTGATGCTTACTATTTAATAATGTGTTGTTTATTATTTTTAACATGATATGGCACGTGGATGAGGTAGAGGCGGCACCTTGCTGGGTCCTACTTGTTTTGGTAGATGCAGCAAGGCCTTAGGTATGCATGATCCTGGTAGAGGGTCAAGGGTGGATAAGACCTCAGAGCAGACAGGGGAAGATTTGAATGTACCATAGTAGCAGCACCATCAGACTGATCCACATTATGGTCCTAAGATTGTGATGAATGATCAAGAGTTGTGGAAGGGAGAGGATATAGATGTTGGAGACTCTTCCTCAAAGCACTCTATAGACGAGAATCTCCCTATTGCTCAGTTTGATCTGATAATTAATAATCCATAAGATATCAAATTTAACTAATGATTAATCCATTTCTTAATTTATTTCTTACTTGATATGAAATTTGGGGTACAGGACGAAGTTAGAGCCATATGGTTCAATTTCTAGGGTTCTGAGGATAATTTTCAACAAGTCATTTAAACCTAATGGACATAATTGGAAGTCATTGACAAATAGAGACCAGTTAATGATTTGGAGAGAATTTAAGGTATACATTACTACGTAAGAGGTGGTCAAAAGGGTGTTCTACAAACATGCTGCAAGTCGGTATAAAGATATCATATACGAGATCAATGATAAATGGTTAAAAAAAAGAGCAAGATTTGAGTGTTCCGGATTATATTTTCCAGGAGTGGGGGAGAAAATGAGAAGATCCATATAATAGAAAGATGTGTGAGAAACAGAGCCGAAATCATTGTTCAGAACGAGTTAGAGAGGGTAGTGGACATGTCTACACACACTTGTGGATATTGCTAAATAAGTGAGCAAGAACAAGCATTGGTATTATTTCTAATTTATACTTCTTATGTTTATTGCTTTGTGAATTATGTTCAATTATGCCTATTTTTCATTTCTCAGAATGATTTTTTTTCAATAGAAGTACCGTATGTATTTTGTGTAAATAAAATACTTATCATTTATACTTCTTATGTTTATACTTATCATTTATTACTTTTTACTTCTTATGTTTATACTTATTATATTTATACTTCTTATGTTTTTTTTCAATAGAAGCATTTATACTTATCACTTATTACTTTGTGATTATATGTATACTTCATATGTTTACTCAAGGAGGATAAGAAGCCCAGTGCTCCTTGCTTATTCAGATACACACACACGAAGGGTCATGATGATCAAACTTTTGTTGATTAGAGATCTCATGCAGCAAATATAAATTAAAATACTTATTTTTACTCATTTTTATCCGCATGTGAACCTGGTGTGGTCGGAGTAAAATATTGGGGCAGGTTGCTATGTTATTTGAACATTTTGTATTTTGGTAGAGCTCCTCATACAAAGATTAGGTTACCCAATTTTTGATAAATCCCAAGTCTTGGAGAATGGGACTCAATGAAGTTGTGTCGGGTTACCCGACAACCATTAATATTTGGTGAGTTGACGGGTTGTCAATGGAGCCCCGGAGAACATGTAAAAAAATATAATCCAAATATTTATTTTATACTTCTCTCATTATTTTTTTAAGATAAATTAAAATATGTATTTTACATGTTTATTAGGCAAAATGTGAGAGAATGTTAGCTACTATGATTCAAGCATATTCTCAATCTACTTCAGGTTCATGTGATGGTGCAACAGGTAGTTCTCATTTATCAGCTCTACCGATTGATACGAATCAGATTTGGTATGAGGCTATTGATGTCAAGGAGAAGATGCCTATCTATTGCATTGGTTCATCGACATTATCATTCTACTCACATAGACGACGAGATTATGAAGCTCTATCATTAGGACCATTTTTGATTTTGTTCTCTACGATGGAGGACTTTTAGGATGCGATGCGAAATGTGATACAGTATCAATTGGCCGATATTAAGCGACACATGATCGACTATGAGGATGATAGGGATGAAACACATTTGTGTTTTGACTAGCTTACAAAGAAGTGTCAAAAGGTGGACTATAGTTTAACTCTAATGATCTACCTCAAATTGTTCAGCATAATGTTCTAGCTAGTACATCAAATCCATCACCTACAACAGGACCTGCAGCAACCGAATTAGAATTAGCAGCAACAGACAGCTCTACCCTAGTACCTGACATCTCACCATATGGACCAGATACATCTCAGTATCACGATGATGACACTAGGTTGGATGATTGAATGTATTACACCCTTTTTTTATGTCTTATACTTGGATTTGGGAATCAATGTTTTATTTTCTCTTAACTTATTTACTATATATATGCATTATAATATTAGTTTGCTTGTTTTAAAATATTTTTTACTCTCTTTATATAATATGTATGTATTATTGTACTTTTCTTTTATATTGTAATATATATATATATATATTTAAAAGCAAGATATCAAACTCAAAATGGAAAAAAAAATATTTAAAAATTAATTTACCGACCATTTGTAGACCATTTACTGACCTATTATATTTTAAAAATTTGGTCTATTTTTGGTCGCAATTTGGTCATTAAATGCCGATTAGTTGGAGACTATATACCGACCGAGTTCTTTCAGTCGGTAAAAAGTCAGAAAATAGTCGAAAATTATTTGTCAAAAATATTCAGTTAATGGTTGGTAATTTACCGACCAAATAATTTTTTGTCGGTGAAAAATTACCGACTGGGAAATTACGAGTAAATATTTAGGTAGGTAAATGGTTTTACCAACCATATAATACTATTTACCGACCAAAAATTGGTCGGTAATTCGGTGATTTTTAGTAGTGATATATGATAGTTATGTATTTTATCTATGTATATACAATCATATACATATAGTAGTATATACATTTATATTTAACATATATATGTTTATATGAATGTACAAGCATATAAACATATATGCATATACTGGCATTTTATCATATATATGATTATATATGCACATACAAAAATAATTAAGTAGTTTTTATGCGCACACATAGGTGTATACGTATCTAAGCATATATGAGTATATAAAGATGTATACATTATATATAAATACTACAAGAAATAGAAATAGAAAATAAAGATGGCCAGCTATGTTTCTTGAATTAGGAAAAAAATTGAAATAATTAAAAACAAAAATAACACTTTTTAAAAAAATTAGAAATGGATAAGAATTACAAATTAAATTGATATGATTTAACCTTCCATCACTAATGTAATGCATGATCAAGAACGAATTAGTGTGTGTTGCATTTAGTGATTGAAAATTTCATTTCTACATTTATTATTTATTAAAAATTAGAAGTAATATAAAAATTATGTTGGAAATAAATATCATTTCAATAGCTTAGAAAAGAATTTCTTATATGCTTCTAAATTTAGTCAATAGTTTAGAAATTAATTGCTTATCTTCTTAGGAATTTAGTGATGAAAAATTTTGTGGCTAAAATCAAAAGAAGAGGAAGGAAAATAAGAATAAGAAAAATAATAAAAAGAATAATAATAAGAGGAAGATGAAGAAGAACAAGAAGAAGAATATCAATGAAAGGGAGAAGAAGAAAAAAAAGTGGAAGAAGGAAAAAAAAGAAAAGGCGGAATAAGAAAAAGAAGATGAGGAAAAAGAATAAAAAGAAAATAAGAAAAAGAAGAAGAAGATAATGTAGAATGATAATAAGGAGTAGAAATAGAAAAAGAAGTAGAAAAATAAGAAGTTGAAGAAGAATGAGGAGAAAAAGAAGAAGGAGAAAAAGAATGAGGAGGAGGAGTAGTAGTAGTAGTAGTAGGAGGAGGAGGAGGAGGAGGAGGGGGAGGAGAAGAAGAAGAAAGATGAGAAGAATGAGGAGGAGGAGGAGGAGGAGAATAAGGAGAAGAAGAATAAGGTGAAGAAGGAAAACAAGAATAAGGAGAAGAAGGAGGAGGAGGATGAGGAGGAGGAGAAAAGAAGAGAAAGATAGAGAAGAAGGAGAGGATGGAGAAGAAGAAGAAGAAGAAGAAGAAGAAGTAGTAGTAGTAATAGTAGTAGCAACAGTAGAAGTAGAAGAAGAAGAACAACAAGGAGAAAGAGAAGAAGCAGAACAATAAGAATAATAAGAAGTAGTAAAAGAATAACAAGATGAAGATGAATATGAGGACGAAAAAGATGATGATGATGAGTAAGATGAAGAAGAAAAGGAAAAAAAATGGACTAAGAAAAAGATGAAGAGAATGAAGAAATAGAGGAAGAAAAAAAAGAAAAAAAAGAATAGGAAGAAGAATAAAACATGATGATGATTATTATTATTATTATGAAGAGGAGGTGGAAGAAGAAGAAAAATAAAAAAAAGGAGGAGAAGAAGTAGAAAAAGAAAAGGAAGAAGCAAAAGAAGAAGAAATAGAATAATAATAATAATAAAGAGAATATGAAGAATAAGAATAAGAAGATGATGATGGATAAAAAGGAGAAGAAAAAGAAGATGTAGAAGAAGGAGGAGATGGAGAAGGAGGAGATGGAGAATGAGGAGAAGAATGAGGAGGAGAATAAGACGGTTGAGGAGAAGAAAAAAAAAGAATAGGAAGAAGAAGTATTAGATATCAAGAAGAAGAAGAACAAGATGGTGAAGAAAAAGAAGAAGAAGATGATGATGATGATGATGAAGAAAAATAAGAGATAGAATAAGAAGAGAAAGAAGAAAAAAATGAAAAAGAAAGAGAAGTGGAAGAAGAAGTATATAAAGAAGTTGAGGAAAAAGGATGAGAGGACTAATAAAGAGAGGAGGAAAAGTAAGAAGAGAGAGAAGAAGTATAGGAACAATAAGAACAAAAAGAAAAAGAAGAAAAATAATGGGAATAATAAAAAGATGATGAATAAGAAGAAGAGGAGGAAGAAAAAGAAAAAGAAGAATAAGTAGAAGAAGAAAAAAAAAAGAAATATGAGGAATAAGAAGAAAAAGAGGAAGAAAATGATGATGATGATGGTGTAGGTGAAGAAGAAGAAGCAAAATAAGAAGAAGATGAAAAATAAGAAGAGGAAGAGAAAAAAAAAAGAAAAGAAAGAAAAAGAGGAGGATGAAGAAGAAAAAAAAAGAAATTAGAATAATTAAAAGAAGAAAAGGAAGAAGAAAAAGAAGAGCAAGGAAAAAATTAAGCTGAATAAGTAGAAGAGGAAGAAGCTGAAGAAAAAGAAGAAAGAGAGGAAGAATAAGAAGAGGAAGAAAAGAAAGATGAGGAAGAAGAAGAAGAAGATGTAGAAGAAGAAAAAAAAAAGAAAAGAGTAAGAAGAGAAAAATGAAAGAAGAATAAGAGGAAAAATCATAAGAGGAAGAAAAATGAGCGAACGAATAAGAGGAAGAGGAAGAAGAAGATGAAGAAGAAAAAGAAGAAGAAAAAAAATATGAGGAGAAAAAAGAAGAAGAAAAATAATATTAATAAAAATAAAAAGAAGATGATGATGAAAAAGGAGAATAAGAATGCATAAAAGAAGAAGCAAGAGGAGGAGGATGAGGAGAAGATGAGGAAGAATGGGTAGAAGAAGAAAAAAAATAGAAGAAAAAGAATAATAAGAATAAGAAGAATAAGAAAAAAAGAAGAAGAATAAGAATAAGAAGAATAATAAAAATAATAAGTAGAGGAAAGATAAAAAGAAGAATAATAAAATGAATAATAATGAGAAGAATAAGAGGAAGAAGAGGAGGAGGAAGAATAATAATAATAATAATAATAAGGAGAATAAGAAGAAGAATAAGAATAAGAAAGAGAAGGAGAAGAAAAATTGAAGAAGTAAAAAAATATGAAGAAGTAAAAGAAGGATTAGAAGAAGGATAAGAAGGAGTGGAAGAAGAATAAGAAAAATAAGAATAAAATATGAAGAATAAAAAGGAGGAGGAGGAGATGACAAAATATATAAAGAAGAAGAGAAGAAGAAGAAGGAGTAGAAGAATAAGAAAAAAGAATATGAAAAGAAGAAAAAAAAATAATATGAAGAAGAATAAGATGAAAAAGGAGAAAAAAAAGAAGAATGAGAATAAGAATAAGAAAAAGTAGAAGGAGTGGAAGTAGAAGAACAAGAAAAGGATGAAGAATAAAAAGAAGTATAAAAATAAGAAGAATAATAATATAATAATAATAAGAGCTGGAGGAAGAAGAAGAATCAGAGGAGGAAAAAGAGGAAGAAGATGAAGAGGAATAATTAAAAGAAATAGAAGAAGGAGAAGAAGAAGAAGAAAGAGAAAAAGAAGAAAATTAATAACAAGAAGAATAATAGGAGGAGAAGAAGACTAAGAAAAAGATGAAAAAGAAAAAGAAGAATAAGGGGAAGAACAAGAAGAGGAAGAAGAATAACAAGAAAAAAAAAGAAGAGAAAGACGGAGAAATGAGAGAGGAAAAGAAAGAAGAAGGGGGAGAAAAAGAAGAGGAAGAATAGAAAAAAAAGGAAGAAAAAGAAGAAGAAGAGGAATAAAAATAAGCTGAAAAAAAAGAAGATGAATAAAAGAAGAGAAAGTAGAAGCAGAAGAAAAAGAGGAAGAAGAAGTAGAGAAATAAGAAAAAGAGAAAGAAAAAGAAGAAGAAGAAAAAAAAAAAGGAAAAAGCGGAACAATAAAAAATAGATGAATTAGAAGAAAAAGTGAAAGAAAAATAAGAGGAATAAAAAAATGTGGAAGATAAAGAAGAGGAAGAAGAAGGGAAAAGGAAGAATAGGAATAAGAAAAGGAGGAAGAATAAGAGGAAAAAAAGGAAGATGAATATGAAGTAGTTGAAAATGAAGTAAAAGAAAAAAGTTGAAGAAGAAGCTGAAGAACAAGAAGAAGAAGGGAAAATAAGAAGAAGAGAAAGAAAAAGATAAATATGAAGAAGAATAGGAAGAAAAGTTACAAGAAGAAGATGAAGAAGAATAAGAGGAAGAAAAAGAAGAGGAAGGAAAAGAAAAGTAAAAACAAGAAGAGGTAGAAGAAGATGATGAAAAATAAAAGAGGAAGAAGATGAAGATGAACACGAATAAGAAGAAGAACACGAAGATGAAGAAGATGAGGAAGAAGAAGAAAATAAATAAGAATAAGAGGAAGAAGAAGAAGAAGAGGAGGAGGAGGAGGAAGAAGATGATCATGATGATGATGAGGAAGAAGAGGAAGAGGAAGAAGAGGAAGAAGAAAAAGAGGGAAAAGAATAAGAGGAAAATGAAGAAGGGGGAGAAGAAGATGGGTAAAAGAAGAAGAACAAATAGAGGAAGAAAAAGAAGAAAAAGAATAATATTAAAAGGAATAAGAAGTAGGGAAAATAGAAGATTAAGAAGTTGAAGTAGAAGAAAAAGAAGAAGTTGGATAAAAAGGAGAAGAAGAAGAAGAAGAAGAAGAAGCAAGCAAGCAAAGAAGAAGATGATGAAGAAGAAGGATGGGGGGCATAAAAGGAAAAAGAAGAGGAGAATAAGAAGATTAATAAGAATAAAAAGAAAAAGTAGAATAAGAAGAAAAATAAGAAGAAAAAAAAATAAGAAGAGTAAAAAATAATAATAATAATCATAACAAGAAAAAATAGAAGATAAAAAACAAGTAACTGGAGAATAAAAAGGAGGAGGTGGAAAAGAAAAGGTAGAAGATATTGAATAAGAAGAAGAGAAAGAAGGAGGAGGAGGAAGAGAAAAATAAGAAGAAGATGATGATGATGATGATGATGAAAAAGAACATAAGAAGGGTAAGGAGAAGAAAAAGAATAAGCCGAAAAAGAATAAGAATAAGAATAAGAATAAGAATAATAATAATAATAAATGAAAAAGATTAAGAAGAAGAATAATAATAAAAAAGAAAAAGAAAAAGAAGAGGAGAAATAAGAAATAGAAGAAAAAGAAGAAATACAAAAAGTAGTAGTAGAAGAAGAAGAAAAAAACAAGAAAATAAAGATTAAGATAGAAAAAGGAGAATGAGAAAAAGAAGAAGTAGAAGATAGAGATTAAGAAAAAGAGAAAGAAGAAGGATGATAATAAAAAGAAGGAGAGGGAGTGGTGAAGAGGAAGAAGAAGAATAAGAAGAGAAAGAAGAAGAAGAAGATAAAGAAAAAATCATGGAAGAATAAAAAGATAAAGAAGAATAATTAGAAGTAGAAGAAGAGGAAGAAAATAAAAAACAAGAATACGAAAAATAGGAAGAAAAATAATAATAATAATATGCAGAAGTAGTAGAAGTAGAAAAAAAAGATGATGAAAAAAAAGAAGAGAAAATTCAGAAAAGAAAGAAGAAGAAGAGGAAGAAGAAGAAGAGAAATAAAAAGAAGAGGAAGAAGATGAAGATGAATAAAAAGAATATGTGAAAGAAAAAGAAGAGCAAAAAAAAGAAGAGGAAAAAGAAGAAGGAAAATGAGTAAAAGTGAAAGAAAAATAATTGAAAGAAGATGATGAAGTAGAAGAAGAAGTAGAAAAAGAAGAAGAAAAAGAAGAAGAAAAAGAAGAAGAAGCTGCGAAAGAATAAGAAGGGGAAAAAAGAAGAAGAAGAAAAAGAAAAAGAAAAAGAGGAAGAAGAAGATGAAGAACAAGAGAGGAAGAACAAGAAGAAGAAGAATAGAAAGAAGAGGAAGAAGGAGAAGAGAAAAAAAAAGAAGGGTAGAAGAAGAAGAGGAGGAAAAAGAAGAAGGGTAGAAGAAGAGGAAGAGGAAAAAGAAGAAGATAAAGAAGGAGAATAGGAAGAAAAAGAAGAGGAAATAGAAGAAGAATAAGAAGAAGAAGAGTAAGAAGAAGAAGAGTACGAAGAAAAATGAGAAGAAGAGGAAAAGGTAGAAGAATAATAATAATAAGAAAAAGAATAATAAGAAGAGGAAGAATAAGAAGAATAAGCATAAGAATAAAAAGAAAAAAAGAATAATAATAATAATAGAAATAAGAAGAAGATAAAAATGAATAAGAGGAACTAGATGGTGGAGAAAAAGGAGTAGGAGGAGGAGGAGAAGAAGAATAAATTGGATAAAAATAAGGAGTATGAGTAGGAGGAGGAGGAGGAGGAGAAGAAATTGGATAAAAATAAGGAGTATGAGTAGGAGGAGGATGAGGAGAAGAAAAAGAATAAACCAAAAAAGATGAAGAAAATATTAAAGAAAAGAAAAGGAAGAAGGATAAGAATAAAAGAAGAGAAGTAAGAAGAAGAAAAGGAGGAGGAGGAGGAGATGGAGGAAGAAGAAGAAGAAGAAATATAAAAAAAATGAAGAATAAGAAGATAATGGAGAATTAGAAATATAAGAAGTATTATTTAGAGAAGAAAAAGTAGATGAATAAGGAGAATGAGAAGACGAAAAAAAAAGAAAAAGAAAATATTATGAAGATGAAGTACAGTAAGAGTAAGAATAAGAAGAAGAGAAATAAAAAAATAATAATAATGATACTAAGAAAAAGAAAATGAGGAAGAAAAAGATGAAGATAAGAAGTGGTGAAGTAGACATGGTTTGACAGTAAGCATATACTGTTTCAAATCAAGGAAGAGGATAACTTTCTAAGGCTATGGCAAAGGGGCCAATAGAACATTGTGGGATATCCTATGAGGGTATTCAAGTTGTCTCCAAGCTTCAACACAGTAGAGGAACCCTCGAATTCCCTGGTTTGGTTTTCTCTATCGATATTACCTCTGTATTTTTTCAATTTTTTCAATTAAAAGCTCTCTCTACTCTATAGCTCTCTATGTGGGTAAGCCATGGATCCTAGATGAGGCCATGGCCTGCATGACTAGGCCTAGTATGACTATAATATGCATAGAGGTTAACCTTAGAGAAAAACTCTAAAATAGAGTATGGATGGGTAGTGACATTGTCAATGGTTTCTGGCAGTCTATCTTGCCAGAACACATTCCAAACTTCTGTAAAATCTGTCTTAAGCTGGTTTATGGAAGGGCATATTATAAGGTGGGGAAGAGGGTAGGAAATAGAAAGGATATTCAAGGAAAAATAGAGGGCAGAATAGGAGGAAAAGTATGGGTGAAGAAAAGTCATATGATAGGGGGAGTAGGTGATGAAGTTAGAGGAGGGTAAGTGGATTTAAGAGACTTTGCTGCTGAGGCAGTAAGTTATAAAGTTGAGGGGTAGCTAGAATGTGAAGGAGAACAGAGTTTTAGAGAGGGAGTAAATGAAGGGGGTGAGGAGAAAGGGTAGGCAGTGGTTTCAAGGTTGGCAGAAAATGGGGGAAGAATAGGAAAAGGGAGATAGAGGGAGGAGGGGAGAGAAGAGAGGTAGAAGTGGAAAGGAGGGCAGGCAATAAGATAAGTAAGAATAAATTAGAAGAAGTTAGAAGATGGTTAGAGGAGGTGGCTTGGGAGGCTGAAGGTTTGAGAAAATATAAAAAAGAAGAGAAGGTAAGCTCAAAGGCAAGGGGTAGAGGAACAGAGTTTGAGCTCTAAAATGAAATAGTGGACCATGATTGGGCTGAAGACAATCTTCTCATGGAGGATAAAATTGACTCTAAAAGCTGGCCTTTGGCTTGCATTAGCAAGGATAAATATAAGCAAGATGGGAGTAGATCGTATGATGATATGTATAAACAAACCATGCTCAAAGGCGAGCCAAGCACTAGAGACATGGCTCTAAACGAAATCAGAAGTATGTCATTAAAATTTTATAAGATTCAATAGAATTTAGCAAGGAAATTGGAACAAATTCCTAGTTCAAGCAAGCCTCCTAGAAATATGAAAAAATACTTTAACATAAAATATGAATCAAAGTGCACCACTAGAGCATAAGCTAGATATACGTAGAAATGAATAATAGTCTATACTAGAATATAAGAGGGATAGCGAATATCTCATCAATAAATAGGATAAGAAAACATATCAAGTTATATAAAATTAAAATGATAAAAATAGCTGAACCAATGGTTAATGTCAGCCAATTAGAAAAATACAGAAGGCAGATTAGTCTAGATAATGCATTTTCTAATTCTAATTGTAAGCTATGGCTTATGTGGAGTAATTCCATGGATATTGAGATCCTCTCGGAAGCTGATCAAAAAGTCAATTTCAAGATAGGAAGGAACTCAGAGATGGTTATTTCAGTTGTATATGCAAGTAATGCAAAGGAGTATAATAAATTTTTATGGCAAGAGATGAGAGATATAGCCAAAAGAAAGATTCCTTAGATTACTGGGAAAGACTTCAATGTGATAAGGAACCCTATAGGAAAAAAAGAGGAAGGCCTCCTGATCCAATAGCAATGGCCCAGTTTAATGAGGTCATAGCCAATGCTAATTTAATAGAGGCAGACTATTTGGGATCAGATTATACATGGTGTAATAACTAGAAAAGAAGAGGAGCCATCTAGTCCAGGCTAGACCGGGTGCTATTCAATGCTGAAGGTATGGACAAGTTTGGTGGATTAAAAGTTAAACATTTAAATAGAACATGTTCAGATATAATCCGATTCTGATGTCTTTTCAAAAGAGAAAAAAGAATCACAAGGGATTAATAATTTCAAAGCATGTGAGGAATGCATAAAGAATTCGACAAAATTATCAAAGACACATAGGATAAACCGGTTAGGGGTAATCCCATGTAGATTTTGGCAATAAAACTGCATAGTCTAAAATTTACACTTGAAGCATGAAAAAAAAAGAATCATCCGGAAATATCACTAAAAAGATACAAGAAGCAGAAGATAAAGTAGCTACTTTAGAAGCATAGTTTGAGGAAGCACAAGATGAAGTATCAAGAGTAGAAGTTAGCAAAGCAAAAGTGGAGCTAAGACATAGATTGCAAATGGAAGAGGTCTACTGGAAACAAAGCGCCGATATCTAATGGCTGAAGGATGATGATAAAAACACGAAGTTATTCAATTCCATGGCAAAAATAAAATGGAAAAAGCTAAAAATAAAAGGTATAAAATCAATTAATGAAGGTTGGGTGGAAAAAGAAGAAGATGTAAAAATTGAAATTAAATAATATTTTAAGAGTCACCTATGCAGAAGTATTAACCGAAAAGGGAACACATTAATGAGAGTCATTGAAAATAAAGTTTTGGCAGAAGATAACGAAGCGTTAAAAAAGATCCCAAGTGAAGAAGAGATTAAAGAGGCAGTGTTTGATATGAGCAAAGATAGTGCTGCAGGATCAGATAGATGGAATAATGAATTCTAGCAACATTGTCGGAACATCATAAAAAAGGAGGTGGTCCCAACTATTGCATGGATTTTTATAGGAGTAGAAATTACCAAAGCTTGGGCAAGCTCATTTATAATTTTAATTCCAAAAAAGAAAAACCCACAAAAATATGAGGATTACAAGCCGATAAGTCTATGCAATTCCATTTATAATATTCTATCTAAACTTCTACAAAATAGGATTAGTAGGCTTCTTCCATCCATCATTTATGTGGAATAAGTTGGTTTTATTCATGACAGATTAATAATGAAAAATATTAACCTAGCCTCTGGATTGATGAGAGAATTAGGAGTTAAAACTAGAGGGCATAATATAATTCTGAAGCTTGATGCGTCAAATGCATTTGACAGGGTTGAATGGGTTACCTTATGTTATGTGATGAGGAAGATGGACTTCTCAGAATTATGGATAGATTTAATGTTTAGATACGTCTCAAGTGTATGGGTAAAAATTCTAATAAATGGTCAAGTAGGAGGTGAATTCAAACTAGTAAGAGGTTTAAGGAAATGAGACCCTCTCTCATATTTCTTATTTAATATTTATCTAGAACTATTAATTATTAATTTAAAAGAGGAAATGAGAATGAGCAATATCATAACTTACAAGTAGCCTAAAAATATGCCTAATGTGAGCTGCCTGGCATATGCAGAAGATGTGATCATCTTCACTAATGCTAGTAGCTCATCCATGAAAAATTTGATGTAGCTTCTCCAAGTACAGGAAGAAGAAACAAGACAAAGGCTTAATAAGAATAAATATTAGTTTAAGATATCAAAGAAAACATCAGACAAAATAGCCCTTAAAATTAGAAGTAAATAGAATTTGCCCAAAAAGAAGGGGCAATAATGTATATGGGGTGCCCAATCAACGAAGGAAGGCCCAAGGAGGAATATTTATCATTTCTGGTAGAAAAAATAAGAGCAAAGATTAATGGTTGGAAGATCTATTAAGCATGGCAGGAAGAATCATGCTAATTACCCATGTCCTACATGGCACACTAGCACATGTACTAATGATTGTGAAGCCACCAAAATCGATTATTAAAAAACTAGAGAGAGAAATGTCTAACTTTTTATGGGGTAAAAAGGAAGGAAGAAATAAACTACACTAGAAAAGATGGAAGGATTTATGCTTCCCTAAAGAAGATGCGGGTTTAGGTTTTTCAAGTCTAAATGATCTATTTAAAGCTTGGGCATGTAAGAATTGGTGAAGAATAAAAGAAAACAGTCACCTTTGGACAATGTATGTAAGAGCCAAATATTGTTAGAGAAATAAGGCACTCAAAGATCTAAAAAATACATCAAAAAAATGGAAGCTAATGAGGAAACAACAAGAGCTAGTTGAAAATCATATAACATGGAGTGATAGTGGTTGGAAATGAACTTTAAATGCACAAGGATACTTTACCTTAAAGAGTACAAAATTTTTAGTCAAAAAAAAGGCCACCACAAGAGATTTTTAAAGGAATATGGGTGAAAGAAATACCCCACAAAATTAGCATATTTATGTGGAGGCTTCTTACGAGATACTATCTCGGTTGATGAGAACATACAAAAGAAAGGAGTAAGGTTAGCATCTAGATGTGAATGTTGTTTAACTAACACAGAAATGATGGATCACCTTTTCTCTAAGGGTAAGATAGCGACAAAGGTATTGAATAAATTAGAATCAGACACAGACTTTGGAACAAATACTTTAACTTTGAAAAGAAGGTTAAAAAATAGGAGGCAAAAGCCTACAAAAAACAAAATCCTTAAATGGATAAGAAATTGCATACCGCATATAGCTGTTTGGTGCATCTGGAAAGCGAGAAACAAAAGCAAGTATGAGAGCTCACCGATGAATGCCAAGAGAATATTAGAAGAGATAATGAGAGAAAGTGGTTTCATTTCTACTTGTAGTCCGATAAGGGTTAGCTACATGGATACGAATGAAAAAAGAAAAAAAAAGACATGGGGTCTAGTGATAGAGAAACGAAAATGACCAGTTATATTTACCCTAACAAGGAATAAGCCCCCTCGGGGTGTGCCAGTTCTAAATATGAATGAGAGTTTCAATAGAGACTTGGGAGCGGCAGGAGGAGGAAAAGTTATAAGAAACGAGGAAGCTAGAGTAATGAAAGCTTTTACAATGAGAGGAATAGCCACTTCAGCTCTGCAAGTAAAGAGCATGGCCTTGGTTTAAGGCCTACATATCTGTAATGAATCTAGCCTACATTATATTTATGTTCAAGTAGATTCAAGCAAATTGGTTGATCTAGTTAAAAGCAAAATAGAATTGTGGAGGCTTGAGAGAACTATAGGAAAAATCAAAGAACTATTTAAAGAATCGAATGGAGAGATTGGACATATATTTAGAGAGGCAAATGCCCTTGCCAATAAGTTAGCGGAAGAATGTATGAGAAAAGGATTCCAATAATTTTCAGAGATTAATATTCTGGATAAATTTAAGGGTTTAGTAAAACTAGATAGGATAGGATTTCAGTATAGTAGAATATAGAAAATGAATCAAAGCTAGAAATATAGGAAATAATGGTAAGAGGATAATGCATGCTGCCCTAGTCATAAAGGGTGGTTTCTGTATGCTAGTTTATGAATACAATACTAGTTTCACTTGCTTTTACCATACGGGTTTTTTTTCTAGTGGTTTGTATACTTTTTTTTTCAGATCTTATAAGTATAGAATGTTAAAAGATCAGGAAAGATGAATAGACATAAGAATGCTTCTGTTATGATGGTTTGCAATTTTTTATGGCACGTAGAAAAGATTAAAGTGAACTGCCTGGATAGAAGCTTGCAGCAAATGCCTGTTTTATGTTTTTTTATTTTGTTGGATTTGCTAGTTATATGTAATAAAAATTAACAATGTGTTAAAGGGAGGGGGAAGGGGGAAAGGCTAGGGAAAATATATAAGACAGGGACATGGGTTTTTTTCTATTTTTAGTTCACAGGTAAGTAGCAGAAAAAATCATTAAAGGAAGAGGCAGAAGGAGGAGAGGCAGATAAAGAAGAAGATGGAAGCCTTGAGCGTGAATCAATCATGTGCACGGTGCTGGGATAGGGCCTGCTATCCGTTGCTGCTGTTTATATATTCTCATTTTCTTGTCTCACTTATTGAATGAGATTGATGGTGTGTTTAGGGAATGGAGAAAGCGGGAAAGAGGGTAGGAATAGAGCATATGCAATATGGCCTTAGTAGGTTTCAATTCTTTTGTACAGATTAAAAGTATACAAGGGAATAAGGAGGCAGTAGAAAAGGCTATGGGGAGGCAGGAATAAAAGCTAAGGATGCATTTAATGGGAAAAGGATTAAAGTTTTTTATCATAGTTATAACACAAAGAAAAACATATGGATAAAACATATAAAATTTATGATTAATTGAGTAAAACCCAGATTTAAATTGCAAGCAAAAGGAACCCTATATAGGTTTATAAAAGAGAAAGGGTGTAAAGGGTTATGGGTAGTAAGTAAGTAGTTTGTATAAATTGTATTCCTCCACCAAAAGAAATGGTTTATATATTAATAAAACAAACTTACCAAAAAAAAGGAGAAGAAGAGAAAGAGAGTAAGAAGAAGGAAAAAAAGAAGAGAAAGAGAAATACTAAGAAGAAAAATAAAAGGAGGTAGAATAACAAGAAGAAAAAGAAGAAGAAAAACGAGATGAAGAAGAATAATAATAAAAAGAAATAGAGTAATAAAATGATGAAGAAAAAGAAGATATAAAAAATGAAGATATAGAAAAAGAAGATGTAGAAAAAGAAGCACAAGAAAAAGGAGTAGAAAAAGAAGAATAATATGAAAAAGTAAAACATGATAGAGAAGAAGGATAGGAAGAAAAAAATAAAAAGAAAAAAAGAAAAAAATAATAATAATAATTAGAAGAATAAGAATAAGAAGATGATGAGGAAGAACAAGATGATGATGATGATGAAAAAAATGTAGAAGAAGAAGAAGCACAATAACAATAAGAAGAAGAAAAAGAAGAAGAGCAACAAGAAGAAGAAGAAAAAGAAGAGGGGGAGTGAAAGAAGATGCTGATGAAAAAGAAGAAGAAAAAATAAAAAAAAAAGAAAAAAAAGAAAATGAAGTAGGCAAAGAAGAAGAAAAAGAAAAAGAATAATAATAATAATAATAATAACAACAAGAAGTAGATGATGAATAAAGAAGAAAAAAAAAGAAGAGTAGGAAGAATAAAAAGAATAAAAAAAGAAGAAAAAGAAAAAAAAGTCGACAAAGAAGAGGAAGAAGAAGAAGGATAATAATAATAATATGACGAATAAAGAAGAAGTTGATGATGATGAATAAAGAATAAGAAGATGATGATGAAGAAAAAAAAAAGATGATAATGATAAAGAGTAAGAAGAAGAATAATAATAATAATAATATGAAGAAGAAAAAGGGGAAGAAGAATATGAAGAAGAATAATAATAAGAAGACAGAGAATAAAAAGAAGAAGATAAAAAAGAATGAGAAGATGAAGAAGGAGAAGGATGAGGAGGAGACGATGATGATGAAGTAGAAAATAGAGTAGAATAAGGATGAGGATGAGGACAAAAAATGAGAGAAGAACAAGAAGAAAAATAAGAAAAAAAAAAGGAAGAGAAGAAGAAGAATAAAAAAATAAGAAAAAGAATGAAGAATAAGAGAAAGAAGAAGAATAAGAAAAAAAAAGAGGAAGAAGACGATGAAGAAAAAAAAGAGGAAGAAGAAGAAAAAGAGGAAAAAGAAGAAGAGAAAAATAAGAAAAAGAGGTTGAAGAAGGAGAAGAGGAAGAAGAATAAGCTGGAGAAGAACAAGGAGAAGAAGAAAGGTAGGGAAGGAAGGGAGGGAAGGGAGGAAAATGAAAATGAGGTGTAGAAGGAGGAGGTGGTGGTGGTGGTGGAGGAGGCAACAAAGAAATAATAGAATAAGGAGAAAAAAAAGTAGTTGTTGTAGAATGATAAGAAAATTAAGAAGAATAAAAATTATGAGAAAAAAAATAATCAGAAGAAGAATAATAGGAAAAAGAATAAGAAGAAAAAAAAAGGAAAAAAAAAGAAATAGAATAAGAAGAATAAGTAGGAGAAGAAGGAGAAGAATAAAAATAAGAAAAAGATGATGGAGAACAATGGGAAGAACTAGTAGAAGAGGAACAATATGAATAAGAGGAAGAAAAGTAAAAGTAGTATCAGCAGCAACAGTAGTAGTAGTAGTAGTAGGAAAAAAGGAGTTGAAGGAGAAGGTGGAAAATAAAAGAAGAATAATAATAATAAGAATAAGAAAAACAAGAGAATAAGATGAAGAACAAAGAAAACAAGATGAATAAGAAGGAAAACAAGATGAATAAGAAGAAGGAAACAAGATGAAGAAAAATAAAGAGAGTAAGGTGTAAAAGAATACGAATGAGGAGGAGGAGGAGGAGAGGAATGAGAAGAATCAGAATAATAAGAAGAAAAAGAAAGAGAAGAAGTTGAAAAAGATAATTATTATGATTATGAAGAATAAAATAAATAAAAAGAATAATAACAACAAGAAGAAGAAGAAGAGTAAGAAAATGAAGAAAAAAAAATAGGAAAAAGTAGAAGAGGAAGAAAAGGAGAAAATGAAGAGGAAAAAAAGGAGAAGAGGAAGATGAAGATGAAGAAGTAGAAGTATAAGAAGAAGAAGAAGAATATGAAGAATAAAATGAATAAGAAGAGGAAGAAGAAGGAGAAAAATAATAAGAAGAAGAGGATGAAGAAAATATGGAATAAAAATATGAGGGAGGTTTAAGCTGAATTGACATTATTATCTCTGCAAAAGTATAATGCTATTTCAAGTTGTGTGGATGTGATTTTTACATATTCTTTATTTTGCATGTGTATTCCAGAAGTATTTATTTATTTTTTCTTGGCCATATTGGTTTGTAGCCACTAAAAAGTTAAATGAATTGAACTTCAAGGATTGAGTAAAACCATATGGACCTAGAAATTGAGATAATAAAAAGGCATATTTTTAAGACATAAAGTTGAGAGAAAGATGCTAAAAAAATGGAAGTAATAGAAACAACACGGGTGGTGAGGAAAAAGCTATCAAACCACACAATCATCATTGTCCCTTGAAAGATTATTGAAGATTGATCGTAATGGTTAGTTATTCTTGAATTTTGATGCAACTAGTATAAGTAAATTGCTTTGAATTGAAACTAAATTTGAAATTTATGGCATTGAAAAATCAGTTAATGCAATAATATAAAAAGATTCGAATAGCCACATTGAAAATTTTTTATAAATATGTTATATAGTAAAGATACATGAAATGGAGTTAACTCAGATATTGTAAAGTTATGGCTATTTTTAGTTTCTTTAAAAGACAAAACCTAAAGTTGGTTCAAATATTTGTCTCATCCTTTGATTGAGAGTAAGGATGAATTGGTAGAAATCATTGTCACCAAATTTTTTCTACCTCAAATTAACTCTCACTTGATGGGAGAGATAAATTAATTCCTTCAAGCAAAGGAAAAGATTTTATTTGATGGTTGATACTAATTAAAAGAACTTTTGAGAGGTGCTAATAATATGATTTTGAGTTATGCTTCTAAGTACAAACTTTTTATAGTGTACAAAATTATAGAATAATATGCACTATTTATTTTTGATAAATAATAAACATACACTATCAAAATCTATACATCCTAAACAAGTTTCAATCTACTATAATCTTCTCGAAATATAAAAAAAAATTTTGTTTTTATCTTCATGATAATCCAATTAAGGTCTCGAGACTTTCTTTCATGCTATCTTCAATTTCTTTCCTTCCATATGTAATAAACTATTGTAGCGAAACTATCTTTGCTTATATGGTAATAAGTAATGTTGGCTGAATACTTCCTTCTGAGGCAATTGAGGCTTGAGGAAATGGAGTCCAATGGCTCCTTTATATCTATCTAGCTTTTGATGTGATCCAGTAAACATTTTGAAAATTAACATTCAAAAAATATATGCTTAAAAGATTTTGGTTGTGTACAGAATTCACAATTCATATTTTTTGGGATTGCAAATTGATAATCCTTAGAACTGATTTTCACAGCTTTAGATGTCCAAAGAAATGCAGTGTGCTTTGAAATATAGTTGGGAAACCAAATGATTTCTGCCCACTTATTAGGTTTCATCAATTAAAATCCAGATACATATTTATAGGCTTCAGAAAATAGCCTTCCTTTATCCACCCAAGCATTTAATAATATTATCGCTTGGTTTGTTCCACCAGATTTTTCCAATAAGATGTCCCTAACTTAGATTGGGGATTTCCAAAAAGAAGAATCTTGCTTGGTTATTTTATAATTCCAGATATTAGTGGAGTTGAGATTGAGTGATGTATCTATTTAATCAAGAGGGAGTCTACCTTCATGTGTATCCGCCAAAGGCTTTTAATGAAGAAAGTCTTATTCTAGTTTATTATGCCAAGAATACCAAGCTCACCATTAGTAGTGGGCATACATACTTTTTTTCAAGCAGCTTTCGATCTGAAATGACCTATCTTTGGGGCACCCCATAAGAACATTTTACATGCATTTTCATTAATTATTATGGAAGGCAATAGGAATGTTGAGAACCAATATCCATCTATCCCTTGGATGATCATTCATAGCAATTCTAATCTTCCCATGAAGGACAAAATTTTTGTTGCCCATTGGTGTATAGAAGCTATAATTCTTGACAGTAGATGAAAAAATTGTGCTGTGACCAACCTACTTGAAGATAAAGGGACCCCAAAGAAGACAAATGGGAGTGAGCCTTCTATAAAACCAGATTTATCCAGGATTTCTCTTTTAATTTCTTGTTTTAGCGTACTAAAGAATATATTCGATTTGGTGGGATTAACGTAAAGACCTGATGAAGCTGAAAATTTTTCTAGAGACTGTAGAATAATATTCATTGAAGTGAGATCCATTCTAGAGAAAATAATTAGATCATCCATATATATGAGGTGTGTTATTTTTTTTATATCCCAGGTGAAAAGAGAATCATTATATATTTGTTGTCTTAGTGAGTAGCCTAAAAAGGTACTCCAATATGGCGAACAAGTAAGGGGATAGTGGATCCCCTTGTCTAATTCTCCTTTCTCCTTTAAAGAACCCGTGTAACTCACCGTTGATGGCAATAGAGAATGACGTTAAGAAATACATTCATAGATTACATATATGAACTTTGTTGGGAATTGAAGGCTATACAAGCTTTTTTCAGAAATGTCCAACTAATTGTGTCGAATGCCTTTTGGAGATTGATCTTGAGAAATCATCTAGGGGATTACTCTCTTTCTTGTATATTTACATATCAAATTCTGTGCAAGGAGGAAGTTGTCCGAAATAAGCCTCCCTTTGATATAGGCTATTTGTGCTATGTTAATGATATCTCCTAGGAGGCCTTGAAGACTTTTTGCAATCAATTTAGAGATAAGTTTATATAAGACATTACTACAGGATATAGGATGATAGTCTTTAATGCAAGTCGCGTGAGAGGTTTTAGGAATAAGTGTAATGTAAGCATTTTTTTTATCTGCTTAAGCATCCTTTTGGACGAGAAAAACTTTGGACAGCACCTATAATATCTTTACTAATGAATTCCCAAGATTCTTTGAAGAACTCTGCTGTGTAACCATCTAGGGCCTAGAGATTTTTCTCCCCCCATTGAAAATAAGGCATCCCTTATCTCTTTTGGAGATAAATTTAGTGAGAGTTGGTTATGTTCTAGATTACCCAGAATTTTCCCACTCCTGATGATTGAATCACTCAGCAAGACTCTATCTTTAGATGAACTCGATAGCTTTTTATAATAGTCAATAAAAACATCTGAATTATCTTGATAGGATGATAAAAACTAACCATTTTCTTTCATAATTGATACGATTTTGTTTCTTTGGAGTCTCGCCTTCTCTAAAGTGAGAAAGAATTTAGAGCTTCTATCGCATTGTTTTAAGTATTTAAATTTAGTCTTTTGTCTTATGAAAGACAAAAACCTACCTCTTCCAATCTTCTTAATTTGATTTTTAAGTTACTTTCATTAGCTTTAAGAATTTCGTTCAAGGCTTCAAGTATCTACATTTGGGTGGCTTTAAGAGCATTCATAGCTAGACAAACTTTAGCACTAATGTGTCTGAAGTGTATCTCATTCAATTTTTTCAGAGATTCCCTGAGTATTTTCAGTCTTTTCACAAGCTGAAACATTAGAGATCCATGGACAATTTTTTTCTGTGTATTAAGAATTGATGGGAAATCCTTATGGCTTAACCACATTTTGTAGAATTTGAAGGGTATCTTTCTACCGTGAGAATTTGTTTCGGTGGATAGGAGGATCATACTATGGTTAAAGAATATTCCGGGAGTCAAAAATTTTGCATGTGTGTCAAGCACAAGATTGGACCACTCTTGATTCATCATTGATCTGTCAAACTTGCTCAACATTTTTCCATTGGTCCAAGAGAAGTACGAGCTTGAGAATGGGATGTCTTCGAGACTTAGAGTAGAGCATCAGTTGATAAAGTCCATCCATTCGTACGTTGAAACAATTCTGCCACCATTTCTATCAAGAGCTAATAGTGGCGAGTTAAAATCTCTCATTATGATCTAGGGCGATGAATTAGTAGTGCCTTCTAGGATTAAACTTTCCCACAATGATCTCCTATTAACAATCGAATGGAGACCATAAATGATTGTTATTCTAAAATTGAGTTGTTTGACTAAATCTTTAATCTTCAAATAAATGTATTGAGGAGATGAAGATATCTCCTCAATTTCAATAGTCTGTCTGTTCCAAAGCATCAGAATTCAGCCATTGTGATGGATAGAAAAGTTATCTAAAAAGTCAAAGCTTTTAAATTTTGATTTCATTAATAATAATATTTTCTCCCGGTTTAGGTTTGCTTTTATAATAGCAAACATGTCTATTTGATAGGCTTTAAACAACCTATCCACTTTATGGTGCTTTAAGTGGCAGTTAAAACTCCTAATGTTCTAGCTCGTGATCCGCATAAGGGTATACTACCCCAATTAGAATATTTATCTTCTTTTTAGGTGTCTCAATGTTCTTCTGTATAGTTCCATGATTATGGTGAGTATAACATGCATAATATACTTCTATCATGATATCCCTATCTCTGTCAGTGCGACAAAGCTTTCTGTCAACTATGTTAGACTCATGAGATGATACATATATTTTCACACCCTCTTCCATTACAGAATATCCCATTCTCTCCCATGTATACAAGCCGATACCCTTGCCTCCCACATACCGACCACTCACAAATATGCCACCCTTTATACAGAACCCACACTCCTACATGTTTTCCCCATATATATTACTCACAGTATACATCAGAGATATGCCACCCTTATACATCCATATACCACCTATATACATCCATATGCCACCCTTTACATCAATATGCCACCATTACACTTCAGATATACAAATAAATTTCCTCTTTTAGATTCTAACCCCCATGCATATGCTCCACTCACTGAAGGACATGGAGCCAACTTAGATTTACACCTATTATAATTCCGCAAGATTGCCATATAGATGAAAAAGAGTTGATTGCCAGTTATTTCCATGCCCAATAGTAAGATCATGGAATGTCCTAGATTGGATATCACCGTAGCACGTACTTCACTCATCACATTTTCATTATTATTTAGAAAAGATCCAAAAGATGTCATTTTATTTTGTTAGCGTGTGCGTTTTTATGGATTACATAGCACACATTCCATTTAAATTCCCCGCACCCATAATACAACATGATGTGATTTTCCTCTCTTTCAGGTCCCATCAGTACATGTGAGCAAACTATTTTGCATTTCATTACAAGGTAATTCCACCCATTATATGCATATGTAACCCATACATTTAGCCCACATGCATAGTCAATCAAGTTTAAAATATGATTTTATTTTTCTCCATTATGCTATTTTGCATTTTCTGGAATGAGCCGTGTAATAAACCAAGCAGTCAGACAGATTAGTCCAAATCTTCTCGTGTATATTGGTGGTCCTAATCTAGTACATCCCTCACTTACATAAGGTGTGACAATTGTATTTATTACAGAAACATGTACAGTTCTAGCCTTTACATTCAAACATGATGTTTTTTGAAAAATAGAATCCAATACCCATTTAATAGGACCACCAGCATACTTATTGCAGTACTTTTTCCAGTAGTTTAGTTTTCAGGGTAGCAATCAACCAATCATACATAATGATCAGGCTAGAAGAAGCCATATACTTCCAATACCTCAGTAGAATATGCCATAACACATGCCATCCTAGAGGTGCCCTCACCTCTCCTCGTAAATCCCTTAAAATAAGAAGAAAGTATAGGAGGAGCCAACAAAAGCTCTCTCTCATCCAACCACCAAAACTCCAACTAATGTACCTCCCATGTTTCACATTTTTTAAGGAGTTGTGACCTCTTTTTAGACTACTAGATAAAGCCATATGAGGCAAAACCCCTATTAGAAGTCTTTAGGCTTACCTTTGTTTCTCAGACTTAAAGAAGGACCCTCCTTTATATTTTATTCCTTCTTCCTCTTGACTTTGACTAAGGTAAAAGTATCTTTTTCATCCTCGGGTTGGTTTTGGCATTCTTCCTCGTGTTGCGAGTTGCTTGGCTTTGATGGGAGAGAGAGTCCACTCTTTGAGTTGGTAAGCATCAGCCTTCTTCTACAAAAGATTCTACTTCATTTGACTTACCTATTTCATTGACCAGCATAGGCCCAGTAAAAGATTTTGGGACTTTGG
The DNA here is from genome assembly GCA_029783825.1 of Sapria himalayana. NCBI lineage: Eukaryota > Viridiplantae > Streptophyta > Magnoliopsida > Malpighiales > Rafflesiaceae > Sapria > Sapria himalayana. Next base: position 1,409,391 of record JAREIK010004728.1, on the reverse strand, counting down.
TGTTCTTCTCAAGGCTCACATCTTTGATGCTAACAAAAGGATGATCATCCTTAGTCACCGCTTCTTTGTGCTTCTTCTGACATTTATTAAGAAAGTGTCCGAACATCGAGCAAAACTTGCAAAATAATGATAGATTCAGAATCTATCATATATTACAAGTTGAGTGATTTTGGTGCCGTCCAGAAAATTAAGAATTATTTCATAAGATAATTCTTTATTAAGATCCACTTCCACTAATGCTCTTGCATATGCAATTCTTGAGGTATTAGTGGTTAATTTGTCCATGTATAAGGGGTGGCCTATACAACTTGCTGCATTGCTTATGCCTATAGTGTTCCAAAGGTGAATGAGAAAGATTGGCAGTTTCACCCATATCAGAAATTTCTCCATTTCTTTAACCCCATAATGAAAACTTAAGGGCAATGGTTTAATGTGAATGGGTTTCCCATATACTAGGTAGAGGCCAGCTTTTAACACCCCTTCCATCTCATCAATATAACTAAATTTGAATAGGATTCACCCACTAGAATATAGTACTATTTGTACATTCAGCTTCCATTGTTCATCAATGAACTTCCTTAGTAGGCCAAACCCGAGATTTTTTGTAACGAAATAATCAATAAGACAGTTTTTTCATATTTCCATTCCATGTAAATCCTCAGTATCAAAATATGTATTTGCAGAATGTTTAGATGGAATAAAAGATAATTTACTCATGTTCTCAAGAGTTCTATTACCGAAAATAGGTTGCTCCATGGTACCTTTTTTCCAATGGTTCTCGGGTGTGTGGAAGGGGAGGTAGTATGTGTGTCATTTCCTTTGAAGTACTTATTCTTATCGATTTCAAGCATTACAATTTATTCCATAATTATCATTCGGTTTATTCACAGTTAAGACATTCATGCCCATATTTCTCGAGGGTTCATCAAAATTAGATAAAAATCATGAAACAAAGGCATCCAAACCAATATCATTCATAAAATCAGCTTTATTATTACAGCAACTATCAATTGAGTGTAGAATACATTCACTATCATGTGAGTTTTGATTTAAATACTTGTTAATCTTACTATTGTTGGTTTCAGAATTAACATAATGTGTTTCCGATTGATGTTTATTTTTAACTGATTCACTTCTTTTTTGATTAAGATGAGTTGAAATTTTGATTTCGAGATGATTATTAAACAGAATAACATAAGAATCAACCATAAATTTACAGTAAATTATTCATTGAATATCTCCATCATCAAGTATAAATTCTATTACATCGGTATTGTATTCATAGCACATAACAAACCTTACAATTTGACTATGCCTGGAGGATTCACAACCTTCTTCAGGGGAGTCGTGATAGTCGCCACAATATTGGAAGAGTGAGCGATGAGTTAGTGTTAGGCAAGTGTTGAATATGTTCGGGCAATCCCTTAATGCTCATTTTATATATCGATATGTGGAGAGAAAAAATTCCTAAGTGCCGAAGCACATTCCACGACCAAGTTTACTCCAATCTAGCCTTCAAAGGCTGGATTTTCCTAAGCAAAGAGAAGAGTTTAGGGTTTTTTGCTGGAAAACCAGGAAGGAGAGAGGGATGAGAGAAAACAGCATGTCAGCCATGACAATATGCACTATTGATATTACTTCAGGTGGTTCTATCACAAACAAATTTCTCAGGGATTCATATTTTTTATTTTAAGTGCTAGAGAAAAACCATTACGAAACTTCAAGCAATCACACATTTGGAAGGAATCAAGCCAAATTATCTGAGTTAGATAAATTAATTATTATGGAATAATATGTGGGAAAAGTTTTTGTTATGAAAATTAGTGTGGCCGAATGTTTTTTTTTGCAATAATATGAAGTGAATGAATATTTACAAAATGAAGGGTATGTCTAAAATACTAAATTTCAATAGATTTAAAGTCCAAAATAACAAGCAAATAAGTGTGAGAGAATGTTTCTGTTATACAATAATATGAAGAAAATGAATTCAACTTGATGGATAAAAAATAAGGAGCTAATATTTTATAAAGTAACGGGTATGTATTCCAACCCAAATAAAATTCTCCCACTCATTAGTTTCTAAATTTGAGACACTATGAGTCTCTCATATGAAAAATTTATGAAGGTATAGAATAACATGTGCCAATATTAAAAGAATTTTAAGAATAATTTGATGGACTATCACATGCAAGTAGCATCAAACTCCAACTATATTTATCCAAAGTAACTAGAAAAAGCCATTATTTTAAGATTATGTCATGTTCTTACTCACTAAAACAAAGAGAAGAAATGATACTACAAGAAAAATCCCAAATGGCTAGGGAAAAATCCATAGCTATTTGCATTCCAAAATTATTTTCACATTTTTAATTTTTTACATAAAATTTAATTACATATTTTTAAATTTTTATATTAAATTTAATAAAAACATAAAATATAAACCATAATTTATAATTAACAAAATAATAAAATCAGTTAATAAAATATTCTGATACAATATGTTACATAGTTAAAATATAAACATAACAAAACTTGATTACATCTTATTCTTCATCAATGTATCTAATGACAGCGCATAAAGTATAATCTATTCGTGAAATTAACGTTGCTTTCTCTCCCCCAGCTCTTCAAGATTTGCATACTGCTCTAGCACCTGAGCATGTCCCTCCATGGCCATCCATTTAGTCCTAGTCTGCATTTTCTCTCAACCATCAACTCCTTCCTTTTATCTACCAATGCCTTTTTGTATCTAGCTACTCTTCCAACACCACTTTTTTTAACCTTGTGATCAGTTGCATGTATGTATAATCGTGTATGTATGTATGTGCAATTGCGTGCGTGTGTAAACATACGCACATGTACTTTCATACAAATACACATATCATCAAATATAATAGAACGAAATAATCTAGGGCTTAAAAAACACACATTTAATTTCTCACTGGTGTAATCTGGTTCACCTTGATAGGAAGGGTCTATGCCCTATCTAAGCAACCAAATCAAATCAAAAACAAAAAAAAACCAAAAAAAAGAAAAACTTTCACAGTTCAATGCTATGCCAAGCCTATTATGAGCTCACAGAGAAATCATCATCTTGCCTCTTGCTTGTATTTAAGGTCATAAAGCATTTTATCCGGGTCATAAAACTCAGATTCAACAAGATCCACCCCTATGGGTCACATATGACATTGATGTATTGGAATCGAGGCCTAAGCCTTGTGAGTAATGATTTTAATAACACACAGTGGGATTACAATGGTTTCAATAATATACAGTGAGCGTTCGAAGATTTGCATAACACATAATGCGTGGGTAATCATGGTAGCTAATGTACAGTGGATACACTCCTTCTAGGGGTTTATAGCTTTTTTCGACACACCCCCTAGAGTTTAGTTTTCTCTGGGGTCACTTTTGATAACATGTAAAATATTAAATCACACAACATAAAATAAATATAATACACTTGATAAATAACCTCATACAAACAATGCCCTATATAACATGTTATTTTTATTAGGGCAACTCATAGGATGTATGCTCTCATTAATATCATCATCAAATAAAAAATACAATAATAAATAAACTATATAATTAAAAACTACAACAAAAATTATATGTCATCTTGTTTAATATTTACAAGATATCATGATCAAAAAAAATGTGTTAAACAAGTATCGCATTTTTTACTTACAACTACAAATAAGGAGGCAGTGGTGTTTTGTTCAATTATTTTTTTGTTATTTCTCTAGGATGAGATTTATCTCAAGTGTGAACACCACTTAGGCATGCCTTTGTTGATGCAAATTTGTCAACATTAATTTTTGTCGGGTAAAAATTGACTAAGTAAGTAGGGTATAAATTGTTCTCACAAAATTTCTAGATCCCAATGCAAGACACAGAGGAGAAATCTAGTTTGCAGGAATACGAGTACCATCATAGTTGAGATCATTTCTTGGATTAGTAAATTACTATTGGTATATTTTTTAAGAATATTCTCATATGACTACACCATCACCAAACTAGTTGAAGAAAGAAAATCCATGAGATTTTAACATAACTTTGAGAGTATTATGGAAAGTATTTAATCACCAAAATTAAAGTATTATGGAACATATTTGCATTAATGAGTCATAAAAAATCTATAAAATTTATTTTGATGCATCTTACTTTACCATTGGAGGGGTTTTAATCCAAGAACATCACTCAATTTTTTTTGAGAGTCACAAACTTAATGAGATTAAATTACAATAAAGAATTTAATAAAAAGAAATGATTGTTGTGGTTCACAGCTTGTGGGCATTGTAACAATACCTCTTGGATTCTCATTTCTTGGTGAGAAATGATAATGTCGCAATTAGTTATTTTCATACAAAAATGTTCACTATAAAATAAGCTTGGGCCTTGATGATATGAGTTTCTTGTAGAGTTTGATTATGTATTAGAATATAAACTAAGGAAAGCTAATATACTTGTTGATGTACTAAGTCAAAAGATCGAGTAATTGTAGGGCTACTCGAGGATTCAATTTCTAAATTGATGATGAAATATATCATAAAAAGAAAAATCAATATTATTGATCATAGATTAAATTAAAAGAAAGTGGTTTCTTATAAAGTTTGACTATGTGTTAGAATATAAACCAAGAAAGGCTTATGTGAAACTTATCTAGTATGTCAATAAAACAATGTGGAACATACATTACTTGTAGGCCTCCTACAGCTCTTCCAATTCAAAATAAAAAAATGATCAATATTATTGGTCATAATGCAAATAACTAGTAGTTATGAAAATTTTAATGATACATTTTTTTTGCAATGATATAAAAGATTTAAAAAAATTAGGGAAAAATATATTTGATTTATTATATTGGTTTAATTGCAAACCCTAGATTAAAATTCAATGTTCTAGATGAATGGTTAAATTTATCATAACATGAATAGGTCCGTGATAATTTACTTGTCATCAACAAATAGCGATTAAAATAATTTATTAAATATATATTATATCTATATTTTCTCATGATTGAAAAATATAAATAATTAACAAATAAGTTAGTTCCACCCTAGTTGGGATGTACTTAATTTATAGTGATGTAAATGTTTTATATATTTTTAAATGTAATTATATTCGATGAATAACATTTTTAAATGAAATATTTTGTATTTTTAATTGTTTTTATGATTATTTGTATTTAACTTTTAGATACTATAAAAAAAAACCCCTAACTATAAAGTGGAGTGGGTGGGCCCATGGGCTCTCTCTAACGGGCCCAAACATGCTAAATATAATGATTATGGCTCGGACCAATCTCAACAGGCTTGGGCCGGGTTTGGTCGCTTGGACTTTTGGCCAGTTTTTGCTCTATCGGGCCGGGCTGGCCCCAAGGCAGCCTCAGGCAACGGGGTTTTTTGCAGATCCCTAATTGCACGAATTTATGATATATTTTTTGTTCTTACATTAACGGTAATTATCATTTATTATAATTATTAACATCTGTACCTGTACGTACTGACAATCTCTCCAACTATGATTCTGAGAGTGTTTTGCAGTGCTCGAGTTTGGATTTGGTATTTCTACACATCATCGTGATTCGCAAGTCGTGTTGCAACTAGTAGCCATCAGGAAGCAGGTGCTATGATGGATGTAAAAGAGAGTGTTGTTGATAAATACGGGGGCGGCCCTGAAAACTGCAAAATATCATCTAATTCGTCGGATGATTCTGACATGTTGGATTCCGACTCTGATGACGAACCACGGCAGAACGAAGAACTTGCACGGCTAGAGGCTGGACTATATGACAACCCCTCAAACTACGACGCGCACGTCCAAGTAACTAAGATGTTAATCAGCATGCTGGTGAATTTTTTCTTCTGATCGTTCGGCGAAGAACTGAATTTTCTTTATACTCTCTCTTTTTTTTTTGTTTTTTGCTCTCTAGTACATCACGTTGTTGAGGAAGATGTGTGAAGTAGAGAAGTTAATGCAAGCGAGAGAAGCCATGAATATACTGTTCCCGTTGACTCCAGAAATGTGGCAAGAATGGGCGAAAGACGAGAAGGCTTTATCGGCTGGGTATGGTTATTATCATTTCAACTACTTTTCTCACAAATTTTGTTTTCTACTGGATAGAGAGCCCCGATAGATTTATTACAAGGAACAATTTCATTTATATTACAATAAGTATAAGCCTGTTTAACCTAACTTCAAGTCAACCTCTCTTTATCCATTTTGAAAACGAATTATCAGACGAGGCAGGCAATCAAGCAAAATCTATATTGAACAAGTTTTATCTCTGCGTCATCATCAAGAAACTGTTGCTCATGTCATAGGATATATTTTAATTTATTACAAGGAAATATTGTCTAATACTCGAAAACTCAATATCCAGGTTCTCAGCTCGGCATATATTTTGTTTTTCTTGAGTGGAATTACTTTTCTTTTTATGCAATTATGCTGGACATTAGTGGAGATATACATTAATTGTTATTATACAATATACATTAACATATGCATGAACATATACATCAACATATGCTTGAACATAAGATCAAGATAGTAATATTCAATGTAGTAGAGAAAACACTTTGGCAAATAATAAATTAATTGTGAAGTTTTTTTTTACAAATTACCGAAATATCCTCATTATTCCTATATTCACCATCTTCTAGCTTATTGCAAATAAAAATCATATGAGAGGTTCCATGAAGTTTGGTAAAAGTGAGAGACACTGTAGTTTCCATTGTGAAATAATTTATAACTTTTCAAAATGAAACAATATGTATAATAAATCAATGAAAAATATGGTGCACCCCTCGTTTGTATTGTGAAAGCTAACACAAGTATACATACAACACATTAATTTTTTTCCACTTAATGAAAAAAAAATTATAACTTACATTTGGTCACCCAATGGTGCATTTGAAAAAAAATGGTATAACTTACGTTCTCTTATAAATGGTACTAGCGGGTCAGTTTATATTTTTAAAAACTAAACATTTAGAGTCTCTCATGCCTCATTCTTCCTTTATGTGGTGTTTTGAGATTGGTTATATTTTATTGTATTTTGTATCTTTTTTTGTATGGGAGCATCCAGCACTGAGTTGCTGAAATCCCAGTATATATATATATATATATATATTATTTTCTATTTTTTGAGGTGAATGAAAAATATATAAATATTTTATTTTTTTCTCACCTGAAAACTCAAAACTCTAATTCTAACATGGTATTAGAGCTATGGGAGCTACTAGAATCAAATGGTGGTGATGCATGATGACATGTGTGTGGTGGTGCACTATGTGATGGTGCATGTTTTGTAATGGCTATGTTTTGTCATTGTGTTTTGCAATGGCTATGTTTTGTAGTTGTTCTTGGTGCGTGACACTGTAGTATAGTGGTGCAAAAGTGTAGTGGTGCATGATGCAATGGTGCAGCGACTTGCGCGGTGCAAGAATTTGCTGCATATCATTTTTTTTGTTCTTTATTTCATTTATTTTTTGCTAAGATGAAATGTCAATAATTATGCAGGACTGCATGGGATAATCTAGTGAGAGCTAAAAATTGATATTTGTTTACTATGGGCCATTTTAGTGATAGTTTGATTCTTTGACCAAGGATATATGTGATATTTTAAGAAGATTCATTTGATATTAATTAAGATGAGTTGTTAGTTATTGATGTATAATTATTAGTTTATTAGTTACGGTTAATTAATTTGAGTATGATTAGTATATTTAATTCTTATTATACATATAAAAAAATTTATATTCAATTATTTTAATATATATTTTTAGATGTTATAATTATAGGATAATGTTATTTTACTACTTGCATGTATATTGATTCACCAAGATGAGATGATTCACTATGTGATCTAGATAAAACTATTTGAGATAATTGATGCAGTGATACTTGTATTGATAAAATTGATTATATCCAAGAGATTAAGTGTCCAGACTTGTAATATTTTATTCTTGTATTTGTTGAGGAGTTATATATTATTTTGTAGACTTAAATTCTTAGTGAGAGGATACACTAAGTTTTATCTGAGATTTATTAGCGTGTGATTTAAGTATCTATTATTTTACTCATATACTATAATAATGACTTGGCTACATAGTGACAGTGAGAGAGCCAGAAGACATACTTTTAGTCGAAAGAAGTCAGTAGTAACTTGCTTTTCTATGAGAGATTGGAACTCACCTAGGAGAAGTGTTAGATTTTACATCATGACTTGTGAAGGATACATTGAGTTCATAGATTACCCCCACTTATAGATTTTATAATAAATTCATAGATTCAATTTTTTGCTTGTCTACCTATTGATTTCATTACACATAATTACTAGAAATATTCTATATTGCTGACTTATGAGCTAGACTCAAAGATTGACACTTATATCATATGTGATTGTACTTTATTATTTTGTTAAGTTTAAAGTTTTTGATATTATTGTGGTCAATGCTATTGTTGTATAGGGCCTATAGGAAATGATGCATGTTAATATTAATATTGAATATTTTTTGACACATTTTTTTTTGTTTCTTAATTTCATTATTTTTATTTTTAATTAGTTTTATTATATAGTTGAATTAAAATGTTATATTTTTTTGTTTGATTTTTTTGAGTTGCATTAGTAGATAATGCATATGATTTCAATTGGTATTGAATGAGATAGAGTATACTTAGTTTTTTCTACTCTTATGAATTTATCTAGATATTTGATTATCATTAATTCATTTATTATATATTTTAGGTTGAATATTATTGAATAGGTTGAATAATATAAAAACAAGCATTAAAGAGGTAAGTTCTATTGAATGTCAGACATATTATTTATAAAAATATATTAGAGTTTTTTATTTAATACGTAACAAGAATATTAGTAAATATTCATTCTATTTGATTTATTAAGATGTTAGTGGATCATATAGGTTTTCCACACATGAATCTCATGATTATTTATTTTTAAAGAAGAATATCAAATTTTATTCATTTTTTGAAAATTTTATTAAATAATAAAAATATCATTTAGAAGTAGTATTAAAATACTAATAAATAATAATATTTTAGAATATACTTCATATCCATTTTTTTTGTTTCTTTGTTATTATTATTTTAATATAATTTAGGGTCATTTCTATTTGAGAAATATTTTATAATTTATTTGTCACTCAAATATTATTTTAATAGAATATTATAAATTAATCTCATTGTTATTAGTTTTGTTATGTTGCACAAGTTTATTATTTGTCTTTGATTTAAATCGACTTTCTATTTATTTATACTCTAATCTTGGTGTTCTGAACTTTCACTTATTAGTTTGAGGGGAAGTATTGAACTTTGGTGTTTTTAGTTTTTGTTTTCTTTTTATTTTTATCTTCTATATGATGGGAGCACCCAACTCATCTGAATTTCTTTTATCATTTTGCCTCACAAATAAAGGGCTTTTCTGTATGGAAGTTTAAGTGAGTTGTGGTATTTTAAGTTGTGTTAATTGTTTTTCTGTTGTTTGAAAATGAGAATTGAAGTGCCGGTAGCTCCAGACATATACACCTATGCATGTTTGATTTGTAGGAGCACATCTGTTCCTCAAAATGATGCTTGTTATTGTGTTTACATGGCAATGGAGTTGCATACATTTCTCATTATTCATGCTGACATGCATAGGGTGATGAGTTTTGAAACTGGACTGTTCCATGTCGGCCTAGCCGGGGTTCGGTCTAGGCGAACATGGTTTGGTCACCCCGCACATAACTGGCTCGTGATCTGCGACATGTTTTGCGTCATTCGGGTCGGCCTTTGAGTCCCGTGATGCAGGCTGGTCCCTGTGCTTCCTGCCTTGTTCCACCTCTAATTTAGAATCGTGAAAAAAATTAGTGGATAAATTCGGTGTTAAAATAGATTATCACATTAAAAAAATGAAAAAATTATTGAATTTCTAAAGTTGATCATTTTACTAAAAAGCCCACAACAGATATCTCCTTTGAAAGCTGACTGATAGCAAAGAATTCATATCACTATGATACTTAGATTTGTTTTGCATGGCAAATTTGTTTTATTTCGTTCTCTTGCCATAACACTTGATTTATAATACTTGAACATTTTTATTTGTTGTCAATTTCATGTTGCCTATTCTTGTTTTGTTGAATTCATGTAGGCATCATATTCTTTTAACAGTGGAGAAGATATACGAGAGAGGAGTATTTGAGTATCTGGTGGGTTCTGGCTGAAAAAAATCTAACTTTTTTATTTCACTATGATTTATTTTTGTGTTTTAAACATTAATTTCAAATGCTTCAAGTCAATATTTTGAGTTTTCATTGCTTTTTGTATATTTTTTTTGTAATCAAGAGTATCAAATAACAAGGCATGTTGATTATCTGTAAACAAGAGTATCAAAAAACTATAGGTAGCGTGGCGAGTAAATAATAAAAGATCAGTTATATATAATTATATAAACATTTATAATTTTATATACATATAATATATATGCATATGTTATTTGTATATAAAAGTATATATGTTTATATAATTATATATAACTGATCTTTTATTATTTACTCGCCATGCTACCTAGAGTTTTCAGGGGTGATCATGGCTGCATGGAGAATTTCTTATTTAAGTTTTTTTTTCTAGAATTAATGAAATGTTTTTATAGTTTGATTGCATTGGAACTGATGGGACATTAATTTCATATGCAGTCTGTTCCGCTATGGTGTGACTATTTGAATTTTACACTAGAAAATGATCCTTTGGTACGTGAGTTTTCTCCAGATGGAATTTCAAGGGTCAGAGATCTTTTTGAGCGTGCTCTCACTGCTGCTGGCCTGCATGTTGCTGAGGGAAATAAAATATGGGATGCATACAGGGAATTCGAGAAGGGCATTTTACATGCAATTGAAAATGCTAGCCTAAAGGTTATAATTAAACTTCATTTTCGTTTGCACATTGTTGAATTTATCAGAAATAAGGAATCTGGGAAGTGATAAACTTTTATTATCATAAAATATATGATGATTTATTATTTGATTTTAATAAATGTGGAAAAAGCAAATACAAAAACTTAATAAAAAAGGATATACATATAAATACAAAAGAGGAAGATTATAAATAGTATCTAACATAGATTAGGGCATTGGGCGTCACCTACATGTTGGGTTCTCTCATTTATAAGTGTGTGTGTGTGTGTGTATATATATATATATATATTTATAGAATAAAGAACAATTAAATACAAAATATAATATTTTTTTCAATATGATATATAAATATTCAGCATATCAAGCTTGAAAGAAAAAAATTTGTTGAGATTTTTATTGACTCATTTGATATTAGTTTATAGGTCGTAGTGATAGTCTTATCATTATTTTTTTTAAGAAAAAAGAATATATTTTTATGTATTTTGTTTACTTATAAAATATATGATTGAGAGTTATATGTTTCATAACTTTATCGTTATTGTAAAGAGTAATATGAGATAGATTATTACCTTATCTTGTCAAGATGGATGATCTAAATTATCTTATATGTAGAGGTGCCTAACGGGCTGGGCTGGGCTAGGCTAGCTTGGCCTATTTTTTTTTTTCAGGTCCACCCGGGCTTATGTGCCGTGCCAAGCACATCATGCTGCAATAACGTGCTATGCATGACACGACATGATTAATTGGAAGCAGGCCCTGCATGGCTCGTGGCTCGTAATCAGCCTAGTCTGGGTTGGGTCGGGCCAGTTTTAGGTTAAGTCGAAATTAGGTAATTAGGGTTGACGATGTCGTGCTGTCATCACCTATCATGCTTTCCGAGTCGTCATCCGTCGGATGACGACGCGTCGTCCTCCTTGGACATCATTTCGTCGGTCGTTGGGCATCATCGCCAGTGCTGTGCCCATGTGTTAGACACCCAGGTCATGCCAAGCATGGCACGCGGGCCGAAGAGTCTTGGCTCCGTCATGACAAAACCATGCCGGGCCGCCCGACCTGTTTGATACATCTACCAATATATGATCTTCATTATCACACCTAACTTGATTTATGTATTGAATTTCATAACAATTGATTATCTTTTATATTTTTAGGAGATAAGATTACTTGTTTTACATATCTCAAATGTGAAAATTTATCTATGATGTTTGAAGAGTCTCATCAGAAAACAAATTATTACATAGCTCAATTAGAATATCAATTGGAGCATAATCAAAAATATCAATCACATTCATCATCAATTACATATCATTTTTATGATAAAATAATCTCTAATGTAGAAAATATTATTTTTATTTTAAGAAAATATTTGAGTTTTTTATGATTATTTTTTTTGAAATTGTAATTGAAAATGCTTATTGAGCTAAGTGTATTTTAATTTATTTTTTTTTGTAATAAGATAAGCATTCACATATAGAATTAGTAGTATTAACTTGCAATCAAGTTCTTCTAAAAAGATAATGAGATCAATGATATATCTTTGCAATCTAAATGAGATGATTGTAATTGAAAACTTATTCAAACAAGTCTTTGGTGTTTATTTGACGCCATATGACATATTTTATTATCTATAAATAGTATTTGAGTATATTGCACAAAATTTAGGTGAATGATACGTATACATTTTATATATAATTTTAGAGGTGTTAGGTGAACCTTGTTGGGCTATGACCACTTGAATTTTTGGGGCTCGGTCGGGCCACGTTTTCTTAAGTATCATCACTACTTCCATATGTATATATTTTTTGTAGTTGATATTGGTTAAACTTGAAAATTATGTTGCTAAGTTGAGTTTGTCTAGATCAAATACATTGTGTTTTTTGGTATATTTTTTGATGTGTCTTTTAAGGTGTTTAATATTATCACTATTTTTATATGTATATATTTTTATAATATATAAATTGAGCTGAATCTTTTTGATATTCTTAAAATTTTTATTTTTAATTATCTTAAATTATGTCCATACTACTAATGGTTATTTATTCATATATTTTTTAGGAATAAAGGCTAAGATCGACCTATGTCTGATAGATAAGTTAGTCTCAGTTGTTTTGGTCAGATTGTCATTACCTATGTATAGGGATATTTTATTTTTATAATATTCACTATTTTTATTTTTTTACTTTAATTTTTAGAGAGTTAAGTATGAGAAAAATATTTTATGTTTAATTTGATTAAATTTTTAATACTTACAAAAAAAATAAAAACTTTAAATAAATGTGTATCTTGACCCAATATACGCAGAAGAAATTAAGTTCACAAATCTCAATACGTAATTATCTCGCCAACAAAAAAAAATACTCAACTGTGTCTTGGACTCATGCCAATATGAAAATATTATATTTTATAAATTATAAATTAAAATAATTAATTAAAAAATAATAACTTGTTTCGATTTTGTTATTTTTTTAGTACTGAAAAAAAGTGGTACTGAGTAAGGATATTACAAATATACTCTAAAATATTTAAATTATTAACAATCTATTACAAAAAATTTTAAATGTTAAAAATAAATATTTTTAAAAATTTTTTAAGGGTAGAAATACAATAACCATTCAATTTTTGTCACTTAGTCATTAGAAGAAATTCAATGACTAAGCTTAATACATTTTTTGTTCTTTTAAAATTGTTGGTTACAGATAGGACAATGAGTTGTCATTGTCATATTGGAAATGATGTAAATGCAATATACTACTAAACGGAGGCTCCAATAGAATCTACCATGAATAAGAAAAAATAATAGACTATGATGTAATTCATGGATCATTATTTTTTATAGATTTATAAAAAATTGAGTCATGCTTAAAAAAATAATATCAATATTCACTAATTCTCAATTATTCATAGGGAACAATATTATGTTTTTGAGTATTTTAGTAACTATTAAAGATATTTTATATTGATAAGTGTTACTTAGTCATACCATAAAGAAAATCATTGACAAATTAACTATTTTTAAATATTTTAAGAAGTAAAGTGAATAATTTTTTAATATGATGCAAGATCTAAAAGTCAATGAGAATGACAACAAAAGACATTTGTTTAATGAAATTCTTCACGGTCATTATTTTTTAATGTAAAAATGCTTTGAAATACTTCTACTATAGAGCAATATTCAAGTTTTCTTAATTAAATGTTTGAGCTTACTTATGACAATCTCATATTGTGAGGTGTGTTAATAAATGAAGTATGATATATGATTTGATTATTAGTATATTTTTAGATTTATATTCTAATATTTTTTTATTCTTAATTGTTTTTATGTTTCTTAAATAAATTTATTTTTCTGAAATGGCTAAAAAAGTTGGTCATCATATATTTTAGTGTATCAGATCGAATATATGTTTATTCACATATATTTAGCACATATGATAAGAAGTTTGATGTACTTTCCTCACTAAAAATAAATCATCATACATTTAGTGTTTTAGATTGAATGTATCTTTACTCTCATATTTAATAGTTAGGATAAGAAGGTTAATGTACTTTCCTCACTATTATTTCTCACTTTCTAGTATATATAAAATTGTAATATTAGAAACAAAAATTTTGAACTAGATCAATAATAAATGACTAAATCAAAAATGAATAAAAAATGAGTGGACTATATCCAAACACTTATTGATATATCTTATTGTAGAAGCAATAACATACAATGTACTCAGCTCAACTCAAAAGAAATCTTCTTGAAAGATTTTTAATAATGTAACACAATATCAGTGAATGAAGAAACGAAATCAAAATTAAGTTGTTTTGTAAAATATTTCACAGAAAGAAGACTAATAAGTTTTCTTTGAACAAAGAAACTATGAAATAAATAAGGTGACAAGCTGAATACTACTATTACCAACAATTAAAATATGAGCTGAATTAAATGTATTTGGATAAGAATTATTGGCAAGTTCCATCATTTAAATATGGTAGGTTTTGATTTTGAAACTAATTAGATGTAGTTTCTTTGATTTTCGGGGATATAATATATTGAGATATTAGCCTTTCTCAACCCAAATGCTAAAACCTGAGCCTTGAGCATTTGGTGCTACGTCCATTGTTTGATTTGAAGATGTGAAACTAAAATGGTTTGGACTTGTTTATTATGTTTGCCTCTAATTGTTTAATGTAGAACAACTTGATAATATATGCAATTGTTCTTATTTTTTTTGTATTTAAAAAAACAACTCATTATTTTGAATTTATGATAATGCTATTTCCAGAAGTTCATTTATAAATGTTCCGTTCTATCCTGCAGGAAAAAGAATTGCAGATACAGCGCATTCGTTCAATATTTCACAGGCAATTGTCTATCCCATCACTTAACTTGAAGCTTGTGCTCCTTGCTTACAAGGCTTGGGAGGTGGAACAAGGGACTGTCCTTGATGTTGAAGCAAGTGATGCACATGGGCTTCCTTTTCATGTTGCCTCTGCATATCAGAAGGCCACTGAAATGTTCAATGCGCGTCTTCAATACGAGGAACAGATTCATAAACATTTATCTGATACAGAAAAATTTGAAAATTTCATGGTTGGCCTTATTTTTATGAATAGTAGACTTGTGAATTGTTCATAGCAGCTTAGCCAAACACTTTATGATCTTATTTTAAATCGTTCTAGTCTTTTTAATAATCATTCTTGTATTCTTGTTTTTTTTTTTTGGTGAAAATTTTGATTTTTAAAGTATGAATTGCTTTTTAATAATCCTGTGTTAAGATTATTTTAATTTCTATATAAGTTTTTTTTTTATTTTTTTTTTGTGACAGAAATACTTGGAATTCGAAAAATCTGCTACTGATCCTGTCCGAGTTCAGGTTCTGTACGAACGTGCCATTTCATGCTTTCCCGTATCAAGTGATCTTTGGCTTGACTATACCCACTACATTGACAGGACTTTTAAGGTTCTTTGATTGTGGTAATATCATGCGTTTAAATTTGTGTTTCTTAATCCTGGTAATTCACTCACAGTACACCTTTTCCCAGATGGGCAACATCGTGCAAAATGTTTATTCTAGGGCCTTAAGAAGCTGTCCATGGGTTGGGGCGTTGTGGATTCGATATTTGCTATCACTGGAACGTGGTCATGCTACTGAAAAAGATATTGTTTCTGTAGGCTTCCTCTCTGATTTGGCTTCGAATCATTCAGTGATACTTTAGATTGAGTAAATGAGTGCCTATTATAAAACAAATACTTTAATTAATTTGTTATTATATTGTGATTTTTATTATTTTCTGGTATTATATCTCAACATGATAAAGTTGAAATGTTAGCCTACTACTACTGTTGACAGTATTGTTGCCATTGATGAAAACAAATAATTTTTTCGAGGGGTCAAGAGGTGTAGAAGTCAATGGGCTGCCCCATTTTTTTAGCTTGAATGGCCATTTTGTCGGCTCGACATGCATAAAAAAAGGGGGCATGATATACTGGTTTTCTGGACAATGTGAATGTGATGGGTCGGGTCAGATTGACATCAATATTGGCAAGAGTAGGATGGATATGGGTCCGAGCCCGGACATGAGCACTGAGTGGCTGTTGGGTCGGTGAATGCGGTCAGATTGAGAATTGTCCATGTCCCTAGCACGATTAGGGCATGACTCATATAGAGGTGTCGAATGAGTTGTGATGATCTTGCATGGCTCAAAAGAGGAGGCCAGATAGGGCATGAGCCATGACATAGGTCCTAGGCACAGGCAGTGTGCGACATGTATGATTGGCATGTCGGCCGACCTAACAGGCTCGACATGACACGTGAGGTGTGCTGCATGGTGGTGGGGCTAGGGCTGGGTCTGGATGTTCAACCCATTTGACACACTATTTAGGCTTTATTTCAAGCTTGGGCACGCGCATTGGGTTGAACATATTCGGTTTGAGTGAAGTCTAGGTCATCACCTTGACTCGGGCACAACTTGTACCTAGGCGTGTGTTATGTGGATCATGTTTAGGGGCATCAACATGACTCGGGACCTATATGCGATTGGTCTTCTCCCTTTGGGTCTTGTTGTGATATAGGCTTGGTCTCCTAACCTGTGTGATACATCTATGTGGGCTCATGATTCTCTATAATTTTAGAAAGTACTAAGTTTTTTTTAATGTATTTCTAAATTAATTTTACATTTTTTTGTTTGCTCGAATGACTTGGGTATGATCGTGATTTTTTTAGGCATATAGGAAATGTTTGCGTTGATGTACTTGTATCTTTGACTTGAGTCTAAAATATTTGGGCAGGATTGATCTTGTTGGAAATAAAATATCTTAATGAAAAAAATGTTTAAAATAAAATATAAATATTTCAATACAATTTATATTTAGAAAATCAATGTTATTTCTTGTATTTTGATGATGGAATTAAATGGGGATAACGATATTTATACTAATCATGAATAATTTCATACAACACAGATTATAACGGAATGTGTGACATTGAAGCATCAAATAACTTGATAATTAATGATAATTAATACTTAAAATACTCTAGAAATAGACTTACTTTAAGTTGTGATTTGATCTAAAATCAAGTTCATGATCAAACTCTTTCTTTTAAACATGATATTGTAATTCATAGTAAATTTTTTAAAATTATGAAGTATTATGTTATCAATTATTTAGTAAAATATATGTAACTTAATATTTTGATTTTAGATATTGAATTTGCATATCCTTTCAATTTATATAGTGATCACAAATATCAACATGTTTGTTTTGATCTTGAAATGTTGAATTATCTGCTAAGACACTGGTCGATATAAATTCTGATCGGCTCTTCTTGTGTCAAGTCTATCTCTTTTAATAAATTTCTAAGTTAAATTACATTATAAATAAATCAGATTGTAACAATATATTTTTTTTACAAGTGAGTAATGTGATTATCAATTGTTATTTATTCAACTTCCTTGTGAAAGTATTTCTCTCAATAAGAACATGAACCTGTTAATGCTCTTTTGATTAGTGATGTCTTTATCCCATTCAAATCGTTATATCTAACAAGCTTGTAATAATCTGAAATAGGTCAAATTTGATGATACCTTATAGATAACAATGAATTTTTTTTGCTTCCTTAATATGGGTGGTTGTTGGAAATTTTATTTATTGGCTAATTAATTCGACTATGTGAAGGATATATTATATATTTTTCATCAAACTTTTGAAGAATGTTGAAAATCCACATCTTTATTTTTTTTGTTTGAATAAATTGATTCTATCTCTT
The DNA here is from genome assembly GCA_029783825.1 of Sapria himalayana. Taxonomy (NCBI): domain Eukaryota; kingdom Viridiplantae; phylum Streptophyta; class Magnoliopsida; order Malpighiales; family Rafflesiaceae; genus Sapria; species Sapria himalayana. The sequence goes on along the minus strand of JAREIK010004728.1, from coordinate 1,391,213 downwards.
ATCAGTGTGTTTTTTAGCTCATATTTCTTTTTTTTAACTTCTTCGGCATCTCCTTTATACTGTTTTGTTTTGAAATGAAAATTCTATAATGTTTGTGTACCTTCATTTTCAAGGTAGTAAGTTATGAGCATATCTTTCATCTTGAGTTTCTTGGTTATTTTTTGAATTTATTGAACATACTTTTGATTATTTCTAGTAAGTATCTAATTATGTACAGCAAAGTATTTGATCAAAATATCTTTATCTTTAATCTTGATTATAACTTATTCTTAGGATATTTGTAGAAATTATTTATTTGGAAGTATTCAATTCGACAATTCTATGCTCGGTGTTTGTTTTAACCCGTAAAGATTTTTTATTTTCATTTGTAGCATCATGTCTTATGATCATTTACTATGCAAGTTAATAGTAGCTAAACCTATACTTCTTCAAAAATTCCATTAAAAAATATATACTTTATAACAATTTGATATCTTATTCACTTGTTTTGAGCTGTCAAAGAAACAAACTATCTTACAATTCCAAACCAAGCAAATAAAGCAAATATCTCATCTTTTTCAATTTAAAAAAAATTTTCAACTAGCTTTTGCTTGTGCCTTACAATTTTTCTTATAGTATCTTGTTTTATTTTGTATGCCAATTTGATGCTTATCATCTTTGTATTTTTTGGGAAATAAAACAAGATAACATTCTTATACTTTGTCATCGCTTCTCTCAATTTATTTCTTTTGTATTTTCTTGATAGTTCATTTGTTTATAGTTATCAAATAGACAATATAATATGAATATGAGATATTCTTGTCATTTAAATATCTCATGAAGATTTTGAATGTTTCTTGTTTAGCACGATTCTTATAATTTGACTCTCACTTGAAGATGATATAGTTGATTTTAGAGAAATAGGTTGGACTATTGACTATTGTTATGATTTTTCATTTTGATCTATTTGAGTCGGTTCATCTTTAAATTGAATTATTAATTTGAGATTTAAAATTTTATTTTTCTTCTTTGTCAAATACTACATCTCAGATGATTATGGTTATGTCATGTTATTTATCATGGGATGTGCTGTGCTGGCATGGTTCTAGAAAGTGGCAGCTTAGCATGGTCCATTGACATGTCTTTTGTCCAGATCATGCCAGGTTGTACTAGGTCGTGCCAAGCCAGGTCAGACCTGCTAGGTTAACTTGGGTTGTTCCAGGCTAGATTAGATTAAGTCATGCTAGCCTGGTTTGTTCCAGGTGAATCTTGGTCAAGTTCAAGCTATTCTGTTTAGCCAATCGGACAGAAATTGGTTTTTATATATCTTCATGCTGGTTCATGCCGTGCCACTCCTCTGGTGCCAAGATCTTTCACCTGACATGGCTTGAGGTGTGCTGTGAGCTAGCCACTGCACATCCAATCACGACTATGAATCAGGCCGTGCCGTGCGTGGCATTGTTGAGTTGTGTCATGTGTGGCATTGCTTAGTCGTGTCATGCATGATATTGCCGAGTCGTGTCGTGTCTCGTGTAGTGTCTGGGATGCTCAGCTTAATTTATACTTCTAGATATAAATAATAATGATAACAATATCAAAAGGTCAAAGATTAATTGAGTTATCTTTTAGTCATAGGTTGATCTCTACCTTAGCACTTATCAAACTTAAGAATAGATGGGCATGCATAGTACAAATATATATTAATATAATTAAAAATAAAAATTCTATGAGTCAATGAAGATTCAAATCAATATTTATATTGTAAAAAAATACATATATGTATATAGGTGACAAGCAGGCTAGGTGGGCAGGGCACGCCCCAAGGCACGGCCCGAGACACTGCTTGATTGAGCCGTGTCTGGCTCGACACGACATGGTTCAGATTCATGCTTGGACTCGAGATGTGCCTGCTCAAGGCATAGCTCGTTCTGTACTGGGCAGGGGGTGCTAGGCCTCATGCTAGGCCAGGCATGACCTGGGACTTCCTAGCCTGAAGGCATGGTTCAATAGCACGGGCACTTACCATGCCTCAGAACTTGGACTTGGTTTTGGGCGCAGTCCGGTTAGACCATGCATGATCTGCCCAGATTTAAAAATAATAATATTTTATTCAAAAAAAAAAGATTCTTCCCTGCCTTGTACATGTTGTGGATATATTTTTTCAGAGTGTCTTATCTAATTATTCTCTCATTTTGTTGAGTTGTGAGCGTTACATGCTGTGCCCCTGGGAGCCTTTAATATAGGGTTTGATGAGAGACAATTTAACATGAATTAGAGGATTGATACAAAAAAAAATATATTTTATAATCTAATTGAAGCTAGTCATATAATTTTCAAAACAAATAATACCTCAATTCAGTATACACACTATATGAAAATGAGTTGTATTAACATTTATGTTTACATATGATTGGAAAAAAATATACTAACTATTAGATTTATTCATTGATCTTCAAAAGTTGATACACCATAACATTTATGTTTAGTATAAATAAATATATAAAACTCATCTTTAAGCAACATTAATATTTTTTTTATTTAAAAAATTAATATTTTTGTTTCCATACTCTTACCATAAACTCTTAAATTATTATTAAATGAGATAATATTTATATTAGTAGTAATTATATATTATTTTCTATATTATTTTCTCAACCAATATATTTTATTACTAATGATAAATATATAAAAGATATTTGGTATTAATAGTATTCAACTTTAATATTTTATTACTAATGATAATTCTTATCTATAAGCAATATTAATAGTATTTATTTAGCATCTTAATTCATAATTAACTTATTATTTTATTATCAATGAATTTTTTTAGACAATTTAACTCTTATTATAATTTTAATTTCACTAATATTTATTTGATTTTAGTATGGACTTGTTCAATATAATACATTTAGACATTTGAAGAATTAAAAGAACTAGAGATGCTTTTAGATGTGCGATCACTTTTAGTTATCACTATTTAAGATATAGATTGATATCTTTTTCATTAACAGAAAAAGATATAGAATTAACTGAACTAGAGGTTGAATAGTTTGATTGGCTTGATTTTCTACAGCTGTACGAAAAATTCTAGTTTCTTATCCGAAATGCTTGGAGTGAATTATCAATTTCTGGAGTGAATTTGTGGTTATTTATGATATTTTTTATTATTTTATTAAATTTTTTGATGATTATATTTTGTTTCCATGAATATTTTTTGATCACTTAGATGTTTTTTTTTTTCTTTTAGATTATATTTTATTTTAGATTTTTCAACTTAGAGAGATACTGCACTTTTCACTATGTAGTTTTGGTAGTACGTGATTTATTCATATATGGTTCTTTTTCCAATGAATAATGATTATCTTTTAACATTTAGCCATAATAATTACCATTAAGTAATACTATTAATGATCTAACATAGTAATCTTTGCATACAATCAATCAACCCTAATTTAGCCTAGTTTAAATTAAAAAAAAATCATATTAGGAGGGACACAATACCAGGATCATGTCTCTCAATGTTTCAACTATTTCAATTTCACGAAAATGATCAAACAGATTGAAAAATCAAATTAGATTTGTAATATTGTAAGTCCTAACAAAAAGTGCCTAATACATTATTATAATGTTCAATTTAATGTGTTAACAATGTTTTAAAAAACGTAATCGAGACGTGCCTTGGAGCGTGCTCAAGGGCGAGACATGCGGAAAATACCTTGAGACACATGAAAAAAAAAGGCTATGCACAAGATAGACGTAAGCTTTCTTTCTGTGAAGTGTTTTGAGGCATGTTTTGAATGCGCCTTTCACGTCTCGAAGAAGGAAGCATACGCCTCCGAGGTGTTATTTAAAAAATACAAAAAACTTTTTTTTGTAAAACCAAAATAGTGCTGATCATTTTTTCAGTGCTGCTCATAAATTTTGATGCAGAAGTCGATATTATCTTCATTCTAGGGTTTTTTCGGTACTCCCCAGTCAAAAATTTCTCACGCTGACACTGATTTCGAACTCAAAAATTATGGCAGTCCACTTTACTATTTTTGGCACTGCTTAATAAGTTTATTTTAAATTTTTTATATAGAAAGTTATATATTTATAGCTATATATAATTACATATAGTTATACATAATATATATAGTTGTAAATATAGTTACATATAATTGTATTGAGTTATACTTATATATATTTATCCAGCTTAATATAAATAATTATATGTATTTTTTAACATATAGTTATATATGTTAACTAAATTATAGATATAATATATATAATTATAAATATTTATACATATAGTTACTTAGTTATATATAGTTATACATATACTTATATATATAAATATGAAGATAGTTACATATCAATGTATATAATTATAAATAGTTAAATATGTGATTATGTATAGTATAAAAATTAATTATATATAGATATATAGTTTTGTATATAGTTAATATCTAGTCATATATATAGTCAAGGTATATATAAATAATTCAAATAATTTATAAACAAAGTAGCATCATCCTAAAAAATATATATGAATACTAATATACATTAGTATTTATAATCAATTCGTTAAAATTTTACAAGCTTATTTTTTGATTAATATTTATTAACATTGTATATATTAGTATTTATAATATTTCTTGGTTTTTTTAGATCTAAACCAATTAAATTTTGATTTTAAATTTTAAATTCTTTTTAATCATGTCTTATTATTTTTTAGTCAATTTTATTATTTTATAGAAATGTGAATAACTGAATATTTTTATTAGTATCTTTTTTATAGGATGAGTTCATCTGATTCGAAAAAATCAAGAAATAATTTTGTGTGGAAATATATTATTAAATTTTATAATCAAAGATGTGTGAGAAGGTTGTATAGACGTAATCATCATTTAGCTAGAACTCATCATGATATTTAACCATGCCTCAAAGTTAGTGAAAATATTAGATTGAAACACAAAGAAACATTGATCAATTATAAAGATCAAAAAATAAAAAAAATTAATTACTCTAAGAAATTGGTATGGGTCCAACTTCAATGAATGAGAGTGACTTGTCCAAAATAAAAGGTGTCTTAGGAAGTGAGAATGTGAGTGGGAGTTTGGGAACCTATTTCTAGGAGACTCAGATAAATTTATCATTTCATAAATTAATCAAAGTATTTTGAATACAAGGAAGCAAAAAAAAAAGAAGGAAGTGTGTAGAGAAATTGATATTCAATTATGTATTCAATTATGGACATGGATATGGATTCATAAAGAAAAGATGAATGATATAAGTATAATTATGAAAGATCACAAAAAAGATTGGGAAGCAATATGGATATTTAATTATGTTAGATGGTTAGACAGATAGAAAGAGTGTGTATTATCAATTTTTTGATGAATAGTCCTGCCGATATTTATTTTATGAAATCAATTGGTATTTCTGATATAATAAAAAATAAGAAATTGATGTTCAAATATTTTAATAACGTGGTTGAAAAAATTGAGGAGAATGTTGTGAAGTCATCACTGATAATGCCTTTAATTATGTGAATGATGGGATGAGACTTATGAAAAAAAGGAGAAGATTGATAATGTTCATGATACTACGCTTGTTCGAGCTAGGCAAGCAGTGAAATTCATTTATGGTAATACTTGAATTCTTAGTTTGATGAGAATATTTACAAAAAATTATGAATTTTTTTGTCTATCAATTACACAGTTTGCTACTTTATTTCTTACTTTCCAAAGCATTTATAAATAAAAGTAAGGTCTTATAGTAATGTTTTTCTTAGAAAATTTGGTGTTCAAGCAAATGGGCTAAAAAGAAGAAGATGTGAAAGCTTAAAGTTTAGTGCTGTTCAATTCAAATTTTTGGCTACATGTTACTTTTTTCATTAAGATTATTGTTCCATTAGTTAGTGTTTTAAGAGGTTGATTTAGAGTAAAGTTTAGCCATGATTTATATTTATGAGCTGATGAATTTTATTAAAGAAAAGATTGCATTTATTTGTGGGGGCTGTGGAGAGAAAATATAACCCAATTTGGATAATAAAAAAATACAAGATGAACTTCGCAACTTCATTGATCTTTACATGCAGTAGGTTATATTAATCTTTAATTATGATATGAGGATAAGTTTTCTAATGTTGATGAGGTGAGAAAGAAATTATTTGAATGCATGAATAAGATATTGAATTATCAAGAATGTTTAAAAACTAACATTCAGTTGAATTCATTTCACCAAACAATGAGTAAATTTGGGATTCGTTTTATAATTGATTCTTGAACATTAAGAAGTCTTTAGCCTTACTTGTAGTGCTTCGGGATGTGAAAGAAATTGAAGTATATTTGAATCAGTAATATTTTTATTTTTATAAATTTATATTTATATATTTCTATTTCAATGTTAGAGAATTTTATATTTTAATACATAATTTTTCTTATTTTATTATTTGCAGATACATAAAAAAATAGATTTGAACATCAAATGTTGAATGCTCTAGTATATGTTTGGTACAATACTAGATTGAGAGAATGAAGTTTACAATAAAAACAACATGTTGATCTGATTTTGATAGAGCAGATTGATTCGGATAATGAGTGGATTGCGGAAAAAAAAGAACTCCTCTTTCCCATTGATCTTTGTTGTCTTCGGGATGATAAGTTATTCAATGTTTGCTATTAGAATTGTGTTTTGCGACTCCCGATAACTCAAGTATTATCGGATTAAATATTTTTTTTTATATTTCTATAATAGGAAAATTAATGAAGTATCAAGTAAGTATATATAAATTAAATCATAAATTTGATTAAATCTAATAAAAAAATTTATAATATTTATACCTAATTATTAATTTATATTTTTTATTAGGTATAAGTGGATGTAAATACAAAAAGAAGTAGTTCAATTTGACACCAATTGATGAAAATGAAGATTTAGATAAAATATGAATACATGATAGTGAATATTTTCTTGCTTTTGATACATTATATTAGGATGATGATCCCCTTAAAAAGAGAATTTAAATTAAAGTAATTTATTTTAATTCTTATTTTATGATTTTGTGATAGTTTTTTGTGAACGTAGTAAGCTTGTATATATTTTTTTATAATTTTAATAAATTATTTTATTGTTTTTATTTATGTTTTTTTAATTTATATATAATAAAATATTAATTAATTATATATTGTGATGCTCAAAAAATCTACGCCTTAATGTCTCGAGGTTTACACATCGTCTCATGAACACAAAAGCAACTCACCTTATGTTTTTGCCTTTTAAAAGTTTGATTGTTAAGAAAAGATGAAAAACAAAACTTCAAATATTTGATTATGGTCCGATCACGTGTGATGGCATAACCTCCAACAATGGTGGAAGTCATCCATTATCATCTATCACTTATGTTGATGATTATTTTAATAAATAATTTTGATATTATTTTTAAGATATAAAATGAATAAAATAATATTATAACCTAATTAACATCATAATATGTGAGTACATATATACATATATACATACAAAAAAAAATGGGTTTAAGTACGCTCTTAGAAACTTGAAATATTTATTTTACAATAAAAATAATGAAAACACACGTCTTATTTTTTATAAATTTTGAGAGAAAATTTTGTTTAATGTAAAAGTATTTTCTATCATACACTTGCTTGAGATATTTAAATATCTTATTTTTCATCATGTTATATCTTATTGCAATAGTGAAATAGTTAAATGTGTAATTCTGAATCTAAATTTTAACGAGAAGTTGAAATATACTTATTGTAGATCAACTTAAAATGTTTTAAATAAGCCAATAGAAGAGTCTCAATTTTTTTTTTTACTTTTTAAGCTTATTTGAAGTATCTATGCATTGATTTAAAAAAAAAATGATATGATTTTAAGCTTATTTGAATCTTTCATGCGTTGATATTATTTGAAGCAAGTTATTTTATTTAATTGTTTCAATAATAGTGAACTCTTGTGTTGTGTCTTCACCAAAATGTTTCTTAATGTAGGAATATGTTTTTTCTTTTAATACATATAATCTCGATAATTTTATTTAATTTGGAAGAAATATAAAAAAAATAAATATTTGAGTTACTATAGTAGCATATGTTTATTTTATTTTTATAGTTTTTTTTTTGGAAGCTATTTACATTCTGATTTTAGGTTATTTATTTTCAAAATTTTTGATAATTAATTTTTTGTGAAGATGAAAATAATTAATTATTTGTTCTAATGATTTATTATTTTAAACTTTTTATAAATATATTAATTAAGTGTGCGATGGCATAATATTAATATATTTAATTTTATACAATTTTGAAAGTAAATATGTTTAGACGAGAATAGAATTTTGATGACTAATCTCATGAAAAGTTATTATGTTATATGTATATATTTGAGATCATACTTTGTAGTGATTATAAATATTTTCATTTAAAGGTGGTATGTCTTGGGTGTGAGACTCAATAGATGTAGTCTCTGATTTTTGATGGTAAAAGTGTTAAAATATTAACTTCTCATAGATTCTGTGTTAAAATGGGAGCACTATGCATTGGCTATGATTTTCATATATGTATTAATTAAATTTTCTTTCTTCAATATATTTAGATGTTAAAATATTAGATTTTTTTTTATAATTATATATAGAAAATTGCTTAATATTTAATAGAAATAATGTATTTTAAAATGCTACTGATTTAGGACTAACTATAACTATTATTTAGTACTATTTAGTATTTAATTTCTATTTATAATTAAGTAATAAAACAGACACCACCTAACTTGAGAGATGTTGTTTTAGCTCATTAAGTTTTTTTTTTATTTTTTTTACTTTAGGCGGGCTGTTGTGGGTTCAAAAAAGAGATACATTGCAAATATTTTATTTTATATACAGCCTTTCTTTTTTCTTTGCAAGTTCTTGCAAATTGAAATATCAGTTCTCTGATCGATGACTCTTTACCAATAATAATGAGAGTAATACATATTGATTTCTGTCCTGTTTCTTTAGCATTGTAGAAAATTGATTATTTGACTCGAATTGACATGAGAGAAAACCTTACCCTTTACTTGATCCATTCGTTGAGTTTGAGAGAACATTTAAAAAATGTTCTTGTCTCTTCCAATGGCTATATTGTGATTTACCTGTTGGCTAGCAAGGGTCAAGGTGAAGCCCATAGGTTTCTACACTATTGAATATTGTAGTTCTTCTAATTTTGGCGATACTGTTAGTACTCGTATTTAATTTGTCACATACACACGATGGTGTGTATGTGACAAATTGATTTAAAAAAATAATTATCATTTAAAAAAATGGGTACGAATAGGGTGGGTGAGGGCCAAGTCAACCGCCCTTGTAGTCTTGGATCTTTGGCCCGACACTAGCCTTGCTTCGGGCTGGAACGACCCAAGTCTAGGCACGGTTCTGGACCATGCTATGCCGGGCCAGACACGACTCAGTTGGGCTGTACCTCGTGCCTTGCTCGGTTCTGTGGCTCACTTGACGCCTACATATTATTGTTATTATATGACTTAATTTGTCCTTTACTTTGAGTTAGCTTTTAGTATGAGATAGGCTTAAATTCAAATTCATATGTGATATTAGAGATTTATGAGTCACTCATAGATGTTTAGTATCATGAACTCCATGCTATTGACATCTAATCTTGAGCGTGGGTGGAGGGGATTAAAATATGTCCCACATCATAAACTTTTTGAGTTATGTTGTTAATATATAGTTTAAGTTTTCTTTTCAGTTGAGCTAGATTTTATATATATGTTCGATTGAACCCCAATTTCTAATAGTCATTACTTAGAATGCTTGATTTAACTTAGTGTACAATACATTCATGAATCAATTTGAATGATAGATGAGTATGTTTATCTTTTATCTTTATTCATGTTTATCTACTTATATTAAGATGAATAATTAGACGCATAGTTGTTATATAACATTGCTCCAATTATATTTCTTGGAGTATATATTTGTTTTCTTTATAATATGATTGTTATGAGTCTATTAAAATATTATTTTTAAGAGATTAATATGTTCAGTGCGTGATCTGAGAGATTAATATCTCAATATTCTTATCCTCGAAAATTGGTGATGTTACGTTTAATAAGTTTCTAACCTGAGACTTATCTATCTTGGATAAATGCACATTCTATTATTACTTCAAGATATGATTTCTTTTATGTATATATTTTATAAGTCACTATTAGTCTTACATAATGACTAAAATGCTCTAATGGGTGACCTATTTGTGCAACATGGTAGCCATTAGCCACTAAAAGTTAAGATTGTATTTCTCTGTTTTTTGAGTATTTTGAAAAATTGCGTGCCTACTTTCTATTTTCAATCAAGTATTCCACCTGATTTGTTCTTATGATAGTGTAAACTGGGTTCCAGGTGTTTGAAAAAGCTATTCAATCCACATTGTCAACCCATGAGGAGGTATATATTTAATAGTTTGTTTTCAATTCTTGTTTCTCCGATTTGTTGGCTTTTCTTATAGGCATTTTTTTTTTGCTCAAGTACCTGGAATTATTTCTCACTAGAATAGATGGCTTGAGGAGAAGAATTGTATCTGGTGGCGAAGCCAATGGCATCTTGGATTATTCACTAATAAGAGGCACCCTTCAGGTTTGTTTCAGCATATTGTTCTGTGTTTCTTTATTCTGGTAGCTTTACAGAATTATATTTTATGCTTTTCTTTTTTTTTTGTCAGAAAATTAGTAACCTACATTTATACTTGTTGTATTTTCTGTTTTATTATTGTTTTATTTTTGTAATTTAGCTTGTCGGTTGTCAATATAGCTTATGTAATATTTTTCTCACTTATTTCAACATGGTTTTGGAGATAACTTATTAGCCTAGGATTACAGGTGTCATCACCAGGGAGGGACTTGCCTACAACACTGTATTTAGCTGACACATAGGAATTTGTGCTTGCATTGCCTAAATGCCAGTTGGTTACTATGTGTCACGGAATGTAAGTTTTAATGTTTTGTAATCGTAGGTTAGGAATTGCACTTTTGTGTGCCTAAGTATATTCTTTAAATATATACAATTCACCATAACTTTCTCATCCATTGTACTACTTTTAGCTCTCCTGTCTATCGGCTAGAATTGAAGAATAATTTGAAATTATTGTAGTCGATGTGTTAAGGAGAGTGTTTGTCTATCTATTATTGGTCACTTTAGAGGCATGGTTCGCTATGCAAAATATCTTCGATCATGTAGAAATGTATTTATCATTTAGAATATGAGTGTTCAAGAGTGAATATATCTCTCAATGAGTGAGGGAAGATAGAGAATTTAACTAAATTTTTATCTTTGTCTGGTAGCAAGTTTTACAAATGCATGAAGGTTTATACTATAAGAATACATATTTAATGTAAGTATCAATCATCTACTATGAAGAAATTAATAGTTCAAACTCTTAACATATCTTACACATTTTTGATTGTTATCAATAGGAGGATCATATGTCAAATGTGCTAATTGATTCTGACTCAAAAATTAAATATTTACTAAAGAACTCCATTTAGCATAGATGTGAAAATTCAACTTTTATTAATTGAGATTTGTTCAATTATTTGTATTTTTCTTTCTCGTCATTTTCAAACTCGAAAGATTAGGAATTATCTTTGAAAATAATCAAATTATTCCACATTAATTCACTTATCTTGACTCGACCATTTGAATTTAGTTAAATAGCCAATCAAAAATTACAAAATCAGAATGCATACCAAAGCTCCTTATATATAAAACTTAAAAAAGTATTCAATTTGTCTGAAAAGTTCAATTAGGAGTTTGGTGGCTTATTGAAAAATTTTAAAAACATCTTCAAAGTGATTTCAAATCATTATGGTGGATAATGACGTTGAAACAATTGCGATGGAAGTGATGTATGATGGCAATGAAGTGGATCACCTCTTCTTTGATATAATGTTAAATAAATTAAAAATTACTTTTTATTATTGTATAAATAATCTTAAAAAAAAAAAACTAAGTACATAAGTAAATGTACATAAATTTGAAAAAGGAACACACATTAGATTCTTTTTTATATACTAGAAGAATTCAACATTAGAAAAAATACACATGAACTTTTTGTGAACAATATGCATTTATTATATACTCATTTATTTTGATGTTGTTTGCGATTATATGAATATTAACAAACAAATCTTTTAAGATCTATGAAGTCAAATATATTTGATCGAGAATAATACTAGGATGATTGATTATTTAAAAAATTATTATGTTATATTATATATATGTTAGAAATCATACTATCATGTAATGATAAATTTTTTTATCAAAGAGTAATATGTCTTGGGTTCGAGATAAATTAGATGTAATCTCTCTAATTTTCAAGGATAAAACTTTTGAGGTATTAACCTTTCTTAGACCCCACAATAAAGCGGGAGACTTTTGTACTGAGTATGATCTTTATTAGTTTTGATGTAGTGAGATTTATTTTTTCTCTTTGCCTCTCTTCTACAGGTATTAAAATTCATTGTTTTTTCCTGCCAGACCCCTGATTTCAATGTGTAGGTTTGGTCCGGGCAGGCCTACATACCTGTTTATTTGGGTATGGGCAGGCTGTAGGGGCAACCCTGACCACCACTTATAAAACTGCTGGGGGTTGCCTTCAAGGGCTGTGCTTGTTTGGGGGTAAGCCGACCTCACCTTGTTCCATATGGTCTCCCACACTTGTCTATGCATACTATCATGAAATTCTTTCTGTTGGTTTTGGTTTGAAACTCTTTGTCCCCGCTCAATGGCTTTGAAAACAATGTTCCATATTTGTGGTTGTAATTCATGATGTTATAAGTGGCCTAGCTACAAATCCACATAAAATTCAGACCAGACTGGTACGCGAAAACTAGACTATTGTGTTGGGTCATGTACTGAAAAACATTATTGGGATATTTGTGCCATCCTGATGGATAACTGTAACTTGATCTCACTGATCCAAATTTTCTTTGCGCACTTTTGTGGGAGCTAAATTTATTTTTGTGGACCCTGTGATTATTGGATCAATCCAACAGTTATGTGACCATATGAAACATCCTGTCACTGCAACAACCATTTCAATTGTTGCAATCTCCTCTGCAAATGGTCTTTTTTGACCTTTGTAACCCCTTTAACAAGTGATATTTTGACCATTGCATATACTTGCTCTTAAAATGGTCTTTTTGATTGCTGTAAACATTGTGCAATGGTTATTTCAGTTATTGCATCTCTCTTCCCCTTGCAATAATTGTTTAGACTATTATTTGATGTTGTCTTACAGCTGAGGATATTTACATATGCCTATTTTGTAAGGGTCCTAGTGGGAGACTTTGTGAGGACCCCCTAATAGATCTGATAGCCGTTAGGTCCTCCTTGATGATCTGCTATGTCCTCATTCTTGTATCTCGAAATAGCTTTAAACAATTACCTACGTTGTAATAACTCATCATATAATCTATGCATGATACAAAGGATCTCTTGTCTATGTCTCTACAATGATTGATTCTTACTTTGCCTCTAAAATAATGTTGTATCAGTTATTTTTCTATTGGGGGTTCTCTATCTATCTCTTGCAGACATATATTGAATTGTATTATAAATCTTTGATTTGGAAAAATAATTAAGCTTGCACTAAATTTGACTATACAACCTCGCAAAATTATTAGCGAGGAAGAATAATAGCATAATGCCAAAAAGCTATTCTCTGTCTCACTCTTATTTTCACGTTAACCTCCATTGTGAACACCTTTAAGAATTTCTTAACTAGCTGTGTGAAATGAGTGAGATGAATAGTGATATTGTAATTATAGGTTTAGTTTTATTATGTTATATTTTGTTCGTTGTTATTTTATTGTTCTACAATTTTATTATCTTTGATTTCTACACTAAAAATTTTAGTTAGATATATAATGTTGTATGTTTTTTTATTCTAGGGTGTTACATTAGAACATGAAGTTTGATATATTGTTCCATGCTCGAGAATCATAAATATAACAAAATATTTGTACATAAAATTTAAAAATATATGATTTAATGGCTAAATTATATATAATTAAGAAAATATTATAGAATTTACATTAAATAAAATAAATTATGTCTCCATCATGTGTAATATATATTTTTTAAAACTGTTGTATAATTCAAATGGAATAAGTTTCAATAAATATAATAATGGTATGTTCAATAATAATCTCTAATGTATCTTCTTTACATACAAATCTTACAATCGATAATATCTAAGGATCTAGGGGATATCCTTACAATGAAAGAAAATTGCTAAATATAATCTCGTTGAGCTCCAAACAAAGTCTTACTTTTAGTAGATTGAGAAGGATCTTTGTTGGTTACTATGATACATGCCATACAAATACAACAAGTAGAGAGAGTAATTATACATGAAATAGGTATTTTCTCTTGGATTAATCATCTAGGATTCAGAAGTAAATGTGCCCATGGAGAGGTTGGTGGAACATATAATATGAGTTGTAGTTTTAAGTTTATGTTTTTTTTAATAGTGATATATAAAAATGATGAAATAGATACTTCATCATATGTGAACATAACATCTTATGATGTGCTAGATGGTAGATATAATTTATTTGAAAATTGAGAGTAATATATATTTTTATTATTTGTATTTATTTATATTATTTTCATTTATTTATAAGTAAATATGAGGAGATTTATAATCATGTATCTCATTGGATTAAGTTGAATGGATCAAATGACAAACTACATCAATAATTCTTTGTGATAAATGAATAGTAAATAGATTAATAAATGAATTTTATTGAACAACTAAAAGATTAAATTTGCTATATCAAAGTGAATGTTAAGTAATCAAGAAGAAAAATATTCAAATGATAATTATAACAAAAATGTGGATGATAAGATGAATGTATTATGAATTTTAAATGATAGAATTAGAAATGAAATTATTTGAAAGAAGATTAAAATAATTCTTATAAATAATAAGTTTAGTCAAAATTTTCTAAGATAGTTTTGTCACATCCAATGCAGACCAACTAGCATAATAATTAGGAAGTATGAGATTATTTATTTGGAGAGGACAAGGAACTAGTGATAGATTTATAAGGAGTTGAGGAGAATGGAAAAATGTCTAAAAAATTGAGAGTAATTCTGATATTTATTATATTGATTGGAAAAATAAACTTCATGCAGTCGAATTCAAGTAATTGAGATAATATTTTATTAATGATGATGATGATTTTTATTGTCATATTTATTTTTATATTTTTTTCATATTTAGTTTTTTCAAGGTAAAGAAATAAAATTGTGCTAAGGCTCATTTTGATGTCATGGGTGTATCAAGTGCATGTGTGATACATAAGTATGGCTAATACTTTTTAAAATGATATTTTGTAGAACACTCAAGCTATTAATATTCAAAAAATCACAATAAAAAATAGTATAATAATAATTGTACAAATGGAAGTCCATAACATATTGAGCATCCTGCATATTGAGTACTTTCATCAATAATATAAACAAATGGAAACAAAAAAAAATATATAAATAAAAAAACATAGTCCATAACATATGCTTTCTATGCCGACATAACTGGATATCTTATGTGCTATGATATAAAATGCCCGACATGTCATTTCTCAGCTATATGTTCTTGCGGTACCAAATTCTTAAAATTTACAATTTTTGTTTGCAGTATGCTGCAGATTACTTATCATCACAACTAAAAAACTCAGATAAATTGCTTTGGTTGTATTCTTATTGGGCTCGTCTAGAGCTGAGCTTAGGGAAAGACTTGGCTGCCGCCCGCGGAGCATGGGAAAGTTTTCTTAAGATCAGGTCATTGGCTTTTTTGTTGTTTGGAAAATTTTCTATGTAGGAATTCTATATTTTGTTGTTCATAATGGAACAGCATCATTATATTGGCTGTACAAACCTGTTTACTAAAGTTATGTATACGTGGCCTTATTTTTTTTTGCAGTGGGTCCATTTTAGAAGCCTGGCAGGGTTACATAGCAATGGAAATTCAATTGGGCAACACAAGTGAAGCTAGGTCAATATATAGGAAGTGCTATACTAGAAGATTTGCTGGGACTGGCTCAGAGGTATGATATCCATTATAGTGAGTTTTGGGCTTTCAAACCACTTCTCTTTCTACTTATCATCTTTAAGCAAAGAGTTACTACATCTTAGTTGTGATGCATTGAATAATAGTTAATAAAATTTTATATTCATTTTTTTGATTTATATAATTGCAACATGTATATGATTTGTTCTTGTTATGTATTCAGCATGAATTTATTGTCTTCAATGTGCATCCATATTGTAAGTGTGTTTTAAGTGGTTTTATGAAATATATATTTATGTTTTAAGTGATTTTGGGTTATATTGACCTTAAATCTTTTGAATATCTAGACTTTGTGGTTCATAGGCTTTCAAATTATTAGATTTATCTAATCTATATATTTTTGATATTCTATCTTCCTTAAGATGCTCCCAAGAGTCCTCAAAAAAGAGTGATCCTAATCAATTAGCTGGATACTCTCTCTAATATGTATGCTAATTTTGGTATAAATAATAATGAAATTAAAATTTTTTCTCAAATTGCTTCTACTATTGCATCTTTATTTATATCATGATTTGTAATGAATGTGTCGTGAAATTTAATGATATATTGTGTGTAATTGATTTTTCATAGTTGGATTTTATTAATAAAGATAAGATATTTATCTTGTCAGATATTTTTATTAGTACTTCATTGAATTATTTAAATTTCTTTATGTTTTTTTTCTCCAATCATATTTTATGGGGGTGTTCTGTACATAATTTTTAGTATATAATCTTGTGATTTATACTATAATTTTTTATTTGAATTATTTTTTAATGAATGTTGGTTTATTTTAAATATTTTTATAAGATTAATTTTTTATTATTTTATGTATCGAATAAAAATAAAAGTAATTTCTGATCTAAATAAAATGTAACCCCCTTATAAATCATGAACATTCATCTATAAACATAATAAAATACATGAATTCCTCTTGGGTCTTATTTTCAGTTGGTTTCATATATCTGAGTATATCATATTGATCAATTTCTTACTTCATATTATTGAATGACCCATGTGGCCTTGTCATAGTAAAAAATATATGTCTACTTTCTCTACTATGTTATGAATAATAATGAAATAATAATTTTTTCTTAAATTTCTTCTACTACTGCATCTTTTATTTATATTATGCTTAGTAATAATCATTTCGTGAAATTTAATGATATATTGTGGGTAATTTATTTTTGGCAGTTGAATTCTCTTAATATAGATGAGATATTTGTCTTGTTAGATGTTTTTGTTAGTGTTTCACTTAGTGAAATATAGTGTCAATTAGAATTAGATTGTATGAAAATTTCTATAGATAGACATTCTTATCTGGTTTATGATTTTTTTTATTTGGGGCAAGTATCTTTGACGAGAGTTTAATGTCTTTAATGTGCATTGATTGCCTTTTAAGCATACAAGGTGTGCCCTTAAATAGGGCTAAACACCATTAAATGAGACTATATGCTTTTATTTTGGCTGAATACCCTTGTTAAAGATTTAACAACTTTAAAGGGGACTAGAGATTGCTAATGAGGACCGAATGCCTTAATGATAATGCCCTTAACAGGATCTTAATGCCCTTAACAATTGTTTTTCGTGTGTTTATTATATGGTAACAATTTGGGTTATATCATCCATTCAAAGGTACTTTTGAATCATAGTATATGGTAATTCTTATATTCAATAGATTTTTTGATATGTATTATTACTCCCGTTCCAAAATGATAGTCCAATTCACGTACTTCTATTAAAATAAAGAATCAAATAGCAGGAAAATCTCGTGATTGTATTTTTTGTGAAGATCTTTTCGAGAGTTTTCGATTAGTGTATAATTTGACCATGTTATGTTACATATAGGATCTGCTAATTGATTCTTAAAACCAGTTAAATTAAATATTAATAGTAAACTTCAATGATAAATAACTGGATCTTGGCTTCTTCAATGCCATCTAGTCCATTCAACATCAGCATGCAACTAAGGATATCGATGAGCTCATTGCTGCAGTAGAATATTCTTTTTGGCAGTACTCTTTGGAGAAGCTCAATAATATCTTTTTGATATTTTAAAAGTGCATAGAAGCTATTAATGATAAATAACTGGATCGATGATCCTTCCTGTGACTGTCAGTTGTAACCAGGAAGTCATCAATATAGCAAAACATACTTTATAAATGAATTAAACTATACTTTATCATATTGGGGTATCATTTCGGAACAAATTCTTGTACGATATTGGACTGTCATTTCAGAACGAAGATAGTATGATTTTTTAGCTGACATAATTTACCACCAAGAGATTTCACTTTTATATTTGAGTATAGCATAAAATATCATTTTCTGTAAGAGTATCAACTATATAACTTGTATGTGATAAATAATCTCATATTTAGAATATGTTATTTATATATCAATAAAATCTTTAAGTTTGTTAAGGATTTTTTTTTTAGAATTGTGATTGAAGTTATTTTTTTAGTTGAGTAATTACCAACTCAACATCTCTCATATTTAGAATGTTTTTTACGTATATAATAAACAAGACTATTCTGACATCAAAACTTAGAAAAATAAAGAAAAATACATAACATATGTATATCCCAAAAGAAGTGACTAATTATGCTGACTGCGTACGTTATACTTGGTCTGATAAATATTAGTTAATTAATTATTTATATGATTTTTTGATAAGTAGTAAAAATAATTAGAAGAATGACATCAGACGAGAAGTTACTACTTGGATAAATATGAATATCTACTAGAGTATGACCTAAAAAATTATTATATGCAAGAGTATCAACTATATTACTCGTATGTGGAATAAAATTCAATCATCTAGAGTATGTAATTTATATCCTAATAAAATCTTTAAGTTTGTTAAAGTTTTTTTTTATTTTTGAATTATGATTAAAGTTACTTATTTAGTTGAGTAATTATCAACTCACCATTTCTCATATTCAGAATATTATTTATGTGCATAATAAACAAAATTATTTTGTCATTAACACTTAGAAAAATAAAGAAAGATACTTAACATATGTGTATATCGAAAGAAGTGATTACTATTGAAAATCTCATAAACTTGGCTCTTGGTAATTGTTTGTAAAAATCTCATAAATTAAGTTTTTGATTATTACTTTATGTTAGTGCTTGTTCTAGGCACAATTTTGGCCATGATGGTCTGTCACTTCTATTATCACTTCAACAATTGTTTCTCCTAGTTATGTTTAAGTTGTATGAATAGTCATCTTAACATGATCATTTAGTTTGCATGATTATAACCGAGTAATATTATCATTTATGTGGAGCATTCTCTTCGAGTACATCGATGTATGTAAATCAATTTTTTTTTTTTTTTGCATATAGCACTTAAACCAATTATGCTATATACACTCGAGACAATTGATTGTAATATATACACTAAATAATCTGTATCAACGACCATTCACTTATTAGTCTTGCCTAGCACAGCATGCAGGCCCGTATGAGCCTGAAAAAAAATGTGCTGTGCCTGCCTGGTATGGCCCGTTTGACACATGTAGGTATAACTCATATGTAACATATATTTATCTTTAATTTTGGCAGGATTATTTCTAGTGATCTAACATTATTTCTTGTTATTATTTTTTTTTTGTAAATGACATACACCACAAGGATGGAATTTGGGCAAAACATCATGACTCCATGCTGGAGGCTTCAAAAGAAATCTGGGCCAGTATTTCTATAGAATGAACATAACAAGGCTAGTAGGTGTACACATGGATGATTTAGCCTAAGAGGATCAACTAACATGTTACATAGCCTTTGGTGATGATGCAAGATTTGGGTAGAGACAGGAAGAAGAATTCAGAAGTAGAAGAAAAAAAAAAAAAATCTATTTCAATAATTTCAAAAAACAAAAAATAAAAATTTTAAATACTATTGTTGAGGTAGCCCATATGTCAGGTTCTCTCATTCAAGCTAAATAGAAAATAAACAAAATAAAATTTAAAACAATATTAAATCTATAATGTTACTGCTATCTATGAGATTTTGTTGATATGATACATGTTTGGGATAACTTGAATTTTTTATTTTATAGCTTATAATTTTTTTTTATGATAGTTAAATCCTTAAATACATAATTTTTAACCCAATCTTACATGAGCGGGCATAATATATAAAGCTGACTATTACTTTATCAGAGAGAAGATACAATATTACTTATCATTATGTATACTGTGATAGATATACACTAGTTTAAGGATGTTGTGATAATAATTTAATGTATTTGTATGCCTGTGCATTGATTTTTTGTTATTTGTTTTTTGAGTTTTTTAGGACATGTAAAAGCAAGCCCATAATAAAGTTGAACATTGTTATCATCCCCTGTTGTTTTCTTTTTTGTTGTGATGTAGAGAATTCTTTTTTTTTTAGCCCTGAATAGCACACATAATATATAGCCCTGAATGGTACACATTTTTGTTTACATGGTAGATTACATGATACCTTCCTTTCCTAATTATCAGAATAATTCAGGACATTTGCCATTCTTGGTTGCGCTTTGAAAGGGAGTTTGGTACCCTGGGGGAATATGACCATGCCATGCAGAAGGTACACTGCAGTTGCCTTGGTATTCTTATCTGTTTCTTGAGCTCAATGAATTTATATTTTTGTATAGTTGTTAACTAGTTTTTTTTTTTTGTTATTACATGTTGAAAATAAGTTGCTTCATATGTGTTTGTGTAAGTTGCTTCATTCTACAGAGTTGTACATGCTCCTCACTCACACACACACACACACACATTTTCTCTCTCTTTCTCCATATCTTTAGTGGTGTCAAGTGGGCTTTGCCACATGAAGCACAGCCCGAAATAGCAATGCTAGGCCATGCACGACATGGTCCATAACTATGACTGGACTGTGATCATGCATGGCCATTGCATAGCTCATGTTGTGCTGGGCCAGGTCTAACCATGCCTAGTGCCATACTAGGCATGACACATGTGCATGGCATGATGGCATAGTCCATGCAGGCATGGATTTTATCTGGCCCTGACAAATAATGATAGACATTGTCTTGTTGTTGTCATTAAAGTTTTTAAAAAATCTAAAAAATGAAATTATTTTTTAGTAGTAAAATCTGTTTCTAAAGGCTAATGGAAATAAATTCGACGACTAAAATATTTTAGCCCAATATATGTATATATATAATTTAAAAAATTTAAAAATATAATTTTTTAATATAAAAAAAGTTTTATAAATATGAAATAGAAAATTATTTATATTCACTCAATTTCATTTTCTCCTCTCCTGTGTTAGTTTTTCTCTTCTTTTTTGTTCTGTTGTCTGCTCTGGTGTTAGTTTAGAAAAAGAGTTAGATTGTTATATATAAAGATACGACATGCAGTTAATTTTTATTTATTAGTTTATGTTATAATTTATAAAAAATTAAAATAATAATATTTTTAAAGTTATAATAAATAAAATAAATAAAAAAGGTAAAGAGTGATTTTAATAATAATAATTTGTCTAAATATAAATTACTATGATAATTCGATCAAAAGATCTAAAGTTGAAATTTAGTTCTCTTCAATGACATTGAATAATTTGCTTAAAAAATTTAAAATTAGGTAAATTTTAATAATCTAGATTTACTTTAACATAATTTTAAAAAATTCTAAGGATGTTAAAAAAATTGTCATTATACACACGCAAAGACACACACACACACACACATACACACGTATAAGTACTAATGATACTGGCTACCTTAAAATACATGTTGATTAATGCATCAAAAAATATAACATATTAAATCGCAGACAAATATAACAGATTGATGATTTGTTTGAAATTGAATCAAATTAAATTTTATTAATCTCATATATTTATCACAATAACATTGGGTTTGAGCCAGGAAGACATAATCAATTTGATTATTATTATTATAAGTCTTTTAATTAAATTTGTAGATGATTATATGATAGTTAGTATTATACAAATATATTTCTAATCTACTTATCTTATAATTTTTAGATTTTTTTGTAAGAATGAAATAATAAAATATTATAATTGAAAAAAATAATTAATAATTGATAAATTTATGAAATATAATAGAGTGATATTTATGACGTCTGACATGTAAACTAGTCTCGATAATACATTATTTGTATGTCTTATTGCTCATTATATCGATTCTAAATAGAAATTTTAAAACAAAATTTAGAATTTATTGAGATTCACAATCTTAATGATTACTCAGTCATATATAAAAGTATGTTATTAATTTTAAGGAAATATGATATTCAGAATAAAATTTTCAAAATTATATTGATAATGTATGTTGCTATTATTATGTTTATCAAAACTTTTAGAGATAGACTGTTAGCTGAAAATTATTATATTAGATTTATATGTCATGTAATTAACCTAATAGTACAAGAAGGAATGAAATATATTTTTTTTATTTTAGAAAAAATAAGAAATACATATTAGGTTTCATTGTAGACAACAAAAGCTTAATACTCTATGTTTGTCACTGGGTCAAAAGAAAATTTTTAAACAAATGAGATATTGTTCTAATTATACATGTCTAATATTAAAGTTATGTATTAACTATCAATACGTGGTATTTGACTAGTCAATTATAATAATAAATTTATTATTAATGATTCAGATTTAAATATAATAATTTTATTTTTGAAATTCTTAAAATTTTTATGTAATATGATAAATATGTGTTAATTTATATATATTCCTACTACTTGTATTGTGCTTAGATACATATGTATAATTTATAACATATTTAGTAAATATAGATGATATTTTGTATTTAGTGTCATAATTATTGAGATGAAAATTTAATATTTTAAATATTGATTTTCTTTTCAACTTTTTATTATTTTACTCTTTGTATAGATCATATAGTTCAGATAGAAGTAGAAAATATTTTAATATAAATATTTGTATGCATGAATCAGATAGAAGAATGAGAAAATGTTTTATAGATTTATTAAAATTGGATAACATATTTATATATTATGATATTATAAATAGAAATAGTTGTAAGGAAACTCCAAGTACATTGATATTATTTTTGGTTATTATAACTTTTCTATTTTATTAGCTAGGCACAAACAACACCATGATTCATTAAATATAAGTAAGTTATATTGATATTTATATACTAATTATGATTCCATTATATCATATGATACTAAGAATTTGGATATCTTATCTAAGAATACAATTAATCTACTAACTTTTTTAGTATCTAGTATAATATTAATATATATTTTTTTGCTGCCAATATTTTTTTAATAGATCTAAACAATGATTCGATATCATATAAGTATTTATATTCTTGAAGAACTAGAAAGATTTAAGGTTGAGCATTTAGGATAAAGTAAAAAAGTTACTATCGCATGATAACTCATGGAATATTGAGAATATTGAGTCCACTATTAGTTCTATCTTTAGAATTATACTTGAAGATTATGATTTATATCTACACAACCATTATATAGATACGGACTAATAGTGACTATAAGAGGACTTGGGTATAAAATGCGATGCTTATTTTTTTTATTTTTACTCATGCTTATATACTAAATTTATAA
Source organism: Sapria himalayana (assembly GCA_029783825.1). Lineage (NCBI taxonomy): Eukaryota > Viridiplantae > Streptophyta > Magnoliopsida > Malpighiales > Rafflesiaceae > Sapria > Sapria himalayana. Next base: position 1,367,545 of record JAREIK010004728.1, on the reverse strand, counting down.
TTTTGTGTTATTGAATTATTGATTATTGTTTATATTTTTGAGTTTCTTTTTAATTTCTGTCATTCAAAATTTTAAGTTGTATTATTTTTTTTTCATAGGATATCTTTAGTCGAATGTAACATATATATTTTTTAATTATTAATTTAATTTATTTATATTGCAATGTATTTTTTATTTATTTAAATTTATTTAATTTTTCTAATAAAGTATATAGATAAATTTAATATTTAACAAATTTTATTTGTGCCTTTCATCCGCTCATAACCGGTAAGACCCATTCCGACTCGGAATCAACTATGCACGACCCAGCACACAAGTGCCACTAATCAGGTCGTGCCAGGTTGACCATTAATGAATCCATAACTACAAAACATGACATGAGAATCCATCTCGTGCCATTTCAGCCATGGCACGATGGCCTAATCTGGCCACAAAAAATCAGCTCGTGCCGTGCTGACATGGTGTTTTTTACACCTTTATCTCTCTTTCTCTCTTGTGCCATGCTGAGGTTCGAGTCATGTCACCCCTTTGCATTAGGGACTCATCCAAATTCTCCCCGGGTAGGCTGCCACATTGTACCGTGCCATGCCACATGAATGGGTGGCTTGATTTTTTTTTTTTTTTTGTGTTGTTCTTTGCTACACTAGATCGGGTGTTTAGTGGCCATGCCACATGCTATAGTGGGCTGTTTGACACATTTATCACATCTAAATATCATGGTTTTGATAGTAAATAAAATTTCTAAAAAAATGATAATTATTGTTCAAAGTTTCTGAGATATGATTATAAACATTATTTTAACTTCATGGTCAGAACTAATATATGTTATTAGCATGTATATTCTGCAAATTAGTTTTTATGAAAATATAAGAATTTTTGGATTTTCTTAGAAAGGATGGCTTGCAGAATCACTTGTAGTGACAATTTTTATAGGTAGATATGTAAGTTCTCATGTAGGCAAGATTAGAGTAGTATATAAGAGAGAGAGAGAGAGAGAGGGGGGGGGGGGAGGGTGATAGAGGGGGAGAGAGAGATAGGGAGAGAGGGGGAGGGAGAGAGGGGGAGAGAGAGATAGGGAGAGAGGGGGAGAGAGAGATAGGGAGAGAGGGGGAGAGAGAGATAGAGAGAGATAGAGAGAGATATATATTGATAGAGAAATAGAGAGAGAGAAATATATTGATAGAGAGATAGATAGATCATGAAAACGAAAAATTTTAAGTTTCAAATGATGTAAGAGATACAAATATTATTTTTTATTTCAGAAAAGATACAAATATTATTTTCTTGTTAGGTGATAAGATTTGTTGAGGATAAACACTATGTCCGCTATGTTGAAACTATGGCTCTCTGCTGGTGTGATGGTGACGAAGGGAATGGTCTTTTTTCATAGGTGACTCCTAGACTGGAAGAGTTGTCGCTGTATAGAATGCAAGTGGAGCCGAAGGGTCTTTCTAAAGCCAACCAGGCGAAGCCTAACATTGCCCAAAATGAAGGTGGCGGTAAGAAGAGGAAGGGGGGCTCTTATAACGCAGCCCTTGAACAGTCACCAGCAAAGTGGCTCAAAAAAGCAGCTCAAACACAAGGAGAGCAGAGCGTAGGAGACCATGACGAAGCATGGAACAGAGATGGTGCAGAGGAGGAGGAGGAGGACAATCCCAAGGCCGAAAATGCCGATGGAGCTCACCAACTACAAAAGAAGAACGACCCCAATTCTTCCACAAAAACGAAAACTTACCCAGACCAGTGCACAGTTTTTATATCAAATCTTGATCGCCAGGCAAATGCATATTCTTTTCAACCAAGCGCAGCATCAATATTCCTCCCTCACATTCTATGAGTGAGCCGCTGGCGTCCATTAAAACTTAAACTGTGTTTCTCACGCAAGCCATTCTGCAGGCAAATTATGAAGATTTACGCAAGTTCTTCAGTGCCATTGGCGGAATTGTGGGCATTCGCATACTGTATGACCGGAATAGTGGAAAATCAAGGGTAATCTCTCTTTGCCTCCTACCTTTCCTGCAGCATGCATCTTTGCTTTGTTTGTTGTTGATTGCACTCTTATTGCACTTTTCGTGCCTTTTAGATCACTTGCCAAACTATTTCTGTTTAGCTTTTTATCGATTATTTATTTTTCTTTAATAACTGCATGACTTGTGTTGTCGTGTGTCTGAATTAGGATTGCAGGAGAGAGAAGATAAGAGAAAATTAAAAAAAAAAAACAAAAATTCTTTAATCGTGGTAATTATCTTTAATAAAAACAATATAAACTATATATATATATATATATATATATATATATATATATATATATAGTGTTGTATATAGACATGTGTGGTGAATAAGATGAATGAAAAATGATAAAATAGTTTCGTATGGAGGTGCAAGAGTTAATTTTATCATTGATGATGATAGATACATAGGTGAAGATAATATCAATGTTTCATCATGAATCACAATAGCATGCGAGATTGTCACTGATGATAGATATGATTTAATAGAATTAGTTGATTTTTGTTTTTTTTTTATTTTTTTTTATTTTGTTGTATTGTTTGTTTTTTATTTATCATATGTAATTAGTATATGTGATACTAATCTATGAGTTATAAGATAATTGTATTTTTTTTTTAATATTTTAGACTCAATTTAATTACAATGTATTGATATTTTTTAAATAATAAGGTTTAAATTTAGTTTTGTTTTTCTTATATTTTGTCTATTTTGCTTCTATAGGAGTATCCGACATGTGGCTGTCCCAATTTGAATATATATATATATATATATATATATATGTGTGTGTGTGTGTGTGTGTGATTAATTTTTTTTAAATTATTAAAAATAAAATATTACTCACACACACACACTTACACACACTCACTCACTCTCTCTCTCTCTCTCTCTCTCTCTCCCTCCCTTCCCTATTTCTCTATCTTTGATTTGCTGGAGTCCTTTAGATAATTTGCTACCATATATCTACTAGTTAGTTGTACCATTTATTATTAGATAATTTTTAGATTTTTGAATATTATCAAAGGAGTGACTTATATTAATTGTATGATATGTCAATTAAAATATACCATAATTTGTTTGAGTCATTTAGATATTTGATGACTTTATAGGATTAGTATAATGGTAATTTGGGGTATTTTGGTAATGGTGCACTTTATTATGTTTTTTTTTTCTTTATTTTTTTTTTATTTTAGATTATGCTTTTGATGAGTGTATCAAACATATTGGTTATTCCAATTATTTTTTTTTTCATAATATAATGGCTGCGCTTATGTAATTTTTATTATTCGTATTGAGAGTGATAATACTTATTTGTTATTTTGTAGCTCAGGAATTTAATATTTATTTTTGTTGATGTTTCTTCTAGATGTTTATGTTCGTCCATAATTAAAGAAATATTCTTAATTTTTTTTTTTTTTTGTAAAATTTATTCAAATCATCAAAATTCAGTCTGATTAAAATATTGATAAATAAAAATATTTTGGATTCCTTTTTTTTTTTTAAGTTTTTTTAGGATCATGAAATGATTCACCATGTATTTTGTGTTGGTACCCCCTTATACAATATAATATATTTGATAGATATGAATAAAACGCCTGAGCCAAATAAAAATATTTTTTTTTCAAAAAAAAAAAATAAAAAAAAAACAAATAAATAATAGTTGTCCTTATGTATGATGTGATCGGTGGCTCCTGAGTAAATCACCCAATGCTAGCCACGTTGTACACTTTCATGCACTGGTGTGTGCCACAGCATCATGTGCAATGTCACTGTTACACTGTGCTACACTAAACTACACCACACAGCCCAATTATGATATTCGAAAGCAAGTTTTTATGAAAATAAATAAATTCGAATAGCTTTTATCCCCAACAAGGTCTGTTTATTCTCATAGTAGAAGCAGGCATTGTTGTTTATGTTGTGGTTAATGATGTGAAGGGGCTGGCTTATGTGGACTTTTCGGATGATGAGCGTCTTGCCGCCGCAGTGGCGAAGAACAAGCAGAAATTACTTGGGAAGAAGCTGAGCATTGCACGCTCTGCTCCTAAGAAGGGCAAGAAGGATGAACGCGCGCCACCGCCTCATCAGCATAGCAGCGGTGAGTCAAATTAAGTGGGTTTTTTTTTTTTGTTTTTTTTTTGCCCCAAATCTTTCTTCTATGCATCCAAAATGAAAAAAAAAATGAAAAAAAAAATTATCTTCTGTGCACGCACGCCTAGACTCTGCTGCCAAAGATTCAAAACCAAGAGAGTTAGATGAGTCGGGTGGACATAAGAAGGACGAGAAGGCGATTGAGCTGAAAGAGAGGAAGAACACGTTTGCAGTGCCGAGGAATGTGAAGCCGCTTGGTTGGACTCCAAGAAGCACAGCATTTGTGGAAGAGGGAAACGAGAAGCCCAAGTCCAACGAGGAGTTCAGGAAAATGTTCATGAAGAAAGAACAATGATGAACCGACCATATTGCACAAACTTGTACATTATGTGTGTTTATTTTGCCATCCGTACATTAATGTGTTCAATGAGATGCAACTATTTGGGCTCATCTAAACTAGCCGCCACTTCTTTGTTGACTTCTTTTCCCCCCTTGAATATAAACACAAAATATAAGAAAAATGTTCTTGTCATACTCATTACTAACATATAATGCAAAGCACATGATCTAATTTTTTATAATGATTTTGGAAATGTTTATATCTCAGCAATCTTAAATTTGAGAATTATAGGGGGTATATTTGATGAGTTTCAAACATCTTACTAAAACATGATTGTTATTTTAATATGATACTTGTTGGGGCTTCTTTAAATTGGTTGTTGCCATTTTATCTAGCTTTTTGGTTGAATGTGAATTTTTTTGTGATGGTTTGCACATATTTATATTAAATGCCATGTATAAGGGTAATTTTGACCAATAATGATTAAGGGTACTTTCAAAAAATCATGATCAAGTGTACCCTGTGCAATTCATGATCAAGAGTATTTTGGACCAATCATGATTAAGGGTATTTTTGACCAATCATGATAAGGGTATTTTTGACCAATCATGATTAAGGGCATTTTTGACCAATCATGATAAGGGTATTTTCGACCAGTTATGATCACGGGCATTTTTGACCAATCATGGTTAAGCGTACATTGAACAAATCTTGATTAAGGGTATTTTTTACCAATCATGATTAAAGGTAATACTCAAATCCTACCTCCACAATTGTATTAGGAACTAACAAAAGAAGTGTAGCTTTTACATGTAACAAAAATAATGGTGATTTTGGTTCAAACATGTCTTATAATCATTCTACCGTAAATTCTCAAAAAAAAAAAAAAAAAAAAAAAAAGGTGCTTAACGACCACATGAGATGCAAAGGGTGAAAAAGGAAGGAAAAAAAAATACATTGGGTTTTATGGTTAAATTAAAACCATAAAACACTGGATTTTCTGTCTTCGAGTTGGCGCAATGAATTTACAGGTGAGGCATATACATGCAGTTATTGATGTACACACATCCTCAAGGTTGCCTTCCAATAACATCTCCAAAAAATAGTGTGTGGAAAATTAGCATCACAAAGACAACTAGGGGAAGGGGGGTAAGTTGGGAGCTCAAAGCATCGGCAGCAGAAAGATAGTGGGAGCCTACATAATGCACCACTCCAGTTTGTTCATCCTGCACTTCGATGGATGAAGAACCTGAAAGCAAGCCATACCAAACCAGATTAAGCCATACCAAACCAGATTAAGCCATACCACACATACCAATACACCAAATCTTATATGAACTGCAATATTAAATATATTTGAGAGAGAATAATACCAATATTACTAATAAGCCTATGTTGCTTGCATATATAAGAGGTTATATGTTACTGTGCTAGTACCTTCATGAAAATGCAGTTACCTTGAGTTCTAGACTGAACAAACATAGTTTAGCTGATTTTTTGAGGATATTAACTGCTCTCAGACCTCATGCTGAAGTTGGGGCCTTGTGCATTAAATACAACCTCCATGTAAGTGTGTGGGTGTGTGTGCGCGAGTGTATATGCATGTATATATGTGTATATGTGTTTAATCACATAAATATTAATACACCAAATCTTAAAGAACTTCAAAATTAAATATATTTGAGAGAGGTTAATACTATACTTACTGATTACCTAAAAAATACAGTTTGCCTTGCGTTCGTGACTCGATAGTTATAATTTCTCTGATTTTTTGAGGATAAAACTATCAAGATGTTAACTACACTCATATCTCGTGCTGAAGTGGGCGCCTTGTGCATTGAATACAACTTTCATGTATGTGCGAGTGTGTGTATCTGTGCATATGTGTTCAATTACATAAATATTAATACACCAAATCTTATAAGAATTTCAAAATTAAATATATTTGAAAAAAAATAATACTATGATTACTGGTTTCCTAAAAAATTATGTTGTTTGCATATATATAAGAGATCACATGTTATTGCGATAGTGTCTTCGTAAAAAAACAATTTGCCTTAAGTTCGAGATAAATCTATCAAGATATTAACTACACTCATTCCTCGTGCTGAAGTGGGCGCCTTGTGCATTAAATACAACCTCCACGTGTGTGTGTGTGTATCTGTGTGAGTGTGTGTGTGTCATATGGGAATCTTATGTACTAGTTATAGATATGAACACAGAGACACTATTCAAAATAACTCTTTTTCATTTGAATTTTTCACAAAATAACTTAAAATAACTTAATTTGAGTTGAAAGAATAAAAAAATATAAAAAAATAATTTAATTTGAGTTTATGTTTACAGCTTCAACTCAGCAATTATAGTTCAATACTGTAGCTCTTGAAATGATATATTAAACGGGCTCAAAAATATGATAACTAGCAGGACATGCACACAGAGAGGCATAGAACGAAAAAAACAGGAATCATAGTTCCACTCACAGTTGTACTCAATCCAGCCAATGCCTTCATATTGAAGATCATATAGCACCAGCTTATTTGAAAGCACCAGATCTGCACAAGACAATGAAAGCAAGAAGAGACAACTAGCTATCTTAAGCCAAAACACAAGAGATGGAAAACAAAGTGCTGGGCTTGAAGCAGTAAAAACTAATAATATTTCAACAATAACATCAAACAGTAATACTCATCATCATCATCAGCTAAATCCCATCCCAAAAACTTGGGATTGACTGTATGAATCATATTTTGTCAACCTAATTTGTTAGGAGAATAAAATTCTCTCTTAAACCTCTTAGTTGTTTGATCCTTGTTTACAACCTCAATGTTGTTCCTCCTGCTAGACTAGACTAGACTTGCCTGTAATTCATTTTTTTCTCCTTTCACCCGAATAGTTTAACACTTGCTAATCACTCCAAGTCCAACATGAGGCATACATTGAATATGACCAAACTGCCTCGCACGGTTCTCACTTATCTCATCATCTATACGAGTTATTCTAATTTTTTTCCTAAAAATTTTATTTATAATTTCATCTTTTATTGTCTCACCACATATTTATCTTATATTCAGCAGCTCTATTATCCTAGAGATGTCAAATGGATCGAGTGGCTCGAGCATGGTTGAACTGTGCTACGTCCGGCACAGCATGATTTGGAATCATGCCTAATCCTAGACCGTGTTGCTCCTAGGCATAGCTCATACAGTGCTGGGTCAGAGCAAGCCATGCCTCATGTTGGGCTACGCTCGACCCGCATGTCTGGCACAGTGGCACGGTCCACCAGCACTGGGACACCAAACCAGCTACGGCTGGGTCACAAGTCATGGGTCAAGTCTTGACGAGACAATTTTTTTAAAATAAAATCCAGCCACATAAGCCAAATTTTGCTTATATGGTTGATTACAATTGGAGTCTTGTATGGAAACAACGTATTTAAAATAAAAAAAAATATATAAAATTTAAGAATGGTTTCAAAAATATACTCAAACTAGTGAGTGTCAATACTCATTGTTGTGAAAGGCGGTCATTGTCATGCTGCTGATTTTTTAAAATCAGAGTCCAAATTTGTGAATGTTGGCTATTGAAAATACTGCGAAGATCCCATTATGCCCCACGCCCCTCTACCCTCGCCCGTGTGCCCTCACCTCTCGCCCCTCTCTTCCCACCCCTCTCCCCCCGCCCATCCCCAAGAGCTCCTTCTTGGAGCTCCGCAGAGCTCCAGTGAGCTCCAAAGAGTTCGACATGGAGCTCAATGAGCTCTGTTGAGCTCCAATGAGCTCGAAGTGGAGCTTGACGAAGCTCCATCATGGAGCTCCACGAAGCTCCTAGAGACGGGCGGGGGGAGAGTAGTGGAAAGAGAGGGGCGAGAGGTGAAGACAAACGGGCGAGGACAGACGAGCGAGGATAAAGGGGCGTAATGGAATCTCCACAGTATTTTTAATTGCCAGAATTTATAACGCCAGCCTTAAATTTTAGATTTTTTATTTTAAAATATTATTTTCATACAAAACTCTTACAATTAGCTGTACATATAAGCCAACCACACATTACATTTTTAACCACCAAGCTTCCAAAAGGGGCAGTGATCGGCCGTGACTGTCATTATCCATGTTGGCCCGATGCGATCCGACATGGCCATGCACTATGCGACCAATAATGTTGTGGCGGGCCGGCCGGCTAGTTCCCATGTCGTGCTAGGCACAGCACAGGAATCATACTGTGCCATGTTCAGCACGGCACAGGAATCATACTGTGCCATGTTCAGCACGGCACAAGAATCATACTGTGCCATGTTCAGCACGGAACGATAGCACGACCTGTTTGAAACTTATATTATCCTTAATATATGTATATATCACTTCTTTATCATCAAACTTTCACTCAAACACATACTCAAAAAATAGAAAAAGGATCTAGACACCTATAACGAACATATTTGTTACTTAATCTATTCATCAGAAAAAGAACATGAATTAGTACGATGACAAATGTCTTCGTCTAAAAATGATAGGTTTTAAGTTTGAGACTAATAAAATACAAATCTTTCTAATTTTGAGATTAAGATTATCGAGATATAAATTTCTCCAAGATCTTGATTATGATTAATTCAGTATGATCAAGCTTAGCTAGATCATAATATAGGAAATGTTATTTATTAATGAGAAGTTCAAAATGGTCTTGATCTTTTGGGAATGATCAAGCTTCTTAATAGTCAATCAGCCAGTTCAAAAATAAAACACATCAAATTAAACAAAATTGTTAGTAGTACCTCCTAAAAGAGTGATGTTCCAGCCATCCCTTGACTGTAAGCCACTGTTTTGCCAACCAATACACCACAGATCATTCTGCAAGAGAAAACAATTAATGGATAAGATTGGTAAAAAACTTTACATGTGCCATGTTTGTATTCACAAACTTGATAAATTTATATGCGTAAGAAATGGTTACATAGTACATACATATAGTGTAAAAATAGGCCTTAGCCGTAAGATTTTCTATTTTAAAATTTATTAAAAATTTTTGACACTACAAACTTATCTTCTTTATATACGCACTCATATCTTGCATTACACAAGTATATGTACAACATAAGTAGTATATTTAACCAATATAAAGAACATTTGTTTTTTGATTACATGATCACTGAGATAAAAAAAATATTTAAAATATTAGATGATTATTATACCTCAATACCATTTAAATGCCACGTTATATACTATGGTTAGGATAAAATAAATAGAAAATATTATTAAATACATATGTATTAGTATTAACCAATTATAAGAACTAGAAACAAAAATTTATGAATAATTAAAAAACTTATTTAAATATTATGAAAATAAATATTATTATTATAATAAGCCTCCAAATATAAAGATTGATACCTTATTCAAAGATAAATGATTGAGTGATATGTCAAATAAATATGAGCTATCGAAATACTTAGAATCATCATGCCAACCACTATAAAAACCATCATTGTTTGTCACTGTTGGTGTTGAGTTATATATCATGGAATTAAAACCATCACACATGCGACACACTAAATAATTACCAAAAAACATACATTGTATAAATATATAGGTTTATGTCTCAATAATATGAAAAACATATCATCACCACCAACAAAAATATGGATACACTATCATCATCACCACAAAACATGGCCTACTAGGGTTTAGAACATGGTGAAGATTCGAAAAGGAAAAAAAAAAGGGAGAACAAAGAAAAAAGAATAAAATAGAGATGAAAATCAAATCTAATATACAAGGCTCTCCCTTCAACTCATAATCTAAATGAGATCAATATCTCGATAACCTTCTAAAAAATAAAAAAATTATGTCTACTCGAAATTGAGATATGCCACTGTTAGACAAAAATATTTATTATCACATTAAGATATAACCTTCAACATATACATCAATATAAAAATGTCAAGTAGGTTGGGAGGTAGAGGTGTCAAATGGGCCGGCCCGGCACGGCACGGTTAGTATATAGGCGGGCACGCCTTGGCCATACAGGCCAGGAGGCACGGCCGGGCAGGCAGGAGCCACAACGCGGGACCGGGTCAACCGGGGTCCGTGAGACCTCACGGGCTAATGGCAGATTAGAATTTTTTTTTTATTGTAAATTTTTTGATTAAGTAACCGTATAGAATATTAGTAATAATTAAAAAATATAATTTTTTGTAAAAATTATAAAATTTAATATTAAATAAAGCAAACAAATATTAGAAAAAATTTTTTTTATCAAATTCAATTAAGTTTAGCTTTTTTTATTATTATAATTTATTAATTATATATTAAAATTTAAAGTTATTAATTTTTAAAATAAAATTTAAATCGTAAAATAATAAATAAATACATTAAGTTAGTAAAAATTAAAATTAAAAAAAATTAAACTACACAAATGAAAAATTACCAATCATGCTTTTAAAACCAATAGTCCGAACAAAACAAGTATAAGTTTCAACACAACGTATGGTACAAAGTACAAACAAAGTGTATAAATAAAATAAATAAAAAAACATCGAAAAAAGAGAGCAGATGAGCATCAATCGTCAAGCGGCATATCATGAGAATCATCAGCCGCAACATCAAGATCAGTATCATATGGATCATCATCATCGGCAATCAGCTCCTCCACCATCGTAGTGGATGTGGATGCGACTGCAGTGTCTGTCACAGTCCCAGCTTCAGCACGATCACTGATGCTAAATCTCGATTCCTCCCAATCCTTCAAACATGTCAAGGCCTCAACCATATCTGGACGTAATCTCGATCTCCTATCCGAAATCACGTTCACTGCAACAGAAAAAACAGACTCCGATGCTACGCTCGACACCGGAGGAGTCAGTAGATCCCGTGTCATCCTAGATAGCACGGGATAGGTGGGCTCATATGATTTCCACCACTGTAATAAATCAAGATTCTTATTATCAAAAGGTGATAGGATTGAGCAGTAATCGGTATCTAAGTACCGAGACAGCTCGCTCCTATGTGATGGTCCACCCCTACGTTTCCCCCTCGCTAGGTTAATGGAATAATCGTCATCTCCGAACAAGGTATCAGTGTCTGTAATCACAGTATCACCACCACCACCACCACCATACCTAGTATCGTAGTATGTGAACAGGTCTGTCAACTTCTCGTAAATGAACCCTTCAGGTGGCTCTTCCAGGTTCATGCACGAGGAAATGAAAGTCAGGGTGTTTTCAACCCCTTCCACCTTAGCCCTAGGGTCCATGCATGCTGCAAGGCAATAAAGAGATAGAATGGTGGACCAGTACTTCAGGTACTTGGTCTCCATCTCTGCAACCATATGGCTAAGCATCGGGTCCGCTCGATACTTCCTAAACATGCTACTAATGTTGCATATGCAACGGAGTGCAATGCAAGTGGTGGGCGTATAAACCGACGAACACATGTTCGCCGTGTCATAAAATATATTCAGGAATTTCATAAATGAAATTCCTGAAGCCCAGTCAGTGTCGTCAATAATAAGTTCGCCACTTTTACTATTGACGTAGTCGGATATCACGTGTTCGTATCCAACACATGATTCCAACATCAGGTACGTGTAATTCCAACGATGTCTCACATCTGATTGAAATTTTTTCTTCTTAAAATTCGCAGACAAACAGAGATTACCAAACTCTTGTAGTCTGCAAGGAGTGCGAATATACTTGAGTGCATTGCGTATATTTTCCAACGCGGGGGAACAGACCTTCATACCCGCTTGAACTATCAGGTTAATAACATGACACATGCATCTGACATGAAATATCTCTCCTAATGGTGCGTCTCTAATATTCCTAACAAACATATTGATCGCTACTCCATTATTAGCAGCATTATCGAAAGTGACACTAAAAATTTTATTTTGAATTTTATATTCCCTAAATATTTTCATCATACACTCAAAAATGGTTGGGTCATCATGAGGATGAAAAATCTCAGTGAATCCTAATATTTTTTTATTGATTGTCCAGTTAGAATCTACATAATGACTCGTGAGACATGCATAAGAAGAATTATCGTGACATGTCCATATATCGGACGTCACGGACACCACTCCACTAAATGCCAAAAATTCCTTAATTATTTTTTGTTTTTCTAACTTATATATCTTTAGTATGTCACTCCTAGATGTGGACCTAGGAATCCTACGATAGGATGACTGAAAATAAGTCTGCATGATGCGCACTACCCTCGGATCTTCCGAAAATCTGATCGGAAGTCCGATCAATGTGATGAGCCTGGCCATGCCGTCCCTACCCAACTCGCTGGAGTATACGAATGGAGTAAACTTTGAGACTGAACTCGATCCAGTCTCAAAAAATGTAGTGCCAAGTTGGGTTTGCCTAGGATATAAGGGTCCATATTTTTTGGAGCATATTTCAGCATGCCTCTTGAGGTGCCTAGTCCCACATGTACTCTTGCATGTTAAAAGTCTCATACAATATTTGTACTGTGCTATTTCAAGTTCCTCACCCCTAACATTTACTTGTGTTATGATTTTAAAATATGTCCAAACTACAGAAGTCCTCCTAGTTTTTTGTTTTTTAGAACTTTGGGTTGAAACAACAGGAGAAACCAAAGTTTCAGGAGCCACAGACGTCTGTGTAACACTAACATTTTCATTTTCCAAATTTAAATAAGTGTCAGGTGTATTTGTCATTTTTTATTTTTCGTAAGTTTTCTAGAGAGAGAAGCTTTAGAGAGAGAAAGTACAAAAAAACGTAAAATATATTACCCGATAAAAGCAATGAGGTCAGTCACGTGCAAGGTACACCGCAGGAAGCTCTGATGTTCAAAACTCAAGTTGAGTTTCACGAAAATCCAAGCCGAAATCAAAATCACGAGGCCCGAGAGAGAGATGCACGGTTTATGTAAGAGAGAGAAAGTATTGAGAGGTTTTATGTTTTTGAAAAACATAAATGTTATAGGGAGGGGGGTAGAATTTATAAGCTAAAGAATGTTTTTTTTTATAAAAAAAGATATTTTTTTATTATTTTTTTGAATTTTTTTAAGATTTTTAAGGGGCAGAATCACGAGGACCGTTGGATTCTGCCCCCTAGCCGTTGGAGGTGAATCTAAGGGCTGAAAATCGGTGAAGTTTGAATTTTTTTTTTTTTTGCAGTTGGAATTGCTCGGATCGGTTCTATACTTCTATGGGCGTCGGGTATCGATAGAAAAGACTGGGGTCGGGTCTGATTGGACCCGACCCGCGGTCTTTTTACCGGGGGGGGCCAAGGGATGGCCGGACGGGTCACGACTCACGCCACGCCACACGTGACACGCCGCCAGTGCCACGCGTGCCTGCGTGAACCGGCACTGTTTGGACCCGTGCCGGCGTGGCGTGCCAAGGCACGGCACGGGATGTTCTTAACCCGGGCACGGCATGGGCCCGGGCACGGTTTAAGAACGTGCCGGCCCGGCCCAGGCACGGCCGAACCGTGCCGGCCCGGCCCGGCACTTTTGACACCTCTATTGGGAGGCATGAGCACGACATGAGGCATAGCCCGAAAAACCATGCCAGCCCCGGCATTACATGATCCACAACCATGCATGGACCATTGTCATGCTGGCCCATTGAACAATTTGTGTCATACTAGGCCGGATCTTATCATGCTAGCCAGTGGAACTTGTGTCATACTCAGCCGGATCCCGTCGTGCTACACACATAGGCACAATATGGGCACGAGCTCTAGACTAAATTTTAAAAAATCAATCATGCAACCTAAATAATGGCATGCTCCACCAGCAAGTCTTTTTTTGGTCATTGGAGTCCACCCTGTGGCCCTATAAATACAACAACAAAACAATACTTGTCGGTCATGTCATGGACAAAATTATAATTATATGAGTCATCACATTACTTCTAATGGCTCTTAGGCAGAAATTTAATAGCTGTCACATTTCTGTAATATTTTTTATTGAAAAAAAATACTTTTCATTCAAAATTTTTTTTATTATTTTAAGGATTTTTTTAAATTAATTATTAGTTGTAATTTTCACTTAACAAATCAGAGTACTGCTAGTATCCTAATATTTCATTATAAGCAACATCTAAACATAAAAATACGAGATACAAATAAAGCATCAAAATTATCCGATGGACAATAAAAAATAAGATACACATTACAGTCTCTTAGTACATGGTTCAACAATACTTTATAATACTCACCACTTATTGAACTTTACAAGTGTGCTTTAGACTATTTTTTTTATTAACATAGATTAGGAGAGCAATATTTTATGTTAATTATATAAATTAATGATATTCTAATTATAAAAAATGATCAAATAAAAATATTACAACAATAATATTTTTGCAAACTAAACTTTAAAACGAATAATTTAAAATATTTTAGATATTTTATGAGCATTAAGATTGCATAATTAAATAATTTTTTTAAGAGAAAATTTAATTGATAGATTTTATCTAATTTTGATATAATGGAATGTTCACTAATCAACTCACTATGTCATCCTAGAATAAACATGTCCATGTTTATTAGCTCTCCAATCAACTCTTTCAAATATAAAAATCATAGGAAACAAAAATAATTTTAATAGTAATCAGATCAAACATCAATTAAGTTAATATAGTTATTTATTTTTTAAATTCTCATAGAGACTCATTTATTTTTATTTCATAATTCTCAAGTATTGAAAAAAAGTTCATTAAACAAGATTTCATTTTAAGACCAATGACATAGCTGTATAGAGGCATACTCAAATTTCAATTGGACTCCCGTGAATACAAGGATAAAATATATTACAAGATTTTATGATTTTATTTAAGACAACCTTGTCTATTGAAAAAATAAATAATTAACTATTATTTCTAAATCAAATGAAAAGAAGTAGTACAAAATTATTACATTAATTACTCGTAAACTCTAATATATCAATTACATTTTGTAAGAACCGAGTCCACTAGTTCAAAGACTAATGATAATCTACTATGATATTCATACAATTTGACACTTTACGATCAATCTAATATTTCATATGTGAATAAAATATAATAAGATTGATAATAATTTCATATAAAGGATAATTAAAAACAAATCAATAATTATTGATTATGTGTCTACCAATAAGTAGATTATAAACATCTTTACAAAGATACATCGGGGAATTACATATGTTTTTATTCTTTTCCAAGTTGGGTGTTTCAGTTTGTGATATGTACACACCAACTTGAAAAAAAATATTAAGATTAAATATAGTTTGTTAGTTTATTTTTTTTATATATTTTTTGTTTGCAATGTATGGAAGTAACAACTTGTAGATTACTTGACCATAGCACAAGAATGTATATTTTTTATTTTTTAAAATTAATTAAAATCAATTTATTTTTTTCTTTTTACCCTCTTCTCTCTCTATATTCTCCCTCTCCCATTGTCAAATCCTAAGATTCCAAAACTAAACAAAGCTAATTGATAAAAAAAAAGTTGGTAATAGTTATGGTAAATATCAATAATGTTGGTCAAAATGATTGTTAGGCCAATTGAGATGATCTATTGTTACTATACTATTAATACTATGTTAAAATATTATATATTAATATTTTAAAAAAATATATTAATACATACATACATACATAATGGTATAGCTGAATATAAAAAAATTGAACAAAATTAATTATAACATCATATAATTTGAGCATCTTGATATAAAAATAAAGAAAGATATGGAGATAATAAGTTATGCCCATTATATAATGCTCTTGCTTAACACAAGATTTTAAAGAGATTAATATCTTAATAATCTTAACTCTAAAAATAAGAAAAACTGAGATTAATGAGTCATGAACCTGAGACTTACCGTGCTTAAATTAAAACAATTATCATCGTACTAAAACATACTCTCTAATTCATTCATATAACACAAAAACTTTTCCGGTGATCATTCGTCCTTTTATTATCTCATCCTACTATTATTCTTTCTCAAATATTTTTAACTTGGAATTTCTAATAAAATACAATACGATAATATTTATATAATCACAATTACACAGAAAAAAACATAGTAATAAAAAATTAAATTATTTATTACATGGTAATAAAATTGATAATTTTTTTTTATTTACAACTCTCTTATCATAAAATCATTTGCCAGAATAACCTTTTATTATCAATAATCAATAATTTCAAAAAAAAAAATTGAAATTAAATATACTTACAAATTGAAACAAATAATCATGTGGATAAACGCTCAAATATATAGAATCTTGAAAATGAAAGGTTACATTTGGAAATCCATCATCAATGCTGCACAAAAAACACAAGTCAAGAAATATGTAGTCAAGCTTATTTTTGAAATCAATATATCCATATCATGAGAATCAGAGTTAATATTATATTATTTATTTTTTTTCTAGAAATTAAAGGCAACTTTTGTTGAAGAAGATGAAAATTTAGTTTTTTTTTATTAATTTCAGTAACCACCTAGTAATCTCAATAGAATATGCACAAGACAAATTTATGTGCAATTTCTCTTGCAGTTCATCAACAATAAAGTTTGCAATTTTTTTCACATATTTTACATACTCCTGAATAACATTACAATTCTAACTTTTTTTAGAAAACTTATAAGATGAGTGATTTTTGATTTTCAGGATGCCTTATAGAAGAATGAACGATACAACTTTTTATGCTTTTTCATTCACTCTCATTGATATTAGTATTCATATGCTATTGAGATTGTTATTCATTTATATTGAATTTTGTTTACTGTACTTTATTTCAATCATTTATTTAATAACTTAATGATATTGTTATAATTTATATTTTAAATTATATTTATTTTATTTTTCTATCTTTGCAATTTATGGATAAGAACACCTAATATGGGTTGCCCAAATCCAAGTGTCATGGTAATAATGGAGGTTTTCCATTTGTATATTCCACGCATTTTTTTTATTTAGTGTGCTATTTTTTGTTTATTTATTTTTTACATGACATGAAAGTTAGAATTAGCCAACCTTAGAGAGCAGACAACAGACACACAGCTGACACACAAAAGCAGCAAATCAAATGCACAACAGGCGCACGGCTGGCTCACATCAAGTGCGATATTTTCAGATATGAGGTAGAGAATACAACAATCTTAATAGAGACAAACTAATTAACAGAGTCATCAGTGAATTCTCACATAGTTCCCCCATTATGATAGTTATGATAGATGAGTACACAAAACTTATCTCTAACAAAAAATAAATATTTATCATCCTCTAAGTACTAAAACTCCAGCATCTCATATTTTAACTTCACAATACTAAGTTATAAACCTTAATGTTAAATATATCATCCTCTAAGTCAACATTCATATTATAAATAATTATTTTGTATTCATTATTTTTTATTTATATGTTATGAATGTTATAAAAGTTATCTTTTCTTTTATTAATATTATTGTGCATGATCAGAGAACTTTGAGAAAGGCTCTATTTTGGATTGAACATTAAGGTCTATATATTTTTTCTTCTATGATAATACATCCAAATATATATTGGGATGTAGTTAATATATTACTTATTCATTCTTAAATTGGCCACTCCACTCTAGCTAAGTTGAGAATGTTAGATCATAATGTTAAATATATTTCTATACTAAAAAAATGAATATATCAATTAAAAAAATATACTTAATCTTCTTATTTGACCTAGTAGTATTGTGTAAGAAAAGACTGATTTGATATTATACACTAAAAATTAAAAGAATTTAGTAGAGATAAGACATATGATTAATTTTAATTTTTTATCAATTTTATTCATATTTTTACATCTTATTGGTTATTTCTTTTTTGTTTTAAAATGTTTTTTTTATTTTTCAATTTTTTCAGAAAAAATATAAAAATTATTAAGAATAATAATATATTATAATACATATATAATTGCTTCATTACTTATTATATTTATCACAAAATAATACATTAAATTTCTTTTACTAGCAAATACTCATAGAATAAACTATAAAAATAAAAAATACATATTTAATTAAGACGGCTCAAATATCTCTTTTTGTAAAAATATACTTAATTAATTTTGAAAAAATATCGTATTACCTACTATCTATTCATCATTTAAATATATTCTTCTAATTTTTCTTACTTTGTTCTTTTTTAGATTTTGTATGTTAGAAATAGATTATTCAATTTATCTTATAAAATATTTTAATACACTTATTTTATTTAATATCTCTCTACATAACATGACAAGATGACACCTAAAGTAAAAGTATGTTTTCTTAGTTATTACACTACTCATAAATGGTACAAATGTTCTTCGTCAAATATTAATAGAATATTAATTAGTATTGATGTTATATTTGGATCTATTATCCTTTCTTACTCCTTAATAATACATCTTGGGCCTCTTAAAAAAGAAAATTAACTATTAATTTTATCTAAACTTGATTCACATTATAATGACACTCCTAAGAAATTATTATATATATTATTAAGTAAGAAATAAATAAATTCTTGATAGAATGAGATTTTAATGAAAATGAAACCTCTCTCTAATCAAATATATTTGGCAGCTCTCGAGTTTATTCTAGACTCAGCTCAAGAAAATTGTTAAGAAAGAGACATGACCACTAAGACTTAGAGTTTATTCTATAAGTATGAGACATATGAAACATATTCAAAGCGAATGTGAGACTCCTAATAAGTTAGTTTATCATGTAGCCAATACTTGTTATTTTTATTTTTGATTGTTTTCTACAAAAAATAGAAAGTTGAACTCAACGCTCTATTTAACAAGTATTATTATTAAGTATATTCATTCCTCTAGTTCATTTATATCTTTTATTACTTCTTTTAATAATATTAGAATCATTAAATCTCATTCTAAAATATTATCTTATCCAAAATTGTGTCGATTTACTCTAGCATAGTTATTAAAGGCAAGTCTCATGCATACCTAAAGTTCAGATGCTAACAAACCCAGGAAAAAATTTCTTGATTTGCCTTGCCTCATGTAATCAAGTAATCATCAATCTAATTTCTCCATTCTTTAACCTCTTTTCACAAATATTTGGTTATGCATTGGTTGTAAAGAATATATTCCAAATAAATATATAAAAAACCTAATAGGATTTACCCATCCAAATCAAACAGGAGTTATAGGCAAATTATTATTTTGAGACAACGAGTTAGGGTAATTCTAAAGTTTAGCATTTTGTTGCAAAGAGATTAAGTGCACAATATTTGAAAATTTTCTCCTTCTTGAAATTGAGGTAAATTATTCAAATAGTATTATTCTTTCATATTAAAGATGTCATGAATATTCACTTTATATTTGAAATTTCAGATTATGCATCAATAATCACATCTTGATTTGTTTACGTAATTTACTTCTATTATATATGAATTTGTTGACTCTGATATATATATATATATATACCATTTTCAACTTATTTTTGTTATGATGAATTAAAGTAGATTGTTCAATATAATTTTTATCAACTATATCAATATTTTACAAATACCCTAACGACTAATAAAAAAAAATGTTACATACCTTTTCGAGTACTCAAAACAAGTATAACCATCCTTTACAGTTTGAACTCTCAGATCAGGTTGCTGAGAGATGATCTAATAACATACAAATATCACGACAGATTTGGAATTTTAAAATGAAAACCCATAAAAGATAAGAATATATAATTTATTTGGATAACATACATCATGTATCAATGGCTCGTAGATCATTTCTGGAAGATATGCCAAAGTTGTACCGCTATCAATTATTGTCAGAATTCCACTTGCAGAAAGATTTGTTGCTATATGAAGGAACTTCTCGGCGACTTGAATTGCAGTCATATTGACTGTGTAATGGGGCCTAGATAAAAACACCAACTGCTTGAAATTTTCAATATGTAAAAATCGATGAAAATGCATCAAAAATAATCTAATTACCAATTATTTAATGAGTTAGTTGGCTGAAAAGAAATATGAATAACTGTGTGCACAAAAGAATTGTGAATGTGATACTAAAAAAGACAACTATCTTGTATTAACTTCTACGAATACACTTATAGAAAAGTACAACACACTTGAAGCACCAAAAATTTGCACGAATCCAGCATACAAATACAACATTAAAGCATGATGCATCGATATAGTTAGGCATCGACATAGTTAATGTGTATGACATTTTTTTTCTTACGTAAAAAGTAACTATGTTCTGACATTTTTTTTCTTCTGGATTTTTTATGCATGAATAGTGAACCAAACGAATGACTTCTCTAGGATTAAAAAGAATAAATGATATACTTTTAGGGTATTATAAGAAAAACAAATCCCTAAAGGTGTTTGATTATCATTAATTCATTGATTATATATTCTTAGAGTATTATAATTAAACATGCCATTTAAGAAAAAATACATGAATTTTCTATCTAACATGTCAAGAGGATATTATAATAAAATTATTAAATTTGATTCAGACAAATATTTAGAGACATCGTAAGAAGAGAGCACATCATGATCTAAATTATTTTATTAGCTTTGTTAATAATTACATTAAATGCATATAATTATCTGTGTTTAAAGAAAGACACAAATTTTATATATTTTTATAAAATTTTATGAAATTTAATTAAATAATAAAAATAATAATATGTCAATATACATGATTTTTAATCTTATGAAGAATATTTCATTTATTATAAGTTATACATCATGCTACTGGATTAACTCTAACAAAATTTTTTGTGTTCATCTATTTTTTTTGATTTGTTTTATTATTATAATAGTCATCTTTTTCGGCGGAGGAATAGCATTGTTTACAAACTATATACTACCATTTATCCTCTTATAATATTTTCTTAAAAGTTACAACAAATAAAAATTACAGCAAGTATATAACATAATATTTAAACATCATTACTTGTGCGGCTCCCTTTGTTGTTATATATTTTGTGTGATCCTTTTGACGCCAGACCTTCTGTTTGGTTATTTATGCTTAATCCCTCCACACGCCTCTCATTATGCATCTCTGACCCTTTGCTCCAACCTAGCCGCTTGAAGCCTTTGTTTAGGGACTCATCCTACCTTTTCAGAACATACTCTATCCTAGACTTACCGACCTATGTTAATTTTTTAGTCTTGTGCTTATTCAAGAAAAATATTTCATACTTGTTTCCATATGTATTGCTAGCTCCAGCTGAGACGCTCAAACTTCTACGAATTTTTATTCTCACCACCTCAATATAGACATTTGGATCATAAATCTAGGTGTCAAAAATTATGCTACTAGTGATCGCACCTTTTAAATTTTTTTTGTGAAGTCGGGGGCCTTTGATTTTCTTGTCGCTAATGACACTGTTATATGATCCAGTGGCATGACAATATCAATATTGATCTTTTTTTATATACATTCTCTTTGTATTCAAATTTCATCAAAATTTAATTTTGATTTATTTATTTAATAAATAACTAAGTTATGACATTACTTTTTTTTCTTAAATTTTTGTACATAAACATCAAATCAAGCAGATAACTTTATAGAAAATTAAATGATATATTTTATTTATTTTTCTACACCCAAACAAGCCCCTCTAAGCACTTGGCTATCATTGTTCCACTAATTATGCACTCTTAGATTTGATATACTAAAAATTTATATTTGACGTGTTGGGAGAGACTAATTATTTCAATGTGACTCATTCAAATAATTTATTATTTTTATTAATTATTATATTAAATATATATAATTATTGGTGTTTAAAGAAATATTCAAATTTTATATATTTCTATAAAATTTTATTTAAAAGGATACATATGTAGTTTAATTGTGATATAAAATATTATGAAATTATAATAATTTGAAATAAACTTGATAATATTCTTATTCTTTTAAAGAATATGGAATAATTCAACAAACATCATATATAACCACATGAGCATATAATTGAATAGTTAAAAAAAATTTACATTTGATTGAGACCACTAGGAAATTTATATACATATAAGTATACCCAAACATTTTTTTAATTGAAATGTCCCTTATCAACTAAATGTCTTATATCCTCTCATATTATATATCATATCAACTTTTGTATATAGAAAAAAAAGTTTCACCCTTTACCCAAGATTTTTGGTAGAGGTGTCACGATCCCCTTGCCTAGTGACCTTTGACCAGGCACAAGTCGATCATGGGTCATGGGTCACACTTCATCAAGTAACTACCCAATCGGAATAGGTTTTTTTTAATCAACCATGTAAGCCAGATTTGGCTTAAATGATATGCCCGTTGCGTGAAAAAGCAATGGACATTGACAATGATAGGCATGACATGTCATTGTCGGTAATGTAAAAAAAGAATTTAAAAAAATATATAAGACTATATATTTATTTCCAATGACTATACCTCATAAATCCGATGGTTGTCATAATTCTAGCACTAAAATAAATAAAAAATTTTAAAAAAAATAAAAAAATAAGTTTTAATTATTGCCTAATCATTATAAATAGAAATTATGAAATCTAAAAATTTCTATTTAAAATTTTTTCTCCTCATATCTTTTCTCCTCTATGCTCTCTCCTACTCTGAAATAGTGAAATTTCATTATTTTTTTACAAAATTTTTTATTATTTTAATATTTAATTTATCCATATGATAAACAGCATATAACTTGCACATTATAACTGAAAATTTTAGTTAAACATTGAGATTAAAAGTAGTGCAGTATAGAGTAAAGAATGATATTTTACAACAAAATAATTCTAATATATATTTTTATTTTTATTTTTTGAGTTTTTATTTTTAATTAATCTTATCTATTAAATAAAAATATTTAAAAAATTGAGAAATTGTGAATATAATGATGATGAATTTAAAATTGACGTAGATATAAATAATAATGGTAATACTATCGAAAGGTCCGATACCAAAACTATGTTTTCTCCATTTAACTTGACTCAAATCCATTTGTCAACTATTAAAAAAAAATTAGACTAACTTTAATTGTATGAATGTATTTAAAAATAATAAAATATAAAAATTCTGAGTATGTCAAAGAATAATCATTACAATATATATATTATTAAAAGATATATACAAGTAAGAGTGTATGTGACATTAACTATCTTAAAAAATATGACGATCAATGCATCAAAAAATATAGTGCATTAGATACAAGACAAATCTAACTGAGCAATGGAGTAATTCAAATTGGGTCTAGTTTAGGTTCATCTTAATTGACTCCTTTTATATATCACAATAATTTTGAAAGAGATTATGATTATGGCTAAACTGATTATGATTATAGGTCTTCCGATTAAATTTTTAGAGAATACTAAGATAGTCAATATTATACAAACCAACTTTCAATCTATTTATCATAAAATTTTTATGTCCATAAATCTGAATGACATAACAAAATATTATAAGTTAAAAAATAATTAATAAAAAACAAATTTAAAAAATTTTGTTGAATTATATTTGTGACGTCTAATATATGAACTAGTTGTAATGATGAATCATTTACATATTGCATCGTACATTATGTAGACTTAAAATAAAAACTTAATATAAAAATTTTAAATTTTTCTGAGATTCTTTATCTTCATGATGACTCGACCATATATAAGTGTATGATTCGAATCTTTGAAGAATATAAAATTTAAAATAAAATATTTAGTATAACTTTTAATAATATATTTAATAATAAAACAGCTATTAATATATTTATTATGACTATTAGAGATCAGCCATTATATGAGATATTTTAAGTTAGGTACATGTATTACGTAATTAAACTGATAGTATAAGTGAGAATAAAAATCATTTCTCCTACATAAGAAAAAATAAAAAATTCACAAAAATACCTTGAAATGCCCTACATACAATAAAAGTTTATTAGTTTTTATTTGTCCGCAAGCCTAGAAAATTTTCAAATGGATATGACATAACATTTGAATTTCACCTATTTTATGTTAAAATTATGTATTAGCTACTAATACATGATATCTAACTATATTAATAATAAGAATGCCAAAAATATTATTAATAATTAATACTAGAATAAAAAAATTTCTTTTATTAAATTCTTGAAAATTTTCTATTACATGACAAACACGTGCTTGTCTGTATATACTTCAACTCCTTGCATTGCACTTCAATGCATATATAATATTTTAGTATATTTAGTAAATATAGAGGTCATCTTATATTTAGTGTCATGACTATTAAAATAAAAATCAAATATTTGAAATACTAGTCTTATATTCCAACTATGTATTATTAGTTGTATGGTAGTTAGAAGTGTATAAAATATTTTGATATACATATCCACATGCATAAATTAGGAATACCAACTTGAATGATTCATTCACAAAAAAATTAATTAACTTGTTTATAATTATGATACTAAGTATGATAATTGAAGTTAGATTTTGAGTACAAATATGAACATATTCAAAGATACTTAGATACGAACAATAATT
This sequence comes from Sapria himalayana, assembly GCA_029783825.1. Classification (NCBI taxonomy): domain Eukaryota; kingdom Viridiplantae; phylum Streptophyta; class Magnoliopsida; order Malpighiales; family Rafflesiaceae; genus Sapria; species Sapria himalayana. The sequence continues at coordinate 1,342,636 of JAREIK010004728.1, read as the reverse complement.
TTTTCATTCAGTTAGCAAATGACAAGCGATAAAATGATCAATCGAATACGAATGAGTTGGTTTGATACTTAGATACTGATTACTATTTTATCCCATCATATAATAATTATAAAAATTTAGATATATAGTTATGATGATAATTATATAAATCTATCTATCTCATACTATTTTAGATGACAATGATCAACTAACTCCTCTGATATCTAACAAAATATCAGTCTGATTTTTCTATGATAGCCAAAATTATTCTACATATAAGATTGAAATTACGACCAGATATCATAGAGACCCTTGCATACAAAAATGATTAGGAAGATTCAAGATTTGATATTCAAAATAAGAAACAAGAGATTATAGCAAATGATAATTCATGGGATATAAAAATTAAGATATTGGAGGCACTAGCAATACTTCAAACACATTCATGATGATGATGATTTGTATCGACATCCGCACTGATATACCATAAATACCAATTGATGATTATTGATTCGAGTGATAGTGATAATGTACTAATACTAGTTTATTTTTACTATTTTGTTATTTTATTATAATGTATATACTATTGATGTATTGGATTGTACTTAATATCATTTTTATTTTTACTATTTTTTTATTTCATTATGATTTATGCTGCTCGTTCATTATACTATGCTTTTGTTTTATTATTGAAATGAAATGAAAATTTTCAACTTTTTATTTGAGCCATAACAAACACGATATCAAGTTATGATCACGATACTCGGATGCAGATTCCGAAAGTAGAATGCCATTGCTAAGATATTATATTTTTTTATTTATTTTGAATTTACATAATTTTTTTAAGTTTAATATTTTTATTTTAATAATTAATGGAATAACAATTAACAATTAACAAAATAAATATTTAAACAATTTTATATTTTATTCAAGTTTAAAATTTTAACCTAAAAGACCAAAACCCAGCAAAAAAATAATTTGGTTCATGCTGGCATGAACCCGCCTAAACTGGCACGAACCACACCTAGCAAGCCCTACACGGCCCAGCATTTTGTGGGCTAACTGTGTAGTGTTAGGCCATTATTTTGGTTGTCGTGTTGTGCCCGGCAGCAGCGTGGCATGGTGGTATGATCTTGCTGACATAGAACAGCCCATTTGACACCTCTATTCACACTTTGCTCCTCTCCTATGTATAGCACCCTATGAAAAGTGTCACTACTCTTCTCAAAACTAGTCATATTATTTATATCAGGTATAGAACATATGAGCAAGGTCAATCATTAATACTCTTCAAGTACTAACAATTGCACAAAAAAAATAAGTCTATTATTATAATGTCTGAAGTTATATTTTCTTTGATCAAGTCCTTAAAGACATCTTCAAAAAATATGATATCAATACTCATTTTATAACTATTCTAATCTTTGATGAATAATATTTATATTTTTTTATTATATTAGAATATCCAATAAAAACATATATAATGATGCATACTATCATGAATACCAACGCATAATATGGCCTATCAAGCTAGCATGAGATATGGCCTATAAAAATAATTTCTCCTAGGACATTACTTCTCCCCTAAAATATCTAAGTACACTACTATAAAATAAAAGATTCATAGACATTTCAACTAGATATTAATTATTCCTCTTAACTATCTTATTATGTACAAAAATATCATCACATGATAAATTATGAACCATATAATTATAGATGAATTAACATAAGACCTAAAAAATATTACTTGATGTATATTGTTTATTGATGAGAAATTGTTGATTGATAAAATAAAAACATTAAGTAGAAAACTAAAAATTTAGAAGATTATATCTGAGTCTAAGAAGTTTACGATTAATCATAAAAAGATGGAGAATTTTGAATATAAGTTTTAATTAAGTTAAAAGTAATAATAATATAATAATCAAAATAAAAAAAAATAAAAAATATCAAATATCAATCATTTCAAATATATGAACTCTATATTAAGAAAAAATGAAGAGATTGAAAAAAATGTATCACATTAGATTGAAAAGAATATATCTCATAAGATTGAAAAGAATATATCTCATAAGATTGAAAAGAATATATCTCATAAGATTGAAATTGCACACACCAAATGAAGAGCTATATTAATTCTTTGTGCTAAATTAGTATCAAATAGATTAAAAAATTACAAAATACTTATAAAACCAGTCACATTATATGAAAGTGAATACTGAACAATTAAAAAATAACAAATTTAAAGAATGAGCATAGCAATCATAGAGAAAGGAATGGTAAGATACAAGTGTGCTAAGATTAGAAAAAATAAAATCAAAAATAAAATTATTGAAAATAAAATTAAAATAACTCCTATAAATAATAAGACATAAAATTGTTTGATGTGGATTGGTCACGTCCAAAACAGATCTCCTAGTAACCAATTATAAAGCGTGAAACTATTCAAATGTAGAAAAAAAAATATTTAGAGATAAGCCCAAGAGAAATTATAACTTATAAACAAGAATTTAATAATTAAAAGATTGAGAATTAATATAATTTTTAATAGATTTAATTAAAAAAACAAGATCAATAGAGACAATCTCAAATAGTTATAATGTAGTCTTACTTGGACCTCCAACTAGAAGACAAAGTCACTCATTAATTATATTTAAACTTATTAGTTCACATTACAATGACACTCTCATTGAGTCATCATATCAACGGGTACAAAATAAATTATTACTAGAAAAGGTGATAATTCCATAGAAAGGAAATCTCTCTCATGAGTCATGTTGAGTTGGTAGTTCCAAAGTCTACAGAGTCACAACTCATGATGAGTTGGCAACAAGTAGATTTGACTACCTAAAACTTCAAGTTTAATATAAGAGAAAAGGATATCCGCAATTAATTCAAAGAATTTAAAAAGTCTCCTACAAAACTAGATGAGTGTTCTGATCTTAATATTTTGATTATTCTCAATCATATTCATGTTTTGTTCCTTCAATTATCTCTTTTGTTTCTTTTTTTGGCATTACCGTGATACTAAGTCACTTTCTCTTTAAAATAATATGATGCTTAAAAAAAATAAATATTTTTTACTCTAATAGAACTTATGAATTAGTACCTCAACCTATTGAATGATCTATTATTAAATCCAATTCAATGTTCATGGTAAAGATAGATCCACATGAAAAGATAAATCATCAAAAGACAAGATTGATTACTATATAATTTACAGAAATATTTGAAATGAAATATTATGATATCTCATTTATATTAACCAAGATGACCTTAGAGTAGATACTTATATCAATGACTTCTTGTGGATATATAACATATCAATTAGATATAAAAAATATTTTTTTTCATAATGATATTGAAGAGGAGATGTGTGTGGAACAATCACCTCTTTTATAAGTGGTAATAAAAGAGTCAAATTCAATTGGTATACTATAGAAGGCATTATACAACTTGAAGCAATCGCCTAAAACTTAGTTTGCAAGATTTTCAAGCATGATCACTTTATTTTAATTGCACAAGTATATTACAAATTACTCATTGTTTTATTAGAGATATTCAAATGGTAAGATTATTTTGCTGATAGAATATATAGATGATATATTTATTAGAGATTGCTTACAAGAGAAAAATCAGTGTGTTATCACTAAAAAACATGCAATTGATACTCTCATAGAAGTTTGATTTTTATGTTATGTTCCAATAAATACTCATATCAAGTCATATATTGATCTCTTGTCTGATTAGATATAGACTTTTTTGTTGACTCAACTATATATAAGAAAATCATATGAAAAATTAATTATCTAACTATCATCTGACTAAATAAAATATATGCAATCATCATAATTAATTATTTCATAGATTTTTCTCAATAAGTTTATTTAGATATAGCACTAAGCATACTTGTATGTAAAGAAATTTTTAACGTCTTAGTATTTATTTCAATGATCACGAACATCTCTAGCTGGGCAATTTCTCAGATTCTAGTTGAGCACCAATTTGTAAAGAAAAAAGATTTATTATTTTATATTATACTTTTCTTTAAGTCAATTTTAGCTCGTGGAAAAATAAATTAGAAACAATAATTTTAAGATCTAGTATATAAATAAGATTGAAGGCAATGACAACAATCACATATGAGTTACTTTAGATAAGAAACCTTATGGAGAAGATTGATTATCTATTTAATTTTCATACTATATTTTAATATGATAGTCAAACAATGAGACATGAAACATCTAATCAAATATTCTACGAGGAGACAAATCATATAAAGATGAATTATATATTTTTTTAGAAAATAATTAAAGATACGATTGTTACTACCACTTATATTCCAATATCTGACCAGCCAACAATTATATTCATGAAAAGCTAAAAAATATCTCAACTTACTTCCCTCTCTTTCAAGTTTGACATACTAAATATGTATGTATCAGCTTAATTGCAATGTTACGATTGTTTATTAATTTTAGTTGTTGGTGATAAAAGCATCCAACTCAATTTGTGGGTTGCTTCTATAGGTTTTATTTATCTATATATACATATACTTTATTGTTCATTTGTTATGAGAATGAAAGTGTTATATTCCAACAAATATTATTATGATATTGATTATTGATGTTTTTCTCTACAAAAAATATTATGTAAAAATTATTACGACAATCATGTCTTATGATTCAAAATGTCAAGTTGCTAGAATATATGAAAGTTACAAGATAGTCATAACAGAGATACACGTGCTAAGATAAATATATAAGAAAACTAATAATGATAAAATTAAAAAAGAAAAAATTAGAAATTATCTAAGTATCACACCTATTGAAAATAAAATTAGAGAGAGACAACTTATATAATTTGCATATGTTAAAAGAAGACCACACAATTCAAATTAAAAAATATTTATATTGAAAAGTTATTAAGATATATAAGTAATACACCATTAACATTTTAAATAAAAATAGTTTTAAAAAATATGTATGAGTTAAAATTTTGTATAATAATATATATGATGATCATATTGCTTGAAAAACTAAAATTCATATAATCAACCTTATTATAATGAGAAAAAAAATGATGATCATGACAATAATAATACTGTCAATTATGGTGCACAAGCATTCAATGATATAAAGAGGGCACAAACTAGAAAGCAAGGTTTATCTTCTCTTCCTTGAATGAAAAGCAAAGTTGAAATTCAAATAAGAATAGAAACAAACATTCAATGTGCAACAAAACAAAAAAGCAAACAGTAACAAATAAACCATGTAAGAATTTGCAGCAAGTCACATACTGGCCAAAAATTAGTGGTGTTGTGTTGACTTTTGGTTGCACAACATGCCCCATTGCAAAAATACCACCACCATTTTTACTATCTAGGCAGTGAGCAAACATCTGCTTCACCTTTCCAGTTGCAGCCAACTGTGAAATCATGGATGTATTTGATTTTCCAAAACCAAGAATCCCATCAAGTGCCATTTCTTTTGAAGAATCCACGTACCCTAATTGTTTAACTCCACACCTACACAAACAGCCACAGGCAAGAATTATCAATAAGATTATATAAATAGATAACAAACAACTATATAAATGGAAACAAATTTAGTAAAAAAAATATGGTATGAAGATCTACCCACTCATAGAACACGGTTCCCAATCTAAGAGTAAATGTCATGTGAATGCTATCACACAACCAAAGATATACATACATACATACATATGCATACATACATACATACATATATATATATATATATCAACACGCATGGGCACAAATATTCATTATAAAATACATAATACTCTCAGCAACTAATTTTATATGTGTGAGAAATTAATGAATCGCTTAACATTGCATGAGCAACCTAAAAATAACTAACCCAAATATTGCACTTCCATTTCCTGATGCAGTTTCAAGATCTCCAGAAACTTTGTCATACTGCACCAAATCTTCAACAAAATACCCCATAACCAGACTACCATCTCTATATACCTCAAAATATGGGCACGACATATTGGCAGTGCAACCACGAATTGAGCCACTGTTAACCGAATAGCAGAACTCATCATTGCAAGGAACCAATTTTCCAGTGGCAGATTCCTTTATGTCGTACAGGGAAAGATCAATCTGTGGCAATAAGGAGAGAATCACTATTGAAACATGCATGACTGTCATAAAAAAACATACTTGAATCAAATGGGCTTACACCAAGGGCACTTCTTTTGGGGCAATCCTTGCATTGAATGCAATTAACCCACATAATGTCGCTGCCAGTATCCACATGAACATAATAGTTCTTTGAAGGCGTTCCAATTCCAATCTTTGCATAATAAAGCCTAGCCCAAAAAAGTAGAAAACAACAACTAGAAAATTAAGTAAATAACAACACAACTAAAAATCTATAAGCACAATGGACTTATGAAGATGTTTAAGAGAACACAAATATTTTTTTTTTTTCTTTTTACTTTTGTTGTATATGAGGAATGCATGCTAACTGCTAAGATTGGAATATTCATGTACATTCAATTTTTTCATGTTTCATATATGTCTTGCAATATGCTCGAATATTCATGTGTATGAACAGTACTCATAGTGTAAGAGCATAGTTATTAAAACCTTACAAGTTACAATGCACAATAGTTATGATTTTAAGAGATAGAAGACAACAAAACAACAACACAACAGAATAATATATATATCCAATCCACAATCCCCAACATGAGAGAATCAAAAAACGAGAAAACAGAAATCCAGAAATATCATGGTTCACCAGTCGCTCAGTACGACTAGCTACATCCACCAGAAAATACTTATGCGTTACAGATTAAATCAAAATTATCTTATAGTATGTGCAGCACAGAGACAATCATAATAAATCACGCAGATAGAGAGAAAAGACGATGAGCAGTTCCAGATTCGAAAAAATAGCTACCCAAAAATAAAATACAAAAATATTTATAATAAAAAAAAACTCTCAGTTCAATTAACCGGAGTGGGTTGGATTATGGGACTGGTCAGGCTCTGTTCCAAAAATTTTGGCCCGCTGAACGGACAGTGGGACCTCGGTTATTGTGCTACTGCTGCATTCCCGGCCTCTTAATATTTCCTTTCCGGTACGTATATAAAAATATTAAAATAGAAATATTTGATTATACAAACAGATTATCAAAAATAAATTATATATATCTCAGAAATAGTATCCCCAATACAATATATTTCTTATGAAAATTAACATGCAATGGAATTAATATCTATTTTTAAAATATATATTACAATATATATGATACACGAAATAATACGTAATATTATAATTGAATGATACATACATCCTCGACTATTTTTTATAATTTAAAAAAACAAATTAACTTTTTGTTGAAAGAATTTATTATGTTAATTGTTAAAATATACTAAAAAATAAAAATTTAAGTAGGAAAAAAAATAAGTAAACTAATCTTATACAAAAAATTAGATTTTTATTATCAATTGTTATTATTCATAGGAAATGAAGGTATACCCACACGAGTCTAGATGATCTGATAGCTTATGAGTCTACCAGAATTCATGGCTCATGATGAGTCATAAACTAGGAGAATTGACTACTTAAGATATAGAATGTATACTATGAGAAACTAGAAATTGAGATGGACATCATATTTAGAGCAGAGGAGAACCTCCCAAAAGGTCAAATAATTTAAAAATCAATCCTTCGAATTCTAAAATTCTAATCATTCTTTTAAAAAAAATAAAGTTATACTCATTATCATATTTAACATGTATTATCATACTCGTATCTTCTCATTTCTTTTACCCATAGTATTACTTCCCTTGAGTGTAATAGGATACTCAAAACTCTTTCTGAGATATTATCTCATCCAGGATAAAATCAAATTATGTTGAAATAGATCGATGTTATCCGCTCCAATAGATTATATAAACTAATGCATCAACATTTAAAAAGGTGTATTATTGATTGTAAATTAGTGTAAACTATGAAAATGTCTAGCTGAAAATATAAATTATTATAAGATAAAACTTATTACTTGATAATTCCCTCAGATAGCTAAAATAACATTTATACAAATTCTTATTTACCTGACTATGTCACATGGATGGATAATATACTAATTAAATATGAAGAATATTTTTTTTATAATGATCTTAAGAATAAGATGAATCCACTTGAGGTACACGCAAACATGATACAATCAAATTGATGTAATACTAACATCCTAAATATAAAAAAGACAAACCTAACATACTAACATCCTAAATATAAAAAAGACAAACTTAACATACTAACATCATAAATATACAAATAAGTCTATTAATCCAAAAATCATATATGCTAAATAAAAATGTAGCACCACATTCAATAGATAGCTTTGTTGGGAAGGTTGTGAAGATTACTCTATTCAACAAAAGACAAAAACATGAGAAAGATTTTATTGTTAGAATCAATTTAAAGAATTCTGAATTTGAATTTGAGAATTAGGAATGGAATTCATACTCCCAATGTTACAATTTGCGAAGAATAATGATAAGTAATAGAAACATCTTATATAAGTACTTAGAGTGATTCCAAATAACTTTCTTTTCAATTGATACAATATTCCATGAACATAAAATAATTATATTTGAGTTGCTTCAATTTGCATAAGCACAAATCCAATAATAATATAAAAACAAAAAAAAAAAATCAAAAATAATCAAAAGTGGTGCCATAAAAAAAAGTGTTTCAATAATATTAGAATATTTATAACACTAGGTTTGCTTGAAACATTCTCATAGGTACCTTGAAACACCATCAAGAGTCATCTAAAACTTTAACAATATTGATTGGACCTCTTTGAACTAGAGAAAAGCCCAAACATGTGTGATCCAACATGTGTATATTGAATATGTTGTTTAGTACTTACTCTTATATTTGGCCTAATTATTATAAGTATAGATTCTTTGGGATTTGATTTGACTCTAGATGCTCATCATTCCCTCCTTCAAAAGTATTCAAACTCAAATCCAGCATATCAACTGGAATCTTTGCTTCATACACCAAGTCCATTTTGTGTTCAATCCTTCAAACATTTGACAATCCACTATGTCAACATCAAGCTTCCAAAATAAAGAAATAGGCAGGGAATAATTAAGTTTGTTATTATTTAAACAAACCAATATGTAAGAAAATACATACAAGGATTGGTTTACATAAAATATATTTCGACCACAATAATCTTTGTAAAGAACATATTTTTTTTGTATCTTTTTTTTTTATATTCACTCTCTTTCTTTTTTTATTCTCAATCTTTATTTCCTTTTTTTTTTCACTTTTCATTTCTTTTTTTTCATATTTTTCCTCTTCAATATTTTTTTTATTATTTAATATTTTCTTTTTCATTTTTCTTATCGTAATCAATTTCTTTTTTACATTTTTCTCTTCCCCATTTTATTTCTTTTTTTGACCATCTTGTTCTCTTCACCATTTTCTTTTCTTTTTTCAACACCTTTTTTTTTGTTTCTCTTCATTTAACTAATTGTTTTCAAATTTTTTTTTGCTATTTTCTTTTTGTAACTTAGTTAAACGATAATTGATTTCCCTCCAAAATGTATGAAGTCATCTTGGATCAGCATAAGATCAATTAATCTTGCATAGATATGCATAACGACTTTGTTAAATCACTTAAATAGGTCAAATTTCATAGTAACCTACCAAGCTAGATTGATCAAATGACTAAAATCTTTGTTTTGGTAATTACTACCAAAGCAAGTGGACATATCCCTAGGATTAAATGAAGAAAATGAAGACCATGTTTTTATAAATGACCTAACAGGGTGACCTTAGGACCTCAATTTCCTCTGATATAAAAAAGATAAAATACATGACATTTTTCATAGTAGGCTGTTAAGATTCCTTTGTTCAAGAAGAGACAGCACTTGGGAAAACGTTTTAATGATGTTGTGGAGCATTCTCGTACGTAGCTTAACAAGTCATTCATAATCATCAAATGCTTTAATGATGTTGATCCATCCTCATTGAACTAGAGTAGGGCCCAAACATATATCTTTCCATCTGAATCAGTCTTCACAGTAAACACTCAAATACAACTAACAGTGTATCTTCCCAAGAATCAAAATACTCATTATCAACTCTTATTAAAATAAAAAAAATTTATCTCTTCTAACATGACCCGACAGTATTTAAGATTAAAAAATAATTTCAAATGAGATTTTATTATTTTAACACCGTCATGAGAAATAATAAAAAATACAATAGTACAACAATACATGTAAAATATTGAGTACAACTTTTTTTTTTGAGAATAATCAAAATATTATGATCAGAAAAATTAATTATAAAATCATTTAATTTCTCAAAAGATACTCTTTTGCTTTGAGCAAGTTACATATTTCTCATTCTTTTAGAATATACTCTCAGTCTTGAACAATTATTTTTTGTCATTCTCAACTCATCTTGAATTAGGACCAAAGTAGACTGGAGAGCTGTCAAATAGATTGGACTCATGGATGATTCTCTTATTAGAAAAATCTCATATGTCTCAAGAATCAATTTATTTTGTAAATATTAAAACATACGATAACTCTACATTAAAATTATCATATTGTGAATCAAGATATTCGTATGTAGCCAAAAGATAACTCACTCTCATAACTAGAGGTCCATGTAAAGTAATAGAGAAGAAAAAATTAATAGATCAAAATGTATCTTCTAGATCATACTTTTCTTAAGCTCATTAAAAAACAAACCTAATCAAAAATAAATAAAATTAATACTCTTTAATATGTTATTGGTCTCAAAAGAATAAATATGATATTCCTTTTTGATATTAAAATAACCAAGAAAAACATAATTTATCATCTTATGCATCATATTATCATGACTTCTAAAAAAATTTTGAACAAAACGAATACTTACAAAAATTTTAAGAGATATATCTAATAATTTCTTTCGATGATACAAGATTTTAAACGATACACAATAAAAAATAACAAAAAATAATATTTGATTGATAAAATAATTTATGATTAAAACTCAATCTTTCTAAAAATATTTTTAAACATTCCAACCAAAGAATAGGTTAATAATTACTCTAATTATTAACCAAATATTTATGTTTCTTTTTTACAACTTCATTCTACAGGAATGTGCTAGCATAGTAAATCATATGTGTGATTCTATAATTAATATAGTGAGTACTAAAATTATCAAATATATCTATAATTCATTGTCACTCCAAATATTTTTTATATTTTTATTAAATTAAATTTTTATTTTATATAAAACAATTAAAAAATAAAATATAAATTAGTAAATATATCATTTAGGGTGAGTAGGAGTTCATAATTACTTATTAGAGTGGGTTTAAAAAGAATTCCTCTTAGATGACACATATTAATGTTCCAAAAAAACTACCAATAACGATATGAGAGATCATGACTAGCTCCTGAGAACTATTCACAAGTTCCTAGAAGCTCATCAAGATCTCCTACGGGTAGCCAGGAGCTCTGCGAGCTCATACAACTTGAGGAAACTAAACCAACTTCCGAATGTTTTCTCGAAGAGCTCCACGGAGTTCAATGAGTTCCAACGAATTATCAAGAACTCGTGAAGCTCCATCAACCTTGTGGAGCTCATAGATCTCATTGAACTCCAAGAGCTCCCAAGACCTACACAAACTCCAGAGAGCTCGTGCAAAGCTACCCATAGCTAGTCACCAGCTCCTAATATTTCTTACATGGTAGTTATTGGTAGTTCCTCGAGCAATAGATTTTTTAAAACATTTAATAAGTGTCATCTTATAGAAATTATTCTTTAAACATACCCTTCAAAGTAATTATCAATCCCCAATTATCCTATTTGATAATTTTCTCAGGAATCAATCAAATAAAATATGTGCAATCATCGATAAAAGTAAAAGTATTTACTCATCTCAAATCTCATCTATGTTGGGTCATATATGTCTGAATATATTAAATTATATAATTTCTTACTCACACATATCTGACAGGCAAAATATAAAACTTTGATATATTTTCCTAATTAACAAGTCACACATACTTGCATAGAGGCATCTTCAAAGCTATAATCCAGAATTTTTATTTTGGCAAAAATTAATGATCAATCAAAAAAAGAAAAGTGATCAACTATACTCGAGCATCTACTAGTATATTTTATCATACAAAAAAGAACATGTAATCTATCTTGATCAATTCTAAAGGGACTTATTGAAGTCTTCCAATTCTATAAAATAATATCAATAAAAGAAAATAAAATCATAATTAAATTACTTAAAAAAATAACTTACGTAAAAAAAATTAATGAAATAACTAAAGATTTAAAAAAAAGGATGGAAGAAAAAAATAACAAATTGAATATTTTAATAATTAATTATTTTTGAAGATATATCATTAATTATTACAATATTCAAGGAATAAAAAGAAAATATAATAAATAATAAATAATCATTTGTAAAACAATTATTAGGTCCTAAATTAATAATAAGTGAGTCTAAAGTAAGAAGACAAACTATAAGAATTATAATACATTAATGACGAGTAATATCTGTTACTAATTTAAAGAAAAATTTTGTGTACTCTTAATAAAAATCACAACAAAGGAAGTGATTTGTCTCTAGTAGTCGACTTGCCTCACTCAACACTTTATAGTATTTTTGATCTCCTTTCTAAAGATAATTATGATATCTCTCTTTGATATGTCTCTTCTTACAACAAGATATATGTTATAGAAGGAATCTCTTGTGTCTTTATGAGGGAACTATATTGCACAATATTTATCTCTTAATTAACACCAATAGCGAGTTATCATCTTTAGTGTGTACACACCACATTGCACAATCTCCTCAGCACACCAATACTAAGTAATAATCAGATAACTACACAGACATGCATAGTGCACTACACAATATACTTTTCACTATTGCACACATAGCATTATCAAATCTGCACAATAATAAAAAAACAGATCTCCAGAAACTAACAATGGCTAAGGTAGATGTGTCAATAAGCTGGGCATCTCAGACACAACACAAGGCACGGCTAGATTTGGCCATGCAAGGCCAGAATGACACCACCCAAAATCATACTTGGACCATGGTCGTGCTGACAGCCTAACCCAAGGCACAGTTGCCACCTAGCATGCCTCATGTCATCCCAAGCACCACCAGCATGTATGGCCCAAAGGAATGGCACATGGTACGACACAACAATACTCTCAAATATACATCAAGACATTTTTTATTATATATTTTTTTCTTTATGATTTAAATTTTGTGAAGTTGAGTACAACTGATATTGTTGTTGTCAAGGCGAGTAACAATTTCTAAATGCCAAAATACAAGGCACAAGATCCAAAGTGTCAGCTTCACAGTTCAGACTGAAAAATAAGGTAAACACTACAATTTAATTTTAATTATTTTATTGTATTTAGATAAATAACTAAATTAAAAAAATTAAGTAAAAAAATAAAAAATACTTCTTTGATTCTCCTATTTTCAGTCTAGTGTCATGCATTAAAAAAATAATAAATTAAATAAAGATGAATTAGACATAACTTAGACGATAATATGACAAAAAAGTCTAAGACTGAAACTAAGTTTTCTTTCATATTCTTAACTCATTTGCCTAAAAAAATATAGAAAAATGAGATTTTCAAAAGTATAAATACAATTTAACATAATTAAAAAATAAAAATTATAAAAGTATCAAAGAAAATTTGGTACAGTATATATATTATAAAAAATATATGTGTATAAGTATTGATGGTATTGATCACATTAAAAGATATGTTAATTAATGTATCAAAAAATATGATACATTAGATATCAAACAAACTTAACTTAGTAGTTGAATCTTTAAAATTAGAGTATTTATATATATATTAATCATGTTCATTTACCAAAATAAATTTATAAAGAAAAACATAATAAAACCAATTACCATAATAAATCTTCAGATTAAATTTTTAGAGTATTTTAGAATATCAATATTATTCAGATATATTTTCAGCTTATTTATTATAGAATTCCAAAGATAATCAATAAAAATTACAATCACATTTTAAATTAGAAAAATAATTATTAATTAATAAACTTATTAAACATAGTATAGAGGTATTTGTGACATACAACATCTGAATTAATTAGAATAACATATATGAGTATCTGTCAAAAATCTTAAAGAAATATGATATTCAGAATATAATTTTTAATATTACATTCAATAATACTTCATATAATATTATCTCCTACATATTTGACGGAAATATTAAAGATGTACTCTTAGTTGATATTTTTTATATTAGGTATATGTGTTGCATAATTAACCAAATAGTATGTGTGAAAATAAAAATTAACATGAGTTCTTTTATTTGGTTATCAATAAAAGATAATCAATCAGATAACATGAGTTCCACCCCACATTTTTCAAAAAGCCTTAAAAAATTTCAAATAAATGTGAAACACTATTGAATTTAATCCTACCTAATATTAAAATAATGTGTTGGCCTTCAAAACATGATACCCGACTATATCAATAATAAGAATAAAAAATTTATTATTGACATTCAGATTAATATAAGAATTTTATTTATCAAAATTCCTAATAATTTTTTATTAATATGACAAACATGTATTCATTAGTATATACAATCACAACTTACATTATACTCAAGCACATATGCAATATTAATAATATATTTAGCATATATAGAGAACAAATTTATTTTAGTATCATGGCTGATAAGATAAAAATTGAGTATTTAAAATATTAATCATCCATTTCATTTATTTATTGTTTAGATGATTGTATGAATTATAAGATTAAAAAAAATATTTTAAGATACAATTTACATACATAAACCAAATAAAAGAACTTAATAGTTGGATGCATACAAATTATCTAATATATTTATATATTACAATACTATGTATGAAAATTATAGCGAGGCTTTGAGTATGTATATGAATGTCATATTCAAATGATACCTTTTCTATTTAGTTAATAATATAAAAATTATGGAAGGTATGTAGAATATGAGTGAACTATCTCAAATATCAGATATCAATTACTACTCAATTTTATCATATAAATACATTAAAAATTTAGATATATTAGGTTAATAAAAATCATATAAATTAACCATTCCTGTATTATCTATGATTGCATATGATCTACTGACTCCTCCAGTATATAACATAGCATTAAAGCCTTTTTCTGCTATGATTATAAATATTATTTCAGACAAGAAATCCAAATTATGTTCAAAAATTATAGAAGCAATTTCAAGCTAAAAGGACAAAAAATTCAAAGATAAATATTCAGAACATAATTTTAAAAGGCGTACCAAGACACAAAGGTGTCTTATAGCTTGAGGCACAAGACACACCTAAGACGTGGACTTTTGTAAAATGAAATATGACTTTGGATGTAATAAATTTTTATTAAATACGATTTTATTGATAAAAAATTAAATATTTCTAATATTTAAATAAATTTTGAAGAAAAAAATAAATAAAATTATATAAATTTCACTACATAATTACAAAATTTGAGAATAAATGTATATAAAAAAACTATAGTATAAAAGGCACGCCTCTTCAGTAAGTAGAATGCCTTGAGGGGCGAGACGCTAAAGCTAGGAAGTGGTTGAGCCTTGAGCCTAGGCACGCCTTAAGCACGCCTTAAGTACGCCTTTCACAACTATGATTTAGAATAAAATAACTCATAATTGAAAAGTTAGTAGATAAATTTAGGGTTTCAAAATTGAATAAATTTATTTCCAAAACACTATTTTGCACAAAATTCAAATGAAACTTTTTCTATTTAATTAATAATATAAAAATTATGGAAGGTATGTCAAATATAAGTGAACTATCTCAATACTAGATATCAATTATTACTCAATCTTATTATATGAAGACATTAAAAATTTAGATATATTAGATTAATAAAAATCATAAAAATTTATTATTCCAATACTATCTATGATTGCATGTGATCTACTGACTCCTCTAGTATATAGTATAGCATTAAAGTCTATTTTTGTTATGATTATAAATATTATTTCAAACAATAAATCCAAATTATATTCAAGAATCATAGAAGTAATTTCAAGCTTAAAGAACAAAAAATTCAAAGATAAATATTCAGAACATAGTTTTTAAAGGCGCACCAAGACACAAATGTGTCTTATAGCCTTGAGGCGCAAGACGCACCCTAGGCGTGGACTTTTGTAAAATGAAATGTGACTTTGGATGTAATAAATTTTTATTAAATATGATTATATTGATAAAAAATAAATATTTCTAATATTTAAATAAAATTTAATGAAAAAAATGAATAAAATTATATAAATTTCAATATATAATTACAAATTTTAAGAATAAATGTATATAAAAAAAACTATAGTATATAAGATGCGCCTCTTCAGTAAGAAGCATACCTTGAGGGGCGAGACGCTATAACTAAGGAATGGTTGTTCCTTGAGCCTAGGCGCACCTTAAACACGCCTTTCACAACTATAATTTAGAATAATATAACTAATGTTTGAAAAGTTGGTAGATGAATTTAGGGTTTCAAAAATGAATAAATTTATTTCCAAAACACTATTTGCACAATATTCAAATGATACCTTTTCTATTTAGTTAATAATATAAAAATTATGGAATGTATGTTGAATATGAGTGAACTATCTCAATACTAGATATCAATTACTGTTCAATCTTATCATATAAAAATATTAAAAATTTAGATATATTAGGTTAATAAAAATCATAAAAATTTACAATTCTTGTACTATCTATGATTGCATGTGATCTACTGACTCCTTCAGTATGTAGCATAACATTAAAGTCTATTTTTGCTATTATTATAAATATTATTTCAAACAAGAAATCTAATTATATTCAAAACATAGTTTTAAAAGGTGCACCAAGACACAAAAGCACACCTAAGGCATGGACTTTTGTAAAATGAAATATGACTTTGAATGTAATAAATTTTTATTAAATATGATTCTATTGATAAAAGAATAAATATTTCTAATATTTAAAAAAATTTTGATGAAAAAATGAATAAAATTATATAAATTCTAATATATAGTTACAAAATTTGAGAATAAATGTATATAAAAAAAACTATAGTATATAAGGCATCCACTTCAGTAAGTACGCATTGAACATACCTTGAAAGGAAATACGCTATAACTAGGGAGTAGTTGTGTCTTGAGCCTATGCACGCCTTAAGCATGCCTTTCACAACAATGATTTAGAATAAATATAACTACTAATTGAAAAGTTGGTTGATAAATTTAAGGTTTTAGAAATGAATAAATTTATTTCCAAAACACTATTTTGCACAATGCACACCTGCATGGATGCATACAATTGCGCACCACTAGCACTCTATCACCAACCTAATTTTCTATGCACAATATCAACCTAGTGGACATCGACACACAATAAATGTGCATAGTAATCGTGCATGCACCATAATTGTGCATGATTTCTCTTTCATGCGTTTGTAATCCTTCACCCACACAATCACAATAATCTCACAAAATAATCATGCAAAGTAATGGGCCAATCCTATTAGGGCAATCCACAATTTGGGTATTTCCATCATAAACATATATATATATATATATAGATAAAATAGAAAAAAAATCAACAACAATATAGAAATTGATTATCATTTTAAGGAAAAGTTACAAAATAGATCAATTACCATAATTAACATTCCAGCTACATAACAACATATAAATAATTAAATATCATCACAAAAGTTCAACAAGAATTTTAAATATTTTTCTTCCTTGAGTTAGGCATTTAGAATATTTATGTATTACCTTTAAATTTTATTTTATAGCATTGCAGATCCCTAAATTGATTTCTGAAATACTATTTTGCACAACAACGCACAACCATACACTCACTCTCACACACAACTGTGCACCTAAGGCACTCCACCATCACCCTAATCATTTGTGCATGACACCCTAATGGCATCGACTCATAGTAACTATGTATAGTAAATATGTACAGTAACTATGTATGATTTCTCTTTCTTGAATTTGGATGCTTCCATCAACATAACATAAAAAATATATATATAAGAAACTGAAATTGCAAAAGAAATTACAACAATACAAAAATAGACTATCACTTAATTAATGAGAAGTTACAAAATGGATCAATTAGCGTGACTTACATTCCAACTACATAGTACATATCAACATAAAGATATCTTCCCAAAAGTTCTACAAGAATTTTAAATATTTTTCTTCCCTGTAAGTTAGGTGTTTAAAATATTTATACACCAAGTCAATGTCGAGATGTATATTTGCTAACTCACTACTTGATCCAGGTATAAAGTTATCTAAACAAATTGATCGTCAGATAATTCTACTAGATACAAGATAATCGTGAGAAAATTAAACTATATAACAATAATTAAATCTGATATTATATACATTGTCAGTATAGTTTAAAGGTTTCAACCAGGCCAAGCCGGCCGGCACGAGGAACGACACAATTCGGTCGTGCTTGGCCTGGCATGGCATGAAAATTTCCCGTGCCATTACCCGTGTCGTGCCAAGGCCAACCGGGCCTAATGGAGTGCTTGACACGGCACGGTACCGTGGCTGGTTGGTACGGTACATCGGCACGAGCCGAGAAATAATCCCAGCGGCATGAGCTAAGCTGACAGTTCCAGAAGCTAAGCATCATGCAGACATATTTTCAGCCTGCTTATCGTAGAATTATAAGGTCCACATCTAAGAACGACATACTAAAATTTTATAAATTAAAAAAATAAATAATAATTAATAAATTTATGGCATATAAATGAGTGGTGTCCGTAACATCCGATATCTAAACTAATCATGATGATTCATTTTATGCATATCTCACCGCTCACTAAATAGATTTTAATTAACTATGAATAAAAAAAATTTAAGATTCTCTGAAATTCTCCATCCTCATGATGGCCTTACTATTTTTTGAGTATATGATGAAAATTTTTAGAAAATATAAAATTCAAAAAAAAATTTTTAATATCACATTCGATAACGCATCTAATAATGGAATAGTAATTAATATATTTGTTATGAATAATATAAATACACCATTAGAAAAGATTTTTCACGTCAAATGCATTTGTCACATGATTAACTTGATTGTGCAAATAGGGATGAAGGTGTATTCCCCTGTTTTGGATAACATATGTAACTCACTAAAATACACTCGCACATCTTACAGATAATAAGAGTTCGGTAGTCTTTATTTGTCTGTGAATCTTGAGAAAAAAAATTTCAATCGAATATGAGACATCATTGAAATTATACGTACTTGATATTGGAATCATGTGTTGGATACGAACACGTGATATTCAGCTATGTCAATAGTAAGAATAACGAATTTTTATTGACGACACGACACTGACTGGGTTACAGTAATTTCATTTATGAAATTCCTGAAGATTTTTTATGATACGACAAATATGTATTCATCAGTTTATACTCTCACGACTTACATTGCACTCAGGTACATATGCAATATTAGTAGCATGTTTAGGAAGTACCGAGCTGACCCTACACTTAGCCATATAGTTGCAGAAATGAAAACCGAGTACTTAACGCACTAGTCAACAATTCTATCTTTTTATTATCTCGCTGCATGCATGACCCTAAGACTAAGGTAGAAAGGATAGATAACATTTTGACTTATATTTCCTCGTGCATGAATCTGAAAGACCCACCTAAATGATTTATTTACGAAAAATTAACTGACATTTTCACATACTACGATACTATGTATGATGATAGTAATAATGAGACTATGAGTAAGAACATAGATATCGTATTCGAAAATAATGAATTTTTCATTCAGTTAGTGAGGGAGAAAAAATATCAAACGACAAGATGGACCGTCAAATAGAAGCGAGCTTTCTCGGAACTTAGATGCCAATTACTGCTCAATCCTATCACATTCTGATACTAAAAATCTTGATATATTACAATGGTAAAAATTATATAAGTTCACTTTTTGCGTGCTATCTAAGATGACACGTAATCTACTGACTCTTCCGATGTCGAGTATAGCATTAGAGTCTACTTTTTTTGGTACAGTGAATATGATTTCAGATAAGAAATCAAGATTACGTCCAAATATATTGAGACTTTAGCATGCATGAAGAATTGGAAGGATTCAAGATTTAGCATTCAAAATTATGTTGGAACAAGGATTGCAGGGAAAGCGGAGAAATTAATTGCTGATGTAGATCAATATAATAGTAATTTTGATATTGAGTTTGAGGATGATAATGATATGCCGATGGATGATTAATGAGACTGCCACTTGATTCCTAACGATTGACGTTATAGGATTGCAACACACCGACAACGACACTTATGTTACAATTATGATTATGCTTATAAGTTATGATTGATTCTGTTTTTTGTCTTCAATGTTTTATATTCATTTTTATTTATATTATATTTACTTTGGTTTGGGCATTTGACTTTGTGACTTTGTCATTTTTGTTAAAGAAATTTTATGTTTATTTTATTTTTGTGTTTAATAATTTTATTAAAAAACATAAAATTTAATTCTAATAAATTATAATCTACTAATCTAATTAATACATAATTAAAAAAATAACATAAAAAAATAAATTTTATAACCATTCAAATATTTACAGTTTATAATTTAAATAATTTTAAACATTATCTAATTTAAATTTTATAATTACATAAATATTATAAATAAAAAAATAAAAAAATTATTTTTTTAACTGGCCCATACGGGCCTGACCCATCACAGTAAAGAACCAGTCGTGCCGGGCCTGGCCTAAAGAAACCAATGCTCGGCACAGTAGCACGGTTGGGAAGCATGTAACCATGTCGAGCCAGCCCAACATAGCCCGTTTGACACCTCTAGTATAGTTTGTTATTTTCTTGATTGTCTATACAAATTCATATGAATACAATATTTAGAATTCACAGATATGTAAAAAAAATTTCAAAACATGAATTATATTTAAATATATAAGTGTGCATGAGGCAATCACATTGGTGCAAGCATAGTAAGCATGATGGTGCATGCAAGGTGAGCACGATGGTGTGTGCATGTGAGCACGATGGCATGCACATGTGAGCACAATGGTATGCATGGGACAAGTGCAATAGTGTGCACAATCACATCAGGTAGAAACCCTAATTGGGTCCCTAGTATAGCTTTGTTACAAAAGTAAAAAAAATTAGGCTAAAGCCCAAGCATTTTTTGTTTTTTGACAAAAATATTAAAAAGTATTAATTATCATAATAGAGATAGATAGAAAAGAGTTGTGATTCAGTATACTCAGTTGGGTATTTTTAAAAAGTATTAAAAAGTTAGATATTTTTCCAAAAAAACAAGAACTTTACGCAATAG
Source organism: Sapria himalayana (assembly GCA_029783825.1). NCBI lineage: Eukaryota > Viridiplantae > Streptophyta > Magnoliopsida > Malpighiales > Rafflesiaceae > Sapria > Sapria himalayana. Next base: position 1,321,192 of record JAREIK010004728.1, on the reverse strand, counting down.
TAAGATAGACATGCTAACTAATATAGCTATCAAAAAATCCTCACATAATTCAATTATCATGATACTTACCAAAGAAGAATATACAAAACTTATCACTAAGATAATACTTGATATTTCCTTCTTTTGAGAAAGGCTGATTGTTTTACTCTTACTCTTATTTCAGACTCTTAGATTATGACAGATGAGCAAACATTCATATCACTAATAATCATATATTATTCTTTATTTTTTTTCCTTATTCTAAAAATATTATTATAACCAATAATAAATATGTAAAAACTATTGGATATAATATTATTAAAATTCAATAGTTATTATTTTATCATGTCAAGTTTATATTTAATTATTATATTAATTTACTCTTTATGAATTATCTTTCTAAACAACTTAAATCTTACATTGTCTTTATCTTTATTAATTGTTTAATTGCAGAACCACAAAACTATGAGAAAGATATCATTTAGGATTAAGCATATTGAATTATATGTTCTCTCTTCAATAGTAATATCACTCTCTAAATATTTTTGAGTTTTTGACTTGTTACTTATATATTTTCAACTTAGTCACTCATCAGTTATTACTAGCAAATTTGAGAATATTTTAACCTAGACTTGAGAATATTTAGATAATAAAGAATGAGCGATGTTAGATATAAAAACTTATCAAAACTTCATATCCTACACGTTAGTCTAGCTTGAGTAAAAAGTAAAAACTTATTCAATCAGATGCACTCAAATATATAGAGACATGGTTGAGATATGACAAAAGAGATATTTAGATATATAAATACTTTTATTAATGACTACTTGAGATATATATATATAGATATATATCTTTTGTAGCAGATCATAAATTTTTTTTTATTTTTCATATATTTCACAAAATAATACAAATTCAATCTAATAAAAATATTTAAAAATTAAGAAATAATAATATATTAAAATATATAACTGACTAATTTGGCATTGAATGTATGAATCATGTCTTTACACACCAAACTTTCTATGCTAATACAATCAGCTAAATGAGTTAAAAAAAATAATTAATATTTGATTGAAATAACTCAATAACTCCTGCTTGGAAAGATTATTCTAAAACTTTTTTAGGAAAATATAATTTTAATCATAATCTACCTCATTAATCAAATATTCTAATTTTATTTTTCTCAATACATGCCCTTTCATATATTACATCCTAGAAATAGGTAACTTCGACTTGCCTCCTAAATATTTAGATGTAATTATTTTGTCTTCAATCAATCTTCAAGATGATTAAAGTAAACATCTAGTACCTTGAAATTTTATTTTCTTGGATATTCTAATACACAAATAGGATAAAAATATTTTTCACAAGAGATCAATAAAAAATTTGTGAGGGTGAGTGTTATCTTTTTTAATGATAACTTCTTTTTAAACAAGTCTAGCAAGAGTATGATTACATATATTGCACTTGGATTTATTATCCTTCCTCTTCTTCATATAATTATGGATGGACCACCAATTAATAGAAATAATTATCTATTAGTTATATCTAATCATATTGGTAATCAATACAATATTACTATCATAAAATCATTATATCTATCAATAAATTCTGATAATATTAAGAATGGAGAAAATTAAATTTCTTGAATTGAGAGATCTTTTTCAAACTCAAATAAATCAGAATAAACTCATATTAAGTCCTCAACTAGGAGACTTGACTACTTAAGATTTAGATACTATATTGGGGGGGAGATACCCAACATTCTTGGACTAGAAGCAAACCTAACAAAAAGCCATATGATCCTCTAGATCCCTATGATATTAATCTTTCAATCATTCTCTAAAAAATAGAAAAATTATACTCTCTAAAATCTAGTATCATGATCTTTGAAAAGATTTACTATTGATTGCATGTGAATATTAACTATAAAAATAAGTTCAGATTAAAAGATAGATCACTTTAAATCAAACATTATAACAAGAGGATATACACAAATATTTAATATGAATTACCATAATATTTACTATCTAGTGATCAAAATGGCCTCAATGTGTATTCTCATTTCTTTTATAATTTCTCATAATAATGATATATGTGCTGGGCATACAAAAATATATTTATTCATAATGACCTTGGGAAAAAGATATATATATATATATATATATATATATATATATATATAATAAGCATCTGGATTTCAAGCTGCACAATCAAGTGGAGTTTGCAAATTACATAAGGTGATATACAAACAAAAGTAACCATGTATAGTCTGATTTATAAAATTTTCACAGAGTCATCTCATTTGAATTACATAAATATGTTACTAATTTTTTTATTCTTTTAGATAAATCATGATGACAAAATAATTTTACTGATTTAGATATATTCTAATTGCACAAGATAACAAGTCAAAAATTATTCAACTCAATAAGTATTTTCAGATATAATTTTAAAAAAAAAATATTAGAAAACTCTAATAATTTCTTAGCATTAATGTGACTTATTTTATAAGATATATCATCTTGTAAAAAAAAAATATGTACTTGATACTCTTACAAAAATTTATCTTTTAAGCTGTGCTCTAGTCAATACTCTTATAAATCAAAGTATTATCTTTACTTTTAATATACTTCTTCCAATTAACTTTATTACTTATAGAAAAATCAAAATAAATTAACTATCTAACTATGATCAAACCAAATATAACATATGTAGTCAGTATAATTAGTTATTTTTTAGATTTTCTAAGATAAATTAACTTTAATATTACTCTTCACATACTAAGAAATATGAAAAAATCTTCAAAACTTAGATTTTTTTAAGGATCATAAACATTTGTAGTTAGCCGAGTATTGAGATTTGAGTTAAATACTAATATACACAGAGAAGAAATCTATAATAGAAATTAATATTTCTTTGAGAATCAACTTTGTCTTTGTCTTCTAAAAAAATAAATAATAAATAATTATTTTAAAATTTTGTACAGAGTCAGAGTTAAAGCAATAACAACAATTACTTAAAAAAATACTTTGTATGAAGTATCTGCTCAAAGAGATCAACTATGCACTCTCTTTTCTCACTACTATTTACTGTTATAATCAAGCAACGAGACATATAGTCTCCAATCAAATATTTCATGAAAAGATAATACACATAAATATAAATTATTTCTTCCTCTTAAAGAAGATTTAGAATTAGATTATTACTATAATATATATTCACATGATAACGAAAATAACAAATAACTTTACGAAACCTTTAAAGTTCCCTCATCTTACCTTTTTTTTCCTCTAAACTAGATGTTATAGGCTTATATGTACCAGCTTGATAAAATATATTACAATTTTGATTTAGTCTTATCTTATTTTTTGTATTTTTAATGGTAACACCAAACCTATAGGCTACCCCAATCATATTTGCTCATGAGTTGTATATTATTCATTATCAAGTGTAATTATTTTATTTTATATTTGTAACTTTAACACATAATTAACATGTTTTCTCATTACTAGATAAAACTAAAAATAATTATTTAATAATTAAATCAAAATGCCTTGACACGCACCTCAAGGCCAAGCATTCGTAAAATACCTCAATGCATTAAAAAAAAGCATCGAGTTCTACAGTGCTCCACATGAGCTCCATTGAGCTCATACAACTCCAACGAGCTCCACGATGGAGCTCCATTGAGCTTTCTGTAGAGCAGGAGAGAGGGGAAAGGAAGAGGGGCAAGAGTAAGGGCATATTAATATATTTATATAGTTAATTATCAAATTTATTAAAATTTAATAATATTATTAATTAATAAATAGTATTAAATTAATAAATAGTATTAAATTAGCAATAAAATAAAATGTATTAAAATTTTATTAAATTTTATTTATTAAAATTATTAAATTTAAAATTTAATAAATTTAAATTTTAAATTTATTAAAATTGACAATAGTATTTTAAATTTGATAATTTGATAAAATAATCAAATTAATAAATAGTATTAATTATAAAATTTCATATTATTTATTTATTTATTTTTTTATTTATTATATTTTATTTTATATATTTTATAAATATTAATTAATTATATATTATAATGCTCAAAAAACTTACACATTAATTCCTCGAGGTTTACGTCTCACCTTATGAATATAAAAATATCTCACCTTATGAATACAAAAATACCTCACCTTATGAATAAAAAATATCTCACATTATACTTTTGTCTTTTAAAACTTTGAATTAAATAGATAATAAACAACATAATGAGAAAGATTTTAAAATTATTTGATTGAATATAAAATATCTAATATATAATTTAGGCTATAAATCAAGAGAGAGCAGCAAGTTTATTGAAATTGAGTGTTATTTGTCAAGGTATCACGATGTAATAATTTTTAATATTTAAAATTTACAACTTAAAAAAAATCATATAATTTAAAATATATATGTGTGTGAAATAAATAAAATTGATTAGATAAAAAAAATAATATCATTAATCTCATGAAATTAAAAAATATATGTTAGATAAAAAATAAATATTATGAGATAGATATGCAGCAAATCATATTTTCATACTTAAGAATATTACATTGTTATAAAGTAAAATACATATTAAATATGATAAAACTAAAAAATAAATAAATATCAAAGCTATAGAGGACAAATTTTGATAGAAACATATTATGAAATTTAGAAATATGAAAACAAAATCATACATGCTTCTAAATAACTAATATTTAAATTGATGAGCTTATAATACAATAGAATCTCCAAAATTAATATTTTTAGGTATGATGATTCTATATTAATTTAGAAAGATTATTAATTTATACATTATTAACGCAAGGTATGCACCAGAGCCCATGACTAATGATTAATAATACATTATAAAGGTTATTAATTAATACGATATTAATTTAGAAACGTTCTAATGAAATAATGAATGAAAAAATGGACTACTAAAAATTTTGATAAAAATAAAAAAACACAAATATTAATGAAGGTATCAAAAATAAACACCTCCAAGCTAATGTGATGCGGTTGGAAAAGATCATGGAGAATGGATGTAATAATTAGGATACATAAAATAGAACATCAAATTGACAATTAAAAATAATAATAGAACGATATTGATATAAACTTGAGTAGAACGCGGGCTGTTCCACATCCTATGCAAATCCTCGCATCAAATCACTAGCATTCCCCACGTGATAGACTAAACCAACAAATAAAAAAAAAACAATAGATAATACAGCACAAAACAGAACATATGGGGGTGTGCATTACTCTCTGCCTTCTCCTATAGAATACTAATTGTCTGTCAACATTCTGCCAGAAATCACTCAAAATTTACCTAAATTTGTATGTGTCGAGATAAGATACATGTATTTCTACGAATGACTCGGGCAATAAATTGAGGAACAATATCAACTCCGACGAGGAACTATAAGTAAATAAAAAAATATCTTACTTACAGAAGTTTTACGAACTAAAACGTAAACTCCGCCCTATTTTTGATAAATCCTAATTTATAATGTAAGTTGGCTTATGTGTGTTATAATATTCGGCGTCAACATGGAGCAGTTGCTGAATCTAAAATACGAACCCAAGGCCATCAGGGCGACCGGTACCCCCAAGTGGGAGATCGATGCTGCCAAGAAAACGAAGCTGGCGGAGATTATCATGTTCCTTTAGGTCGTTAAGAGAGTGTTGAACACCGGCATATTTGTACTTTACTCTGAAAACGCCAGAATATCCAGATGCCTGAGCAACTGCAGACAGCACAAGCACAACGAAGATTACGACGTCGAGTCTCCCTATCTTGCACATTATTGTCGTTTTTAATTTGCCAGCCAACAGAGAAAAACAAAAACAGGGCTTCCCGTTGGTGACATTTTTCGCACAGGCAGAGCAAGCCTGTGGCTCTGGGCCTGGCATCCATTTTTTGCACAACGTATATACATTTACGACGTCTTCATGTCGACTCATAATTCATAAAAAGCATTTATTCACAGTTATGATTAGCGGTTCTAATTTAAAAATTTTTAATAGGAGTGAAAATTATGTAAAATTTTGCTAAAATAAAAATTTATATTTTCGATATTATTTATATTTATATAATTTTATATAAACGTCCATTAATAAATGTATAATCATATATACATTCATAAATTTAACTTTCTATAGATAGTTATGTGCGTTTACTATATAAACGTATAGTTATATAAGTTTACATTATTTAATAGAACTTAAATTATTTATGAATAGTTATATGCATTTACTATATAAACGTATATATGTTTAAATTATTATTAAACATTAAGTTAAAATATATAACACACACACACACACATATAGTAGAATCTATATCTACATATGTAATTATATTTATATATATTGTAATTATATGGACGATATTGTTATTTATATGTTATATATATATATATATATATACACATATATATACCCACACTCTTAATTGTTAATATATAATATATATAATATATAGATATAATTTTTAGTATATATAATATAAAGATATAATTTTTAATAGATATCATTACATATATAAATAGTTTCTAATATATATACGTATATTTTATGTGTATATTATATTTATGTGTGTGTGCGTGTGTGTCTATATATTTTAATATTACTATATATATTTCAACAAACAATATGATTGTTCAATTGATAAAAAACAATATGCCCAACTAAAGGTGTCAGGGGGAGTGTATCGGGTCAACATGGCTTCTCAATTTGGACTATGCATTATCAACACGAGATCGAATTAGGCAAGCCTAACATAGCCCAATGGCACAACTCAAGTATTTAGGTATATTGGGTCATGTTAGGTCAGACTATTGCTAATTAAAACCAACATGATTGGGCCAAGCATGACTTTTTGATTGGCCTAGCACTCAACGGCCACCCTGCAGGCTACAGCCTGTACCATCAACCAATAGATTATCACACCATCACTCATGGAGAGGTCATCTCTTGATCAAATAAAGACAAGTGACTTTATAGAGTTGTGTATACTAAAATTCTGTGGGCTCCTAGAGAACCTTTAAATGTTCTAGAAACTTCCATAGATATGTATATAATTGAGGTTGACTTAATTTATAAGCCAATTAATTGAGAAATTCTCATTTCTACAATAAAATAGTCTTAATTTATAAACCAATTAATTCATCTCTTAATTTATAAACTTAATGTATAAAGCCAAGCATAGCTTGTCAGATGAGTTGGAGGCTAATTTAGTAATATCTAGGGAGTAAATTGTCTAAGTGCCCCAAATGAGCTAAGTGGGAAGTAAGGGAGTACATCGGTTGGGTTCGTTGGGTTGGAGGAAAAATAATAATCAACCCGAACAAGATAGATTGATCAGATTTACACTTCATCCAACCCAGCCCGATAGTAATCGGTTGGGTTCGTTGGGTTGGAGGAAAAATAATAATCAACCCGAACAAGATAGATTGATCAGATTTACACTTCATCCAACCCAGCCCGATAGTAATCGGTTGGGTTCGTTGGGTTGGAGGAAAAATAATAATCAACCCGAACAAGATAGATTGATCAGATTTACACTTCATCCAACCCAGCCCGATAGTAATCGGATTGGGTTGGATTGGGTTGAGTAATCAAATAGGGCATCAAATTATGATTAATTTCAATTATCAAATTTAAAAATTGGTCCTTAAGCTAGATTTAAAACCCAAATATTAATTTTAATCATTTTAAACATAAATTCATATTACGCTCGGTTATTAATTTTAAACTCCTTAAAAAAATTAAATTATTTAAAAAAAAATAATACAAATTAAATCCAAAGTAACAAAAATTAAATCCAAATCTTATTTAATTAGATTATAAATAATATACTCAATAAATTATTTCAATTCAATATAATCAAATATTCCATCTCACAATACTTCTCTTTCAAAATTAACTTAAAATCTTCATCATTTCAAAGTTTCAATCAACAATATCACAAATAATCACACACACAGACACACACACACACATACATATGGGTTGGGTTGGGTTTTAAATTAATAACCTGAAACCCAACCCAGTGGATTCAGGTTGAAAAAAATCAACTCACAAACCACCCCAAATGTTTTTATTATTATTTATTTTTGAGCTGGATTGGGTCGGGTCAATCAGGGTTTATGGGTTTATTGAACATGGCTAGCCGGACACTGGCATTGGCTTGATGGGTTCGGGTGCAGTGCAGCCAGAGACCCAGGAACACACATGCACCCACACAATCATAAATTTCAATAACAGAGCATTGCAATTGAAAGAAAATGCAATTGCGAAGTTGATTATTTTAAGCTCTCACTATAAATTTTCATTTTTCATCAAACAGAACCCAAGCTGTTAGATTACACATTCTAAGCATCGAGAGCATCATGATAATCTTCATCGCCACTAAATGACGTAGCCAGCTTTCGGCTTTAATTTAAAGAACAAAAGAAAAAAAGAAAAAGGAACCCTCATTTAAATGAACAAGTATATGCAACCTAGTCCAAAACTAAGGGGGCCAATACTATTCATCTGTCTCAATGCCTCCAGCTTTGAGATGCAAGTGTTTTTCCCTCTTCTGAAACTCCGTCAAGCCTTTCCCACTTCCCGTCACACCAACCTTGCCATGAGGATCATCTGGGGACTTGAAGATGCTCTCCCTCTTGCGCCCAGAGAAGAAGCCAATCTGCACAACACCATATTGGTCACAATTCTGATGGATAGATACACACACACACACACACACACACACACATCTATAACCATATTGGTCACAATTCTGATGGATAGATACACACACACATCTATAACCATATTGGTCACAATTCTGATGGATAGATACACACACACGCACACACACACATATATAAAAGCATAGTGGTCATAATTTTGTTAGATGGACACACACACATATCATACATAAAATCATATTGGTCACAATTCTGATAGACACACACATATATATACATATAACCATATTGGTCACAATGCTGATAGATAGAAACACAAATATTATGCATATACATATTTACAAATAACAAAATTTACAAATAACAATATTGGTCATTCTGATAGACGCGCGCGCACGCGCACACACACACACACACACATATATATAACAAAATTGGTCACAATTATGATATATAGACACAAACACACACATTTGTATATAGAGGTGTCAAACGGGCCGGGCCGGCCCGGCCCGGCACGAGGCACGGCACGGTTCGGCCGTGCCTGGGCCGGCCCGGCACGATAAAAAAACGTGCCCGGGCCCGTGCCGGGCCCGTCCGCACGAACCACGTGCCGGGCCGTGCCCGGCACGAGCCGTGCCGTGCCTGGCCAGGCACGACTCGTGCCTTGGCACGGCACGACTCGTGCCTGGCCAGGCACGACTCGTCGGCCCGCGTGCCTGAGTCGCGACTCGCGAGTCACGAGTCACGACTCACGGTCACGACTCACTGAGTCGTGACTCGTGACCCAACCGGGCCCCGCCCCCGGTAAAAAGACCGCGGGTCGGGTCCAAACAGACCCGACCCGCCCCGCCCCGCCTGCCCTGCCTTGCCGTGCGCCCGTGCCCGAGCGGGCCGGCACGGCACGGCACGGCCTTGCCGTGCCCACGGGCCGTGCCGTGCCCGAATTTTAAAAACCGTGCCGTGCCGGGCACGGCACGGTACAGTGACCGTGCCGTGCCCGGCACGGCACGGCAGCACGGCTGGGCACGTGAAAAACGGGCCGTGCCGTGCCGGGCCGGCCCGTTTGACACCTCTATTTGTATAACATATTGGTCACAATTCTGATAGATAGATATTAGATACACATATATATAACCATATAGATAAATACACTTACATATAAATATAACCATACTAGTCATAATTCTGATTAATACACACACGCATATATGTGTGTGTAACCATATTGGTCACAATTCTGATAAATAAATACACAGAGAGAGAGAGAGAGAGAGAGAGAAAGATATATATATATATATATATATAACCATATTAGTCACAATTCTGATAGATATACACACACATATAGCCATATTGATCACAATTCTGAAAGATACACACATATACATGCATATTTATATATACATATATATCAAAACCTTTTTGGCTCTGCCTTTTGTTGTTTGAAACTGCTGCCATGCATTCTGACGCTTATTCTGAGCCATTTCAAGCTGTTCGGACCTGATCTTTGACTTGAACGCATGTATCTTCTTCCTTTTGGCAGCTCTCTGAACAGTCATCAGTGGTCAGTTGGGTAGATTTGGCATGCAGATATGAAACATGTAATAGTGTGATGATGAGGAGAAGGGAATGCTCACCACGTCATCAGGGTCGTTAGGTTCTATGCGGAGCTTTGCTGGGAGAGTTCGTGACTGGAAGTCAAAAGAAGCAGCATGTGCAAGCGTCTGTCTGATGGATTGTTTGGTAGCTTCGGCCGCCCTCTCGGCTTCCATCAGAGCATTAGTTTCAATAGCTCTTACATTGGCAGGATCTACCTGTGATTTTTCACGAGGCACGTGAGCTATGTGTCATGCACTTTTTATTCAGTTTTGTACAATATTCAGTTTTGCATCAAAATTAATCCTCTCAACACTACCACCCAAATTACCACATTGATATGTCATGCGACAAGTTTTAGAGATAAATATCATGTTTTAATGCGATGTCAAGTTATTTCTTCCAACAACAGCAAATTTATGATCCAAGACTCAACAGATACAAACTCTCTAATTTTCAAAGAAAAGTAATTGAGATATTACCCTCTCTTAGATCAACCAACAATATGATAGTCTGATTGGCAAAGAGGCAAGACTGCTCAACCCTAGGGACATGGGTTCAATCCCAAGAATGCCAGATATGCTTCGCTATGAGATTTTTGCCAATCGTAACCTAGCAAGGCAGACCCATTCCAGGAAATTCATTTTTTCACAATTTGTGTTATTCCAACTGTTGTGATGGAGTTCAATCCCCAAATATATCGGATATGTTTTCCATGGGCATTTTTGCCAATCGTAACCTTGCAAGACAAGCCCATTTCAGTATATTCATTTTTTTATAATTTGTGATGCTCAATCTATTGGGACGGAGTCCAATCCCCAAGGATGCCATATATACTTCCCCAATATATTTTTTTTCCAATCATAACCTTGCAAGGCATCATTTTTGCCAATCGTAACCTTGCAAAAGAGGCATTGGAATGGAGTCCAAGCCCATTTCACTTGACATATCCCCAAGGATGCCGGATATGTCAAGTGAGAAGTTTTAGAGATAAATATCATGTTTTAATGCGATGACAAGTTATTTCGTCCAACAGCAGCAAATTTATGATTCAAGACTCAACAGATTCAGACTCTCTGATTTTCAAAGATAAGTAGTTGAGATATTAACCTCTCTCAGATCCACCAACAGTATGATAGTCTAATTGACAAAGAGGCAAAACTGCTCAACCCTAGGGACATGAGTTCACTCCCCAAGAACGCCGGATATGCTTGCCCAGAACATTTTTTCCAATAGTAACCTTGCAAGGCAGGCCCATTTCAATAAATTCATTTTTTCGCAATTTGTGCTACTCCAATTGTCGGGATGGAGTTCAATCCCCAAGGATATCAGATATGCTTTCCATGAGCATTTTTTGCCAATTGTAACCTTGCAAGGCAAGCCCATTTAAGTAAATTCATTTTTTCACAATTTGTGCTACTCAAACTGTTGGGACATAGTTCAATTCCCAAGGATGCCGAATATACTTCCTTAGGGCATTTTTGCTAATCATAACCTTGTAAGGCAGGCCTGTTTCGATAAATTCATTTTTTCACAATTTGTGGCACTCAAATTGTTGGGATGGAAGCCTTACCTAATCCGGCCCCAAAGCCCCAAAGCACAAATATAGGGGGCTGAGAAATAATATATGATGAGTTGGGAATGAGAGGAAGACATAAAAATCTCTCTCAAATTTAATGTTAAGCATGAACTTTATGCACTATGTGCCATCTTTAATAAGTTTTAAAAATACTTAGCAAGCCATGATTCTCAATTATTAGGCAAGGAATATAAATCATATAAATACTCTCTAAAGTGATGATAGAGATGAGTTATAAGATTAATGTTTATCCGTGGGGTCATGAATTCTAATATCACCTATGAATTAAGAATAATGTACTAGTCTAGAGTTACCTAAAAAAAATTGAGACAAACTCATATCCACATAAGATTAGTCTAAGTAGACATAGGCTAGTTCGACACCCACAATATATAAGGACTTGCTAAGTATATAATCGTAATAAATATTAAAAAAAAAATACATTTTTTATTATTAGAAATGTCTTTATTCAAAAGTATATGACTTGTCAATTAAAAAGTCACACTAGAGTTTCCTATTATGTTTGCCAGACTTTAATAAATAAGGACTTGTTCAATTTGATATACTTGGATGCACACGAAACTAATAGCAATAAATATGATACTAGAGATTGATATAGATATTTCATTATATTTATTAATGATTAACCACATTTTACTTTGTTAATTATTTTTCAAAATAGATTAGATATTTTTTCTATTTTCAAATATTTCATAAAAAATAAAAATTAATTTAAAAAATATATAAAAATTAACATGAATAATAATATATTAAAATACATGTCTAATTACTTCATCAATTACTATACTACTTATTAAATCATATACAAAGCATCATATACTACCATACTCCTACAAAAATTGCATAAATAAAAAATAAATATTTAGTTGAAAATGAAATAACACTACTCTTTGATAGAATTATTCCACAATTTTTTGAAAAGATATAATTTTAATTACAAGTTATATTATCAATTAAATGTTTTCAATTATCTTTTATCATCATATTCCCTTTCAAATTTTACAACTGAATAAAAATTATTCATCTTATCTCCTAATACTTTTAAAAGTAATTTTTTTATTCAATATCTTGCCAGAGATTAACAAAATAAAACTTAATATAATAAAATATATTATTCTTAATTACTCTAGTACTTAAAAGTTATATATATGTTTTATTCGTCTGAGACTAATAAAATACTAATAAATATTAATATTATTTTTTTTGAGCAATAAATATTCAATTAGAAGGTCTAGTCATGGAAAGGATCCAAGAAATATATTTAAATTTTCTATTATTTCTTACTCCAATGAAATTATATATGGGCATTCAACCATGAGAGAGTATTATCTCTCAATAATTTTTAAAACTTAATAATTTATATTATGACAATTCTTCTACAAAATTATCATATATACCAACAAGAACAAGTACATAACATATAAAGTCAAACAATATAATTATCATATATATCAACAAGTAACAAAATCTAAACGCACCAAAGAATCTGAATATTTAACAAACTACAAGTGTCAATGATTCCTGAAAGAAATCTCAAGTATTTGAGACTTATTTTCAAATGTCAGTATACGAAAAACTACGTTAAGTTAAACTTGTCAGAGACAATATTTGCTCTAATCCCAAGTGTTTGTTAATCTAAGAAATGATTAACAATAATAATTATGCAGAATAAATCTGATCTAATCATATCTATTTAATTAATATTCATTATGATTTTTTAATAAAAAATAACCAACTAGAGAAATCACATTAAAAGTGAAGTAATTACATGAATAGATAAAAATATTTATCATTCACAATATAATATACCAATGTCTACAAAAATATAAACTGCATATCTTTTATATGAAAAGATTATATTCCACATAATATAAATCACTCATCTTTCATAAAATATTTTATTATTAGAAATCTCTTTCATTTAAAATTATGCATGAGAGTATTTATTAACTTGGGTGATCTCAAACTCATCATCTTTATAATTAAAATATCATTCACATAGATACTCAACAAAATTATTCTATCATAGAATCTTCTTATAAAAGAACAAGAAAAATTAGTAAAATATCTATTTAACCTAAATAAATTATTTTCCTATAAAAATTTAACAAACTAGACTCTAAGTGACTACTTCAAGCTATAAAATATCTTTTATAAATCTATAAATTATATATGATTGTGTTGCTCAACACTCAAATAATTATTCTATATAAATATTCTCCTCAAAGTCATTCATGAAGAAATATATAATTCACATTTAATTGATTTATATCTTCTAAGTATGAGATATTATAATATATAAAAATTTATGTTAATATCATCTTGACCATTGAAAAATAAATGTCGTAGTAGTTCACACTAAATATTTGGAATAATCCTTTTGCAGCAAATTTTAATTTAAAAAAATCTACCTTCCCATTTGAATTTATCTTCATCGTAAATACCCACTTACAACTAATAACACATCTTTCTAAATATTGTGATACTAATTTTCAAATCTAATTAAAATAGAGGGCATGCATTTCCTTAATTATAGTCTGACATTATTTTGAATGAAATAATGTATCAAAAAGAGATTTACATATATAAGCATCATAAAGAAAAATAATAAAACAAATAAAAAAATCAATACAAAAGTATGAAAAAACTTGGAAAATTGAATATCAAGTATAACTTTTATGTTCCTTGCAAATAGCAATCGAAAGGTCAAGATGATAAAAAATAGTTGCAGAATCAGCTGCTCCAAGAGAAACTCATCTATGGTCTAAGTAGACTGGGTATCTCTCTCCCTCTCTCTAATAAAGACTCATCCAAAGTAGTCAAGTCTCTTAATTAACAATTCAATATAAGTCTATATTAGTGAAGATTAGTAGATTAGTACATTATTTGGACATAATAGAAATTTTCCTACTCGATAAATCTCGTATCTTCAGACTTAATATTATCTAAATTTATTGATACTTGATACATATATCGACTCAATAAGAATAATAACATATTAATTACCAATATTCTCATAAATAACAACTAGGTAACTCTTTCTACTAATTAATAATTTATTCATAACTAAAAATAAAAGAGGAAGATTAATGTATTCAAATCTGGTTTTGGATTCACTGTTCCTACTAACTAGTAGTCCAGGAAGGACTACATATAAGAGACGAAGAATAATACATCCAAGTATAATATTTAAATTCATACTCTTTCAGGAGTCGATACTCATAAAAAAATAAGTGATAATCAAAAAAATAACATCTGCACTTAATAAAATTTTATAGTCTCAATTAAAAAAAATATTTATAACATCTATTTTATTATAATATCATAGAAAGGCACATCATAAGGCCTTAGATATCAACTTGTTTCATTCTTAAGATTGGTCGAGAGAAAAACAAATACAACCACAATATTCAAGAAGCTAACTAAATAGCTTCTCTCCAAGAAGTAGGATCTAAAATGATATACCCTAAAAAAACATAAAATAACTTTCGAGTGATGAGATAGATTGTAGTGAACGATACATCTCTCCCAAAATATTTTGGAATACTATTTACAAACAAATATGTCAAAGCCAATTTTTTATCATCTTTGATTAAGCAACATTAAAAATATGAATTATAAATTTTACTCTTAAACCACCTCAAACTATTAATGAGTACTTTAGTATCATCAATAGCATGAAAGACAACCAAAAACTTAAAGTTAAATTAGTATATGATTATTTCATACTCCTAGAGAATTATTGTGCCATCATCAAGATGGATATTATTCTTGACTAACATCAAATTGTTAACGAGCACTTTATTAGCATCAACAGCATGAAAGACAACCAAAAACCTCCAATTAAATTAATACATGAATATTTCATACTCCAATTCCAAAAGAGTCTTTGTGACATCATTAAGTTGGATATTATTCTTGACTAACATCAAACTGTTAACGAGCACTTCATTAGCATCAATAGCATGAAAAATACCAAAAAGCTTAGTTAAATTAGTACATGAATATTTCATACTCCTAAAGTCATTGCGACATCATCAAGGTGGATATTATTTTTGACTAACACTGCAAACAAAATTAATTTCATCTACTCCAATATAAAATAATAAATAATATTAATTTATTTTATTCAATCACAATAAAAAAATGTATTGAAAAGAACATGCTTTCTTGATTATTTTATTTTTGTTATTTTATATATTTAGTTATTGATGATAGCACTTAACCTGAAGGATTTCTGAGTATCCTTTACTTGCCATTTATCGCATTAGAATTGATGTATTATTACACATATTTTTCATATTAAAATTTATAGTTTTAGGGTTTATCATGGTATCAAAGCTGATCCTAGAGAGAGAGAGAGAGATAGAGTAGAAGTGTGTGTGTGTGTGTGTGTGTGTGTGTGTGTGTGATGTGCATCGACAATAGTACCAACACATGTAGTTGTAAATTGGGCTGTGGTGAAGGTGTAAACAACCATGTTGCAAATTTTAACTACAATTGTTACACAATGGTGGTGCCGGCATGGCTACACAATGGCACGTGTGTGCAATTTCACATGCAGTTAGTGTGGAATGTGTGGGGCATGCACGTGCAGTGAGTGTGTTCTGTGCAATGTTCATGTGTTGTGTATGAATTTTCTAATGCTATGTGCAAGTGCAGTGAGTGTAAAGAGTGTGCAGTACATTTTTTTATAGTGTGTCAAAGAGAATATTGTGAGTAGGTTCAAATATATTTTGATTGATTAAACAAAATCAAAATAACAAAATTATACGTAGTAATCTATCTGTTAGAGTTCAGAAATTATTTTTTAGTCAAAAAAAAAAATTGACGATCTAATGAATAAACTTCCTAATAATAAGGCAAATATTATCTAATTACAAATTGATTTCCGATTATTAATTACCAAGTAACAAACCATTGAAATAAAATTGTCAATTCTTTCTTCTTACATGACATGCACATTATTAAATGAGCTCACAACATCATTGAACCTAACATATAGTATGCAAAAATATAATGTTATTTGTGTTTCTCAACATATGAGTCAGCAGAAATCATCACACATTTTTCCTGCTTCACACAACTAATTATAAAATTTTTTAACATTTTTTCAGTATAAGTTGATGTGAATGAGAGAGTCTAGAGATAGATAGATAAATTGAACATCTTTTCAACATAATATTTCTATACTTACTACTTGACAATTTTTTGAGTTTTACAGCTATATTCTGATTGATCATTTTTTTCCCAATAGATCAGATTGTCTTTCTAGGGACAACCCAACTCTAGCATTGTTTTTTTTTACTCATTTTATTTTTCATGATCATAAAATTTTGAAGTGTTTTTTGTGACTCGACAAAATAGATGCTTAATGTTATGATTATATATCTTACTAGATACTCAAGTATTATTAATTAATTACTTATGTATTCTCGAGTTTGTCACACATCTGTGACAAAATTAAGAATTTTAGAGATCATATCTTGGTACGATAACAAGTACTTTCATCTATAAATAATAAGTCTTAAATTCAAAAATCAAACATATTTCTAATTTTCAAGGATTAGATTACTTAGATATTAACCACTTCGAAATCAAATACTAAACAAGAATCTTATACAGTTAATGCAACTTTTTTTATTACTAGAAATGATTTTATCCTAAAGCATGCAACTTGTTAATTATAAAATTAAACTAAAGCTTCCTATCATTTTTGTCAAACTAAAGAGTATAGATATGACACACGAGATTGATTTTAATATTTTATTATAATTATTAATGATTATTTAAATTTTACTTTGTTAATTACTTTTCAAACCAGATAAAATATTTTTTATATTTTCAAATATTTCATAAAAAAAATAAATTATAATGATGTGATAGATAATTAAAAAATAAATATAGAGTCTGGAGAAAAATAGATAAAGCATCTTCTAGCTAATTTTGTACAGTTCAATAATATTTCTATGCTTACTACCTAATAATTTTTTTGAGTTTCATAACTAAATTCTTGCTAATCATATCTTCCTCACAATATCAAATTATCTTTCTAAAACAATCCATCTCTAACAATATTTTTTCATTTATTTTGTTTTGCATGACCAGAAAACTTTGAAGACTTCTTTGGAGACAGAACAGCATGAACTGTATGAGCTTGATTCTATGATTAAAGTTAAAGGTACTTAAGTAACACTAATCAATTACTTATTCATTCTTAAGTTTCTAGAAAATTAATTATCATGATAGTTCAAACTAAATATCTAGGAGAATTACACCACAAGTTTTAACTTAAAATAATTTACCTTCTCATCTAGACATGTCTTCACAGTGAATACTCATTCTTATCATCAATATACTTTTCTGAATATCATGGTACTAGTTCTCAAGTCCAAATTAAAGTAGATGACATGCATGTTTTTCATCATTATCTGATATCATTCTGAATAAGAAAATACATCAAAAAAAGTTTTAAGTATCCTAGTATCAAGAAAATTAATAAAGCAAACAAAAGAAAAATTAATACAATAGTATGATAAAATTTATGAGGTCGAATACTGAGTATAACTCTTCTATCCCTTCAGAAAAGTAACTAAAATGTTAAGTTCAAAGAGATTGATGACTGAATCATCTAGCTCCTTGATATAATCGTCTATGATCAAAGTAGGTTGGGTATACCCCTTGGTATAGGCTCCAAGTCATGGGTGATGAAGTATCAAAGTTATTGACTCAATATGAGTCTATACTAGTGAAGACTCATTAATTAGTATATCATCTAGGTTAAATGGAAATCATCCTAACTAAGAAACTTCACTATCTCGAGAGTCAACATTATATGAATTTGTTGATAAATATAATATGATGACTCAATGAGAATAACATCATATTGAGTATCAACATGCTCATAAATAATAAATAAATAACTCTATCTACTAAGCTAAGTATTATCTGGTGGTCAACGCATGACTAAAGATGAGAGAGAAAGAATAATAAATGTAGGTATCATACATGGATTCGCACTCTCTCTACTAACTAGTAGTCAAAATAAAGCTACAAATAAGATAGAAAAAGAAATAAATCTAATTATAATATTTAGATCCACACTCTTCCAAGACTCATTATAAAATAAGTGATTATCAAAAAATAATAATATTCACTCATTAAAATTTTACTAATCTCTAATAAAAAATACTTATATCATTTTTTGGCATTGGACTATATAAGAAAGATACATCATAAAAACTCAGTTACCAACTTATCTAATCCACAAAAATGATTGAGAGCAAAACAAATGCATCCAAAATATAACTATGATAGGCAAGCAAAATAACATTTTTAGGATTTGAAAACAAAAATACTAAAAAATAACAAAAGATAATATCTGAATGTTGAGATGAATTACATTCCCAAATAACATTTTGTAATATTATTTCCAAGTAGAAATTTATGAACAATATTAATCAAATATTTATTCTTTATCTCAGCAACTTCATTCTATTAGAGTGTGCCGATACAAGAAAACTAATTTATAATCACATGATTCATATAATATACCTGAATTAACCTGACATATATTCTAATGCATTGTTATTTATCAATTTTTTAATATTTTTATCAAATTTTTTATTATTATTTTATGAAAATTTTGAAAAATAAAAAATGCTATTAATTATCTCAAAAGAGATGTATGTATATCAATATATATCTCAAACAATCATTAACAAATGTGATCAGATACCTAAATTGTTCTCTAATCACATCTCAACTTAGTCATCATTTTCCATAATCAATAATAAAAACATTCGAATATATTCTCAATATATCCAAAATATATCCTATATTCATTGGTAATGACACAATGCAGGATACCAAAATATCCATTGACCATTAAATCAATAATTATCACCAAATTTTTGTGATATATCAAGGATATATTAAAAATCACGAATATATTTGTGTATTTGTATAAATAATTTTAAAAAATATTTTTAAATAATTGCACGATATATCTAGATATAACAAGATGAAACAGTGATATATTCAAATATAATTATGACATACTATATGTATTTCAATATTGTTGACTTTATAATATTTTATATTTGAATCAAATTAATTCTACATTAATTATATATTACAACATAATTAAATTATTTTTATTTTTATATTCAATATATTTGAATAAATTAAACTAGCATATTATTAAGTATTTTGAATTAATAATTTACATCTCTAATAAATAAATAAAATAAAATTTAATATTACTCATGTATTAAAATGTAATTAAAATTTTATTTTTAATAAATATGAAAGTATAAAAATATATATTTAAAAAAAATTTTTACTTTATACATACATACAATAAGTAAATAATATTAATTGTTAATATTATTTATATATTAAAATATAATTAAATATAATATTAACTTGATATTTAATAAATCTAAATATCATAAATATCTATATTTAAATAAAAAATATTAATGTATTTATAATAAATAAATAATATTACAAAATATTTATTCAAAACATGATATCTATATTAATTGTTAATATTTTTATTCATTACATGATATAATTTAATTTTATACCATAAATTATATAATACATATTTTAATTTTTTTATTATAACTTTAAAATATTTATTAGATTTTAATTTTATTTTTATTATAATATTATCTACCAATATTTTATGTCAAAATATTCATGGATATATCCTAATATATTTAGATATATCCATAAATCAAGTTACTAATATATCCATGATATTCAATATTATTGTCCTTGATCTAAGTGTATTAAATCAAAGAATTTCTACTCAAATCAAGCTGACATATAATTTAAAAAGTTCACATAAATTTTCTTAACTGACTTATTTCACACTTTAAGATCAAAATATCATTAAAAGTAAAATAAAATATTCTCGTCTTGATAAATAATAAGTGACCAAACTAAAATACACAAGCAAATAATTCAACAAAACCAATAATTTAAAAAGAGAATAAACAATTTACTGTGAAAACTTAGATTCTTTTGATCCTGCAAACAAAAATAGAAGAAATAAAAATTTAATTAAAATTAAATTACTTAAAAAAATAACTCATACAAAATAAACTAATAAAATAATTATAAATATGCAATATACAAAAAATTACAAAGATCCAAATAGGATATTATCATATCAAAAAGTTTTCACATATTTTTCAATTGTTATAATAATATTTTTAGAACAAAAATTATAATAAATAAGATACAATAACTAATAATATAAAAATTAGCCCATATATCAATAATTTATGAGTTTGAACAAATGTACAAGTGAAATAACTAATGATACCTAGAAAAATAATTTGTTAATGCCTTAGAAATAATTTTTTTTATTCATCAAATAAGTTTAAGTATCACAATAGATGAACTCTATAAATATCTCTGGATAGCTCCGATAGTCAGCATGTCACTCTCAATGTTATGTAAAACTCTCAATTTTCTCTCTAGATATAATATCTGATAATTACCTCTGATATGATTCATCATTATGAAATAAATATACTAAAACTATGGTTCTTCTCTTTCTACCTCTTTTATGATAATTCATACTATCATAAAATCCTCCAAACAACAAATATAAAGATGCACCAAATTAGAGTTTTTACAAACTCTTTCTATTTTTTTGCTAATTCTACCAGAACCCTAATTAGAGTTTCTGCCCAAAGCACCATATCATCCCATTGAGCACAACCACAATCGACCATGCACACCACCATGTGCCTCTGTTCAACTTAGATGCATCATTGCATGCAAGTGCACACATTGTGCATGTGTCTGCCCAACTGAAATACCACTATGCACGTACCTATACAAGCTTCTTCTTACAAAATGTACTGGTGCACTATTCTAGTATAGTGCACACGATTCATTCTTCTAGCATTTGTATAAAAATTTATCAATTTATACAACTTAGTTCAGATACCATGATAAATAAAATAATTGACAAAATGAATGCAATAATACTATTTAATAATTCTTAAAATAATTGGGATAACCACAATTAGAGTGCTCTCATCAAAAATATAAAAAAATATATATAAAATAATATGAAAACTACAATAATTAACAAGCAAAAAAAATCATAAATTATGTATGTCTAAATTCTAAATCACATCTAAAAAACTAATCAACTTCTTTGAGAAGTTTGTTTGTGGCAATTATGATAATGCCTCATGAGCCCATACATATTATTGACATAGGTCAAACACACTTTTCATTAATTTAATTTGATGTAGTTGAAATTATGATTGATTTTTTTATTTTATCGTACCTATGAGATGGCCATAATATAAAAATATTTTTATTATTTTTTATATTTATTTATGCATTTCTATTTATCATTGATTATCATTAGAAAAAATAGTTGACATATTTATATTGCAATGCATTTGATATTTAACATGAAATCAAAATACTAAGCACAATAATTAACTATGAATGCACTAATATTTTGTTATCATGATCAAATTTTCTAACTATGGCAATTGTGCATTCAACAAAATAAATACAATGAAGACTAGACTCATCTCTAAGACTAATCTATATTCACTTTTGGACTTAACTATTTTATCAATACTTTGAGCTTCTGAGTAGTCAGTTCAATAACTATTATCTATCCTTATACATGATAGTTAAAAATTTATTATTCAAAAGTCCATAATGAGATAATTAAAAAAATCATTAACATAAAAGTATCTTGGCAAGAGATAGCAATACCCAAAAAAATAAATCTAGAATACTCCTTGTGTAAGTATAGTTAGACTAATAGGTATGTACATAAAAGAACTAGCTATAGTAGATCATGTAACATATTGTACAGCCTCTAAACTCATAAATATCTCGATAACTCAGGATGTATGTCCACAATTTCTCTTGAGTGGGTCTCAATCTCAAAGAAAAAACAAATCACTACGAGCTTCCACGTTCTCAAAGCACTCCTCTAGCTCTCTCACTATAACATTGAACTCATAAATATCCTCTTAAACTCAAGATGCAATGTCCAACATATCTTGAGTGTGTCTCATTCACCAACATATCTTGAGTGTGTCTCATTCACCAACATAAATCAAATCATTTTAGCTTTCCCTCTCTCAAAATGCCCCTCTAGCTCTCTCACTGTCACTATGTGGTAGTGTCACTATAATAGTATGAATGATCATCTCAAGTCCACTCGATCTAGATATAAATATAAAAGTTTAAATCACCCTCTAGTAAATCTCTAAGAAAACTAAGAATATTTTTTTACTAAGAATCTAGGTCCACAAAATAGTGAATCACTCCCTTAATGAATATCTACACAAAATATAATGAATTTAATCACTTAAATACCTCACTATAGATTGGTTCATCAACATAAATACCACCTCACTAATATTCTCACATAATTGTGTATGATCTACATAATTAGTCATATCATCATGGTCAATCAATCTATATGCTAACAACTAAGTAATAATATCGTATAGGTAAAATGTCTTCGATGAATATATTGATATAACTAAGTCTCAAACCATATTACATGTCTTATAAACCAAAAACATTGGATACACTAAAGTCAATCGACTATTATAAATATATTAGTAATTGTGTATTGATCACCAATTAATCATCTGACTTAATTTGAGATGGATCATCCAACAAGTATCTAATGTATCAATGCCTCATAAATCTCCATCAAAGTATCCCACAATGAATATGTGGGCTATAAAATTATCGCATGTGAAAAACCACAAAATACCCTTTATCATACATGAAAACCCCCACAATTTTGCTACCAAATGGTTCCAAAATCAGCATCATCATTAAGAGAACCAACTACCTATGCAAACCCACATCAACACTTGTGCACGATGCACCACCACCCCAAACAGCATGTGCCACCCTCAATTTACCTCCACAATGGCATCATGCCATGTCAAACATGATTCCATAAATTATTTGGACCATGACCATATCCACGACCTCAACCTCGCCATCACACTCGACCTCACCCATAGTTATGTCCACATACATGTTATGATTAGAAACTAATATAGTATTGACTTAGGGCAATGACACAAATCTAGTAAGGCAAGATTGATGGTTTTTCAAAAATAGTTCACTATTTTGCACAGTTAATTGAGAGTGTGAAAAGTATTATATATTTTCTCAAGCATGTCTTTATTGGTGATATTTTTTCCACATAATTTTAGCTGAGAGCGAATTTTAAACAAGACTAAATTATTGTCATTGACGAATTTGAAATCATGTAATCATAAATGATGTCAATCATAATGAACTTTTAAAAATATTATGTTATTTTAATGGTCATATCATTCTTTTAAATTTTTCAAAAAAATCAATGGATCACGCTAAGATTTTCCAAAAAAACTTAGCGTGATCATACAATGATGTGATATTTCCTTCTTCAATAGTATCTTCAATATTCATAGCACCCAAATTGATCTCAAAATCCAAAATCCAAGATAAATAATTCTTGTTTCTCAAAGATCTCAAAATCCAAGATAAATATTTCCTTGCATGATACTATTGAGATCAATAAAATTCTACAAGAAAAACAAATTTAAGCTTGATAAAGTTAGACAATTTATTTATTTGCTTTTTAAGTTCTCTCTCAAAAAACTTGTGAGCTGATAACATATTATAGAATAGAAAAAATATATAAAAAAGAAAGAAATAGATATTGTGAGAGTACAAAATAAAGATTATTTTATTCGATATGATCTCTATACAAATAATGATATATATGCAAATAATAAAAATCCATTTTATAGACTTTTTCAAATAACATGTCATTACTCATATTTAATATGAGTAATTGAAAGTTGATAAATAAACTTCGGTGGTAATCATTTATTCCCCAAAATAGTTATAACGGTGGTCATTCACCTATCACCTCATTTATAATAATTTTAAATATTTTTTATGAATTTGTTCTAAAATGAATTCATAAAAAATATATAAAATGAAATAATTTTTTTTAATACAAAAATAGTTACTCCATAATGCATTTTATTTAAGTTACATGGACATTGTACAATTTTAATCAAGTTTCACCTAAATAATGTGCTCCATTTTTATAACAAAACTTGGTAAAAGATGATGATGTCGATTGCAAAAAGTAACGATATCTAGGCAATAAGAGCCATCTCATTATGATGATGACATTATGCCAAGTGAAAACATATTTTGGATAAAATGAGTCAAAACTTTAATCCACTTGATTTGAGCAAGCATGCATATTACTAAAAACTAGACTAACTGAGCCCCAATGAATTGGATCCGATGGCAGGAGTAGGCTCCAAGATTGCAATTTATCTGTGAGGTTATGGATTCAAATCCCACCTCAAAACCAAGAGATATGGACCAATTTGGGTTTATTTGAATATAGAACCAGCTGAAGTCCTACCTCATTGTAGTCAAATCACCCACTCAAGCTCAAAATTACACAGCAACACACGACAAACACATTTTCATGATCAAAGTTGTTGAATTTAGCATGGGATAAGTCAAAACTAGAACAAAGCCCACTTAGATAACTTAGCTTGCTATTATTTAATATTAGCATACAAAATAATGAAACTCATTACCTCTTCCTTATTTCCCCATCCATCGAAGCAAACATAATATCCATTAGGAGAGTGAGCCACAATTGTTGCATCATACCTGAAATTTTAACTAATAAAAAGAATAATAGGGTAAAATAAAAACAAATAAAAAAATAGATGTTGAAAAAAGTTATGTTTTCTTTAGATGTTAGGTGGATACCATTCTCCATCATCACTCCATACAGCTTGAACTTTTGTGCCAACAGAAAACCTCTCATACAATTCCTAATAAAAGACAGCAATTTAATTATTCTATCACAATAAATCTTGGAGTTAACAATACAATGGTATTTATATTTATATTTTCATCTGTCCTAAAAGACACGGAAATATAAGTTATTTAATAAGTTAAAAAATATAGCTTATAAAACAACTAATAGACAAAACATACTTCAATAATAAGAATTAAATAATAAAATACTAACACAGCCCCAAAATAACTATAAAAAAGATGTACATATAATAAATCATCCAATAAAACATGAATATATTTGATAAAAGAGACAAACAATCAAAAGCATTGAGTCACACCAACATGAGAAATTTGAAATTTTGTTCTTCATTATATTTGTTGAAGAAAAATTTACATTTGGATTCTGGGATCACACAAGATGGAAGAGATTAAAAAAAATAAATTGAGAAAAAAATTTAAAATATGAAATTACTATCTTAGAACATGATAGTTGAGTTGGTTTGATCCATAACTTGTAACCTTCGGGTTGCGAGTTCTAGTCCCACCAGCTACCAACTATGATTGGGAAGGAGTTGTCACACCTTTCCTTGGGGTACGGGTGATTAGGCCAAAGCCCAATTGGGCTGGGGGTGTGCTACCTTGTATCAAAGAAAAGTTATCAAAAACTAGTCGACAATTTTTTTATATATTTTGGGTCAAATAAAGTGATTTAAATAATATGTTTAAAATAAATATAATCATTATTCCAAAATTCAAAGATAACATAATGAGCATCATTTTAACGTAAGAGTTTGAAATAATGTATTTAGTATGAAGGAAGATATTAAAAAATATTTTAAATAATTCTAGGAGATATTAATTTATAAAATCTATTTTATTAATAACAGTTTTTTAAAATTGAAATGATTATATAGATGAGAATAATATTAAATGACAGAATTCATGTTATTGAGTTAATTACTTTGTAATTAGGAAACAACGCTTAACAAGTGCAAAAACTACTATGTAAAACACCACAGGACTGAAGACATATATATAGACTTGAATTGATAGTCAGTTGTAGAAAGCTAGAAAAAGCAATGCTCTTTTAGACCTGACCATTGGGTCAACCCGCCCAAAAGAGAACCGGCCTTTCCAGTCCCACAACCAGGTGATTGGTTCGAATCATTGACTTGCCCCAGATACATACAGCATGCACATGTTTTTCCCTGACATCCCGAATGCCACAGACATGCTTGTGTCCTGTGCCCCTGTTCATGGCATCAAGGTATGCCTTCCTTATATGTTTATACTTGAAAAAAATAAATAAATCATACTTACTACCTAACTCTGAAGAACATGTCTCAAGGTGTCTTTTTCAAACGTACCATACATACTAATGGGATGGGGGTCTTACCTACTCCAACCCTGAGGTCCCAAGGTTCATATATGAGAAGCCAAGAAATAATAGGAAATAAGATGAAGTGATAAAATAAATATGTATATATATAAAAAGGGAGAGAGAAGTGTGCATGTGGGTTAGTCATGATATTTGTGATTGAATGCATTATCTTTGATTATGATCCCTTTTATTATTACATTTCATTAGGCACCAGTGAGACAAATCTTATTTATTGAGCAATACACAAATAAAAGATTTAGTAGCTATATGCATAGTGAGTACCTTTCAAGTAAGAAGAAATGATATATTTGAAATGACTTATATTGTGTTGCACATTGTTTTATATATATTTTGAGTCAAATAAAGTAATTTTTTACATTTTAAGTTAAATGATAGTATAAATATGATCATAATAGAAAATAATATGTTTAAGAGAATTATAATCATCATTCTAAAATTTAAAGATATAATAATGAGCAATATTTAATCCTTACAGTTAGTAATAATTTGTTCAGCCTAAAGGAAGATATTAAAAAAAATTAATATTTCTTGGAGACAAAGTTTATAAAATCTATTGTATTAATAAAATTTTCTAGAATTGGAATGATTATATTAATAAGAATAATATTTAATGACAGAATTCATATAAATCATAGTTTTTGAGTTAACTACTTTGTAATTACGAGGCAATACCTAAGCGTAAAAACTGAGGTAACACCAAGAGACTGATGAAATATAGACTTGAATTGATAGTCAGTAATAGATAGCTATATATGACAAAAGAATTGAAACTAATGATATGGGTTTAAAAATATGTTGCTTATTGAAATAGGACTATAGGAGTGCAAAAAAAAACTAAAAAATCAAAAAAAAAAGGTTAAAAAAAAGACAGTATTAAAATATTAAGGTAAAACAAATTAAAAATAAATAAAAATAAATTAATATTCGACAAAAATACAAATTTTAGGTCTCACTAACTTTATAATAATGCTAAAAAATTGGATATTAAAGAAGTGATTGTTAACAGAAAAATACAAGTTGTTATGTGCAAAAGACTTGATACCAAAGAATATATATATATATATATATATATATATCTCTTAAACATATTTAAAGTGAACTAATAAAATGAGCCATGCTGGGTTCGTTGAGAATTAAAATAACAATGTTTAAATATACAATAAATTATTATTTGATAAATAAAACTATTAATTTATATATTTACTCGAAAAGATATGTATTTGTATTTGATTAATAAAATTATTATTTCACATGATGGAGATATCATGTATTTTTTTCATAGAGTTGGTGCAAATAAAAAATGTGACAATTTATCAAACCTTAAAAATCATACATATTAATATTATTGACAAAGTGATCATGGGAAATGTCCTAGCTACAAAAACAACCAGCTTATAAGTTCAAAACAAAAGATCTAAGCAAGTAAAAATAATACTTAGGAAATTGGTTATTTCAAATAAAAATAGTATAGTCACAAAAAGGAAAATATAATGTCAAGAAGGAACTTAAACATCATTAGCATAGAACTAAGTCTAGTTCAAAGTAAAAAAAAAAAACAACACAATATTTGAGATCAAGTTTGAAAAGTCTAGCTTTCAACTCTCAAATAACTTAAAAGAAGATAATATTAGCAAGAAGGGCATGAAAGACAATTCATGCACCATCTTGGCAAGGAGTATTGTACTTATCACATTGATTTAGAGGTCATAAGTTATACAATAGCAAATATCTAAGAAGCACGAACACAGACACAGACACGGGAATACGATACGACAGGATACAGGGAAACGGTAAATTTAAAAAAATTAGGATACGAATAGAATTAAGATACATTATGATAAAAAAATAAAATTAAAAATAAAAATTATTCTTTATAAATATTAGATATTTTATAAAATAATATAATATATTTTATTTTATTGAAAAAATTATATTTATTCAATATTTTATAAGATAAAATTAAATATTTTATTTTATAAAATTAAATTTTTTTATTTTATCAAATTAAAATATTTTATTTTATTTTATAAGATAATATTTATATTTATCTTATTTTATAAAATAATATTTAATAATAACCTTATATTATATAAAAATATAATTTTTTTATTTTATAAAAATCAGGCCCCCCCTCCCTAAAATCGTGCCCCCCCCAAAATCGCACCCCATCCCCCCAAAAATCGTACCTTGCCTCTCTACAAAATCGCGCCCGCCCCCTGCCTCCCCACAAATCGCGCCCTCCTCTCCACAAATCTTGCCGGCCCCCTGCCTCCCACAAATCGTGTCCTCTCCACAAATCATGTCCGCCCCCTGCACCCTACCCCCAGCACAGAATCACGCCCACCCCCACTGCCCCACAGAATCACACTCACTTGCGCCGCCTCACAGAATCAACCATTGGCCGTTATGGGCAAAGTCATTAAGCATTGTAGGCATGGATACGACAGCCAACGCATCCGTCCGATACGCCACGTGGGGTATCGAATACGTATTGATCAATAATATGACACGTTACGTATTGGACACGTATTCATGCCATGTCCATATCGTGTCCACGTGATGTATTGGACACGTATTCATGCCATGTCCATATCGTGTCCACGTGTCCACGTGTCCGACACATTGACATGCCTATAGGGAGCTGTATCCGTGCTCCCTTGGCAAGTATCTTCGTCCAAGGACAATAAGTCTCAAGTTCAAGACCCATCAAACGTAGCCACTCTGATTTTTAAAAATATGACTGTCAAGATATTAGCCTCTCCCAAGCCTTAAAAAAATAAAAAAAATAAAAAAAATAAATAAATAAATAAATAAATAAATATAAAAGAAAAAAAAAACTCTAAACCTTGTACAAAGCATGTAGAAGCCATGTGCATTGAATACAATTTTTTGCTGAGCCATACCAAGTATATTAAAAAAACATGGCTATTTGGAGATTTGAGGCTACATCAAGTAAATCTTTTAGCTTTATTATGTATGACTCAACATTGTTGTTTAGACATTCCGTGCATCATTTTGATGCTGATGATAGTCAACAATCAAACAACTAATTCTAATTTTCCTTTCTCATATAAAAACCATTGGTGTACAGCACATATTTACCTCAGATTCAGAAAAAGTATGTAATGGAACATTAGTTCCTGTACATATATCTGATCCAGAAATGTCATTCTTATTTGTAGTTGCAAGGAGCTCCTCCGTCAGAAAAATCACCTGCATCTTAATGATGTTAGCAAGAGATGATCATTCAGTAATGAAATATCAACATTGTGTACAATGGTTCTTGATATTATTCAAACTGCATCTTAATTTTGAGTGAAGATCTCAAATCAGGCGAGATGGAGAAACAGGCTGGCCATCAGAGCATACAACCTGCAAAGGAACCAAGGTAGAAGTGATGGCATCTATGAAGTTTCAAGTTCTTAGCAATAGCTCCCACAACCCATTTTCAAAAGAAACACCCCTATAGTGCCACCCTCACCTTGTCCAACATCAAATGAAAATCGATCTCCACGAAAGCCATTAGCAGCTAAATAATGTTGCTTGTTTTGAGCAACATATCAGTTCCTTCAAAAGAGTAGTAAAGATAAAGAAAGAAAAGCAAATGCATCAAAACCTGGACATGTCCGCCCAACTTCTGATATGTAAAAAATTAAGTTTAATTTTTAGATTCCAGAATACTACATGAAGTTGATAGATTTTTCAAGCCAATCAAATCAGTGCTCAAAAGTGATCGCCAATAATATCCCATATAGAAACAGGACAACCAATAACAACAACAAAAACATAGAATATACATGGTGAGCATAAACAAATTCGAAAACACCTCAATAAGCTGCTTCTCCATGTCTGCATCTTCTGAATTATTAGGATCCTTGTCTAATCGTTGTCTCACCTAATATCCATGTGAGCAATGTTTTCCGATAAGAATCAAATTCAAATATAGAACACTAAGAAATGTATGTATTCTGCAACATTTATGGCAAGGAAATCAAATAGAAAAATTGACATTAGATTGCAGTATCAAATATTCTGCCAGATGACAGATACATGATGCAATGTTCTCATAAAATTAGCTACAAATCTCACAAGTTCAATAGATCAAGTTAATAAAAAAATTATAAAAGATAACACATTTAGTCTCATCTAATGGTGTCAAACAAACTGAGCGGCCCGAGCACACCCAAAGCACGGAATGGTTCAGCCGTATCTGGTCCCGGACCATGCCGCCTCATGGTATGGTTCATGCTGTCCTTGCCAGCACGAGGCATGGCACATGCCGGGTTAATCATGATCCGTGCGCCTTACCCAGCTATGGGTCGTGGGACAAGTCTCTTCTGGCGACTGGCTGATGGATAAGTTATTTTTAATAAGAAATCAAAACACGTAAGCCAGATATTGGTTACAAGGCTAATTGCAATTGGCCGTCTAGGTAAGTTGGCCACCTATGGCACTTTCACTTAACAAGCTCCGACATGAATGATCCATCATGGACCTGCATAAAAATTATACTGTGCATGGCTAGCATGGCACGGTAGCAGGGCCATGCCTTGCTCAAATGGGGCATGCTGACACAGCACAGCCCATTTGACATATCTAGTCTCATCCTGAGAAAGCACATTGTAAAATTAATGAAATAATCTTGATTTTGGGAGCACTAGTAGAAAGTTCATGCCATTTTATACTATTGTTACCAGATTTGTTATGCTGCATTGGAATAATAAGCACACGATTAATTTTTTTTTGTTAATTAAATTTTTAATACTCTATTGACATGGTATCAAGTTTCACTAGAAACAAGTGCAAAATTAAGATTGTGGGTGTGAGAATGTGGTTATAGTTAGCATATTATATTAAATATTTATTTCATAAATCAACACTCATAAAATATATCACAGCATTTTTTTTATTTTCTTATATCATATCATATCATATCATATCATAATTATAAAAAATAATTATATCATAACAGAGTTTACTTAAAATTATTGTGAGATTTTAGATATACACTAAATTATTATTAATTCATAAAATATCACACATCATTTTTTTTTATTTTCTTATATCATGCATTATATCGTATCATATCATATATCATAAATTTTTTATATAATAAACAATTAATTATAAAAAAATGTGTATTTAAAAATCTATCGAAAGTATGTATTATAATTTATAGTATATGAAAATAAAAATATAATTTTTTATATGAAATTATTTACTTATTTTTTATGAATGATTTTTAATCTTTTAATATATTTTAATAATTAACATAATAAATTTTCTAAACAAATAAAAAAATAATTATAAAAAATAATTCAAAAAGTATGTATCATTATATCATACCATATATCATATATGTATTATAATACGTATCAATAAAATAAGATAAAGATTATAATACATATCAATTTTCATAATAAACATATTATATTATTGTATCGTATCAAGTATCATACATTTTTAATAACTATGACTCTCTGTGTTTTTTTTTTTTGCATATTTAGCATATATCTTATACCTTTTTCATTTTGGATTAGAAAATTAATAAATATTCTTATATTTATTATCATATCATAACAAAGATTACTTAAGAATTGTTGTGCTGCCTCAAAAGCTGGCAACCATCCATCATTCCTCATTGTCATTGCCACCATAAACAGCAATAGGGATGTGATTTTATTTGTTTTTTTTTTCAATTTTTGATTATTAATGAAATATGAGCTCAAAAATAAATTATCATCTCTCATCGATTTAATGTGAACAAGTACTCCCAGGCCCCAGCTAATTCCATTCAACTAAGCATGGTTTAACAATCACTAAAGTAGAATATCTTACCAAGAGTTATCTGCTACTATTTCAGCCACTTACAAGTGGCATGAAAAGATGATGCTGATTGATGTACCAATCATTACTTGCATTAACTCAAAATCAAATATCTGGTGACACTCTTGCACAGGCATGGCTCAAATTCCAGCATTGACTTATGCCCATATGCAGGTCCTATCGATATCCAGATCACTCCAGCCTAACCCAGCATGTTAACATTGCCAAGCATACCAACAAGGATGTGTCGGACCATCTCTTTTGAGACATGTCAGGCAAGAATGGGCCAGATTCTAAAACTAGTTACACTCAGCCAAATCTGAATTAGACAGCCTGTTAGGGCCACAAAAAAATTGGTTGCACCAACCCAGTACAATATGTTTGACACCTCTAGTCTCTCCTAGCACAAGAGCAAAGAGCCATAGCATAACTTTAACAACTATGGTCAATATCATAGTTGCAAAAAGCACGCCTAAGCTCAGATGCAGGTGAGGCAGCAAAAAAAAATCAACAATGAAAGACATTATAAATATTATATTAACAAATTTGAAAAAAAGAAATAATCACTAATATACTCATATGGTGAAGCTTGAAATAAGATAAGATCACACGAATTTTACAATAATGAATATAGAGAATCCAATTGAAAAATTAGCATGATAGATAAAAGGAAAAATAATAATAAATTATCAAATGATACTGAGACAAACCAAAAGAAGTACCTATTGATACTATATTATTAAAAGTATCATAACATTTTATAGATCCCACTAAATTTTGGAACTAATAATATCATGACTTTATTAAAAATCATTGCTCACACTAAAAATTTCACAAAAGTCATAAATTTCACCATGAATTTTTCAATATATAAAGACTACAACACCCCAACATCATCCAAAGCTATGGCTCTTATAAAAGTACAAGCACAATTATTATCCATAATAATAAATGAAGGAAGCAAAAAAATAAAAGAACAAATAAAGATTACCCAATGCTATGAAAAAAAAGAGGTGAATCAAAATAATGCTAAAAATAAATTTATGATTAATTTTTCATCTACATGATGTTTTAAGAAGAGAAAATTAGATGTATAATTTGAAAAATTACACAATATTTTCCAAAAAGTATAAATAAATATATTGTTTAGAAAAGCTTTAGCATAAATGATGACTTACATAAAATTTATAAAGAATATTATAAGTAGTAAAAAAAAATTAGAAATATATAAAATCATAAATATGATTGAGAAGTATTATACAAATATTCAATGAATATTTCTAAGAAAATTAAATGATCCTAAAAATTTTATTATGTCATGTATAATTGAAGATCATATATTTTGGAAGATATTATATGACTTTAGATTATATATCAACATGATGCCCTTTTCGATAGCATAAAGACTGAGACTCAATAAAATTATTTTAACCCCTCTCTCTTTCACTCTAAATGACCTATTGGATAATCAAATAATTTGATAATATTATCGAAGATATTTTGGTTAAGATAGATATTTTTATTTTATAATAAATGTTATTGTATTAGATATAAAAAATATCATTATATATCATTTATCATGGGACAAACTCTTATTGTGAGAGATGACATAGTAGATTTCAACCTCTCTCTCTCTCTCAATCCAAATCACTATTTTAAGTCACTATACAAGCTCTTATTGATATCAAGAATAAAAAATTTACTCTCCATTTTAGTAAGGATGAAGGCCCGTTTGATAAAACTGAAAAAATTAAATATTAAAAAATAAATGCTGAAAAATTAAGTGCTAAATTTTATAATTATTGAATTTGCATTAAAAACTATTTGATAAATTACTGTTAATTGAATGTTGAAGATAAATATATTATTTAATAACTGTAAATATTAAATTCTGAATGCTGAAAATAATGTAATTTATATATTTATCCTTATTATCATTATATTACATATTATCCAATATAAATAGAATTTCTAATGAATTTTTTTTTCACTACAATTATTAATTATTTTAAAAAATAAAATCGCTAAAAACATATTCATAAATAAATCTAAAATTCAAAAAAGAAATAAAAATATTTAAAAAATAAACAATAAAATCTAAATTCTTTAATACTATCCAAATTTTTAATATAAAAAATAAAAATTAATGAACTAGTTAATTTGCTATTTTCTCTCTTAAATTAATTATGACAAGAAAGTTAGGGTTAGGATTTGTGATGATAGAGAAATGAGAAAGAGAAGACAGGTTCACAAATTGAACGGTAGCGTGAAAAAAAAAGAAAAAAAAAAGAACAAAATAATAACTTTTAAAAAAAATTTGCTAAGAATTTTCAACCTTCAGCATTAAATAAGTCTCTATCTACTTAATATTTTTAATACTTTTTCACTTAAAATTTTTAATATCCAACTTCCAAAATTTTTTTAGAAAACACATTAAAAATTTAAAATCATTGAAAATTTTTATTTTCAATAGTTAGAACAAATTAAGTATTGTATCAACAGCCCCTCAACCTTTATAAAAGCTTATAGAGTCCAGAAGATAATAAGATAGGGTATTAGAGAGTAAATATTTTTCTTTATATGACAATGCAACAAAAGTTAACTTTTGATGGATAAATTTTGTAGGATTACTATCGAATGAAAATGAGAGATGAGATATAAAAATAATTTTGAAATTGTGAAAGTTGTGCAAATAAGGAAGATTATATGGAAGAGCCAGATGGAATTTATGAAAGTAATGCAGATGAGAAAGATGAATATTATGAGATCATAATATTTTTCAAAACTGAACCTTTAGAAAAATCTAACATTGACAACTTCATAAAAATTGAGGAAACATGTGAGAAAGACATGATTGTGATATAATTTTTAAAAAATCTAAACAATGACAAAGTCATGATCGAGCACAATACTATGAATTTATTGTTACCTAATGAAATTATTTATCAAAAGTTTAATAAAAAAGTCACAGCTATGCATAGTTCTAGAAAATTGGTGCTACAAAAATAAATTAGTCATCAAAAGCTCATTTAGAAAACTATGGCTACCATGATTGTAGTGTTATAGAATGAAATATGCTAAAATAAGTTCAAAGACAAAATCACAGTTATTCTCAACACTATCATTTTTGGGATATAGGAAGAGAAGGATCAAGCTAGAATTAAAGAAGATGTCACAATATTCCTCCAAGTCATGGAATTCTATGAAGGAAGACTCAAAGAAGAAATTGTCATGGATATTTTAAAAAAATAAGAAAAAAAATAGTAAAAATATATAATAAAAAGCTAGCATGGATGGAGAGATCACTGATAGGTGAAAAAATTTTTATGATCTAGTTATAGACATTAAATATATAACTACTTCTGAGTCAACCCAATGATTATTTTAATTTGCACGTGTGATATAGTAAAAATATATAATAAAAAGCTAACATAGATAGTAAAGATCATTAATAGAGATGAGAAAATTTATATGATCTAGTTATAAATATTAAATATAATATTACTTCTGCGTCAACCCAATGATTGTTTTAATTTGCATGTGTGATGTAATAAAAATTATATACATATCACATGAATTATTGTACATGCCTAACTTACCCATTAGTATAATCGTGAAACATAAATCCTACCATGACTACTAATATGTTCATGAGTAATTACTTTATAATCTCGAGACACTATGATATTTAAACCTAGTCTTAAAGAGAAAAATTTTAATATGATGTAGAATATATTTTATTGATAGATAAGTTATTACTTGGAAACAAGTAATAATTTTAGTTTATGAATTTGTTTGATATGTAAAATATTAAATATTCTTTTATATTTAGGTTGATATTAGATGACGTGTAAAAATAAAAATGAGTCATACTTGGATCAATTTCATAAATTTGAAATTTTGATAAATCTTGTTGAATAGTTATGAAATCGATATATTTTTGGAGATAACTAGAAACAAGGTTCATTGAGTATTTTTGACATACATTATTAGCTAAAACTATACTTATTTAGTTATAATAATCAGTGTATGTCATTATTCTACCATCTCATATTTTGCTTCAATTTCTAGTATTTCTTTTTTTTTATTCTCATTCTTTTCTTATTAATCTACTTTATCTTCTCTTTTTTTTCTTTTTCATCTCTCTTTGTTCTTATTCATCTAATTTATCTACTCTTTTTCTTTTTTTCTTCTCTCTCTCTCTATTCATATTCTTATGTAGCTTCTTTTTCTCCCTACTCTTTTTCAACTTATTTTTCTTATGATTATTATTATCCTTATTCTACTTATTTTGCTTCTTATTATTATTATACTTCTTATTATTCATCTTCTTTTTGTACTTCTTCTTTTTCTTATTTTTCTCTGTCACTTCTTATTCTTATGCTACTTCTTTATCTCCTAATTCTTCTTCAACTTATTCTGATACTTTTTTTTCTTCTTATTTTTTTCTTTTTTATTTATGCATATGTTTCTTTTTATCTTCCTCCTTTTTATACTTCTTTTATTCTTCTATTCTTTCTTCTTGTTATTCTTTTTTATTTTCTTCTTCTTCTTCATTTCCTACATATTTTGTTTTTCTTCTTCTATTTATAATTCTGTATTTCCTTCTTGTTCTTCCTTTCTTCTTCATCCTGATCCAATAGCTTCCAATTTAGAGGTGTCAAACGAGCCAGGTCAGGCAGACCTGGTTTTAAGCCGCCCAACTGAATTACCATGCCTAGCCCTGCACAATTCTGTGGAGGTCAGGCCCGGCACGGGCCCACAGCCCAAAATCCATCGAGTTCGGCCCGATTTAACCCAATTTGTGTCGAACCAAAACCTCAAATTTTAAAAAAATTTGAGTTTCAGTGGCGCACCACCACACCTCTACGCCCTTTCTAGGTTCAGCGAGCCTCGCCCATTGGGCATCGGCTCATCATGACCATGCTTGGTGCATGGTCATGCGTGTCGTGCCCACGTTCCAGGCACTCGTGCCGTGCCTAGCACGGCACGATTGGCCGATCCCTCGACCCAACATGGCATTGTAGCGTGACGGGCCAAGTCTGTGCCAACCCATTTGACACATCTATTCCTATTATTATTATTATTATTCCTCTTCTTCAACTTCTTCTGCACATTCAAGTTTTCTTATTTTTTTTTATTCTTCTTCACCTTTTTTTTCTCTATTTTTTCTTCCTCCCCTTTTCTATTATTTCTTCTTCTTCTTTTCATCCTTTTTTTCTTTTCATTTTTCTTCTTCTCCTTCTCATTTTTATCTATTTCTTCTTCTACTTATTTTTCTTTATTTTCTTTTTTTTTCTTCTTCTCATTCTCATTCTTTGCTTCTTATTCATAGTATTCTATTACTTATCTTCTTCTCCTCCTTCTTCTACTTCTCCATGTTCTATTTCTTTTTTTCTTTCTCAATCTTCTTCTTCTACTTCTTCTGCTCCTTTTTTTCTTCTAATTTTTCTCTTACTCCTCTTCTTTGCACTTTTTCTTCTTCTTATTCTTCTCACTCCTCTACTTCTCCTTCCCACTCTTCTACTTCTCCTTATCCTACTCAATCACCTTCTACTTTTTTTTATTTTTATTTTCCTCCTTTTTCTTTTTTTTCTTATTTTCCACTTTTTTCTTTTTTTTATCTTATTCTCCTCTTTTTTCTTCTTTTTCTTCTTTTATCTTATCCTACTCAATCACCTTCTCCTTCTCTTCCTATTTCTTTTTCTCCTCATTCTACTTCTTTTTTCTTTATTTTTTTTTGATTGTCTATCTTTTACCACTTTATCTCAAAATTTTTTTTATCTCTCTTCTTCTACATCTTCTCTTTTGTTTTCTTCTTTTCTTTTTTCTTCTTTTTCTTTCTTCTTCTTTTGCTTCTTTTTCTTCTTTTGCTTCTTTTTTTCATCATCCTCTTCCTTCTTAAGTATTTTCTTCTTTTTCACCTTTTTTTCTTCTTTTTTTCTCTTCTTTTTTGTGTTTCTCATTTTCCTCCTTTTTTTTAATTATTCCTTTTCTTCATATTTCTCACTCTACTTTTTTTTTCTTCTTTTTTACCTTATTCTTTTCCTCCTCTTCCTCCTATTTCTACTTGTTCTTATTTTTCTTCTTCTTCAACTTCACCTATTTTTTATCCTTTTTTTTCTTTCTTCATATTCTCCTTCACCTTCTTGCTATTTTTGTTTTTCTTCTTTTTCTCATTCTCATTTTTCTTCTACTTTTTCTTCTTCCTTATCTTTTCCTCCTCCTTTTTCTATTTCTTGTCCTTCTCTTTCTTATTTTTCTTCTCCTTATCATTCTTCTCATTCATCTCTTTTCCTTTTTCTTCACATTCTTCTCCTTCTTGTTTATTTTATTCTTCTTAATTCTTCTTATTTTTCTTCTTTTTCTTTTTCTTCTTATCTCACTCTCTACTCTCCTCCTCCTCAACCTCCATCTCCCTCTTCTAATTCATTTTTTTCATCTCCTACCTTTTTTTCTCTAATGTATTATACTTGGCCTCATCATCCTCTAGCTTCTTCTTCAACTTTTTTTTTGTATGTTCTACTGCTATTTCCTCTTATTTTTCTTTTTTTTATCTTGAGCATTTTTTATTTCTTCTTTTTTTTCTTCTTCTCCTTTTATTTTTTATTTTTCTTCTTTTGTTTCTTTTCTTTCTTTTTCTTCTTTTTGTCTGTTTCTTTTCTCATCCTACTCCTCATCCTACTAGTAATTTTACTTTTTATTATTCTTATTCTACTTCTTCACCTTTTGCCCCTCCATCTTCTCATTTTGCTTCTTCTTGTACTTCTTCGCCATGTCCTAGAGGTGCCAAAAGGGCTAGCCCAGCACGGCCTAGCTGATTTTAAACCACCCAACCAGGCTACCATGCCGGCCCGACATGGACTCACAGCCCAAAAACCATCAGGTTCTGCCCAATTCGAGTCAAACAAAACTATAATTTTTTTAAAAATTAGGATTTCTACGAGATGCCACCGCACATCTTCGCCCTTTCGGGGCTCGGTGAGCCTCGCCTGTTGGGCATCGGCTCATATAGATCACGTTCTGTGCATTGTTACACGTGTCGTGCACACATGCCCAGCACGGCAGACAAGCCAAGGCACGGCACTATGGAATGTCGTGCCGGGCATGGGCACAACACAGTAGCATGCCGTGTAAGGCACGGGCACGGCTGAACCGTGTCGTGCCCATGTCGTTGACACCTCTACCATGTCCTTATCTTTCATCATATGATTTTTGTTTTTCATCTCCTCCAAAAATTTTCATGTTTTCTTCTACTTATTTTTCTTTTGTATCTCTTATTATTCTTTTCTTCTTCTTCTTCTTCATCTTTTTCATATTTTTTTCTCTCCCCTCTTCCTCCTTTTATGTCTTCCTCTTCTCCTTCTCTTTTTATTCTTCTTTTCCTTCTACTCTTTCTGTTTCTTATTCTTTCCTCCTCTTCGTTCTTATTTTATTTTTACTTTTCAAATTTATCTTCTTTTTCTTCTTGTTCTTTTATTTTTCTACTCATGCTCCTCCTCTACTCCTCATCCTTCTCTTCCTCATGCTCGTTTTTCTCTTCTTCTCTCATCTTCCTCCTCCTTCACCTTTATCATATTTCCTTCTTCTTTTACTTCTTGTTGTTTTTCTCCATCTTTGTTTTCTTCTCATTCTCCTCATCTTCCTTCTCTTAGTTCTTTTCTTCTTCTTCTTATTCTTCTATTTTTCTTCTTCTTATTCTTCTATTTTTCTTCTTCATCTTCTTATTATTTTTCATTTTCTAATTCTTCTTTTTTTTTCTACTTCTTCTTCTCTTTTACTTGTTCTTTTTATTATTATTCATCTCTTTTTTTTTTGTTATCCTTCATTTTTTGCTTCTTCTTTTTCTTCTCATTCTTCTTTTCCTTTTTCTTTTCATTCTTCTTCTCCTTTTTCTTCCTCTTCAACTCAACCTTCATATCTTTCTTCTTCTTCTTTTTCTCCTTCTCCTTCTAATCCTTATTTTTGTTTGACTCTTTCTTCTTGTTATCCTTCATGTTTATTTTTATTCTTCTCCCTTCATATTTCTTTATTTTTTTTTTCTTCTCTTTTTATTTCTTCTAATTTTTCCTGTTCTTCTTCTTCCTCACCTTTTCCTCCTTATCCTTTTCTTCATTCTCCTTGTTCTTATCCTCCTCATCCTCCATTTTCTTATTGTTCTTGTCTTCCTTCTCTTCCTCATCCATCCTCTTGCTGCCCCGCCTCCTTCTTCATCAACTTCTTCTCCTCGTTCTCATTAGCATCATTCTTCTTATTCTCATTCTTTTACTTTTTTTTTTCTTTTTTCTTTTTTTTTGTCTCCCCTTCCTCATTTTTCATTATGTTCTTTTTTTTTCTTCTCTTTTTTGGTCTACATATTCTACTTTGTATATAGTGTCAACCGGGCTGGGCTAGGTCGACACGAGACACGCCACTGTTTGGCCATGCCTGGGCCGGCCCGGCACGGGAATATCACATGCTCGGGCCCATGTCATGCTCGAGTAAGGCACACCTCGTGCCATGACGTGCCGAAACCAAGCGGGCCTCGTGCTGGGCCTGACCCGGCACGATTCGATGGCTTTTGGCAAAGCTCGTAGGCACGGTCGGGGTCACAGTTCAAACCCAGCCCCGGTGTCCCGCACCAGTAGTCCCGCACCCACTGACCCATAGTCCTGGCAAGGACTAGGTGGCTCCCGGCTTCCCGCACCCTCATGAATCACGGGTCACGGGTGGGTTCACGATGACCAAGGACACGAGAGTTAGGCCAAGCCAAGCTTCCCGCAAAAAAGACAGTGGGTCGGGTCCAATCAGACCCGACCCAACCCGATCCCCTCCCCCCCAAACGGGCAAAAAAAAAAAATTTTAAAATGTTACCATTGGATCTCACCTCCAACGGCTTGGGGGCAGAATCCGACGGCCTTCATGATTCTGCCCCCTAAAAGATTTAAAAAAAAACAAAAAAAAATCAAAAAAAATAAATTTTTTTAAAAAAAAATTATTTTCTTTAATCTATAAAATTCTCCCCCCCACTCTATGATATTTATGTTTTTCATAAACATGTATTCTCTTAAATCTCACATTTTCTCTCTCTCAAAACTCTTGCTCCTCTCTCTCAGGACTCGTAAGTCGGGATTTCATCATTAGACTTAACTTTTCGGAATCTCAACACGGATTTTGAATTTTGAGCTAGACTGTGGTGCACTGTGCAAGTGATCGACCTGTCTGCTTACCGGGTAATTTATTTTAAGTATTTTTTTACTTTCTCGATCTCTCTCTACTCTTTCTCTCTAGTCCTAAAATAGTTAAATCTAAAATCTATTATCTAGTCTCTAAATAAGTGTCATG
Organism: Sapria himalayana; assembly: GCA_029783825.1. Classification (NCBI taxonomy): domain Eukaryota; kingdom Viridiplantae; phylum Streptophyta; class Magnoliopsida; order Malpighiales; family Rafflesiaceae; genus Sapria; species Sapria himalayana. The sequence goes on along the minus strand of JAREIK010004728.1, from coordinate 1,278,891 downwards.
TTTAACAAAAATCCTAAAAAATAACAAATACTAATAAAACATATTTAAATTTAGAAAATAAAAACTTATACAGAAGTCTAAGGCTGCTAAAACTTTGATTTCTCCAATCGTCTCAGCCCAAAATTTTAAAAAACAAAAAACTAGGAGGACTTATGTAGTTTGGACTCATTTTAATATAATAAAATAAAAAAATATTAGGGATAAGGAACAAGAAATAGCACAGTGCAAATATTATATGGAACTTTTAACATGTAAGAGTTCATTTAGGATTGGGCACCTTAAGAGGCATGCTGAATTATGCACCAAAAAATATGGTCCATTAGATCCTAGGCAAACCCAACTTGGTACTGCATTTTTTGAGACTGGATCGAGTTCAGTCTCAATGTTTACTCCCTTCATATACTCCAGCGAGTTGGGTATGGACGGCATGGCCAAACTTATCACATTAATGGGTCTTCCGATCAGATTTTCGAAAGATCCAAGAGTAGTACGCATAATGCAGACATATTTTCAGCCTACTTATCATAGGATTCCTAGGTCTACATCTAAGAATAACATACTAAAATTATATTAAGTTAAAAAAATAAAAAATAATTAATGAATTTATGGCACATAGTGGAGTAGTGTCCGTGACGTCTGATATCTGGACAAGTCACGATGAATCATCTTATGCATGTCTCACCAGCCACTATATAGATTCTAACTAGACTATAAATAAAAAAATTTTAGGATTCTCTGAGATTCTCATCCTCAAGATGGCCCGACCATTTTTGAGTGTATAATGAAAATCTTTAGGGAATATAAAATTCAAAATAAAATTTTTAGTATCACATTCGATAGCGCATCTAATAATTGAGTAGCGATTAATATATTTGTTAGGAATATTAGAGACGCACCATTAGGAGAGATTTTTCATGTCAGATGCATGTGTCACGTGATTAACATGATTGTTCAAGCGGGTATGAAGATGTGTTCCCCCGGGATGGATAATATACGTAATGCACTAAAATATATTCATACTCCTCGCAGACAATAAGAGTTTGGTAGTCTCTGTTTATCTGTGAATCTTATGAAGAAGAAATTTCAATCGGATGTGAAACATCGTTAGAATTACACGTACCTAATGCTGAAATTAAGTGTTGGATACGAATACGTGATATCCACATACGTCAATAGTAAGAGTGACGAACTTATTATTGATGACGCTGACTGAGTTTCAGAAATTTCATTTATGAAATTCCTGACGATTTTTTATGACACAACGAACATGTGTTCGTCAATTTCCGCCCACGACTTGCATTGCACTCAGGTGCATATGCAACATTAGTAGCATGTTTAGAAAGTATCGAGCTGACCCGACTCTTAGCCATATGGTTGCAGAGATGAAAACCAAGTACTTAAAGTACTGGTCCACCGTTCCATCTCTTTATTGCCTAGCTGCATGCATGGACCCTAGGGTTAAAGTTGAAGGGGTAGAAAATACTCTGACTTACATTTCCTTGTGCATGAACCTGGAAGAGCTACTTGAATGGTTCATTCACGAGAAGTTGACTGATATGTTCACATACTACGATACTAGGTATGATGGTGATAGTAGTGATACTTTGATTACGGACATGGATACCTTGTTCGGAAATGATAATTTTTTCATTTAGCTAGCGAGAGAAAAACATCGGAGTGGACCATCACATGGGAGCAAGCTTTCTCGGTACTTAGATACCGATTACTGCTCAATCCTATCACATTCTGATATTAAAAATCTTGATATATTACAGTGGTAAAAATCATATGAGTCCACATTTCCCGTGCTATCTAGGATGGCACGGGATCTACTGACTACTCCGATATCGAGCGTAGCATTGAAGTCTACTTTTTCTGTTGTAGTGAACGTGATTTTAGATAAGAGATCGAGATTACGTCCAGATATTATTGAGACATTAGCCTATTTGAAGGATTAGGTGGATTCAAGATTTAGCATCCATGATCGTGCTAGAGCTGGGACTAGGACTACAGTCGCATCTACTACGAAAATAGAGGAGTTGATTGCTGATGATGATGATCCATATGATATTGATCTTGATATTGTGGCTGATGATGCTCATAATATGCCGATTGATGATTGATGATGATCTACTACTTTTTGATTTCGATGCTTTATTTTTTATTGATTGTACGCTTTATTTTTACATTACATTGAAATATTAATTTGTTTGGTTTAGACCTTCAGTATCTATTGACTGATTAGTCATTTCTCATTTGGTTTGCTTTTATTTTTTTTACTTTTTAATATTTTTAAACGAAATTTTTTGATTAATTTATTTTTGTTTAAATTGTTCATTTAAAAATTTATAACTATATAATTTAATTTTAATAAATTATAAACTAATTTTATTTTAAATTATAAAAAATTTTAAACTTTATAATTTATTAAATTTTTATCAATTTTCATTTTATAAATTTAATATATTATACATTATCTATAATTCTATATATAATTTAATATATTTTTTAATTAAACTGAAATATAAAACTCTAAAAATTTAAAAAAAAATTAACCTGGCCCATACGGCCTAGTTTGGCCCGTACTGCCTGGTTTGGCCTAACCGGGCCTAGCCCGGCACAAAAACACGGCCATGCTCTAATTGTCACTCTGTATTTTCCTATGTCTATTTTCCTATTTATCTTTTTGTCTATCTCATTATCACTCTATCTATTCATATATCTATCGGTGAATCAATCTATTATTTATATTTATATCTATCTATATATCTATCTAATTGTCAATTTGTCTATCTATCTATCATTCTATCTATTCGTCTATCTATCTATATATCATTCTATCTATTCGTCTATCATGTAAAACATGATAGACGAATAGATTACCAAATGATATTGACCATAGTTACCAAATAATATGATGTATTATCATGTAAAACATGTCAAAGTATTATTATAAAATAAAACTAAAATATAATAAATGCTTATAATAATAAATTATTAAAAAACCTACAACAAAATAAAATATACAATTAAAAAATATATATTAATCATCATTTAAATCTATAAATAATTTTTATTATTAATAATTCTCAAGTATTATGCTAAAACCTCCTATTTTTGTCCATTGAGAAAAAAAAAGGAAACGTCCATAAAATAAAAATTACCCTACAAACATAAAAATATTGTTTAATCTTTCATTGATTCTATTATGAAATGTGGCATCCTCAACCCTGATAATTTTGGCAATACCTCTCTAAATAAGCATGTCACCATCAAAGATTAAATCAACTTTAGTACCTTCAAATAAATATGTAAATTAATTTTTCATCTATCATGTTAATCACTCATTGTTTTTATTAAAGTCTAACTGTTAGAAAAATAAGATAGATAAAATCTTGTTAATTATATTTTTTTCTCAATGCTTGATTATATTTAATGTATAATATTATAAGCTAAATCATTATATCACAAATTTATTAAATGTCAGATTATATAAGTTTTGGTTGTATGCCAATATTTGAGGTGAGTACCTTCAGCTTTAAGTAAATAACCTATATTTGACATTAATGCCCCTATTTAGAGAATTGGCTAAGTTGGATTGTCCACAATATCCTTTTTTCTTGTAGTGCAACGTTCGTACTATTTGGTAGAAATGGCCTAAGAGAATTAAAACTCATGAAACAACACAAGTTACAACATTTATCTTATTTATTTTGTCAAGATAATGCATTCTTCGGCTTCCCTGGGTGAAGCTTAGGAAATAATGCAACTTATTCCCTAATTAAATTCTTCGCTATTGTCAAAGTAGCTCTCTAGGATTTCTAAATACTCGTGCATGCCAATGTTTATCACAATTTCTAATAATTCACCATTCTAATAATCTAGCAATTTTAGCATGAATCCAAGTGCAATCAATTTCTTTTCCCCATCTTGTATTATAAAATGACCATTCATGCTTAATAGGATGGCTAGCCTAGGACTCTATGGCAATGAGTTTGCTTTAGAGACCCTTACCCAAGTTACCGCCAAGAATGCATGGAGATATCAAATCAGATCGTGAACAGGCTCATGCAGGTAGTAGGGGGATAGCCCAGCCCATTTTTTTGTATCTGTTTATGAATTTAAAAGTTTTTTTAAAATTTTTACAAAAAAAATGTAATTTAAATTTAATAAAAAGTTGTTAATTTCTTTTAAAATCTAGGTAAACTTTAATTGGGAAAAAATTAAACATAAATTGTAATTTATAAATTATAAATATCATTACATATATAAGAGAAAAAATAAAATTAAAATTAAAAATTTTTAATAATTATCTCATTAAATATCATATTAAAAAAAGCATTTAATTAAATCATAGGAAGCAAAAAAATACAATTCCAATTCATTTACAAATTACAATTAAAATTCAAAAAATAACTAAACATCAATATTCCCAAACTTCTCAGTCATCATATACTAAGAATATTAAGTTAGCTCTTCATATTATAATTCTTATTACATTTGTTTTAGTTTGTTCTCAATCACAAATATATAAGCATATTGATCATATTCGGTGTTAATAAGTTTTTCAATCTTTAATTATGCATGTAGTTGTGCTAAATACTAATTCAGAAAAAATTATAAAAAATAAATACTTAAATTGTCATGTTCTAAAAAAAAATCAAATTTCTTGACTAGAACATCATAATCTAGGATTTAAAAATTTTGACATACATATCATCTCAATAATAAAAAATATCTTCAAGGTACCTTGTTAGCTCTATGGATAAATGATTGGCACTAACACTTGAACTATATAAAGTATAAATATATTTTTTTATTTGAGCTGAGAAAAATCTAAAACTTTTTCCTTCTTTCGATCAATTGAAATTAAGTATAGCACTTCAAATTTAGAGTTAGTTATTTGTTACTCGAATTTAATTTGATATAAATTATACAACTCGATTACCATATATTTAGCATAACATAAGTAAGACAATATGTCGATACAACTACATATTTACATGCTCATAAAAATGAGTAAGATCATAAAAATAGTACTTAATCTAATATGTGAATTCAAAATAATAACAAAGTAATAAAATAAATATAGATTAATGTGATCTTGATTTTCATTAATTTTTTTTATTTTTTCTACAATTAATATAAATAAATTATCATTTTTATATATCATAGTGTGTGATTGTACAAACACTAGCACACCAAATCTCATAAGAATATTAAAAATTAAATATATTTGCACAAAAATAATATAAAAATAATTAATCACTAAAGATGTTTTTGTTTTGCATGTATATATTTTAAATCATGTTTTGGTACAATAGCAAGTTCCTTCATTCAAGAGAAATAAGTCTCAAGCTCAAGACTACTTCTCTGAAGTTTAGAAATAAGATTATCAAGAAATTATTATCTCCCAAAACCCAAACCACTCACTAAAATAAAAATCTTATACATTGAATACAATATCATACCCTCATCATTCTCATATTTTATAAATTATAAAGAAATAAACATTACTAGTATAAAAAGTAATAAAAAAATATTATAATAATTACCTAATAATAATACAGTATTGTTCTAAAAAAAATTAAAAATTTTAATTATTTTTTAGTGATAATCCAATCAGCATTGCCTAATAAATTAGTATTAGCATTGTGTTATAAAAATATCTTATAAGCCCATCAATTTTAAATTTTTAGAGTTTTAAACTTTCATCTTGACAATACAGCTCAAATTCAAATATTCAAAAATATAAATTATTTATATAAAATATTATGAATATTAATCATATTATCACTTACTTCCTCACATCGTTCATTACAATAAAGTTGATATGACACAAACTTTTTGTAATTCAAATTTAACATTCATATATATATATTCAATATTTATTCATGTTCACCATTATCTTTGCACTGATAAAAATATAATCTAAGATGATTAAGATAGTATACTTTTTAATATCAAATTCACTTACATCACAAAAAATATTATTATTATTTTTAAAATATTATGAATTTTATTAATAATTTTAAAATAAATAAATTTCTTTAGTATAATTTATTATGAATTTATATAATATGAAACTACACTAATATATTCTTGTTTCGACCTAGCAACCCAAATATCAAATTTGAATACAATAAAAAATTTATTTAAGTTTAGATAAGAAATTAATATAGTGCATTATTTATTATAATAAGTAATTATCACATTCTTACTTAAATCTATACTTTTAAAATTATGTATAAAATAATTATACAAGGATATTCATGCTCTTCATGAGTGTGATACTTGGAAACTTACCAATTTTCTTCTTGATGAGGATATTATGGATTTTCATTAGATTTATACAATCAAATGTTTACTTTATTGTTATGTTAAAAAGCTTAAAGCTTACCAAGTGGCTAAGAGATATACTCAAACTTTATTTATTGGCTTCTTTGAGAAGTCTCGTGTTGAGCGTATTTTTATCTATTTTATTATATTTGTTAACTAGTACTTATTTCAACTTAATATGAAGAATACCTTTTTATGTAATGATGTACATAAAAAATTATGGAAAAAACACTATGATGTATTGCTCATGAAAAGTTACATATGGTTTACAAATTATGGAAAAACACATTGTTTTATAAGCAGAATAGATTGTTGATGAAGATTGGATTGATCCAGTGTCATTCAGATTAGTTATTCCTTGTGAAATCAATTACTAGAGATATCAAAATGCACATTAATTAAATAAATTAAGTATTTCTAATAGTGATTTGGCATGCATTAAAAAAATAAATGAATATATTAACAAGTAATTTAAACAAAGGATCTATGGCATTACACTTTTTAGGAAATAAAATAGCTAAGAGTAAATAATAATGAATAAAATTATCTTAACGAACATATATTAAGGACTTGTTACCTACCACAAGCATGTTGATAACTAAGTTTGATGAGTCATCCATTTGATCACAATATTATTTTAGATGATATTTTAGTCCTAAATTTGAAGATACTAAAAGATATAAAAGATTAATTGGCAAACTGATATATCTAACAATTATAAAACATCATATAACTTTTGCATTTAGTATTATCAGCTGATACATACATAAATCATAGAAGTGTCACTAGGATGCATGTCATATAGTGTTTAGATATTTGAAGCAAACAATCAACCTAAATGTTTTATAAAAAAAATAGTATAACTAATATTATTGGCTATCATTATGATGATTAGGCTAGTTGAACTAAAGATAATAGGTCCACTAGCAACTATTGTATATTTGTTGCAAGAAATCTTGTCATATAGAATAGTAAGAAACAAATAGTTATTGAAAGATCATGTATTGAAGAAAATATAAAGACATAGCACATCTTACATATGAGTTGAAGATATTAAAAACTTAATGTGAGAATTACATATGAAGTTCAACAAAACCTTTTATCATGTTTTGTGATCACCAAAAAACACATTACCAAGAATCTTATATATCATAAAAAAATTAAACACATTAATATATTTTGTTATTTTATCAAATAAATGATAATGAAAAATGAAATTTGTATTCCAATTAATTAAATTTATTGAGCAGTTAACAAGATTTTTTCACGAAACAAGTACCTAAAGTAACATTTTCAAATCTTCTTTCTAAGCTATGCATGCAAATTGTATTTGCAAGTTTAAGGAGAAATATTAACAAATATATATATAGCAAAAGTGTTTCGGGTACCCTTGTGATGGAAATGGTGTGTATCATTTTGTGTATTTTCTACTATATTAATTAACATTATTTCGTGGTTTGTCAAACTTGCTGTATTGCATTTCTTTTAATTTGACAAATCCCTATCAGAATTGTTCCGTTCCAAGTTTAATTCTAGCATCCTCTCCCTCGTATGCTCAACCAAATATGACACAAAAAGGAACCAAACAATTACTAAAGACAACACAGGATATCAAATAATGACCTAGAAAACTAAATAAAAAGCCGATACGGACTAGAAATCAAATGAACATCCTCAAAGCATAAATAAAGAGGAGTCTACCTGTCTAAGATGCTCCTTGTATGCAGAAAGATCCGAAGGTAGATCTTCTAAGTTGAATTCCTCCTCACCAAGCATCATTTATGTTCTCCAACCAAGTTGCGAATTCCGGTACAAATGAGCAGACTTTAAATCCCGTTGATACGCTTCACCTTGTGAAGTAAGTTGTTGAGCGAAAATGCCGACAGCGCAGAGACCAGAAGAAGCAATCCCTCTGCTTCATATCAATTATCAAAATAAATTGATATTTGTTCATATTTACAAAAAATTATCTGTTTAATATTTAAAACTAAAAATAATTAATTTTTCTGATATAAACTAATTATTTTTTGAATTTGATGCATCGAATTAAAAATAATTATATTTTATACAATAAGCTAATTTTGGGACACCAATCAAAAAAAACTGAAAAAAAAAACCTAAATTTTAATATTTAAAATATAATACATTAAACTCTTAACTAATTTATTTTTTATGCACTCAATTCTAGTAATACCAAAATATCCTTTAATCCCTATAAACATTGAATTAATCATTAATAAATTTTCACTCGCCCCTCATCCCTCCCCCTCACCAATGACTCTATGACGCCCAAACAAGAGTTAGGAAAATTTCAGAATCTCATCATCTTCTTTGATTGCACAACTTTAACAATAAATAATTTATAATTATTATAACAAATATTAAAAATTTATTTGTGATGATAATAAAAATTGTAAAATAATTATTTGCAAGAGTTAGTTGTGATTATGTTTTGAGACTTTGATACTCATAATGGACTATCATTGGGAATCCTTATTTCTATGAGATGTCATGTCAAATATCTCAAATGAATTCTTCTCGATTGTTAATCTAAATTAAGATATAGGATTGGTTAATTGTACTTGTATTATGATGTTGTTATTATAAACATTTATATTTGTCATCATTTTATTGTTTGAATGTTGATGGATATGGATGCTAAGTAGAACTAAAATTTATGATTTTTACTATTTCATATATTTATGCATTTCAACTATGATGGATAATGATAGGTAAATCATAAGACATACTCATAGAGTTTGATAAGAAGGAAGTGACAACCATTTTATTCTTAATGCATGATATTGACCTATTTGTGAAAATGATTTAGGTAAGTTCAATAGTTGCAAGTATGACACTTATGAAAATAAAAATAAAAACATATTCTAGGAGAACTAACTTTCAAGTGTTGTACAAATTATATAGAATGTCTAGCCTACCATGGTGTGAGAGTCATGTGGTAGCTATGGTAGAAGATGATTAGTAAGTCACATGACACGTGCAAGTAGAGGTATTTTGTATGACGATAATAGCTCAACAAGTCATTTTCTCTTATAAGATTTCTAAATGTGATATTCATAAAATTATATATGTTAGAAGCCAAAGTGCAAATATAATTATTATCACATTTATTTCATATTTTTAAAATATCAAAGATTAAAGAATAGAAATATATATTTGAAATAGTCACCAAAGCAATGTTTAAATTGCATAAAAAGAGTATATGTGTGAATGATATATGAACAAAATAACATATAATTTTTGTGGTGAAATACCAAATATATAACTATGGGTGAATCATCATTGACAGTGATAATCTAATGATAACAACTACCATATATGCCAAGAGGACACTTGGACATTTCTATACCAATCTACCTTTTATTAAACAATCATAACATTACCCAAATATTAAAGGAATCTCATCATGCACAAGGAAATGAAATCATATAGTCTAAGTATCTCTCTAAAACCAAGTCTTTCTCCTCAACTCGAGTAGATGTTAGTTTACTATTAATTAGTCAAATTATTTATATAATTTTTATGGGATTGATATATAGACTTAATTCAATCTTTACTACTTACAAGGCTCATACACTTGCGTAGGTATTTTAGGCGAATCAATTATCAAATAAGCTTTTGAGATCATATCACAAATAATAAGTTTCGGCACCATAAAAAAGTTACAATAAGTGAATTCAAAGAAAATCCAAAGTTATGACCTCAACAAAAAATGACTTTTAACTTGAAGATGCACATGATGTCTAATGGGACCCTAATGGTATAAAAGAGTGACTTAACGATTTTCAAAAACAACTTGATCAAAATTTGATTTTCGAGGATAAGAACATGCCATACCAAGAAGGGCATTAATTCTAACCCTCAATTAGAAAAAAATTCAAACCAAACATAAATAATGCTAGATTAAGAATCATGTTTAAGACTGTATTCTCAATTTCTCATGCTAGCTATTATTAGGAACTCATGAACCAACGAGATGAAACTCCAATTGTCTCATGTGAAATCATCCACAATATCATGAAAATTATAGATTTATGATTGATTTAGGTATGTATAAATGATAATTGTGGATTTATAAAGTTAAATTGAAGAATTTTTAAGTAAGTTTGCAATTGAAGAAAAGCGACAACCCTTCTATTTTCACATCATGAGATGAACATGTACGTGGAAAACTTAAACAAATGTAAATTTATTTGATGTGAGTATAACACTCACAAAGTCAAAAGCACATATGAGATTATGATCATTCTATTTTTATATTATTAACGAACTAGCTTTCAAATGATGTTGATGTTTTATAGAACATCTAACCTAGGAGCTTCATCATAATGTGAAAGTCATGTGTTGACTATCATAGATAGAAATATGTAAGTCATGGGGAAAACACAATGAGAAGTGATTCATTAGGTGGTAATACCTTTACGATAATTTTCTCTTGAATGACTTCAATATGTGAAATCATTAAGGAGATGCATATTAATTAATGTGAGTATGATGCTTACAAAGCCGAAAGCTCAAATATAATTATTACCATATTAATTCACAATTTTATTTCTATTGCATAAAATGACTCACGAATAGAGTAAATATATTTTTAGTAGTCAAATACTAAAGGTACGACTACATGAGGACCATCATTAGTAGCGATAATACAATGTTAATAACCATATTTTATGTTGATGGGGTAAAGCGGAAATACACATAACCCTACAATTTGTCTAAGAATCAAACATGATATTGCTTTAATATTAAAAAAAACCCATCATATACACAGAAGTAAACCAACCCTATAGTATAAGTATCTATCCATGGCCTAAGTTTTTCTTTTGAACTCGTGTACTAGTTGATTCTCTATTGGTTGGTCAAGTTACTCATATAATATATATTTTTACTTTATTACTTGCACGACTGATGTACTTGTGAATTTCCATTGAACTTATTCAATAATTCAAAAACTTTTGGAATTATGTTACAAATAATAAGTTTTGCCAATAAAACACAATCATAACCTTAAATTTTGGATTTGTTAAATTATTTTCAAAGCAATATACATTTACATAATTTTTCCTTCATTCTTTTAACTTCCCATCAGAACTAATAGCATAGATAAAAATAGCAAGAATGTGAGAGAGGATAGATATAAGAGACATGATATAAATGATAGAAATAAAAAAAGGAGAGAGGGAAAGGCTTGCATGTAGTGTGACATGAGAAAACACATTTAAAAAAATATAATATTTTTATAAACACACAAAAGAACATAAGCTCCTGTTCTTCGTAAAGCATAAAGAATGAACATGGGACTCTATTTTTCAAAAAACATGTGTTAAGAAAAAAGATTAAGACATTTTTTGGGTAAAGATATGTGACTTTTCCCATCTCTCTCTTGTTCATCATATACACTACACATAATTAGGCTATTGTGGACGTATTGTATGATATGCTCAAACCTTGAGCATAAGAAAAAACACAAGTGCCTGGTATCAATTCACTATAATGCATTGAAGAGCATAAAAAATTATTCTCTCAAATTTTGTATGGATGCTTTTAGATTTTCAAATGTTTTCTTTTAGAGTTTATTATTTTATGAACGTTAAAACCTTAACATGTATTTAATATGGGGTGTTAACTTTGATTGTTTTTATTATTGTTTAGTATGTATATTTTTCCAAATTCATTTATTTTTGGGGTAGATTATATTTTTAATTTTTGACATAACTGAACATTATAATTTTTGGCAGAATTAAAATTTTCCATTTTCAGTAAAATTACAAATCATAGCTTTTGTGAGAATTAATAATTATCATTTTTGGTATAATTGAAAATTATTTTTTATTGAATCAAAAAATATAATTTGTAGACTAATTTTAAAATATATTTCTTGATAAAATTAGAAAAATATTTTTTCATGAGGATAAAATCAATATGATGTGCATTTATTTTCATGACGATATAATTACCTCAAGATTATCTTTGTTGATCATTCCATAATTTTTAATGTATAAATATATTTTGTCTACATATATGCATCTATATACTATAGTTAATTATGTTATAGAGACACATCGATAACTTTTTCATAAAAATAAAAAAAAATTAAAAAATTAAAAATTTTAAAAATTTAATTAAGTAGAATTATTATTTGAGAACATAAAAAATGTTGAAATTCTCCACACTTGGGCTACAAAGTTTTCTAATAGAATGAAATAACTGAATGAAATATATGCCATTAGGTCATGTGTTAGTATTATACCCCAATGAAATTCTAGAAAATATTAAAATATGAGGTAGTTTTATATGAACTTCTAAAATGATCTAGAAGAATTTGAAATATTATATTTTGATTCCAGATAGTTTGGAAGATTTTCACTAGAATTCTAATAGGTACAAAAGACTTGAATGCCCTTTTATATTCTATAATATTTTAAGGATCTCTATTATAGTGAGATTGTCATACGTGACATAATCTTGAATCTCAGTTAATGGGAGCTCTCATTATATAAGGTTTTTCTTCCCATTTTTGTAATCGCTCAAACTTATAGGTTTCATATGAAATACATTTTCTCTCTCTATACATGCATTGCTCTTGTTAAGATTGTGTGTGGGATCCTGTAAATATAACTCTTATAAGAGGAAAAAGTGAGTCAACTTAAGTAATTTAGGGAAGAGAATTTTCTAGGCTATTGCGACATATATAATGCTAAAGTTTGTGTGCAATGACATGTAGTATGTGAGCGAGGTTGATTTCATTTCTATGGAATCCATTTGTGAGATTGAGAACCCTAAAATAATGTACATTTAAGGGTCAAGAGAATAAAAGAAGCTCAAGGATATAATGGCTTCTATGAAAGCTCAAATAGCTAATGGATAGCTAGCTATTGGTGAATTATGGAATAAATTTGATGATACTCAAGAGAGTATTGATGAGGTGACCTTAATGAATGATGAACTTTGAGAAGGGATACAGAGCACCCTCGATATAATATTGGAGATGTTAACCCAAAAGAACTCTATTTTAAAATTCATGGTGATTATTATGGGAGAGAAGATAAAGAAGTTGAAACTTGAGCTTTCAATTTGCAAGAGAACCATAAAGGGCAATATGACTAGGCAATTACACTCATCATAGGTGGAATAATATTTTAGAGTGATGAGCATTATTAGGGGGTATAGGTAGTCTTATTCTACTTTGTAACAACTGGAACTGTGAAAGGTACCACAAGAAAATATCGATTTAGCTAGGAAATTTTAGTCATTGATCAATCTCTAGCTAAATTGTAAGTGATTAACTATAAAATAACAAGGGATTTATGATTTTTCTTTAAAAAAAATAACAACGGATTAGCGACAAATTAGTGAGAGAAAATTTTTTGTAAATTCTGCTCAAGAAAAGCGGGGGATTTAGCGACGAAAAATTTTCATAAATTCTGCTCAAGAAAAGATAGAATTTAGTGACGGAATATCTCTCGCTAATAAAAATTCATAAATTAGTGAAGGATTTAGCAAGAGAATTTCCCTATCAAATAAAATTTTTGATTTAGCGACGGTTTTTCCCCAGCTAATAAAATCATTAATTTAGCGACGGATTTTTCATTACTAATAAAATCATTGATAATAAAATCCTTAATTTAGCGATGAATTTATTGACAGATTTTCCCTAGCTAATAAAATCAGTAATTTAGCTACAGATTTAGCGACTGATTTTCCCTAGCTAATGAAATCTGTATTTTAGCTACGGATTTAGTGACCGAATTTTTCTAGCTAATAAAATCCATAAATTAGTCACCGATTTAGCAACAAAATTTTTCTAGAAAATAAAATCTTTAATTTTGCGACGGATTTAGCGGCATTATTTTTCCTAGCTAATAAAATTTATAATTTAGCGATGGAATTAGCGACATATTTTTTCTAGCTAATAAAATTCGTAATATAGCAACGAATTTTTCATAGCTTATAAAATCCATAATTTAGCTATGGATTTAGCAATGGTATTTATCTAGCTAATATTTAATTATTTAATTTTTTTTATTTATTAATTGTTAATAATATTTTATTTAATTATGTTTATTAAATGTATGTTAATAGTCTATAGATGAGCAATCATTGAGGGATACATTTTCCTCGTAAAATCATAAAAAATTATATTATAAATAAATAATTTAAAAAATATAAAAATACATAAAACAATTAAATATATTAATAAGGACTAAATTAAATATTTTTATGATGTATTAATTTTTTATAAAATTATACAAAAAATTTTTCTAAAATTTTAAAATAAGAAACATAAAAATTTATATTAAAGTAACATTAAATAATAGATTCAATAAATATAATAATTTGTTTATATATTTTAAAAATTAAATTAACATATATTAAAATTTCTACTAATATAAATGTAAATTAATTTATTGTAAAATAAAATAGAAAATATTTTCAAAATTATCTGAATTGACGAATAAACTAGTAAAAATTATTATTATTATAAGTAAAAAAAATTTTATTATTATATAAAACTTTTAAATAAATAAAAAATATAAATTTTGAAAATCTTGAAATATAATAAAAATGTAATTTTTTAAATAAAATTAAAAGAAAATAAATTAATATATATAAATAAATACATATATGTTTGTTCTTACAAAAATTTATGCAGATTAAACAATTGAGTAATATTTTTACTATTAGCTATTAACATTAAATTTTTATTAAAATAATAAATATATCTTATTTTAATTATCTTCTCACTTAAAATAATTTTTTGAATTTTAAAAATTATTAATGATATCAAATAATATGAAATAATATGAAATTTTATGCCTTTAAAATTATTTCATATTATATTAGCAAAAATTAATATAAATTCTTAAAAATTTATAACCATAAATTATAAATTTTTATATATTTTTTAACATTAATAGTATTTTATAACTCTTAGGCAAGTGACTAGAAAACAAATCATATTTTCATTTATGTTTTATTATATAGAGTTTGTTAATTTTGTACCTATTTGATATTTTTTTATAAGGCTAAACATATTTTATTAATTGTTTATATATTTATTGTTTAATTAATATTATAATAAAAAATTGTAAGGTGTTTGTTTTTCATTTGTACCTTGCTACACGCACATTAATTTTGTTGAAAAAATTGTGATTGTAAATAAAATTAATGAGTCTTTTTGATTATATATATATATTGTTTATTTAATGTTTTAATAATTGAAAATATAAAAAATTTGCTACTATTTACATTCACGTCGAGATGCGATAATCTTCAACAACAAGTGAAGTGAACCTCCTGCATTCGGCCATATATCCCTTGACACCGACACATCAACATATAATCGAGGTTTAAGTTTTAATTTTTATTTGATTTGAGGTACATTTTATACATTTATTCTTCATCGATTATCTTGATTAAGCTTATGCATATTGATTCTGTTATTTATTATTTCTAAAATTCTTCTTTTTTATTCACCATGATGTTCTTGGATTGCATATATATACTTAATCGTATACATACTTCATGTATTTGTGATATAATGCATTGTCATTGTGTAGATTTTGATGGTGCATAGTAGGTATGCCGAATTAATAACTTCTTCAATATACATAACTACATATTGTATACAAAAATAGTATACATAAATATAAGCATGCTTAAACATAACTATATCTATATCTATACAAAAATAGTATACAAAAATAGTATACATAAACTATTTAAACATAACTATATCTATATAACTATATAACAGTAAACATAAACTTTTACTATACTTTATAAGTAATTTATAAAAATTATAAAAACTTATGATTAAAAATGCAAAAATATATAATATTAGAATTTCAAGTATTTTAAATCCTATGAAATTTAACTAATCAAACTAAGCACATCACATCCCTTGAATGAGAGTGCCATGTGATCGTGATAATAAACCCTCGTGCAATGTCATCCTTTATTTATTTTGAGTATTTATAATCTCATTATGTACTCATATCAAATAATTATTTCTCAATGTTGTCCGAGTCACTTGTATTTATTGTATGATGAATAATTGAGAAGTAAATTCGTCCATCCATTTATATTGCACCATAAAAAAAAGATTTATTATGATTCATACGGCTAGAATGATTTATATTCATTTCATGCTAGCTTAATAGCCACCGGAGTGATGACATTTCTTAAGTCATACGAGGGTTGATTATATTCATTCTAACACTATAATTTGATTATGTTTCTAATTTGAACCAAAGAAAATAGATTATAAATTTAATTTGAAAAATAGATTTAGTCACTTACATGATTTGTATGCCATATTATCATTTTTTATATATTATATCTTTAATTTTTAATATTTCTAAATTATTTGTAGGAATGCAAGTCGACCGGTTAAGAGCCAACCTAAACCCAAGCTAAATCCTACACATCAACATGCATTATGTTCAATCCCTTGTAAGGGACTAAGTATAGAACTATTCATCATGTATAATGAAAATGATAAATTAAGATTTTATTATAGTTTTGGATGACACAACAAAGAAGCTTGAACAAATAGAGCTTGCTTATGATGTCGCATAAAGGTATTTTGCAAGTTTTCGAGTTGATCACATAGCAATAAAGAAAATATCAAAAATAAATTAGTGACCAAGAATAATTATTTTACTTGCAAAGGAGCCAAAAAAATCCAAATTATTGAGAGAAAATATAAAATGAAAATAAAGTAGTCTTATAGCTCTTAAGTAGCAATTACATGCATAACAAAAAATTCAAATCATTCTAATCTTCAAATAGAAAAAAAGATTAGGCTTGCATCTCTTAAATTACAAAATAAAATAACAAAAACAATTTAATATTATGCATTGACACAACTAAAAGGTGGGAATATTGCTATGAGTAGTATTTTCTTAAATTAGTTCAATTTCAGAGTTTTATTAAATAGATTTTCTTGATAATGAAAGTACTATTCTTTATATTATGTTGCTTCCAAAAACAGCACTAACTTTTATCTAACTTTGCAACAACAAAAAATAGAATTCCTCCACAACACTAATAATAATAATGCTTAATATTTTCATCCTTAATCTACACACACACACACACATAATGGATAATTATGTTATGGAATCCAAAAATATATATATCTATGATTAGGGTTATATTTTAGTACCTAAATTCGGATACTCATAATTATCCCAATATAATTAAAAAAAACATTATGCATAAACTCGTTTCAGCTAACTCAATATGTAAAAATGAGTTGCTGTATATGTAATTTGTTTTTTTAATAATCTGTTTGCATAACCAAATATTTGTTCTATTTTAATATTTTCATGTAAGTGTAGGAAATGAAATATTAAGAGGCTGGAAATACAGCAGTAGCACAATGACGGGGGTCCCACTGATCGGTCAGCGGGCCAAAATTTTTGGAGCAGAGCCTGACCCGTCCCATGATCCGACCCGCTCCGGTTAAATGAACCGATAAAATTTTTAATATAAAATATTTTGTAATTTTATTTTTGGGTGGCTGTTTTTGAACCCGCGGAACTATTCATCGTCTCTCTCTCTTCTCTCTGCGTGATTTATCGCGACTGTTCTGTGTGCTGTATACTGTAAGATGATTTTCTATTGGTTTAATCTATCACGCATAAGTATTTTCTGGTGGATGTAGCTAGTCGTATTGAGCGACTAGCGAACCACGTTATTTTTGGTGTTTATTTCTTATTTTTTGATTCTGTCATGGATGGTTGCTGGATTGGATATATATATTGCTTATTTTCAGTTGTTTCTGTATCTTAATCTCACTACCGTGGAAACACAACTGCCCAACACGAGTTTATGCATATGTTTATGCATATAGAGTATTTATGAACTCCATATGCATATGTTTTTGTTTATGAAAAAATGAGTTTCTGCATAAACTCATATGCATACTTGAGTATTTGCATACCGTATGCATAAAGGAAGGTAATTATCATTATAGAAATTTGGAAGACTCAAATCATATATATTTTGGATTTGGGTCCCCAAATGTTATATTAAAAATTAAAATTGTGATAAAGCATAATTATGTTCATTTTGGGTCCCCTTAACATTTTTTCCTATAACATTATAACTTTTATCCACTTTTGATGCATCGAAATGCATCAACTTTGTTAATCTCGTTGAAGTTTTTAAAAAATTTAAAT
Organism: Sapria himalayana; assembly: GCA_029783825.1. Classification (NCBI taxonomy): domain Eukaryota; kingdom Viridiplantae; phylum Streptophyta; class Magnoliopsida; order Malpighiales; family Rafflesiaceae; genus Sapria; species Sapria himalayana. The sequence continues at coordinate 1,260,340 of JAREIK010004728.1, read as the reverse complement.
CTAAAATAATAGTTTTAGAATTCAAAAATCAATTTTCGATTCTCATAAGGTTTACCAAAATATACTTCTTCAAATAACAATGATAGGTTCAAACCTAAGGCTTACCCCCATTTAATGATGCCACCAACCATCCAACTAGTAATTTTTAGAAATATTGGATTCAAAAATCTTTATCACGATAACGCAAGTAGGATTTGATTATTTTAAGTATAAATATAAGTATAACTATATGTGTAACTAAATGTATAACCACATGTAACTATATTTATAATTACATGTGTTAAAACATAAAACATTATGTTTAATTATATATGTATAACCTATATATAAATATTTATAAAACTAATTAAAATTTTATATAATTAAATATAACTATATTTTTAACTATTTATACATATATGTATACATATATGTAAATCTATATATTTGTTTATAACATTGTATATATTTATGTATAACTAAATATAACTACTCGTATGAATATATATATATATAACTAAATGTTTAACAATATATAAATTTTTATAACTATATATGTTATATGTATAATAACATATAACTATAAATAATTTTATCTTACTATATGTATAACTATACAACTTTATACATAACTATATTTATATATATAATAAACAACATGTATTTAATATACATTTTTATATATTAGTATAAAAATTGTATTTTAGTATATCCATACCTATACATAACTATATGTATAAATATACGAAATTATATGAAAAAATATATATACATACATGTATAAATATAAGTTTAACTATACGTGTAACTATATGTATAATCACACATAACTATATTTATAATTATATGTATATAAACATACAACATAATGTTTAACTAAATGTGTATAACTATATATAAATATTTGTATGACTTTAAAAAACTCTATAAATAAATATAATTTTATTTTTAATTATGTATACATATATGTACATCTATAAAATTGTTTATAACTTTGTATACATTTATTTATATTTACTTTAACTACTTGTATGCATATATCTATATATAATTATATGTTAAACTAAATGTAACTATTTATAACTACATTTACTATATGTATCCTAACATAATTATATATTGGGATAATACTATTTTGTTGCATTAACTTGAAATAAAATAGCTAAAGTTATAATATCAACAATATGAAAGCACATAGCATGAGAGTGTCCGTTGATCAGGCTAATTAATGGTATAATACAAATAAGGGTCGTACTCTTACCTAATCTCAGCCCTTGGGCCTTAGGCTCAAATATGAACTTATGTATAACAAAAAATGTTATATTTGATAGGTTTGTACTAAAGACTTATATTTTCGTTTATATAATTCTTCATTCCAACATTGCACTCTCTATGTGTGTCTCTCTCTCTCTATAATTCTTTGTCATTCTCTTCCTCTTTTTCATTATGTGACACACTCTCTATTGTTAATTTTTTTCTCGCTCTTCTTTCTTGCTTGTTCTCTCTCTCTCCACCCCTCTATCTCCCCCATCTCCCCATTTCTTTACCCCTCTCTCTCCCCACCTTCTCTCTCTCTCTCTCTCCCTCTCTCTCCCTCTCTCTCCTCTTTCAAACAGTAAATGTCTTTCTTTTTTGCTTTCCTTTCTTGTGCATTATCGCATTTTGCACCCTTTATTTAGTATAACTGTGATATCTATTAATCTTTATCATGCTAAATATTACTTTATCTATTTAATATAGATTCTGCAAATGCATTTCCTCGATATTCACAATACATATGTAAGTAATTTTATTTAATTATTTGTATATTTTGAAGTAATAGAATATTTTATTCAAAATAATGATTGGACATTATTTTTTCTAAATAAAACTAGGGAAAATGAGGGTATTAAATCGTTTGCTTGTGGTGAAGAATCATCAAACACATATCATAGAATGATCACGGAAGTTGCTAGTGTTGACTTCAAATAGGACTACATGGATGAATCACCTAATCCTAAAGCTCAGAAAATTAATGAAATGCTTAAAGCTACAGAAAAAGAGTTGTGGCTTAGTTGTAAAACACATTCGCAATTGTCACTTGTGGCTCGATTAATGAGTATTAAGTCAGAAAATCATGTGTCTGAGAAATTATTTGTTTATGTGACAAAACTGATTGAGATTGTTCCAGATAATAATTTGATCACTAATAACTTTTACAATACTAAGAAGTTACTATGAGGAATGGATCAACCAGTGGAAAAAATTGATTGTTATTTAAATGGATACATATTATATTGGGACAGTGATAGTGATTTAATTAGCTGTAAGTTTTGTGATCATCCTCGATTTAGGAAGGCACCTTGTGTTGTAGATACGCGACAAAAAATTAAAGGTTGTCCTTAAAAAAATGTATTATTTTCTATTAATTCATTGATTACAAATATAATATGCATCAAATGCTATAGTGACTGATATGAGGTGGCATTTCGAGCCTGAGGTTGAAGAAGGGGTAATGCATCATCCATCAGATTCACATGCTTGAAAGCATTTTAATTAAATACATCAAGATTTTGCAGTAGAAAGTCGAAATGTGAGATTGGGTCTCTACACTGATGGATTTTAGTCATTTGGGCAATATGGACAATAGTAATCAACATGGCCAGTGATAGTGACACCTTATAACTTACCTCCATGGTTGTGTATGAAGGAGCAATATATGTTTTTTTCAATATTGGTTTCAGGGCCAAAAATCCGAAAGACATGCTGGATGTTTTCTTACAGTATCTTATTGCAGAGTTAAATCATGTATGAGTTGTTGGCATGAATACATATAATATCTCAAAGAAGCAAAATTTCATTATGTGGGTAGTCCTTATGTAGACGGTAAGTGACTTTCCTGTATATTCAATATTATCTGGCTGGAGTACTATAGGATGATTCACATGCCCATATTGCATGACAAATTTTGATGCATTTACCCTCAAATTTAGTGGTGAACAATCATGGTTTGATAATCATCGTAAGTTTCTACCTACGAATCATCCATTTCGAAAAAATAGAACCACATTTCGAAAAAATAGAACCACATTTCGAAAAAAAAAGAACTATGATGACAGCTGCACCAATAGTTCGTCCAGGAGATGATATTATGACAGAGATTCAAAGTTTGGGTTTGAAGAAATTAACTGAAAAGGAAGCAACTAGAAGTAATGGACCAATAGGCAAATTATTTGGATGGAGGAAACGTAGTATATTTTGGGACTTACCCTATTGGAAGTCCAATTTAATTCATCATAACTTAGATGTAATGCATATTGAAAAAAATGTTTTTGAAAATATTTTCAACACATCCTTAATGTAGATGAAAAAATAAACGACACTTTAAAATCAAGACAAGAGTTGAATGATTAATGTGGGGGTCCTGAATTGAAACTGAATGAAGAAACAGGAAAATTCTTTAAAGCTTGCTACACACTCGATAATAAGGCAATACAAATATTGTGTAAATGGGTTAAAAATTTGAAATTCCCTGATGGATATGTGTCAAATATGGGTAGATGCGTGGATATGAAGAATCTTAAGTTATTTGGAATGAAAAGTCATGACTGTCATGTATTTATGGAGAGATTAAATACCAATTGTATTCCGTGAATTACTTCCACTAAGTGTTTGGAAGGTCTTTACAAAACTTAGTTTGTTTTTCAAGCAGTCAATTGCAACCACAATCAAAATAGATGATATGGTGAGGCTGGAAAATGACATTATACTTATTATTTGTAATCTTGAACGAATATTCCCACTAAGTTTTTTTGACTCGATGGAGCATTTGTCGGTACATTTGACATATGAAGCAAGGATTGCAGGGCTATTGCAATTTAGGTGGATGTATCATTTTGAGAGGTAAATACATATAATTTGATGTGTTTTATTATTTCGTATTTTAAGTATTATTGTAATTTAATTTAATTGAAACCTAACAAAGTGGATGTAGGTATCTTCATAAGTTAAAACTGAATGTTAGAAACAAGACAAAAGTTAAAGGTTCAATTTGCAATGCATATTTAGTAGAAGAAGCATCGTCATTTTGTTCTTAATATTTTGAGGATCATGCCAATATAAAGAATAGAAATGTGTCACGGAATTATGAAGGTAATATGATGGTAGAAGATGATTCCGTGGACAAAATATCTATCTTCATGCACCCTGGAAGAGCATTTGGAAGAATAATGAAAAGATGTATGACAAATGAAGAGTACAAAGCAACCCGGAGCTACGTTTTACTTTATTGTGAAGAGGTTGCATCATATATTAAGTATGTATACCCAAAATGATAACAGGTTTAATCATAATTTAATTTTATCTTAAATAGAAATAATTAAAAATTGATATACAGTTTTTTTTCTCTTTTTATATTTGTGTAGTATTTATGTTGAGTAGTTAAAATATAGGCATCCAGTAATTTCCAGTAATGATGTCGATTATATGCTGGAAAGAGAATTTGCGAATTAGTTAAAAAATTATGTGAGAATTATTAAGTTTTATATTTTTGAATTATTTAATTTATTAGCATCTTTTATTTGTTAATATCATTTTTTTATCTGTCACAGGTAATAGATCTTTCAAATGGAGATTCAAATATTTTCATTCAGAATCTAAGTAAATGCCCATTTAGATATGTGACAACCTATCCTGGGTATTTTTTTAATGGATATAAATTTCACACAATCAAACATAATTCTTCTAAAACAATAATGAATAGTGGTGTATGTATTAAAGGCCCAGGTTATAGTGTAGATGAGATTGATTAATATGGTCAGCTCAAATAAGTTATTGAGTTGGAGTATCCTAGACTTGAAAATAACAAGATTGTGTTATTTAAGTGCAAGTGGTTTGATCATACACGAAATATGGGCACAATGATTCATTCGGATTATAAGCTAGTGGATGTTAACCATAAATGTAGATATAATCGATATGAGCCATTTATTATGGTAGTTCAAGCCACTCTATTATATTAATGTACATATCCGAGTTTATATCGTGATAAGAGAGATTGATGGGCGTTTTACAAAATCAAAGCTCGATCAAAATTTGAAGTACCAACATCGCAACAAAGAAGTTTAGACTTAGAAATTGCACCGACATTCCAGAAAGATGACATAAATAATATTGAGCATTTGAATGTAGATGAAGATCCAGAAAATTTATGTGACTCATATGGTAGCACAATAAAAATTGAAGATGATCAATTTCTATCTGAAGATGAGTTCAAACTTCTATTGGAATCAGATGAAATATCTGAAGATCCATTGGAGGATGACAGTGATGCCGATAATTAAATTGTTAAAAACTTTATAATAAATTTAAACTATCAAAAACATTTTATATTTTGTTGAAATCTATGTGTTTTATTCGAAAATGCATGCTTGTTCATCATATTCCTATTTTTTGTTCTATGTTTTATTTTTGTGTAGCAGATGGCACCTAAAGGACGTGTCCATGGTGGAGATGGATGAAAACATAGAAATGAACCAAATTCATCTAGTATGGTACATTATGTTGCAGAATCAGTACCATCTCATAGCCACCATATCCAGACTTCAACATCACAATCCTCATCTCCATTTCTATCAACATCACCATCTTTGAGACCTCTACTATAACCTTTATCATATATAAGCCCACCACCCTTTGGGCTTTCTGCACACACTTTTGATCCATCTCTATCTTCTACACCATATTTTACATCGATTGTTCCCCCATTTATAATACAAATGACAACATCAAATATTGTGCCTTCCTTTATAGTCAGTGTAATGATAGAAATTGAGATTGTGGATGACAGGTAAAAGAAATATGTAAAAAAGAATTAAAAAAAAAAAATTTGATGTTACTTTAAGTGGTTTTTTTTAAATTTTGTTATGATTTGCTTGTTTTAAATGTTATTTATTTATTTGTACAATTTTATTCCATCTCACAAGTGTTCGACAAAATTACAAAGGCTTTTAAGAAAATAGCTGATTCTAAAGCTTTCTCCTATAAGAAAGTTTCTAAATCGACAAAAGAGTAATATTTTAATGACTTTCAGGTAAAAATAACAAAATAAAAGCATGGGAAAAATAATTATCTAATTACTTAAATTTTATGTTAGTTATTATTCAAGCAGTAAATAATTATGTTCTTGTTATTAATATAAATTTTTTTGCCATTTTTCTATTCATAGAATCAGTACACATGAGCACCCAAATTTGATGGAAAGATAAAGTCATTATGGGAGATCAAAGCTAATCAATGGTATTCTGATTTTGTCCATAAATTAAATAAAATGAAAGAAATGCTTGATTTTATATCCAAGGAAGACTGGTCGAAGTAGCTTAATTATTGGGAGGAGCCAAACGTAAAGAAAAAATCAGATATTGACAGTAAAAATCGACGAAGTGAGGTAGCTGGACTAGGTAGAGGAATCTATCGACACACTGGAGGTTCAAAGTTGAGCTTTGAGCATGCTCGAGATTTGGAAAAAATTTTAAATTCTAAACATTTTTATATTTTGTGGTTGTCCTAATAGTCCAATAAATAAAATCTCTCCATGGTTTTATTAATTTTGTTAAATTTTTTTATCATTTGTTTTTTTTATGACTTAATAAAAACATATTATAGGCTAGAGAATTAGGTCGATGTCCAAATTTTTATGAGATTTTCAAGAAGATGCATGTGAAGAAAGTGGATGGTCAGTATGTTGACAACAAGTCTCAAATGATTGCTGTAAGAAATTATTATATTAATTAGATTTTATAAAACTATAGTACATTATGAAATTAATTTTGAATGCAAAATATATATTTTATTTTTTGTATATCTAAAATAGTTTTTTTCTCTAATTATCTCAGGACTATATATAATATAAACTAAATATAATAACTTTTGAAATGTTATAATAAATATAATAATTTATTTTTGATATTTAGGTATTTAATGGTTTAGAGGTTTTATTCAAACAATGAAATAACAAAAAATTTATTTTTGATATTTTTTCAAATTTTCAAATGTTATAACTTTTGAAAATATAATAATTTTAAAATTTTTTATATATGTGAATACAATATTTAATAATAATAAATATTATAACTATATATAATATAAACTAAATATAAACAATTTTATTGATAGATATTATATCAATTATCAAAAAATAAACTAATAAACTATTATTAATAAGATAGATATTATTTTAAATATATTTGCAAAACATAAATTTATTCAAAATCAAAGTAAAATATATTACAAAATAATACTTTCTTTGATGTTTTGCTTCTTTTTATAATTTATATTTTTTCTTATTAAAAGTAAATTATTTAAATTATATTTGTATTCCTCATAATTAATTTTTAATTTATAATTCTATAAAAATAAACAAATAAATAATTAAAATAAATAATTAAAATTATAATGAATACGAATAAAATATAGATTTATTATTTATTATTTATTATTCATGATATACTAGTTTAATGGTTTATGTATTTAGGTGTTTTGGGGTTTAGTGATTTATGTGTTTAGGCCTTTAGTGATTTATAGTTTTTTTTTTAAGAATGAAAAAATAAAAAATTAAATTTTAGATTTTTTTTTAATTTTTGAAGGTTATAACCTTTGAAATTATAATAATTTTTAATTTTTTTTAAATGTGAATATAATATTCAAATATAATCTTAATAATTATATATAATGTAAACTCAATATAAATAATTTTTTTAATAGATATTATAATAATGATCAATAAAAAATTAATAAACTATTATTAATAAGAATGATATAAATTAAAATATAATTGCAAAATCTAAAATGATTCAAAATAAAAATAAAATATATTACTAAATAATAAATTTTTGTCTTTAAAATTTTGCCTCTTTTTATAAGGATATATTTTTTTTGATAAAAAATAAATTATTTAAATTATATTACTTAAACTGCAAAATCCCGATACCCCTATATAGATAATCCTTTAAATCGGTATACACTAAATAATAATTAATAAATATCATTTTTATTTGTTTTCTTTATAATTTAAAAAAATCATTTTGATTTTTAGTTTTATATTTGTATATCTGTATTAATTATAAAAAAAATTATAAGTTAAAAATATAATTTATAAAAATTATTTTTGATCAAAAAATAGATAAGCTTATAAAAAGAATATATATTTAAAAACAAATAATTATTATTTAGTAATATATTTTGCTTTGCTTTTGAATCATTTTAGGATTTGATATTATATTTTAAGTAATATCAATCTTATTCATAATAGATTTTTAATTTATTTTTTGATAATTTTTAGAAAATCTATGAATAAAATTCTTTATATTGAATTTATATGATATATAATTATTATGATTATTATAAATAAATATTGTATTCACTTTTGAAAAAAATTTAAAAATTATTATATTTTCAAAAGTTATAACCTTAAAAAATGAGAAAAATAATAAAAATAAATATTTTGTTATTTTATTTTTTAAATAAAACCTATAGATCATTAAATGATTACTTACTTAAATTAGTTAGCTAATAAACCCCAAAACCCCTAAATACATAAACCTTTTAATATCTATATTCTACTTATTAAATAATAAATCTCATTTATATTTCTATTTATTATAATTTTAAATATTCATTTTAATTAATAATAGTTTAATTTTTTAGAAAAATTAATTCGAAATAAATTTCGAATGAGACAAATAATATTTAAATAATTTATATTTAATCAAAAAAAATATAAGCTTAAAAAAAGAAGGAAAAATTTAAAAATTAAATATTATTATTTAGTAATATATTTTGATTTGATTTTGAATCATTTTGTGTTATGTAAATATATTTTAATTAATATTTAGATTTTTAATAATAGTTTGTTAATTTAATTTTTGATCATTATTATAATATCTATCATTAAAATTGTTAATATTTAATTTATATGATATATAATTAGTAAGATTAATATAATTATACAAGGTATTCACATTTCAAAAAATTTTAAAAATTATTTTCTTTTCAAAGATAACCTTTGAAAATTAGAAAAAATAAAAAAAAATTATTTTTATTATATAAATAAAACTAATAAACCACTAAATGCCTAAAAACATAAATTGCTTAACTTCTAAACGACAAAACCCCTAAATAATTTAACCATCAAATGGTATACTATATATAATAAATAATAAATCTCATTTTAATTAGTATTCATTATAATTTTAAACATACATCTTAATTATTTATTAGTTTATTTTTATAGAAATATAATTAAAAAATAAATTATTAGTGAGATAAATATAATTTAAAAATTTTATTTTTAATCAAAAAATATATAAGCATATAAATCGAAACAAAAATTTAAAAATCTAAAAATTTAAACTTAATATTTAGTAAAATATTTCACTTTGATTTTGAATCATTTTAGGTTTTGCAAATATATTTAAAACAATATTTATCTTATTAATAATTGTTTTTATTTTTTTTATGATCATTATTATAATATATACCAATAAAATAATTTATATTGAATTTACATGATATCTAATTATTATGATTATTAACTTCATATTGTATTCAATTTTCAAAAAAAATTAAAAATTATTATATTTTAAAATGTTATAACCTTCAAAAATGAGAAAAAATAACAAAAATACTTTTTTTTATTTTATTTTTTAAATAAAACCTATAAACCACTAAATGACTAAATACTAAAATGACTAAACTCCTAATCCCTGAAGCTCATAAATACTCAAAATATTAAATTAGTATAGTCTAAATAATAAATCATAATTCTAATTTTTATTAGTATTCATTATAATTTTAAATATTCATTTTAATTATTTATCACTTTATATTTATATAAATATTAATTACAAAATAAATTATTAGTGAGACAGATATAATTTAAATAATTTATTTTTCATCAAAAATAAATATATATGCTTATAAAAAGAGGCAAAATTTTAAAAATAAAAAATTATTTTTTATTAATATATCTTATTTTGATTTTGAATCATTTTAGATTTTACAATTATATTTTAATCTATATCATTTTTATTAATACGAGTTTATTAATTAATTTATTGATCATTATTATATTATTTATTAAATAAAATTATTTATATTTAGTTTACATTATATAGAATTATTAAGATTATTATAACTAAATATTATATTCACATTTAAAAAAAATTAAAAATTATTATATTTTCAAAGGTTATAACCTTCAAAAATTAAAAATAATCATAAAATTAATTTTTTTGTTTTTTCATTCTTTAAATAAAAACTATAAATCACTCAAGGTTAAACAAATAAATTAATTTTAAATATTTATTTTAATTATTTTTTAGTTTATTTTTATAGAATTATAAATTACGAAATATATTATGAGGAAGACAAATATAATTTAAATAATATACTATAAAAAACAAAAAATATAAACTTATAAAAAGATGAAAAAAATCAAAAACATTATTATTTTGTAATTTATTTTACTTTGATTTTGAATAAATTTAGGTGTTGCAAATATATTTTAAATAATATCTATCTTATTTATAATAGATTATTAATTTATTTTTTGATCATTAATATAATATATATTAATATAATTTTTCATATTGAATTTATATGATATATAATTATTATTATTATCATAATTAAATATAGTATTCACATTTAAAAAAATTTAAAAATTGTTATATTTTGAAAGGTTATAGCCTTTAAAAATCAGAAAAAATAACAAAAAATAAATTTTTTGTTATATCATTATTTAAATAAAACTTATAAACAAATAAATACCTAAAAAAATAAATCTATAAACTCCTAAACCCCGAAGCCCCTAAATATTTAAACCTTAAAATTCGTAAACCTTAAATATAGTTTAAATAATTATTGAAATATTAATTACAAAATAAAATGTGTGATACAAATATAATTTAAATAATTTATTTTTTATCAAAAAAATATATAATCTTATAAAATGAGGCAAAAACTAAAAAACAAAAATTATTATTTAGTAATAAATTTACTTTGATTTTTATTCATTTTAGTTTTTGTAATTAAATTTTAATTTATATCTATCATATTAATAATAGTTTATTAATTCATTTTTTGATAATTGATATAATATCTATCAATAAAATTGTTTATATTTAGTTTATAATATATATTGTTATAATAATAATAATAATTATTACTAAAAATTATATTCACATTTTTAAAAAATTTTAAAATTATTATATTTTCAAAGGTTATAATCTTTGAAAATTTTAAAAAATAACAAAAATAATTTATTTGTTATTTTATTGTTTAAATAAAACCTAAACCACTAATTTCCTAAATAATTAAATGAATAACATATGGAGGAACGTGTGACAGGTCCTCATCAACAAGTTGAGGATTCTATGGATCTTCAACCAATTGACTATGATCCTATTTATGTGGAGATAATAAGAGTTCTAAAGAAACATCGAGTGTACAGAATCGGCTCTAAGGGAGTGATATTTTGTTGTAGCAGTCATGCTTCTAATTCATCTGTGTCAGCAATGGTGGATGAGGTGGTCGAACAACAAGCACTGGAAACAAAAAAAAAAGGATGAGCAGATAACTAATTTGATGGAAGAAATGCAAGAAATTAAAGAAATGAATTATTAGATAAAAGAAATTAAAAATATAATGCAACAGCAAATGTCCTATATGGAGTCACAGTTAGCGGCATTGGCACAATAGATATCATTAGAGATCCAGCTGCGAATCCTCGTAGGAGAGGATAGCATTCCCTACAAATTATGAGGATGATTGAGTATGAGAATTATATCTGAACTGTTATTTATTTTGTCTATGTGTTGGATTGGAAATAATTATGATATTTTTTTGCAGATTTCAATTTTTTTTATTCTGGTTTTATTCTTTGCTTTTTTGATTAACTAAACTATGAATCTTTGCAGGACACATTATGTGAGATAGAAGAAAAAATCATGATTCAAAGCATTCAAACATTACCACATTCGTTCCAGTGCATGAGTCCCATATTTATCGATTTTCAGCTTTATCAAAAAAAGGGCTAGCTTATCTTATCTTTATTCTTCTAAAAACATTTTATTTTTGCACTCTCTTTATCTCTAAACAAAATTGCTAGAAATCTTTTGGATTTTTGTTGAAGCTGTGTGACAATCAACTTTAATTTGTGTTTGTTCATGTCTATAATATTTGTTTTTATATATCTGTGAATATGTTTTTGTGTCTCTAAATTTTTTGGGTAGAGTTTTAGTCTATTATAAGTATGTAAAAGCCGATTTTCAGCAGTGGCAGCGGCAGCAGCGACGGCAATGGAAGCAGCTGTGGCAGCAGCAGCAACGACGGCAGCGGTAGCAGCAGCAGCGATGGCAGCGGCGGTAGCGATGGCAGCGGCGATAGCGATGGCAGCGACAATAGCTGAGGCAGTGGCGGTAACACCAGCAGTAGCGGCAGCACTAATAGTAATGGAAGAGGCAACATCAGCTGTAGCAACAGCAACAACGGCAGCTACGACATCAGTGGCAACTACGACATCAGCGGTAGTTGCGACAGAGGCCACCGCCATGGCGGGGGCGGCAGCGATAGCATCGATAGCTGCGGTAGTAGCACCGGTAGCAGCAGTAGTGGCTGCGGTAGCAACGGCTAGAGCGGGAGCAGCTGCAACGACGACAAATGTGGTACATACTATATACCTACGTATAATACTACATTTTTGTATGTACATATATACTGAGTATATATATGTTCTCAGTATATATGTACGTATAATACTACAGTTTATATGTATATATACTATAGTAATATATGTACGAGCGAAATGCTAATATATATGTACATATTTACTGCATCAATATATATTTACCAAAACATAGTTTTTTATTTATTAATTTTGATTTTATTTGGTGGTTTAAATTTCATACAGATTTGGTATCGCATTGTTTTTTATATGAAGCTTGTATAAGTGAAGACATATTTCAACAAACATTAAGCACCGTGACTCAGACAACATTTTCGCAACGGAAAGTTGGTGATCGGAGGAGCAGAGGGAGAGAAAGCAACGTCAATGCATTGATAGATTATACTTTATGCACAGTCGGTAGATACATTGAATAAAAAGATGTAATATAATTTTTTTTTGTTTTAATTATTTAAAACATTGTATTAGTATAAGTTATTAATGAATTTTTTTTTGTTTAATTTAAAAGTTTCATTTATAGTTTCTATTTTTATAAAATTTAATTTAAAAATATTAAATTATTTAATTAAATTTTTGTTGAAACTGTATGATAATAAACTTTAATTTGTGTTTGTTCAAGTATATATTAACTATTTTTATATATCTGTGAATATGTTTGTGTTTCTTTGAATTTTTTGGGTAGAGTTTTAACTTATTATAGGTATATAAAATCCTATTATCAGTGGTGGTAGCAGCGACAGTGACGGTAGTGGCGGCAACGGCGCCAAAAGCGGTAGTAGTGGCAGCAATGGCAGTGGCAGCAGTAGCGGCAGCACCAGCTGCACCGGCAACAACGATAGTAGTGGCAGCAACGGCAGCAATGACAACGGTGGCAGCAATGGTAGCGGCCGTAACAATGGCAGCAATGGCAGTGGCAACTACAACGGTGGCAGCCACAATGGCAGCGACTACAACGGCAGCAACAGCGGGAGCAGCATGAACGGCAACAAATACGGTATATACGTACATATATACTTAATATATATGTCCATATAATTCCACAGTATTTTATGTACATATATTCTGAGTATATATGTACTCGGTATATATGCACAAATAATACTACGATTTATATGTATAAAAACTATAGTAATATATGTACGAGTGAAATGCTAGGATATATGTACATTTTTGCTGTAGTAATATATATTTATCAAAACATAGTTTTTTTTAAATTTATTTTAATTTGATTTGGTGGTTTGAATTTCTTACTAATGTGGTTCCACATTGTATCCCATATGAAGCTTGTATAAGCGAATGGATTTTTTAACAAACATGAAGCACCATGATTTGGATAGCTTTTCATAGCGGAAAGTTGGTGATCGGAGGTGTAGAAGGAGAGAAAGCAATGTCAATTCATTGATAGATTATACTTTATGCACAATCGGTGGATACATTGATTACTAAGATGTTATATAATTTTTGTTATTTTTTTAGTTATTTAAAATATTGTATTAGATTAAGTTATTAAATGAATTTTTTTTGTTTAATTTAAAATTTTCATTTATAGTTTATGTTTATTAAATTTAATATAAAATTATTAAATTATTTAATTAAATTTTAGTTTAAGTTGTATGACAATCAACTTTAATTTGTGTTTGTTCATGTATATAATAAATGTTTTTATATATATGTGAAAATGTTTATGTGTCTCCAAATTTTGTGGGTATAGTTTTAGCCAATTATAGGTATGTAAAAACTTATTATCAGCATTAGTAGCAGTGACATCGGCAGCAGCAATGGCAGCGACGGTGGCGGAAGCGGCGACAATGACAATTGTGGTGGCGGTAGTAGCAACGGGGGCTACAGCGGTGAGAGCGGCAGCGGCATCATCAAAGGCAGGGGCTGCGGCTGCACCAGAAGCTGCGGTTACACCGGAAGCAGCGTTAGCACCTAAAGTAGCATCAGCATCGGAAGCAGTGTTAGCACCAGAAGCAGTGGCAGAGGCGGCATTGGCAGCAGTGGCAGCCACGGCATGCAGAAGCAGCACCGGTAGCATGGGCAGTGGCGACATCGATGGCAGCAGAGGCAACGGCAGCAATGGCGACAGCAACAGAGGTATTGGCAGCGACAGCGGCAACGGTAGCAGCGATAGGAGTGGCAGCAGGAGCAGCAGCAACAGTACCAAATGAGATATATACGTACAAATAAAGTTAGTATATATGTACATATAATACTGTAGTATTTTATGTACGTGTATACTGAGTATATTCGTACTCAGTTTATATGTACACATAATACTGATATTTTTACGTACATATACTACAGTAAAATATGTACGAGCGAAATATTAGTATATATTTACATATATACTGTAGGATTATATACGCATTAAAACATAACTTTTTTTTTAATTTGACTGAGTGGTTTAAATTTATTATAGATATGATACTGCATTGTTCCTCATACAAAGCTTTTATAAGTGATGTGATTATTCACTAGAAATTACGTGCCATGACTCGGACAGCTTTGTCGTAGTAGAAAAATAATGATTGGAGGAGCAGAGGGAGAGAATGCAATGTTAATGAATGGATATATTATACTTTATGCATTGTCGGTAGATATATTGATGAATAAGATAAAATAAAATTTTGTTATTTTTTTGTTTCAATTATTTAAAATATTAAATTAGAATTAGATATTAAATGATTTTATTTTTTGTTTATTATAAATTATTTATAGTTTCAATTTTTATTCAATTTGATATAAAAAAAATTCAATTATTTAATTAAAAAAATTTAAAATAAATTAAATTCTGAATTTATTTTTGAAATTAAAATAGCTAGGGAAAAATCCCTAGCTAATTTAGCTAAGGAAATCTTAAAATTAGCGACGGATTTTCCATCGCTAAATTTATTAAGCTAAGGACTATTTCTGTCACTAAAATTTATCGACCAACACTTTATCTTGGGAATCTTTCGTCGTTATTTTTGTTTAGTTACAAAAAATCTCATCTAGCTTGCTAATTTAGCTAGGAAATTTGTTATTTTTAGCAAGAGATTTTTTCATTGCTAACTTTTTAGCTAGGAATAGTATCCGTCGCTAATTTTTAGCAAGAAGTACTTTAGATAGGGAACCTATCCGTCGATAATCCATCGATATATCCCGTTTAGAGATGAAAAATGCTCATTTAGCTAAGGAATTGTCCATAGTTAAATGTGATTTTTCTTGCAGTGAGGTATCCATATGTGATAATGTGCGATGTTAAAAATGTGGCTCCATCATGTAAGAGTCGGGAAACTCATTGTAAGAGAATCCTTAACTATGTAACCGGGGGAATATGCAAGGGGAGAGTTCGATGCCATAGTGAAAACTATAAACTGAATATAAGGGTGACATATGTGACAAGAGTGAAATATGTGCGAGCTTGAGCTGCTCTCCCATGTAAAATAAGTGAACTCATTGTAAGGATATCCTTAACTATATAATTAGGGGAATATGCAAGGGGAAAGTTCGATGCTACAGTGAATACTATAATCTGAATATTAGGGTGGCACATGTGACAATGTTGGAATATGTGCGAGCCTGCAGTGCTAAGGGAAATCTTAGGTGAATTATTTTATGAAGATTGCTTCATGGAATATTAGGGGCTTTAACTGCCCACTTAAACACAAGAAAATCCTTAGGCTTTTTAATGCATATAAGATAGATATCTTCGCAATCATAGAGGTTAAACTAAATAGGAAAAAATATCATGGCTTATGATAACAAAGTTCAAAAGATTCAAGGCTCTTGACAATTTCTTTACCCATAGGAATGACAGAATCTTGGTCATGTGAGAGAACCAAACGACAAAGATAGAAACTCTCTCTTGTACACCACAACATGTTTTTTTACAAGCATGGGATATACAGAGAAAAATAACTTTTAAACTATCAGTTATATATGGATTACACTCTATTTCGAGTAGGAATGCACTCTAGGGAGATCTGATAGAGAAAGGAAGGACACATTCTTTTCCAAGGGTCATAGTGGGAGATCTCAACTCTCCACTCTCTAGATTAAACAAAGTGAGAGGTAGGATAGTAATAAACTATGAGTGTCAAGATGCCCTAAATTTCACCTCAACTCTAAGTCTAGAAGACATACTTTCGTCTGGTGATTTTTTTACCTGGACTAATGGTAAAGTCTCTAGCAAACTAGATAGAGCAATGGCGAATGAGGAGTGGGAAAATTTGAGGTTGGATAGCCATGCAAGATTTCTGAGCCCAATAATATTCTTGGATCATTATCTAAATATATTATCTATTGAATCTAATGAAAAAGAATGGAAAATTCCTTTTAAATTATGTAATATGTGGATCTCCCACAAAGATTTTATTCCCACTCTACTCAAAAATTGGAAAAAAGAAATCCAGGGATCCTTCAAGTTTCAGCTGGTCAAAAAGTTGAAAATTTTCAAGGATCCCTTGAGAAAATTGAATGAAAAGCATTATGCACACATTAGTACAAGGGTGATTCTTGCTAGGGAAGCTCTTAAAGAGTTTCAATCTGAAATCTTGCAGCCCCCAAACCAAGGCATGAAGGAAGAGGAAATCACCACCAAAATTAAATTAAGGAAGCTAGAAGAGGTAGAATTATTATATTCCTCGGGCAGAAGGAAAAAATTAATTACTTTAAGCAAGGAGGCAGATGCACCAGATTCTTTCATGACCTAATGAGTTCTAAATTGCAGAAAAGTAAGGTTGTGACCATACTAAAAGATGATAGAAGCTTCACAGCATCAAAAGATGATATCGTGGATACTTTTACCTCATATTATAAAGGTCTTCTGGGAACTTTAAGCAGGGTATAGAGTCTAAATGAACAAGTTTTAAATAGGGGTAGAATACTCCAAGAGGAGGATCACAAGTATCTCTCTTTATCCTTCACCGATGAAGAGATAAAAAATGCCATTTTCACAATGGGCAACTCTAAGTCACCCGGTCCAAACGGATATACTATAAAATTCTATAAGTTTTCATAGAGTTTTAGTTTTATTGGTAGTGATGTGGTCAAAGCCATAGATGGCTTCTTATGCTCTTGTAGAATGCTAAGGCAAGTGAATCATGCCTATATTTCCTTGACACCCAAGACCTCGCACTCATCAATGATCAAAAATTATAGACCCATATCATGCTATAATGTGGTCTATAAAATTATTGCTAAACTTATTGCATCTCGTATGAAATTGGTTATGAGCATCATAAATGACCCAGCCTAAGGTGCCTACGTGAAAGAAAGATTAATCTCCAATAATTTTCTACTTGCCCAAGAATTAATTAAAAGATATGCAAGGAGAAGGATCTTTCCGAGATGATTCCTAAAAATAGATATACAAAAGGCATTCGACTCGGTTAAATGGGGATTCTTGAAGGAAGTCCTCCATGGACTAAACTTCCCGAAATGCTTCACTAAAATCATATACGAATGCATAAGTAAGCTCCACGTCCTTTTCTATTGCCATAAATGGGCAACTCCATGGGATTTTCAAAGGCAAAAGAGTTCTTAGGCAAAAGGATCCCATTTTTCCCTATCTTTTTGCCTTATACATATAGGTGTCAACAGGGCCGGCTAGACCGGCCCGGCACGGAAAAATGCCGTGCCTGACTAGTGCTGTGCCTGACCCGGCACGGTTCGGCTCGTGGCTTGGCACGCCGGCACGGGTTCGTCCCGTGTCGGGTGCCCCTCGAGCCCAACCCCGCGAGCGCCCCACCCCCCTCCCCCAAAAAAGACAGTGGTTCGGGTCGGATTGAACCCGACCCGCGGTCCCACGAGGCCCGGACCGACCCAATCCCTCCCCCCCAACGGAAAAAAAATTAATAAAAAATTTAATTTTGAGCCGTTGGATCTCGCCTCCAACGGCCAGGGGGCAGAATCCAACGGCCCTCATGATTATACCCCCTAAAAAATTTAAAAAAATTATTATCTTTAATCTATAAATTCCACCCCAATCTCTTTAACATTCATATTTTTCATAAACATAAATTATCTCAAATCGTTCAATTTCTCTCTCACAAATCTTGCTTCTCTTTCTCGGAACTCGGGATTTCGGCATTCGGCATGGATTTTCGGGAATTTCCACTTGAGATTTGAACTTAGAGCTTGAATGTGGTGCACCGTGCATGTGACCAACCTTACTGCTTTTGCCGTGTAATTTATTTTTAGTTTTTTTAACTTTCTCTCTCTCCCTAGTTTCTCTCTCTAGACCAAAAATAGAAAAAATTAAAACCAATCTTCTAGTCTCTAAAAAACTATTCTGAATAACAAAAATCCTAAAAAATGACAAATAGAACTAAAACATATTTAAATTTAGAAAATGAAAATATTACACAGAGGTCTGAGGCTGTTGAAACTTTAGTTTCTCCAGTCGTCTCAACCCAAACTTCTAAAAAACAAAAAACTAGGACTTCTGTAGTTTAGAGTCATTTTAATATAATAAAACAAAAAAAATGTTAGCGGTGCGGAACAAGAAATGACATAGTGCAAATATTGTTTGAGACTTTAACATGTAAGAGTTTGTTTGGGACTGGGCACCTTAAGAGACATGAAGAATTATGCACCAAAAAACATGGTCCATTAGATCCTAGGCAAACCCAACTTGGCACTGCATTTTTTGAGACTGGATCGAGTTCAATCTCAAAGTTTACTCCCTTCATATACTACAGCGAGTTGGGTAGGGACGGCATGACCAATCTTATCACATTGATGGGTCTTCCGATCAGATTTTCAGAAGATCAAAGGGTAGTGCGCATCATGCAGACATATTTTTAGTTTACTTATCGTAGGATTCCTAGGTCCACATCTAGGAATGACATACTAAAGATATATAAGTTAGAAAAACAAAAAATAATTAATGAATTTATGGCATATAGTGGAGTGGTGTCCGTGACGTCCGATATCTGGACAAGTCACGATGAATCATCTTATGCATGTCTTAACAGCCACTATGTAGATTCTAACTGGACTATGAATAAAAAAATTTTAGGATTCTCTGAGATTCTTCATCCTCATGATGGCCCGGCCATTTTTGAGTGTATGATGAAAATCTTTAGGGAATATAAAATTCAAAATAAAATTTTTAGTGTCACATTCGATAACGCATCTAGTAATGGAGTAGCGATCAACATGTTTGTTAGGAATATTAGAGACGCACCATTAGGAAAGATCTTTCATGTCAGATACATGTGTCACGTGATTAACTTAATTGTTCAAGCGGGTTAGAAGGTGTATTCCCCCGCGTTGGATAATATACGTAATGCACTAAAATATATTTGCACTCCTCGCATGCAACAAAAGTTTGGTAGTCTCTGTTTGTTTGCGAATCTTAAGACGAAGAAATTTCAATCGGATGTGAGACACGTTGGAACTACACGTACCTGATGTTAGAATCATGTGTTGGATACGAACACGTGATATCCGACTACGTCATTAATAAGAGTGATGAACTTATTATTGACGACACTAACTGGGCTTCAGGAATTTCATAAATGAAATTCTTGAAGATTTTTATGACACGAAGAACATGTGTTCGTCGGTTTATATGCACACGACTTGCATTGCACTCCGGTGGATATGCAACATTAGTAACATATTTAGGAAGTATTGAGCTGACCCGACACTTAGCCATATGGTTGCAGAGATGGAAATCAAGTACTTGAAGTAATGGTCCACCGTTCCATCTCTTTATTGCCTCGCTGCATGCATGGACCCTAGGGTTAAGGTGGAAGGGGTAGAAAATACCCTGACCTACATTTTCTCGTGCATGAACCTAGGAGAACCACCTGAAGGGTTCATTCACGAGAAGTTGACTGACATGTTCACAAACTACGATACTAGGTATGGTGGTGGTGGTAGTGAGACTGTGATTACGGACATTGATACCTTGGTCGGAGATGACGATTTTTCCATTCAACTATCGAGGGGGAAAGTAGGGGTGGACCATCACATAGGAGGGAGCTTTCTCGGTACTTAGATACCAATTACTGCTCAATCCTATCACATTCTGATACTAATGATCTTGATATATTACAGTGGTGGAAATCATATCAGTCCACCTTCTCGTGCTATCGAGGATGACATTAGATCTACTGACTCCTCTGGTGTCGAGCGTAGCATAGGAGTCTGATTTTTCTTTTGCAGTGAATGTGATTTCGGATAGGAGATCGAGATTACGTCCAGATATTGTTGAGGCCTTAGCTTATTTGAAGGATTGGGAGGATTCGAGATTTAGCATCCATGATCGTGCTGGAGCTGGGACTAGGACTACAGCCGCATCCACTACGATAGCGGAAGAGTTGATTGCTGATGATGATGATCCATATGATACTGATCTTGATGTTGCGGCTGATGATGCTCATGATATACCGATTGACGATTGATGATGATCTACTGTTTTTGATTTTGATATTTTGTTTTTTATTGATTGTACACTTTATTTATACTTTACATTGAAACTGTATTTGTTTGGTTCGAACCTTCGGCATCTAATGGCTTATTGGTCATTTTTCATTTGGTTTGCTTATGTTTTTTTTAATTTTTAATTTTTTTAACATTATTTATTGATTTATTTATTTTTTTGTTTTAATTTTTCTTTTAAAAATTTATAACTATATTATATAATTCTAATAAAATTTAAACTAATTTTATATTACATTATAAAAAAAATTTTAAACTTTGTTATTATAATAAATTTTAACATTTTTCATATTATAAATATATAATATTATACATTATCTAAAATTTTATATATAATTTAATAATTTATATAAATAAAAAAAAATTTAAAAAAAAATTTTATTTACTGGCTTGAGCGGGCCTGGCACAAAGGCACGCTCGTGCCAAAAAAAACTTGCCGGGCCGACCTGACCCGGCCCGGCCTGTTTGACACCTCTACTTATACATTGAATATCTCTCAAGATAGTTGAACATTGCAATGCACCCAGATCTCTTCTTCTTCTACCCGTGATCTGCTCCTTTAAAGATATCTCATTTTTATGTATATGGATGACTTAATCATCTTTTCAAGAAGTGATTTAAGCTCCATAAATATCATTCTCAATGTACTCAAGGAAT
The DNA here is from genome assembly GCA_029783825.1 of Sapria himalayana. Classification (NCBI taxonomy): domain Eukaryota; kingdom Viridiplantae; phylum Streptophyta; class Magnoliopsida; order Malpighiales; family Rafflesiaceae; genus Sapria; species Sapria himalayana. The sequence goes on along the minus strand of JAREIK010004728.1, from coordinate 1,238,547 downwards.
TCTCGGTAGTCTTAGGGCTTAATGTCAACAACTTCAAATCGAATATCTTCTTTGGAGAAGTTGATCAAAATTTTAATTTGGATATTCTAGATTTTTCTGGTTATAATGAGGGTATTCTCTCTTTTGTTTTTCTGGGAGTTTTGTTATCTTCTAGTTGCTTAATAACTTTCCAATTCATCACACTTTTAAATAAAATTATATTGACCATATATCAATTGACAGGTAAATTACTTTCAATAGCAGGAAGATTTATGCTCCTCTGCATTGTGCTACAAGACATTGAAGAGTATTGGTTTTTGGTATTCCTCTTTCCAAATTATGTGATAAACTCGATTGAGAATGCCTGTAGAAGATTCTTATTGGGCATCCCCACATCAGGAAGATATAGGCCCAAGGTCTCTTGGGCCAAGGTGTGCACAACGACCTCCACCGAAAGTCTTGGAATTCTTAACATTTTTACATGAAATAAGATATTTTTTCTTAAAACTCTCTAGAGGATAAATAGAAAGGATGACATACTTTGGATTAAGTTGGTTCACCATTTCTACCTCAGCTCCCAATATATATGAGACTACCAAATTTCTAAAGAAGACTCGACTTATTGGAAAGCTCTAATCTTGACTAGGAACATCTTAATTAGGAAATCCAACTCAAAGGAGCAAACAAAGGGTCTACTGGAAAATTGGGGCAGAAATGGCAGATTAATATGTGATGCTCACAACTATTTAATGGAAACACAAAATCCAAAGAGGAAATCTTGGACAAAAACTATATGGATAAACCATTACGTGCCTAAGCATTCAAGTGTTTACAACGCCGGAAAACATAAGCTAAAGATTTTGTAGCTGCTCAGAATCCATAGATCACATATTTTTCAATTACTATTATTCTAATACGGTATGGACCAAACTTAAAAGTTGGATCAAGATTAAATATGATACTGTTTCTTTTTCTGCCATTTTTAAAGGCATGAAGGCAAACCACGCAAATGACCAAAATGGACTAAGCAACTCACGTAGCTGTTGTATACTATGTTTGGCGGGAAATGAACAAAAAACTTTTTGAAGGTAAAGCTCAAGACGCTGAATTTTTAGCTAAGAAAATCAAAATAAAAATTTACATTGTATTTGAAAAAGAATATAATACTTTAAATCTTTTGTAGCTTGTACAAAATTTTTGATAATGAAATTGTATTAGTTATCAAAAAAAAAAGAGTCATAAGTCATTACCACCATCATGTCATGATTGATGTGGGAAACTTGAAAGTGTAGTTATTTTATTTTTTAGAATAAATGTTTATGTAATATAAAAAAGAGTATTCAAGTGAATAAGTGAACTTTACATTGTTCACATCATAAATTATGGATTTTTTTTTTATTTTACATTAGGAGAGTTTCTTAAAGTTTGTAGTTATCTCAATTATACATGTTTTTGTTTGTACTTTATTTATTGCATAAATTTTTTTTTTTGGTATTTAGGTTGAATTTTTTATTTAAAATTATTAACACTAGTTATATTTTTAATTTTTATCAACACCCAAAATAAAATGGGACATGCTAGGGAACACAAGTTAAGTTAGACACATTTTGCACAAGATTGGTCACAGTCTTCGCGCTTGAGGGACGAGGTTTACCATTTCATTTTATTTGTTCCCATTTCGTTAGACTACAATTCTGTAGTGTAGCCTGCATGTGGTACAGGGCATCTGTATTTCTGCGCAGTGGCGCCTGCACAGGCAGCTGCACAACCCGTTTGAAAATTCCAATGTGTCGCTGGTCATCCGTCACAGAAGACAGAACCAGAAGCTAACTTATAAAATCATCCTTCATTACAGCATGGCCTCAATTCCGAACAAGCAACGGTCCAATTCCACAGCTCAAATTCTATTAGAAACGACATCACAAGATACACATCTTCTTGTCTGGGAGACACTGCGGATAAGCGCTAATCTGGCTGTTTCAGCTCTGAATCCCAATTGTTCAACTACGGAAATTATCGATCCTTCTGTGACTTCAGCTGGTTCATCTATTTCTATGTTTGACAGTGGGAAGTTAGGGCTCGTGGAGCGGGAAATTATTGGTTCAAACTTGCGTTTGCTATGCTGCGAAGAAATTAATGGCTGGAGATGGAAGTATGTGGCAGAAAATGATGGCATTGGACGTTTGAAAAGGAATTCCTTACGGGCTGTGAGCTTGCAGATACCTCAAGCTCCTGTTGAGGTCTGAATTACAACAATATATATTTATGTTCGGAACCTACAGGACACCTTTTTTTGGTTAGACAAAAACCTCTAGTTAATGGTCACCTTCAAAACATATTGCAATACAATACACTCAAATGTTTTTTATAAAAAATTATACAAATGTGCACTAAAAAAAAAAAAAAAAAAATCAAACTCTTCATATTTTTAAAAATGCATTAAAATCAAAAATATTTAATTATTTATATTGTAGTATACTAAAAAATGAAAACTCAAAAAAATCATTACTCATTCCATGCTGGCATAAAAAAATCAAAAAATAGAAAAAGAAAATAATATTGGAAAAATTGCTTTTTATGTTCTAAAAAATGTTTCAAAAATATTGCTTATGTTTATAAATGTAAATAGTGTTAATAAATACATTTATATAAATGTTTATCTTTATGTTTATATATAGTAATATATGATAAGAAAATATCATTCTAACATGTCATTATAAAATTGACAAAAAAATTGGGGCAACTCACATATTGGGTGCTCTCATCAAAAAAATAAAATAAAATAATAAATAAGCAAACTGTAATATTCTTTATCAAGCAAGTACATATAAATCCACAATATTGAGTTGGGAGAAAAGAAATATAAACTGAAATTTTTTCAAGATTTTCATAAATATATATGCTAGTTCTTTTATTATTTGTTAACTTGAATATATGTGATAGCAATTGACTCATCTAGAATCTTCTTAATAATAAAGAAGTATTTTATCTCTATGTACTTCATTCAGTTATGAAATATTAAATTTGAGATAATATTTTTTATTGCTTGATTGTCATAGTAAAAAATAATATAAGAAGAAAATGAGTATCCTATCTTTTGAGTAGGTGATCTATCCAAAATATTCTATAAGTAACTATAATAATTATTTTTAATTTTTATCTCTATATTGAATCTCAAAATAATTATTTGTATTTTATTTTTTTATTAAATTATATTGCTTTAAAGAAAAGTACAAAACTTTATCGTAGATATTTTCTTGATACATGATTGTATGTTAGTGTCCAACTTGAATCTGAATATTCAGTCAACTGAAAGTTGACATGATCTCTGAAAAAGATATTAAGTCTTAGAGTTTTTTTCACATATCTCAATATGTAAATAGATATGTCAAAGTAAATTCTTCGAGGAGAGCCTAAGAAATGATCATTATATTGACTGCATATGCTATATTCAGTCTGATCATGTTTAATTATTTTATTTTTTTATTATTCTTCTATAAGTAATAGTGTGTATTAAAAGTATCATATCATATGTGAAATCAATACATGAATTAATATGTGTATTTGCTATAGTACAACTCAAAAAATTAACTTTTACAAGTATATCAAGTGCACATTTTCTCTGTGATAGGATAATAGTCTTAATAGAATAAGCAAAATTTATAAAAAATAATATTTGATTTTTCCAAAGTTATTCATTTGAAATTATGTTTGAAGAAATTCTTTGAGTTGGATGATACCCAACTCATTATTTTTCGTATTAAAATATTATTCTTATATATAATTTGCAAAATTGCCTTGACATTAGTGTTTGAGAAAATAAAAAAATGTCAATAATATACATGTGTAACCCAATGAGATGATAACATATAAAAATTTTGCAAATAAAATTTGTAATGATTACTTTAAACATACAATAATTTATGGAAATTATATTTGATTATGCTGCTTGAAATCCAGGTAACTATTTTATATATCTACTTAAAATAATCGTGAATATTTTATGTTTTGTTGATAATATTTTTTAACCATGAGATATTGTAAGAGATATATAAAGATTAATTTTGAGGTCATCTTTGTCACTAGAGAGAGTGTCTTGATAGTCTATATTAAATATTTGAGTAAATATCTCGCTATAAGTCTCAACTTAAGATTAAATATCTTGTTACATGGACATGCATTCATAGTGAACACCCACTTCTTTCTAATGATAGATAACTTTGAAGGTCTTGGCATTAGTTCCTAAGTTCCATTAGAGTAGAGGGAATATATTACTTCTATAATAGTTTGATATTATTTTACATGAGATAATATTTTAAATGAGAATTTGAGTATACTAATACTGTAAAGAAAAGTAATTAAAGAAATAAAAAAGATAAAATAAGAAACAAGATGAGTATATAACAATACCTATAAAATTTGGTGTTGAGTACAGTTCTTCTCTTTTTTTTGAAGAATAACTAGAATGTTAAGATTAGACGGGTTAGTTGAATGATCATTTGACTCATTGACAAGCTCGTCTCTACTCTAAGCAGGTTGGGTCTCTCTATCTATCTTTCTCTCTTTCTTTTAGTATATACTCTAAGTCCTAAGTGATCAAGTTTTCTAGCTATGAACTCAATATGAGTATGTACTAGAGAAGACTCATGGATTACCATATTATTTGTATTTGAATGAGATCTCTATTTTCGAGAAACCTCATTCTTTCTGGACTCAACTTGATGTGAAATTGTCTGTAATTTTGATGACTTCATGATAATAATATTATATCGAATATCAACATGCTTAGATATAATTGATGAATGATTTTTCCTTCTTTGAGTATTGAAGTATTTCTATAAATAATGGAGAATGGTAATGAATCAATGTGCAATATCTAGAAGCACATATTCCCAGACTCACTTAGAATTAAGTCATACTCAAAAAAGATAATATTCACAATAACTAAAATCTTATTAGTATCTAATAAAAAAAATACTTGTATCCTATTTGAGTATTGAAGTATTATAGGAAGAAATATTTTAAAATACTAGATGCCAACTTTTATTGAGAAATAATAAAAAAGTATATTTGATCAATGAAATAAATTACAATTAAAATTATATATTTTCAAAAGGATTTTAGAATGATCTATTTAAGTAGAAGTGTTTTTGTGATTTTAATTAGATATCTATTTTTTTTAAAAAATCTTATTTTGTTGGGTATGTTGAGGAAACAAGTTAGGTATATAATTTTATGATCCATATAATAAGTATTAAATTTATTTGATATATATTCTAATGCATTATTATTTTTTAATATTTTAATATTTTTATCAATATGATTTTTTATTATTTTATATAAAATTTTAAGAGTAAAAAAATTGTGGTATGTTTCAAAAAAGATGTATTTATATATATATCTCGAGCAGTTATTAATAAAAATGATTAAATACCTAAATCTATGTTGGTTGTATTTCTACTAGGTCATCATATATCTTAGTGTATTAGATCAAATAAATTCTTATTCATGCTAGATTGACATGTAAGATAGGAAGCTTGGATAAGCATTCCAAACTGACATACTACACTATAAGATCAAAATATCTTTATAAATATGATAAATTATTTTCAACATGGCTAGTGATAAATAATCAAGTTGAGAATGATAAAGCAATAAACTTAAATATATTATAAGTGATGTTTCAAAAGAAGAGAGAATATACAATTAACTTTGCTCAAACAAATATTAGTAGAAGTAAAAATTAATGATAGTTGAATTATCTGAAAAGATAACTCAAATAGTATAAATTAATATGATAATTAGGAATAAATAAGATATGTTGAACTAAAAAATAATCAAGTTAGATGCTATTATATGTAATAATTTTAATTTATTTGTTGTTAGTTATAATAATATTTTAAGAGCTAAGAAAAGATAGTGAATAAGATGTGATAATCGATAATTTGAATATTATTTTTTGGATTGATAATCCAAGAGTCTAAAATGAGATTACAAGTAAAAAAACTAGTGGTAACTAAAGGATGAGAAAAACCTATTACGGTCTTAGAGAGTAGTTTGTATATTTTTCTTTAGTAATTATCATAATGGATGAATTTTGTTACGACTTGTGAATAGATATAGTGCTAGTATCTATTTCAATACTACGTAAACTTTTTGATCTCTTTTTTTGAAATAATATCCAACTATTTTTGCTTTTGTATTGTTATAATTCTTTCAATAATATGTAAATTATAAAAAAAATTTCTTTGATTATATATTGGCATCATATCATGAATTATAATTTTTTAAATCCAATTTATCAACTGAAATTTGTATTATTGAATCCCAAAATATTGCTATTATACTAAGATATGATTTCTAATACATACATGGCACATGCAATATAAGAATTTCACGTCATTTAATTATTTCAATATTATTCTTTCTCGAATATTTTTAATTTTATAGTTTTAATGAGATGTAGATCTAATATGTTAGTATTTATGTAATTGTGCATAATATACTTAAAATAATAATATATAAAATTTATTTTATTAGAATTTTTGTTATATATGTGTAAATTATATAAATAATTCTTAGTACTATTTATTTAAAAAAAACTGGTGGATGGCATTTGGGGTGCCCAGATGGCCATTTACCCTGTGTCTGGGTGCACCTTATGTGGAGGACACCCTTTGTTGTTGACAAATTTCCAAAGATTTTTGAATGAGTGGCATGGAATACAGAAGACAAGAAACAGAATCACTAAAACGACAAACTAATGTCATTTGAGAAACTATGATGAAATTGAGGTAACAAATGACCCCATTAGATCCAAATACTGATATTTTCCAAAGCAATCTGATTTTTCCCTGATGCAAGCAGATTTGCACACTTCAGCACATTTCATATTGCCAGTTGCCACAGCAAAATCATGATTCTCTATTATATATGTGAAGGAACCACAACATGCACTAAAAAGGAAGCTAGACGGTGTAGCTGCTGAACATATTGCTGAGCAAGTTGAAGACATGCAAGAAATGAGAAGTGTAGTAAAATTTTAGATCAATAATAATGCAAATTACAATAACTTTATTAGTTGAACATTGATGTATATGTTGTGAGAATCATGTAAAATCTCGAAGATCAACAACAATGTATATATAATGGATTTTATTTAACAGTATGGGGATTTGATCGACATTAATGTGATTTTATTATATCATTTTTGTTCAAAAGAAATATTTTATTTGAACATTAATGTTATAAATATAAAATTTGTGATAATAATTTGAAATATTAAAATATAAAATAAAATAAAATAATAAAATAAAACTTTTAAATGAAGATATTTGCTGTTGGAATTAGGATGATGGTAAGAGAAGGGAAGCTTTTTTTTAAGTATAAAAAGATTCTCTAAAAAAGGGTTTAGTAATGTGAGATTTCACACTTAATATTCTCTCACTTGAAGTTATTTAATTTTATCTTACTTGAAATCATTCTTCTATCATATAATACTTATCATTTTGCTAGGCTAATAGAGGTTCAATACCATATACTTATTTCCTTTACTAAGTAAACATTTGACTATCTCAAAAAAGAGCAATTTTTGAGATATTCTTTACTAAGTATACATTTGACTATATTCTTTACTAAGTATGCTTTTGACCATCTAAAAAAAGAGCAATTTTTTCTTTACTAAGTATACATTTGACTATCTCAAAAAAAGAGTAATTTTTTGACATGACATATTCTTTACTAAGTATGCATTTGACTCTCTCAAAAAAGAGCAATTTTATCTTATTTATATTTAAGTTCTTTTAATAATATTTCTAACTAGATTATTCCTTTGCTAGTTTATGTAGCTCATTGAAATACATTTTGCTTTTGTCATAAAAGTAGTCATGATAGATTATTTTTTTTGCAAATTAACTTGTGACTTCAATAGCAAGATTAAATATGTAACTTATAGCATACTAGTTATTGTTAATATTACATGCATAATCTGAATTACTGTAGTTCTGACAATAATGTATGATCTTTTATATCATATTCCAAATCATAATAAACATTAAGCGTCTCACTGCTGATACATATTATATTTGAGATATTTTCATCATCAATGCTTCATTATTGAGACTCATATTGTGTATAATTTGAAATTAATAGAAATAAGAGTAGAAATTGCTTGACAATCTTGCATATTTAAGTTCCAAATAGCTTTTTTCAAAATGTATTTTTGGGAAAGCTAAATCTTATTATTTTTGTTTCAATAAATTTATATTCATAGAATCTTGATTTTTGGGATTAGTCCCATCATATGTAATACTTTTCTTTCAAGTTGATGCCTAAAGGTCTAGAATACAAAGCTTAAACGGGAGAAAGGTAATATTAGATATCTTGAAGATTATTGATTATTTGAACTTAAATAATAAACTAACTACAAGTATTCGTGATTGCTGAAAGTGATCATAAGTCATGAATGCCTCACTATATAAAGAATTGCATACAAGTGTACCTACCAGGTAAAATTTAGGAAATTACTGATTATTCTGATTGTATAAGTTATGTTTAATCTGATTATTTTCTATATAATTTTTCAATAAGTAATAAAGTCAATTGCTGAGGTTGTATCAAATAAGAAATTATTATTTGAATCAATAGGAATATTTATTGGAGTAATACATAAAAGTCCAATAGATGTAAGAACATTAAGCATATATGTATTTTATTATTAAATTATAACTCTCTTAGAGTATGTCATCTCTTTATAAGAAAATATCTAAGTCTCACAAGCTTCTTTATCAGGAATTGTGACTGAAAGTATTCACTGAGTTGAGTGATTCTCACTTTATTATCTCACGTAATTAGAATATTATTCATATATATTATAAGAAAGATTATATTGCCTTCAGGACTTCTCTAGAAAATATAAAGAAAAGTATATGACATATATGTATAAATCAAATGAGATGATTATTTGTAAAGATTTTATAATTTATGTTCTTAGGATCTATTTTATGTCATACAATATATTTTACAATTTGTATATTATGCTTAACTATATTGCTCGAAATTTAGGTTGTTGATTTATATGCACCTCTTCATTAAGGTCATCATGAAGATATGCACTTTTCATATCTAATTGGTCTATTCTCCATTTGTGTGATACTTTTAGTGATATAAAAATTTATACAAAGATTATTTTGGTTATTGAAGAGAAAATATTTTGGTAATATACGCCAAGTATCTAAGTGAACCTACTCATTACAAGCCTTATCTTAATATGATCTATTTTTATATTTGGACCTATCTTCTCATTGAACATCCCCATGTAACCAGTAAAAGGTTTTTTCATATGTCGTGATACTAGTTTTCAAGTTTATCTTGACCTGATATAATTGTGAATGAGATAATGTAAAAGAAAGAGATTTGAGTATCCTTATACTATCATTAGAAATAGTAAAAGAAGTAAAATAAGGAAGAAAATATGTATATGACAAAACATGTAAAATTAAGTATTGAGTATTATCATAGAGATGATGTATACCATTTTTTTTGCTGAAGGTGATAGAAAGATTAAAATTAAATAAGTTGACTGCATAATCATTTAGTTATTTGGTAAACTTATCTTTGGTCTGAGATAGTTACGTATGTTATTTTCTTCTAATTATCTAGTTATGAGTATGAATTGAAATAGACTCATTGCCAACTATGTCATCTAAATTTAAGAGAAATTTTTTTTAGAGAAAATCTCATTTTCTCTAAAATAAAATTGATTTATACTTATTAATATATAAGATGACTCAATAAGAGTGTGATTATAATGTGGATCAACAAATTAGATGTAATTGAAATGACACTTGTTTTGTCATATTCATGTGGGACTACATGAAGGAAAGGAAAAGTAATGAGTATAGTTGTAACTTCTCGACTCAATCTTTTTAGGTCTGCTAAAAAATAAGTCTTGCTAATAAAAAAATAATACCAACACTTATTACCACTCCATCATGCCCTGGTGAAAAATAATTGTATTCTTTTTGGGTATTATAGTATCTAAGAAAGACATATTTTACGACCCTAAGTGCTATCTTATATTATCTCGAGGAGAAATCTTGAATAAAAATTAATTCTTCTAAATATTTTGGAAGATAGATTCAAAAATCTCCCTCGAAGATATAAGATTTGAAATGACACATTGAGAAAAAATAAAATAAGATTTATGTTTGATAAGATAATTTGTAATTAATATCTTATCTCCCAAAAAATACATAAGAATAATTATATCAAATAAAAATGCCTAAGTTATCTTAATTAAATATATATTATTCTTTCATGTAATTATATTTAGTGGGGATATGATGACATGCAAAATATGGTGTGTGACAAATTAGATGTCCTTTATTCTTTTTAGGTTCAGCTGGGCCACCATGTCATGTTTGGCATGACATGATTTTTAGTATGTGTCCATGCCATCAAATGGGTAGTCCGACATGGTTTGTATCTGTTGGCCCACCGGCTATCCATGTTGTATAGGTTGGGTCAGGCCAAGCCAAACCCTGACATGTGTTTGCATTAGGCACTATGCTAGCTTTAGTTAGTTCTAAGTTATACTAGGTTAGGTCCATGCTAAATTGGTTTGACTAGTTGGGCTAAAATCAGCCCACACATGTTGGTGTGTTGGTTTGTGCTATGCTCTATTATTTGGGGCATTTGGTCCATAAATCCATGCTCAACACGTCCTAAGCCATGTCACGGGCTAGCCCTTGCATGTTTCAGACATGATTTTAGATTTGTTAGTCTATGTGAGCTAGATTTCTCGGGCCATGCCTAGGCCACTCAGTTCACTGGATGCTTCTTGTATGATATCCAAGTTCATCATGATCTAATATAATCCTGGATGAAATAATATTTCTGAATGAGTTTTTATATTTTAGTATTATCAAGAGAAATAGTAAAAGAAATAAAATAATGAATACATGTTAATTCACAAGTTAAATATGACAAATTGAAATTTTAATTATCACAAAACATATAAAATCAAATTTTAATTATATCTTTTTAGTTTTTTTTGGAGTGTGATTTGAATGTTAAGAGCATAGAGATTGACTATAGAATCATTCAGTCTCTCTATTTTTGGATAATCATGAACCTAAATTAGAGTAGATTCGTTGACACTTTTGTCATCTAGGTTCTAGGGAGATTTTACTTAATGAGAAATCTCATTTTTTTAGAATCATGATTTGGATATGTTAATGCACATGATGACTCCAATAGAGTATCATCATAATGTGACTGTGAATCAACAAGTTAAATATGATTAACAAGTAATTCTTCTATTAACTGGAGTATGGAGGTTGATGTGAGACAACATGAGAGAATAAAAAATAATGAGTCTAAATTTAACTTTTGGGTTCATATTTTTTTAGGCTTTCTAAAAAATAAGTAATACACAAAAAAGGTACTACCAGCACTTACTAACACATCATTAGATTCTGGTGGAAAATATTTATATTTAATTTGAGTAGAGTATTCAAAAAATATATACTTTATGTACTAAGTGCTATCTTATTTTGCATTGAGGAGTATCGTGTATAAAGTAAGTACTAAAAATTTTTGTTGACAAATTAAATAACTTTTCTCCAAGATGTATGATCTAAAATGATATATACTAAGAAATAACATAACAAGATATTTGATTAATGAGATAGTTTGTGCTTAATATTATTTTTTTTTTAAATTATTTTGGAACACTCCCATCAAATAGGCGTATCTGAGTTATCTTAATTAAATATATACATATTTTTTCTATATCATTATTTTGTATCTGTGTGCCGAGACATGAACTTTGGTGTATGATTCCATGATCTATATAGTAAATATTAAAATTATTTGACATATACTTTAATACATTTTTACTTATTTTTTATTTTTTTATAAAATTAATTTTTTATTAGAACAAAAAAAATATTACTTAGATAAATCAAAAATAATCATAAATGAAAGTAACAAAATACATGAATTTTTTTCAGATCTCAATTTTGCTATGTTCTTATATCTTGGAAGGTATCATATTAAATAGGTCCTTACACATATTATTCTATCGAACAAGATTTAATTGTTTGATATGCTTTACTAACTTGCATGCTTGACATTATAGGGGAGAAATATTTTGTAGACTCGGGTAAAGAATTTTTAACTTGGTCAGTGATGAGTGATCATGTTGAAAATATATAAATAAAAGATCAAAAATACTAAAATACTTAGTAGGACCAAGGTGAATACTGTCATACACAATAACTTTTAAAAATGATCATCTATGAGTATGAAGTTAAAGAATGAGTTTTTATAACTATTGTACCCTAGGAAAAATTTTCTATTGCCTCATCGGGAAGAAATCTTGAAGAATCTTCTTCAGTAGGGATCATGGTGGGGTGACTCTGTGAGGACCCATAAATGAATCTAATAGTTAACATGTGTTCATCAACTATTTGTTGTGATATTGGACTTCTTTCTTGAAATGTTTTCTAATAATTATCTCTGGTATGTTCCATTCTCATATAGTTTGTATATTGAACTAAGAGTCTAAGACTCTGTTATCTTTATCTTTGTTTTGACTAATATTTTTTTGACTGCTAGCATGTGTAACGTATGATAGCTCTCCAATATCTTTTTGTTTGTTTTGTATTACTTGAACTATTTTGTGGTATAACTTTGGTTTACTAAGAAACTCCTATCATCCAAAGTTTATTTAACTATACAATTATCATGCCAAGAAGTTTATTTAACTATCTCACTCTCTATGTAGCCTCAACCTAAGCTGGAAAAACCTTTTTGGAATTGGGTAGGAAACTTATTATTATATAAAACATGATTGTGAAATGCTACAAAATCATCAGGCAATTATTATACAAATATCTTGCCAAGAAGTTTTTTTAACTATCTTATTCTCTCCTTAGCCTTAATCATAACATGAGATATCTCTTAGTGTATCTTAGTCTATTTTGTATGAATTCAATTATTCATTGGTGCAACTCTATTCTGGTTGGAAACTTTGCATCACCCAATATATGATTGTGGAATGCTACAAAATCATATGACAATGAATATAGAAATATCATGCTAAGAAGTATCTATAACAATCTCACTCTTTCTGTAGCTTTAACCTAAGCTAGAAAAATCATCTGGAATTGAGGAGCTAGTTGAGTGAATTATATATAGTGAGTAGTAATCTATCTAGACTTGTTGATCATCTTCAATGTCAGTTGTATAAACCGAACAACTGCATCGTACAATTTTTATCATATGAGATTGATATATTAATGCTGAAAATTCTCATAGAATCTTATATGATCTGCAAGATGAAAAAGTCAAAATAACACTACCTTGATAGATTGGCACATCACAATCAAAAGTCGAGTTTGTCTTTAACAACTTCTCTTTCAACTCATCACTGGGCTGTTCTTTTGTTAGATGATCTAGTATTCTATTATTTTATGATAAAGAAATTATATTCTAACTCTTGTAGTTTATTATGAATTATTTTGGTTGCCAAGTTATTAAATTGTAATAACTAAAATTTTAGTCTCTCTCATTTTTAATTTTGCCATTCAAAAGAGAAATTAACCCAAAAGCTATCTTGAAATAAATCAAAAATCCTAATTTGGATTCTGCCCAAATTAAGAATCTAAATTTTGGGGGTTTTGAAAACTGTCACTTTTGAAAATTATACTATTGCTGTGGGTTTCAGGTTTATTCGGATTGGGACTGGCCACAGAATAAGTGTTCTCCCATCCATAATGTATTAAAAGATATTAAAAAATTTAAAAAGGCCAAGACAAAAAACAAGGCTTTAGACAACAATGTTTTAAAAGAAATACAAGGCATACTGCTCGCAATCTCTGTAGTGCACAGTACCCCACTGACCAGACACAAACTGTTGCACAATCATACACACTGTTGGCTGTTGCATAATCAGTCACACTGTTGCATATACCCATACAGCCACACCAGGTAATCACTGTTGTACACACTGTTACACAGTCTTTAGTCTTAACCACTCAACAACTACACAGACTGCACCAGCACGTCACACATCACTGTTGCACCATGCAACCATTGTTGCAGACATTGCACTGTGCACTGCACCATCACCATTTTACACACCACTGCTGCACTACGCAGCTACATTCGTTACACCCCACTGTTGCACCACATAGCCACACCCATTGTGCATCATTTTGCTCCACCAGACACACTGCTATGCGCCACCACACACACTCATCACATAACTATTACATCAACAGTAGATTGATGCTACTTGCTTCTCCCCCTCTTATGCTCTGATGCCATGTTGAGATCAGAGAGCAAAAAGCCATTACTATTTTAAAAAGGAAAGGCAAGCTTTCTCTCTCTCTCTCTCTCTCTATATATATATATATAGCCAATGTGGGGGCAGCCTATATTCTGGACATTCTCATTCAAGAAAAAAAAACAATAATAAAATAAATATGAAATAATAAATCTTGGTAATAAATCACATTACTATTAAATCAACAATAGGTTGATTTAAAGTATATTTAATATTAGTATTCTAGTTTTTTTGAGGATGAGTTGATGCACTAGATATCCTATGTTAATATTCCTTCACATAATGAGATAATCGAATACATGATTGAATATTTAGTTAAAAAAGACTTGAATACTTCTATTTTGTGTATGTGTTTATATGTGTCTATGAGGAGAAATGATACTAATGGCTAATATTTTGATAATCTATATATTATTTTTTATTCTTTTATATCATATTTCATATCAGTTTAAGCATCTAAGAAAGAAACTATTATCTTTATTTCAAAATTTGAGTTTTTTTTTGTTTTGTTTAAGATCTTTCTCTTGGTAAAAATGAGATGACTACACATATTATCAAATGTACATTTTTTTGGATACTTAGATAATTAAAAGTGGTAATTATTACTTACTAGAGATTAAGAGGATTATTATGAGTATAGATGTAATATTTTTTGAGGATATATTTTTTTAGAAGGATTTGTTCATAGAAGACGTACCTTTAGATACTACAGTGATGGAATTTGTACTAGGTCTAGTCATTGCCCTTCACAAGGTGCAAGTAACAACTAAACTTGTTCATGCACTTGACACTATCATTATGATTAGTCTTGAGAAGAGTTGTGGGAGGAGATTTCTATCGAGGCCATATAATATCTCATTGATATCAAATGTACAAGTTTATGGTAGGTCTATTCACTACCATAAAATTGTACTAGACGTCTTATGATATCTCATTGAATCATATTTTTATCGAGGATTATTATGAGTATAGATGTAATGTTTTTTGAGGATATATTTTTTTAGAAGGATTTGTTCCTAGAAGACGTACCTTTAGATACTACAATGATTGAATTTGTACTAGGTCTAGTCATTGCTCTTCACAAGGTGCATGTAACAACTAAACTTGTTCATGCACTTGACACTACCATTATGATTAGTCTTGAGGAGAGTTGTGGGAGGAGATTTCTATCGAGGCCATATGATATCTCATTTGAAATCAAATGTACAAGCTTATGGTAGGTCTAGTCACTACCATAAAATTGTACTAGGACTTCTTATGATATCTCATTGAACCATATTTTTATCATGGCCCTAGTAGTTTGAGTGAGGAGAAGATTTCTAGTAAAAGTGTCTCACAATACAAGATGTGTGAATCTTCCCATGATGAGGCTAAGGTTGTTAGACTTGATGATTGCAATTGAAAGGTGAATATTAGATGAATAAATGCTCGATATTTCTCAGTTGAGCCATCTGCCATGCCAGTCAATTCAATTTACAGAAGAAATGAATGAAATATCATTACCCAAGATCCTTTATGATATGTATTTTCTTACTCTCATTTTAGTAATATATATTATAGTTTTTTATTTTTTTTTGATAATTGTAAGATCTCTTATACTTATTTTGAAGCACGTAGTCATCCGAGATTATGTCGGATTATATTGGATGAATTAAGTATAATCATATTTAATAACTTATAAGATATTATTTTGAAGACTTTATATAAGCCTTTAGTGGGATATAAGTGGGTGTACCCATTGAAGAATAGACCTGAAGGGTGATGAATAGAGGTCACATGATTGAAATAGACCATAAATTGAGTGATCCATCAATAGAGTAATAAAATAAAAAACAATAAAAAAGTTGTAAAGCTATGAGCCGTAATAATTTCTTTAAGCTAGTGCATAAAGGTCTAGAATGCCAAACTGATTAGAAATAAAGGTATGAGGCATCCTATTTTTAAATGGTCATGGAAAAGTGACACTCGGTAAAAAATGAAAATATTCACGTGGAAGACTCTCTTAGAAGCCACACCGGTGCACTCTAATATTCAGAAGAAAGGTATAAGAATAGTTTCAAGGTGTGAATGCTGTTTCTCAATGGTAGAGTGTTCATATCATTTATTCTTGAAAGGAGAAATAGCAAAAGAAATATGGGGTGAGTTGGAATCTATCTTTCAAATATAGTTGGAAGAATATAATTTAAAAGATAGGTTTATAAGCTGGAGCAGGAATAACTTCAGAAATAAAGTTATCACTTGGCTAGGAGGCAATATTTCACTGATTGTGATTTGGTATATATGGAAAGTAAGAAATAAGAGCAGATTTGAGGGGGTTCGGATGAACTTCCAAGAGATATTAAAGGAGATAAAAAGAGAGATTTCATGTATTTCAGCAATAAAGTCGATTAAGTTAGTAATGGGGAAATTCTGAAAGACTTGAAAAGAGAATGATGCTTGCTATTTAAAAAAGAGAGGAGGTAGGTCTTAAAAGGTATTAAATGGGATAAACTAACTAAAGGTAAGCTAGCTCTCAACACAGATGAAAACTTTAATATGGATATGGGGGCTATGGGAGGAGAAAGAGTGATTAGGGATTCACACGAAAATATAATAAAAGTATTCACTATGGCAGGAAGGGCCAAATCAACATTACATTTTGAAATATAGGCCCTTCTTAGAGGGCTTCAAATGTGCAAAGAGCTTAAGCTAAAAGATTTTCGTATTCAAGTAGACTTGAGGCTTCTAGTTGAGTTAACTTCAAAAAGCTTAGAAATGTGAAAATATGAAGAGGATATAGATAATATAAGGAAATATATGGAAGAGTTGAAAGCTACAATTTTTCACACGTATAGGGAAGCAGATGCATTAGTAGATAAGCTAGCAAAAGAAGGTATGTACACTGGATCACAAGAATTTGATGGTGAGTCCATTCTAGAAAGATTTAATGGCTTGGCAAGGTTAGATGAAATGATTTATCCACACGATAGAATCTGTAAGGATAAGGAAGCTCTAATTGACCCAAAGGAAAGGGACAAAAAGGGGGAAGGTTTAAAAGGTTAGCGGTAATTTCTATTCTCTTCATATTACCTTTGCATTTCTAACTTGCAGGTAAAGGCTAAATGAATGTGTCAAGAGTTCTAGAACAAGAAATGGTAGGGTGGGAAGCAAAACACAAAGTAGAGGATTGGTAATAGGAGATGAGACAGAAAGCTGTATTAACAGGCTTACTCAGAATGAGGGTTTATTTTATACATGTTAATTTAAGCTGGTTGGCTCTGTTGTTTGTACTTGGGTTGTATTTTTTGCTGGTTACAACAAGTGTTATCTGGGTAAATATTGATTAAATACTGCTAGAAAGGTTTTCTAGGTCTTGCAGGGTAAGTGACAAGTAATTCTAAGAGATAGAGCAGAAACAAAAGGGAAATAAAGGTTAGCAGGATAGCAGAAATGGAGGCATCTTGACAAGTTATAACCAGATTAGAAAGAGGTGCAGTACCTAGAGGAGGGACAAACACCTCAATTCCTTCCACTGCCTAGTGTGAAAGCTAATGAGTTTTCTTTTGAGGATTCTTCTCTTTGGGACACACATAACAAAACATTTAAAAAGTGTATTTGTCCATTTGTCTACTCGTTGGTTTATCATTACAATGATGTGATGCTAGGGTTATGTCAAGATATTGTTATGGTGAATGCTGAAGTGGTTGAGCTTCTATTGTCACGTGTTATGGTGGATATTTCTGCAAGCAAGTTTATTGATCAAAATGGGCATGGAGTTAAAGAATCATACTATGTATTGTTCTAAGTTAGAGTGTCTAGGTATTGGTTCGGGTGTAAGGGTAAAGGATAGTAGTACTTATATTGTAAATAATGATATTCATCTGCCAAAAGAGAGAGTTATAATAATAAAATAAAACTAAAAAAAAGGTATGCTGAGAGTCTTTTCAAAGTCTTTGTGAAAATGATTCCATCCTGAATATTCTATGAGTAAGAAGTAGTTCATATTTATGTATTTTGTCTGCTTGTGAAGTATTGGATTAAAGGATATATGTATCGCTGTTTGTATGTCATAGTAAAGAGTAGTGGAAAAACATAATGATTACTCAATTTTCTCGAGTAAATTACACATTCAAAGTATCTCATAGGTAATTATCACCATTACTTTGAATTTTGCTACATTGTGAATCTTAAAATAATAGTCTATCTCTTATATTTTTAGGATATAAAGTTGTTTCAAAAAAAGTATAAAACCTTATCATAAACCTCTTCTTGGTGTATATTTGTGCCCAATTTGAGTTTAAATATCTGGTTAACTACAAATACCTATACTCTTTAAAAGAGATTTTAAGTCTTGGAGACTTGATCACATGCTAATATGCAAAGAGATGTATAAAGATGAATTCACCGAGAAAAATTTAAAAAAATGATAACTATTTTGATTGTGTTTATCATATCTAGTCTGGTAATAGTTTGATAGTTATTATTCTATATGATTCAATTGCAAAAACTAGTGTCAACTAGATGGATCATACCATATGTAAAATTAATACCTCGATCAAAAAAAATATTTACTAGAGCACACTATCCCTTCACAAGTGTATCAAATAAATATCTTTTTTATGATAAGATGATATTTCTCGTATAATAAATCATATCTATATCAAAAATATAAGTCTCAAAATTATTCATCTGAAATCATGTTTGAAAATATATCTTGAATTGGGTGATCTACAACTCATCATATTACATAATAAAATTCTCATCTACTTGTACAATTCGCAAAATTACCATGTCATTAGGGTTTCTTCGAAAAAAAGAAAACTATGTATCACACATGTGTAATCCAAATAAAGTGATCACCTATTAAAAAATTTGCAAATTAGGCTTTTGAGATTGTCTTTCATAATCTTCAAAATATATTTGACTGTGTTGCTCAAAATCCAAATGATTGTTTTATACACACTTCCTTTTCAAGGTTATCTTGAAAAAATATATTATCATTGAAATAATAATTTGTATTAAGATTATCTTGACTATCAAAGAGAAAATATCATAATAATCTACATTAACATCATAGTGAATTCCCTCATAATAAGTATTTCTTTAAGGTGATTTTTTTTCATCAGAAAATATCTTCATAGTGAATATTTACTCGTGGTTAATCATAGACCTTCTTGAAAGTCATGGTATTAGCCCCTAAGATATATTGGAGTGAATAATATGTATCTCTTCCATCATGACCTGATATTATTCTGAAAATGATAATGCCTCAAAAAGAAATTTGAGTATCTTTGTACTAATATGAAAGTAATAAAAAAAATAAAAGACAGAAAAATGTGAGGGTACAACGAAATCTATAAAATAGGATGTTGTGTACAATTATCTTTTTTACAAAGTAATCAGAAAATCAAGATTAGAGGGGCTGACTATCTGATTATCTTATTTATCTCGTTCTTTGATAAGCTCATCTCTGATCTGAGAAGGTTAGGTATGTCTTCGTTTCCTCGTAAAGATTGTAAATCTTGAGTGGTTATATCTTTTAGTTTTTGACTCAACATAAGTACTGGGTAAAACTAATGGACTACTATGTCATATGAGTCTGAAAGGTATTTTATTCTTGGGAAATTAGTTTTTCTATAATCAACATAATATATATTCATGGTAGCAGTGACTTCATGAGAGTGACATTATATTATTTATAAGCAAATTTATACTCAATTGGCAGGTCTGCTAAATAAAATTGAGGCAAGACTGCTAGTGAGAAAGAAATATTAATGGGTGTAGATATAATTTCTGGACTCATATTCTTCTAAGACTTGTTAAAAAATAAGTAATACTCAAACAAGATAATATCAACACTTACTAAAATCTATTAATCCTATGTAAAAAATACTGATACTTTTTTTAGTTACTAGAGTATCCAAGGAAGAAATATCTCAGCCCTAGATATTAACTTATCTCTGCTAAATAATCTTTCTGCAAAATATAGAATCTAAATGATTTTATATTGAGATAAGATAAAATATGATATCCAATTGATTTGTTAAAATGTGGTGAAAACTACTTCTTGTCAAAAATGTTTTGAAACTAATTTTTTTAGTAGGAGTATTCAAATTATTTCAATTAGATATCTATTGTTATTTTTAGTAATCTCATTTTGATGAGGTGTGTTAGTACAAGAAGTTTGGTATATAATTCAGTTTCATACAGTAAGTATTGAATATGTCTGATATGTATTATAATCTATTGTAATTTCTTATATTTTAATTTTTTATTCAAATATTTTTTTTATTTTTTATGAAATATTTGCAAAATAAAAAGCATTGGTGATCTATCATGAAAAAGATCTACTTATGTATATCATGAGTATTAATCATCAAAAATAATCAAGTATGCCAAAACACTCTGTTAGGCATGTTAAATAACCTTTCCAAAATATAAAATTTAATTATTTAAATAAATATACATTGAAAAATGATAAAATAGGATATCAAATTGATTTGGTAGAATGTGGTGAAAAGTATATCCAGTTAAAAATATTTTGGAACTATTTTTCTAAGTAGGAGTGTCTGAACTATTTTAATTAGATATTTATTATTTCATTCATCAATCTTATTTTTCTAAGTAGGAGTTCCATACAATAAGTATTGAATCTGCCTGATATGTATGTTAATGCTTGATAATTTTTTATTTTTTAATATTTTTATCAAAATAAATTTTTATTTTTTATGAAATATTAGAAAAATAAAAAATATTTGTGATCTATCACGAAAAAGATCTACTTATGTACATCATGTGTAATAATCAATAAAAATGATTCCTCAAATACTCTGGTAGGCATGCTCTATGTTGCACGGACACGGATACGGATACAGGGATACGACACGGCAGGATATGAGGACACGGCAAATTTCAAAAAACTAGGATACGGATACGGCTAGGATACGACATGAAAAAAAAATTAAATATAAATATTATCCATTAACAGAAATTTAGATAAATAAAAAAAATACTCAAATATTATTTTTACAAACATTCAAATACAAACATAAGAAATATTAAAATAAAAGATTTGTATTTTCTTATGAATCAAATAAAATAGCTTCCAGTTTAGGTTCATCAAAAGAAAGATCTGCAATCTCGAGAATTCCAACATTTTCAATATCCATTGATTTAAAACCATCACCTCTAATGTCCCACATTTTAGATTCGCCTTCATTATAGTTTGGAGATCTCCTTGACAGAAGTCGAAGATTGTTATGGATATAAACTAAGTCTTCAGCTCTTTGCGGTGTCAACTTGTTTTTCTTCATGGAGTGAATAAAATTATAAGTGCTCCAATTTCTTTCACAACATGAGGATGAACAAGGTTGTCCTAACAATTTTAATGCAATAGATTGAAGCATCAGTGCAGTAGTTTCATGAACAACCCACCATATAATAGGACTCATATACCATCTGTCTTTTATGGAATCACTACTAGAAAAATCTTCCAAAAATGTCGAAAATATAGCATATTCGTCATTTGCTCTTCTCCTTTCACCTTCATTAGAAAAATATCTTTTAAAATATTTTTTTTTTCTCTTACTATTTCTAAATCTCGATGCGTTGGAACACGATCACCAGACTCAGCAAGCCATTGTTGACTATAATACCTGCAAGTTATGTTATAATATTAATTATAAAATATTAAACATCATAGAATATCATTTATATTAAAATTATTATAATCTACAATTTAAACTCTTAAGATTACCTTGGATTTAAGGAATGAGCAAGATAATGTAAAGGTGTGTGGCTTTTATTCCATCTTTCCACCAAGATTTCATTCACAATATAAAAAAACCTATACGTTAAAATACATAATAAATCATATAAGTTCAATTATAATTAAAACTTAAACTTTCAATCAAAATAATAAAAAATAAAAATTAAATTAAAAGTATACCTTGAATTATCTGTGGAGTTTTTATTTTTTTTTTTAAAAATAGCTTCCTTCACTTTTTCGATCATAGAATCCCACCACTCATAAATATTATGAAGGCAAGGTTTATCAGTGTCAGCTAATCGAAGCATCTCATAAATAGGAGTTGTAAAGCTGAGAATATAATCTACATTCATCTAAAAGTTTTCATTTAGGATTTTATCCTTTACTTCTTTAGCTTTCACTAAATCATCATCTTTATATATTTCTCATTCTTCACTTATCACTAATTATTCCAAGCCTCTTTTTATTGTTTTAAATCATTTAAGTATAACAATAATTGAAGCAAAACGTGTATCGGCCACTGAAAGTAACTTCAGCTTGCAATGATTATTAAACATTGATAATCTCATTGCATGATTCATAATGAAATTCTTGATAAAAAAATGTCACTTGATACTTGAGCGATCCAACCACACTGTTCCATCATATTATCATATCTTGAGTTTATTGGTGCACAAATATTCTTCAAAGCAAGATTAAGAGTATGAACCACACACGGGGTCCAAAAGATATGCCAAAATTTTGCTTCTACAATGTATCCTGCTGCTTTGCAAGCCGCAGCATTATCAGTTATAACTTGAACTATCTTTTGTGGACCAATCTCTTGTATATTATTAATCAATAAATCAGCTATAAAATGTTTGTCCTTAGTCTCTCATTCACAGTTTATTGCTTTCAAAAACATTGGTCTACTTTTAGAGACCGCCATGATATTAATAAGTGGTCTTCTTTGAGCATCTGACCATCTATCACTACAAATACTCACTCATTTCTCACTCTAAGTCTTCTTGATTGGTTCTAATAGATTATCAATATTATTCTTCTCCTTCTGCAATAATGTTGTTCTTAATGCATTATAGCTTGGTGAGACATAACCTGGTAGTTGACTTGCACTTTTAAAGGCACGTGCATAATAAGGATTTCTAGCTAAGTAAAAAGACAACCCTCCAGAATAAAACAGCCTAGCTATCTCACTGTCAACTAATTCACATGCACCAATTTTGAATGCATTTTCAATTGATCCCATAGTTCCCTTTCTCCTTTTAGATCAATTGGATTAGCACTAGAAGAGGAATTCTCAAAAAAAGAATCTGCAATGCTTAATGTGGGTAAAGAAACTGACTTAGGATTAGATTGTTTCATTCTCTGTTCAGATTTTTCTACCATCCTTCGCATCTCAATCAAATTTTGATTCATTACTTTAGTGCATGATGCAATTTCAGCCCCTTTAATTTTTAACAAGTTAGCCTTGACTCTATAATATGATCCTCTATATATTTGTCTACAAAAATTGCATTGAAAAGTAACATTTCCTCTCTCTTTTCCTTTATCTAATTTTGCATCTTTTGTGACATATTTCCATAATAGAGCATTATCATCAACATCTTGAATATTTTCTTGATTACTTGAAGGCTCAGAATTACAACTCATTTTATTGTATAATTCTCCATGAAAAAAAATTATGCATTTTAAATAATCTATATTAATTCAAAATTAATTTAATCTTATTTTTTTTCTCCATCAATACTTTATTATATTTTTCATTATATTTTTATTATATTCATCAAATATTAATTTATTTAAAATAAATTATATAACAAAAACTATTATACTTACATATTATATATTACTAAATATTACATAATACATACTAACAAAAGTATTCATATTTAAATATTCAATATTTTAATATTGCATATTTATTATTATTCTTAATATTATGTATTTAAAATTAAAATAAATTATTTGTTTATTATATTTTGTATATATATTAAACAAACAATAATAATTAAAATATAAAAAAATATATTTAAGCCCTCTAACCCCTGCCCCCTCCTGTTACAACTTCTAACTTCCTCTAACAGATATTTTAAATACAGTATTTTAAAATAATTTAAAATACTGTATTTTAAAATAATTTAAAATATTGTATTTTAAAATAATTTAAAATTTTGTATTTTAAAATAATGTAAAAAAAATTTAAACCCTCTAACACCCTCCCCCCTCCCGAACCTTTTCCCCCCCTCCCGAAACCCCCTCCCCCCACCTCCCAAAACCCCCCTCCCGAAACCCCCCTCCCGAACCCCCCTACCGAAACCCCCTCCCCCCCCCCTTCCGAACCCTCCCGAACCCTCCCAAACCCCCCCACCCTCCCTTTACAGTTTCGATTTTCGAACTCCCCCTCCTCCCGATACAGATTCCAAAACCCCCATTCCCTTTATAGAATTAGGTTACCTTAGGTACTGTCGGCGCCTTGGCGGTGTGCTCCTCCCCTCCCCGTTTGACGCAATGACAATTGACAATTATTTCCCATAATCGGCTTGTCGGCAACTAACTGTCGGCGGTGTGCTCCTCAATTTGTTGGAGATGTAAGAGTAATCGTTAATATATAGTGTATTTTCGACGCGTTAGAATCTTAAAAATGCGTCGGTTGATAAACGACGCGTTTGTAGGTAAACGACGCGTCTGTTGTTAACGACGATTGTTTCCGAACAACGCGTCGCATACGTCTCCGACGCGTATCCGATACGCCACGTGGCATATCGGACACGTATCCGACACATGTCCAACCCGTGTCGCCGTGTCCACGTTTCCAACACGTGGACACGACAGTTCCTAGGCGTATTCGTGCAACATAGGGCATGCTAAATAATATCTTTCTAGAATATAAAACTTAAATAATTATACATTGAGAAAGAATAAAACAGGACATCATATTGATTTGGTAGAATGTGATGAGAATTAGATCTCATCAAAAATATTTTGAAATCATTTTTCTAAGTAGAAGTGTTTGAATTATTCCAATTATATATCTTTTATTTCTTTTAGCAATCTCATTTTGGTATGACATACTAGTACAAGAAGGTTTGTATATAATTTAGTTCCATATAGTAAATACCAAATCTAACTGATATGTTTTTTAATGCTTCGTAATTTATTATTCTTTGATATTTTTATCAAAGTAATTTTTATGTTATCATGAAATATTTGAAAAATAAAAAGTACTTGTGATTTATCATGTAAAAGATCTACCTATGTAAATAATGAGTAGTAATCAACAAAAGTAATCAAGTACCTAAAACTATTTCTAGTAGCATCTCTATTAGATCCCATACATATGAGTGTATTAGGTCAAATGAGTTATTTACCCACACGTAAATAATGTGCAAGTTAGTAAGCCATGATATGCTTCAATAACTAATGTGACTCATATTTTATGATAGAAATATTATAAATACTAAGATAAAAGATTTTCAACTTGACTATTGATAAATGTCTAAACTAGGATTGTACTAGTAAATGGTTTGAAAAAAGTATTTTTCAAAGTTTTTTAATTTTGTAAATAAATATCAATATAAGTAAAAATAAAATTAGAGCTGGTGTTGCTTGTAAAGATAACTCACAAAAGTAGCTAAGAGAGTAATCAAGAATAACAATGGCACGAATAAGTAGAAAATATCAAAATTGAATACTTTTTTACTCATTATTATTAGAGAGTTTGTCCTTGACTATATAATATTTTTTGAATAAGAAGATAATATATTAAATATGATATGTTTACTAGTAAATAGTAATATTAATATTGAATTATATGTTGACAAACCAATAGTTTGAAATAACAATACGAGTGAGTCAACTAGTAATACTTGAAGAAAGGAAAATATTTGTTACTATCATAGAAAGAATTTTTGCAGACTCTTATCTAATAAGTGTAAGTGTAAGTGTCATATTGAATCAACTCTGTGAGAATTCTTGAATAATTTTGGTAGTCAATTTGTCTTTCTTATTATTTTATAAAACCTTGGGTCTTTTGTCTTAAAATGTTTTTTAATAACTATTTTTGGTATGACTATTTTTTCTACAATATGTACACCATAGAAAAAATCTCTCCCATTTGTGTGTCAGCAGCACATCACAATCCCCACAAAAAATACTAATTTGTCAATCAAAAATTAAAATATCTCAAATTCAAATCTTACATTAAAATTAGGGTTTTTCAGTCCGAAACCCAAAAATTATAAATATATTTGCAATCAAAAACCCAAAATTAGGACTTCTCAACTTTAATTCAGATATGTTTATCAGTAATATGATAATTAAAATGTATATTAATAAACTAGTAGTTTGAAATGAGAGTATGAGTTAGATAACTAGTAATATCTGAAGAAAAGAAAGTATTTGCTACTTTCTTAGATAGAAGTTTTGTATACTTATCTCTAATAAGTATATATATCATTTTGAATAAACTCTATGCGAATTCCTGAATAGTTTTGGTAGTCAGTTTGTCTCTTTTATTACTATGTAAATTTTTGATATTCTTTCTGTAAATAATTTTCATTAAGTATTTTTGGTATGTTCATTCTATCTACAATATGTATACTACTAGAAGATTTTTTCTTTGTTCGTACACCAATGCCATATCACAATCCCCACAAAAAATACTAATTTTTCAATCAAAAAATGATATTTCTTAAATTAAAATCTTCACTAAAATTAGGATTTCTTAGTATGACACCCAAAAATTTTAAAGCAGCTCCTAGTCAAAAATCAAAAATTAGGATTTCCCAACCCTAATTTAGAATTGTTGTGAATTGTAGTATGAGTAACTTGTTATAGTGGGTGCTCAAAGATATGACATAGCTATTGTCGTTGGTGTTCTGGTGATATTTTTTTCTTCGGCGACATCGACACAATAGGCGTTCGCACACAATGGGTGTGGGATGACAAGTATTATTGGCGTATCTTGACTTGCACCTTTTTCTCTTCTTCAATCCGTGCATGCATGGTCTATAGGACATATGTACATGTACTATGCTAGTACAATACATATTTTTTTTTCTAGTATTTATAAACTTACACTTTCTAGGATTTATTTTATCCTAGGATTTTTGCTATGATACATAGTGAATATTAGGTTACATAAATAGGAAACAAAAGATAATCACACTCATAATAATTAATATACAAACCATACTTTTATATAATATAAAAATATGCTGGAGGCAACTCATAAGTTGAATGTTCTCATCAATAATATAATAAAATAAATAATAATAAATAAAAAACTATAAAGTTATGAGCTGTAACAAATTGAAGGTTGATTGACTTAAAACTAACTAAGTATTGAGCCAATTTATATATACTTATGATGTAAATTTTTAAGATATACTTTCTCTAGTAGACAAGATAGTTCCTATTTTATTTGTTTATTATTTTATATTGTTACTTTTCATAAATAAACTATTTATCGGTTAGACATGATGAATGTAATCTATCATGTTGTTCTTGAGGATAAGCTATTTATATGGTAACAACTAGGTTTTTTATTCAAGGGAGTGCATATATGGTTTGTGGGTTGTAGAAAATTCTTTATGGTAAAAAATAATCTCATAAGGTATGCTCTAGTCGTTTCTCTCTAGTATTTATTAATTTTGGCTTTACGAGATTCCTATTAAATTATTCTAATTTTTAGTGATATAGATCATGAGGATAATATGTGATGTTGTTAGTATATGTTGATAATATTATTATAACCGATAATAATTGATAATACATTGAGTACATCTTAATTCAAATTATTTTTATAGATTGAGTTTCAAATGAAAAATTTGAGGTGTCATGTATTTTTCGGGTACTAAGTTTGTATATTTAAAGGATATAATTTTTCTTTCTCAAAGAAGATATGCTCTAAATATTTTATTTGAGCTTGATATGTTAGAATGTGCATCAGTCAACTCATCACTTGATCTTAAGGTAGATTTGTCTATAAATACTAATATTTTAGTCGATTATTTTAGATACAAGAGATTCATAATAAAATTTAACTATTTAATAATTACTTCACTAAATATAATATATACTACTAATATAATTTGTTATATACTAGATTTTTAAAGATATATTCATATGTATTTAATTCTTTAGATTCTTAGATATGCAAAGAGAGCTCCAGAATATAAGATGTTCAAAGATCTTGAACATTGGCGGGTAGGGGTCAACTCAGATTGTAGCTAGACTCCAGAGATCACATAGAGGAGATTTGCCAATGAATTTTATATTTTTTATGGAGATTATTGTTTCTTAAAAAATGTGTCAATCTATTATTTTTAGATTTAGTATTGATATATAATACAACATTTAAGATAGACATATTATGAATTATGTAGAAATTATAAACAAGATTCTAATAACTAAATGATTGAAAACAAATATAATTTTTAATAGAATTAATTAATTAATAATGATGATATAATACAAAAGTATAATACCAGTTGTTTCTGAGTTTTATTGTATTATTTATTTTTTGGAGAAGCTGAATTTATTAATCTTAACTCATAATATTTTATTGTGATAGTCAATTAATTTGACACATTATTATTCATTCGAAGTTTCATGAGCAAATTAAATATATCAAACTTGATTGATTTTTTATATGAGAGAATATATGTTAGCTCTAAAGCTAACATTTATGTGCATACTTAGTGATTAGATTGCAATTTTTTTTATGAATGAGCTTAGATGACTATGTTTATCTTTTTTTTTTCAAGCCGAGTGTTTATGAGATGTACGTACCAATTTGATGGGGAGTTGAGATTTGATGTCGATTTTTATTTTATTTTTGTGACTATTTTTTTCCTTTGCTAGTATGGGAACACACAAGATATGAGTTATCCCAACCCTAAGTATATATAATTTGTTGTATTTTTTTATATATAGAGGAATTATTCTGTTATCTTCTAACAATGACAATATATTTAATGGGTTTCTTTGAGGTGGAGTAGCATCTTTCCATGCTATTATGCTTAATTCTTACAAAAGTCTTTGTGGAAGTCTATTGATTTTGTAGAGTAATATTAGAAGGAAAGAATAATATTACTATCAATTTTCTTTGTAAGACAACTCACTTATAAAAAATTAGATGGAATATTGAAGAATAAAAATGTGTCAGAATAATTAAGATCAACATTAATGTTGTATCTAAAAATTGTATCACTAATTTTGAATAACATCAAAGGCTTTATCTTGAAATATATTAAAAAATAATGCATGATTATCTCTCATAATTATTTTCTTCTAAATCAACTATATAAGAGTCTAAAAAAGAACTCAAAAGGGAGAAAGACCTCAATCATTGGAGGAAGATTTGATGGTCTTTGACAGAAATCTCATCTACTTCTTTCTAAGTATAAAAACAAATTCTTTAGGTGAGCTTTGTGTGGACTTTTGAGTTAGTCCATTAGAATTCCTGATTATCTCTCAGTTGAAGATAGATTTGTCGTCACTTGCAATATAAATTTCAGCAACTTTTTTGTGAATGTTATTTCTTTCTATAACGAGATAACATTGAATGAGAATTTCCATGTCTTCTCATACTCCTATAATCCCTCGTTGTCGTCCATTTAGGGTTTGTGTAACGACAAAGGGGAAAGGAAGGGATAGAAACGAGGTAGGGAGTAGAAAAGCAATGAAAAAAGAAAATTACTTGAAAAAAAAAGAAAAGCTCCCACTTTGAATACAAGATAAAATTGTATATATATGATTTGTGACAACCAATAAGTCTGGTGCTCTAAAATAATGGCAGAAGAAATAAAATAACAAACAAATAAATATCATTTTTCAAGTTGAAACATACATATCTTAAATCTCCAACTTGGAAGAGAGGAAAGTAACATTTGATTATCTGATAATCTTCATGAAGATATTTATAGTCTGATTAATTGTAGGTACGTAGGTTGTAATGATCGACCCTTCTTGGATCTTTTCTGGAATAAAATGGTAATTAATTATAATATATTTTATTTGGTCGTGGAACACCAAGTTTGATGTATAGTGTTGGACTGCCTGGCTATCATAGTAAAATATCATTAGTATCTAAATTGATAAACAAAGTTTATACAAGAGATGATTGGTTTACTAGAGCTCACACGTAGCTGATACCATAACTATGTACTTTGTCTTTAAGCTGGATCTTGAGATAATAGTTTTTCTCTTGCTCTTTTAGGATACATGATTAATTTTAAAAAAATAATAAAAACCTATGGTGGATTCTCTTTATAATCGTAGAAGCCCAACTAAAATTTGAAAATATACATATCTAATTATGCTCATTAACTCTAATCGTAGACTCACATCTTGGAGCTTCCTTTACGTATTTGAAAATCCTAAACACTACATCCATATGAATATGTTTAGGATAATTTAGAAAATAATTAATTATATTGATAACATAGATAATATCTGACCTAGTTACTATTAAATAGTTTAGTTTTTTATCTATACTTGGATCAAGTAGCGAGTCAATAAGTGCACATCCTGATATACCAAGTCAGATGAGATATCCAAAATGTATTTCCTCTGAGAAAAAAAGATTGTCTCTTGAGTATTCAATTACTATACCAAGAAATAATTCAGACATTCTCAAATCATTTATGCGAAATTTAATGTATAATGATTTTAATTGGGATATACACAATTGATCATCTTTTGTAATTAAAATATTATTGATATATACTAATATTACATACTTACCTTATGATCCATGTAATAAGAAATATGATTAGTCTAATACATATCTACCAAGATCAAATATAATAAATACTAAAGAAAATCTACTAAATCATGCTCTAGGATTTATGAGATAATCTTAGGGCTTAGGTCTAATGTATATTTAATAAGATCAAATGTAATAAGTATTGAATAAAATCTACAAACATGCTTTAGGAATTATGAGATTACTTTAGGGGTTAGGCCATACCTTCCACAATATGTATATCATACATATGCTCTCAGGAATAGTAAATTCCGATGGCTGATGTATGAACATTTTTTACTCTAGATCATCATAAAGGAACATATTCCTTGCATCTAGCTAATACACATTTTACATGTCCAATACTTCAATAAAAAGTAATAATCTAATAGTAATAATTTTGGTCACAAGAGAAAATTTTCTAATAGTCAATGACATAAGCCTGTGTAAAATTTCTTGCTACCAACTAATCTAGCATTGAGTCGATCAACATTTCTTTTGAGTCTCATTTTCATCGTATATCTACATTCTACTATTGGCTTATTTACTAGTTTTAGAATGAGATTTCATGCATGGTTAAATAAGATTGTACTCAATTCTTCTAATGTTCGTCATCATCTTGGATAACAATGTACTTTAGAACGAGTATCTTGGATCCTCTATCAAATGTAAAAAAGATGTCAAGTATAACATATTCTTGATTTATTCCATAATGCAATTAGAAGGTCAAGTTATTACTTTGAGGTAGATTAGCTGATACAATTTACAACTCATATGGAGCAAGTTATATATGTATCTATCTAGTATATACTTTGAGATTAAGATCATTAAGTCTCACAACCTTCATCTTTCTCATGGTGAGACTCATCTCTTGCTAGTCGTATCTGGTAATATCTTCTCCATACTTGAAGAGATATCTTGAATATAATAAGCATATCTAAAAATTTTTCATGGCATGTGAAATAGTTTGTTTCTAGGGTATACAAGCTGGAATGAAATATAATTCGAGGGAATAGAAGATGATATTTGGTTGATCATGAAGTTAGTGATTGATATCACTTCTTTCCAAAAATATCTAGGCATATTACTATGAAGTAGGAGTATGTTAGCAATCTCAACCAGATATCATTCTTCTTCACAACTATCCCTTGATGCGCAAGAGTACCAGCACATGATGTTTGATGAACCATCCCGTGGTTCTCAAAGAAACAAAAAAAATATTAAGTATATTTTAATATATTATTATCTCTCAATATTTTAATATTTCATTTAAACTGATGTTTAAGTATTTCTTAACATTTTGCAAAAATAGAAAAGCTGATATCTTTTCTTAAATATTAATAATTATATAAATCGAGTACAAATATTAATAAAAGTAATAAAATATTTTTATTTATTATATATGGTTGTTTTTTAGGGTTCTTAGATATCTGAGTGGATCAGATGAAATGGGTTCCTCCTAGTACCCTCTTTTGATATATTAGATGGGAAGATTTAGTATGTTTTTTAACTGATATATCTTATAATTAATAAATATCTTTCATTTAATGCTTGGCTCTAGATTTTTTAGGTTTGTTGATGAAAGATGTCTCATTTAAGAATAATTTACTAGTAGATAAATAATAGACAAACATCTAGAATGATTCTTGTGAGTTAAGAATATGTACAATTTACTTGCTTAATATCTAGAGAAATCATCTATCTAATCTGATCATCTTAAATATAAATATTTAGAAGAAGAGAAATAATGTCATAGCCTTGTTTAACAAAATAGCTACTAGAAAATAAATTATAATATAATATTGGTGCATAATAAATATGTATCAAAAGAAAATGACTAATATTGATATTTTCATGTTCTATTGCTCGTACAACATTGTCATTAACTACAACAATATCAGATACGTTAAACTTGATAAAAGAAGTAAAAATAATGTGGTTACCTATAGTATGAGTATTAGCCACTTAGCCTACTAATCAATAATTTAGAATATGATAGTGAGCAAAAAATACAGTAAATGTAGACGTACCTAATCCAATGGTACCTTAAGAATATAATTTAGAGTACTGCTTTTGAGAGTATCACATCTCCAATGGTAGCAATTGTAGAAAAGCATCGTGAATAGGTCTTGTGGTCTACTATATCTGTATAATGTATGAGCCTCGGAAAGTTTGTCATAGCTCAGGATGTAATGTCCAATACATTTTTTGAGTATGTCTTGATCTTTCTTAGAAATAACATGTTACTATTGATTCCTGTATCTCAGTATACTTTGCTAGGTCTCAATTCTGTCATCATAATCGTGTGGCAAAGTTGTTGCAATATTGTGACTAATTGTACTAATTCTACTCGATTTGGGTATAGTTGTAGTTACTTGAGTCACCCAATTCTGCTACCTCATCTCTAGTTAAAAATGGTCCTACATTGTTTTTGGTTTTCTTTCTATCTTATCACAATGTGAGCTACACAACACAAAAGAGACAACCAAAATATAAAAATAATCAAAATATTTATTTATAAACAAAAAAATGCGTGCTGCCCAATAATAGTTCAAGTGCCTTTTTTTTTTTTTACAAAAAAAAAAGGCAAAACAATAGCTTAAAGTTGATAATATAGCATCAAAGATAATTTTGTACCATTCATTCGGCATTGGCTGACATATTGGATGCTGCTGGTTTTGCTGATGTTGTGAAACCTTAATTATGTAATCAAAGGTTGACGATGCTTTTTGTACCATTGACTCTGTTGACTGCCCATTGTCCATGGTGGGTTCTGCCTATGTCTTGAAAAACCTTCCTTTTTTACTCAAAAATATGGCATTGGATGTCCATGTTTGATGTCCTCAAAACCTAATAATTTACCCAAAATGTCCATCATACTTAGGTTTTTTAGTGCTATAGTGTGACATCACCACTGCCACCATAAAATATTTTGGTGATTATTCTTGTCAGTGATTCCAGAGGATGTGCCATCATCTGTGCACCCCAGTGCCATCGTCTCTTCAATGAAAAACACCCCCTGGGCCCTGATGCCATATTAGCACCTTCCAAGGATTTGTGTGGTGGCAAAGGAAAAAAGAAAGGCGAGATAGAGAGAGAGAGAGAGAGAGAAAAATAACAATGAAAAAGAAAACCACTTGAAAACAAAGAAAAACTCACTTTGAATACAATATAAAATTATATATAGATGGTTTGAGGCAACCTAGAAGCATGGTATTCCTAAACAATGAACAAACAAATAAGATAATAGAAATATGAACTAAAATCTCAACATCACTGTTTATGTTGGATGATGCTATAATGTGTCTAACCATTGCAAGTCTACTAGTTATTGCTACTACTACTTCTAAAGTCTGACTCACTCTGTAATATAATTGTTTCTGTAAAAAAATTTGCTCACTCAAGACTTGGTTCTTAAGACTAGAATAATGATTTTCTATTGAGTGAAAATGAAGTATCCCAAGAGTTGATCGCTCTATTTGGTAACTATTGTTTAGTCTGTATTATTTGGTTTTAACTGTTATATCTAATACTTGATCTATTATCTTATAAACTTTTGTATAATGAACCATTTCATCATGATCCCGTAACTTAGCAGATTGATACATCATATAAAAAAATGTACTTGATGGGTATAATGAAGTGGCTAAGTACCAAAATTTCTTTCTAGTCATGTAATAAGTAAATATTCTTGGTACACTATTTTCTATCACAATTTTTGCTGAATTTGATAGTAAATAGTTGATTTTTTTGCTGATAAATAAACTGTATTCTCATTGATATAACCTTCCGTATGAGTGTTTTATTTTTAACAATTATTTGGTATTGTGATGAGATAATAATGATGGCATACCAATTTGATTGCAATCAAATTAAAAAACAAATAAATGCTAAATAACTGTGTACAAAAAATGTCTAACTTAATCAAGATAATTCAACTGAGATAATGTGAATCAAATTAACCAGAATCTACCACCAAAAGGGGTGCTTTGATGGTGGCTATTATAGGTTTTATTGAAGCAAATAGATCTCAACAACAAATAAACCCTAACCTAGTAGTTAGGGTTCTGGTAGTCAATTGGAAAATTGACCCATAATCAAAAATTTCTCAAATTTACTTTTTTGTTTATATAAAAATAAACAGAGAGCAATTTTTTCTCTGTTGCCATAATGATCAAAAAGGGTTGTCACTAGCGGTAATTAAGTAGTGTAGTGGCAGTAGACCACTAGTTTATTGCTCTGATATGTTGTTTAAAAGATATAGGATAAGTAAATGAACATAATAATTTAGGTAGGACACGGTAAGTATGATATAAATTATATAAATAAAGAGAAAAGGTGACAGGAGACATTCTCAATGCTTTGAAAGTGTGAGTTAATGCTTCAAGTAAACTTGCCAATTTTTTTGACATACTTATTCCATATGTCGGCTCACTTAATATTAGTTCATAGTGCCTAAAAGCATATAGGAGCATTTTTGTGTTTTTTTTTTGTATTCTAGATTAGATGTGTGAAGTCTAATTTGTTTGTTAACATCTATAACTTGAAGTGTTAATTATATGTGATATATGTGTAAAATGATTTTGTTTAGGAATTGATGGCATTCATCAAATCTTATGTGGTTCCAGAAGGTTTCCCCGAGAGCGTTACTCCATCTTATGTGCCTTACATGACTTGGAGAGCTTTGAAGGTAAAGACATTAGCATTTTATACACTTTCATTTCAGATGCTATTTATATTTTTGTTACAGATTAAACTATATAATGAATAAATAACATACAATAATAAATAACATACAATCCAAACTCTTATATAATGGGCATATATGATTGGGGTAACCCACTTGTTAGATATTCCAATCAAAAATATGAAAAGTAAAATAAAATAAAGTAATTTTATAATAGTAATAAAATAAGAAAGCACAATACCTTTCGTCAAACTAGTGAATACAAGTCCATAATACTAAGCCTATAGGAAAAAAGATAAGATGAGACATATTCAAGTCCATTGTGAAGATGTTTGTTAGCTGCTCAACTATTTGAATGTATGTTTTATTCACTATGTATTTTTCTTGAATTTATCTTTTTGAGGAAGTAATATAACTGCCTTTTATTCACTTGTGAAATTTCAAATTAAAGATTATATGCCTCATTGCTTGACTGTCACAATAAATAGTAGTGGTGGGAGAGAGTATATTCTGTATACTCGATCTCATCTAGTAAATGTCATATCTAAAATATTTCATAAGTAATTATTACAATCATTTTGAATTTAGTATTCGTACTAGAACTCAAAATAATATTATGCTTGTTATTTTTTCAAGAAATAACATTGTCTTAAAGAAAAGTATTACATCTTATCATATATCTTCTTAGTATATGTTAGTCCCCAATTCTAATCTGAATGCCCAATTAACTTTAAGTGTTCATGATGTCTAAAAGAAATTCTGTCTTAGAGACTTTTTCATATATTTTTGCATGTGAAGAGCTACGTCAAGTTGAAAATATTGAAGAGTATATGCAATAACTAATTATATTAATTATATATGTTATATTTTCTTTAATTATAGTTAGATCATTACTTTTATTTATGATTCTTCTACAAGTAATAGAGTCAACTGAAGGGGTTGAATTTGAAGTGAAGTCAGTACATGAATCAATAATAGTATTTGTTGGAGCACAATCCAATAGGCTAATTTTTACAAAAGTTTCTATTGCAATGTAATAATATGATATCTCTTGTAAAATAAATTATCTTTATATTAAGAAAGTATTTGAATCTATATTCGTGACTTAACATACTAGTTTTTTTAGATGGTTCGGAGTATATTTTTTGGTGTGTTTACACATTTATATTTGCATTAAAGGAATTTTATTACCTTATATTTTGAGAGATTTTGATGAATATTATTGAAATTGTATTTATTTGGATGAAAATTATAAGATTTTGTTAAGCGAAAGCTTGAAGGGGAGAGAGAAGTGATGGAGAGGCATGATACTTTTCATGTCACGACTTAATTTCACCTTCCATCATTTTACTAAGTAGTTATGCCATTATTTTTTGGTCGTAACTCTACAAATAAAGTCATGAAATCTTAGTATATCATGGCTCAATCACTAAGTTGACATAATTTTTGCATTGTGTAATATGATTTTTATGACGGTGATATTACCTTGGATTCGTAGCCACATAATTTTTAAGATAATTTAACGAATATGATATTATTTATGTCATGATCATTGTTATCAAAATCATATGATCCACGATTTGATTCATGATTTAATTCACGATGTGATTTATGATTTGGTTCACTATTTAGGGGATAAGCGATCCGACTCTTTAAAAAAATCAAAAATATTCATGAATTAGAGGTGTCAAATGGGTCAGGCTGGGCTAGCCCGACCTAGTTTTAGGCAACCCAATTGGGCTAGCTGCCAGGCCAGGCCTGACACGGTACAGTAACTATGCCATGCATGGCCTTGCACAGTTACCGTGGAGGTCTAATCTAGCACGGGCACTGCCGAAACCCTAATTTTTTTAAAAAAATTAGGGTTTCGGTGGTGTGCCACCGTGCGTCTTGCCCCTTATGGGGCTCGGCGAGCCTCGCCTGTCGGGCGTCGGCTAGTATTGACCACGTTCGACACGTGGTCATGCATGCCGTGCCCACGTGCCTGGCACGGTATTGTAGCGCGCCGTGCTGAGCCCGGGCACTGCTGAACCGTGCTGGGCTTGGGCACTATTGAACCTTGTCGGACTCGTGCCT
This sequence comes from Sapria himalayana, assembly GCA_029783825.1. Taxonomy (NCBI): domain Eukaryota; kingdom Viridiplantae; phylum Streptophyta; class Magnoliopsida; order Malpighiales; family Rafflesiaceae; genus Sapria; species Sapria himalayana. The sequence goes on along the minus strand of JAREIK010004728.1, from coordinate 1,200,956 downwards.
GTCGACCTGGCCTGGCCTGTTTGACATCTCTAGCATGAATCAAAGACTAAATTGTTAAATTGCAAATCAATTCACATAAATTAAAAATATTTATTTATTTAATATGTTTTTATAATAATTAAAATATTTGATTTATCTAATAAATTAATAATAAATTCATTATTTTAAATAAATAAAAATAAATTATCTATTTATAAATAAATAATAAATTAATAATGAATTATTTTTTCAAAAAAATAATAATGAATTATATTTTTATAAATAATTAAATAATGAATTATATTTTTATAAATAATTAAATAATGAATTATTTATTTATATTAATTGTAGATAAATAATAAAAAATTTTAATTAACACCACTAAATAAATTAATATATCATTTTTTCTAATTAGTGGACCAATACTAATAATTTTTAATTGATAGTTTGCTAGTTTATAATTACTAAATAAATTAACATATCATTTTTTCTATTTAGTGGACAATCACTGACAATTTTAATTGTTAGTTGGCTAGTTCACCACCATTAAATAAATTAATATATCATTTTTTCTAGTTAGTAGACCTCCACTAATAATTTTTAATTAGTTTGTTAGTCTACCACAATCAATGATAAAAATTATTAATATATCCACCGATATATCTTTGATATATCCATAAATTTTAAGTATCGATATATCTATTAAAACTGATATATCTATCATTGATTGATGCATATACAAATACACACCGATATATCTTTGATATATCTGATATATCCGTAAAATCTAAGTATCGATATATCCGTAGAAACCAATATTTTAATCCCTGACCATAACTAAATAAATTAATATATCATTTTTTTATGTTAGTGAATTATCACTAACAATTTAATTAATTGTTAATTTACTAGTCAATCATTACAAAATAAATTATTATTTTTTCTAGTTAGTAGACTATCACTAACAATTTTTAATTGTTAGTTTGCTAGTCCACCCCCACTAAATAAATTAACATATTATTTTTTCTAGTTAGTGAACCATTACTAACAATTTTAATTGTTATTTTGTTACTCCATCACAATTAAATAAATTAACATATTATTATTTTTAGTTAGTGAACTATCACTAATAATTTTAATTATTAGTTTGCTAGTCCACAACTATTAAATAAATTAACATATCATTTTTTTAGTTAGTGGATCACCACTAAAAATTTTAATTATTAGTTTGCTAGTCTACCACTACTAAATAAATTAACATATCATGTTTGCATATTATTTACATATTAATTTATATTTTAACATAATATATCTAAATTAAAAATTACTTTTATTCTTTTAGGTTATTAATTATCATCATACTCAAATAGCACCACTGAAAAAGAAGAGGTCTAATGTGGGTGATTCTATTTGGGATTATTGCTCTAGAATTAATGACAATAGAATGACTTTAAAGTGCAACTATTGTGGACTTGAGAGATTGTGAGGGATTAATAGGATGAAATTTCATTTAGTAGGTGATCATAATAATATTGTTCCTTGTATTCAATGTCCATAAAATGTAAGATATCTTTGCATCAAATTTTTAGGCCAACTAGAAACACAAAAATTTATAAAAGTTAATGAAAGTATGGAAGAGTTTGGAGGAGGAGAGCAAGGCGTTCAGATTCTTTGGAATAAAAGAAAGGTTATAATGGATGCATTTATAGACAAATGGAAAGGTGTCATACAACAAACTTTGAATGCACTTGTTAAGAAAAGAGAACCTGTAATTGGGAGTATATGTAGATTTTTATATGGATGTGCATTTCCTTTTGTTTTGGTTAAAAGTCCAATATTTGCTTCTATGATTGAACAAATTGGTGATTATGATAAAAGATTGAAATCCTCAAGTTATCATGAAGCTAGAGTTACTTTCTTGAAAAGTGAAGTGAACAATGTGATTTTGATGTTAGAGAAATACAAAAAAGAGTAGAATAAAATTAGATGTATTTTTATGTCGAATGGATAGTCAGATAAGAAAAATAGATCTCTCACTAATTTCTTATTAATAGCCCATGTGAAACTATTATTCTCAAATCAATAGATACCTCAGATGTTATAAAAGATGCATGAGGGTTATTTGAATTGCTTGATTTATTAGTTGAGGAAATTGGAGAAGAAAACATTGTGCAAGTGGTGACTGATAGTGCTTCGGCTTATGTAGCAGCTGGTGAATTACTAATGGAAAAAAGGAAAAAGTTATTTGGTCTCCTTGTGCAGCTCATTGTATTGACAATATGTTGGAGGATATGAGTGAATTGCCAATATTCAAGGATATTATTAAAAAAACTAGAGAAATTTGTGTTTGTATTTATAGACATGCTTGAGTGCTTTGCATATTTAGAAAATTTTCTAATAAAAGTGAGTTAAAGAGGGTTGGTGTTACATGATTTGCTACATCATTTCTCACACTCAAGAGTTTTAAGGAGAATAAGCTTCCTCTTCGGGTTATGTTTGCATCTGAAGAATGGGCTAAGAGTAATTATGCCACCAAGATAGAAGCAAAAAAGTACAGCAATATTGTTATTGGACAACAAGTTTTGGAAATCAGTAATATATTATTTTAAGTATGTTGGCCCACTTGTCAAAGTTTTAAGACTTGTAGAAGGTGATGCAAAACCAGCTATGAAGTATATTTATGAAGCCATGGATAGAGCAAAGGAGCAAATTATAAAGAATTTCAATAACCAAAAGACAAAATATGAGTGCATTTGGAATATCATTGATTTGAGATGGGATTTGCAACTCCATAGTCCACTCTATACAACAGGATATTTTCTTAATCTGCTGTAAGGTTTCTAAATATTAATCTACTTTTTATATGACACATGTTATTATTTGTCAAGGTTATTGCAAACTAATTGTTATATATTTTGATAGGTTTCAATATAATGAGTATTTGTCTGCGGATTTTGAAGTGAAAGATGGTTTATATAAAACAATTGAGAAATGTTTCCAAGCTTTGAGACAAGAATTAAAATTGATCAACAAATGGAAAAGTTTAAAAGAGGAGAAAGATTATTTGGTATGAATATGGCCATCTAAATAAGGGACAAGAAGCAACCCAGTATGCTTTAATTCTAATTATTCTGCAAGTATTAAATATTATATTTTGAAATATTTAAAGAAACAAAATCTGATTTTTTTTAATTATTTCAATTTTATGGTGGGAGAGTTATGAAGAAGAATGTAAGGAACTTACAAGCCTTGCTATAAGGGTTTTAAGTCTTACTTGTAGTGCTATGGGTTGTGAAAGAAATTGGAGCACTTTTGAGCATGTCCATTTCAAAAAGAAGAAATAGATTGGAGCAACGAAGATTAAATGCTCTTGTATTTGTAAAATACAATCTTCAACTTGAGTTAAGGCAAACAAAAAGAGAGAAAAGAGATAAGACATATGATCTTATTTGTTTGAGTGATATGGAGTCCGATGATGAATGAGTCACCGAAACTGAAGATCCTTGTTTACTCCAAGATAATTCATGGATGTATATCAATGAATGTTTTGAAGATGATAGAGGAATTGGACCAAGCAACAAAATGAAATGAGGTATATATCAAAAACTATTTAACTTTTTTAAAGATAAAAGTAGTATATGAATTTTGAGTTGATTTAAATTTCTATCATATAGGTCCAAGGAACTTGAAACATGGTAAAAAAGAAAAGCAAATGGGTGTTGGAAATGAGTTATTTGATGATTTATAAGCTTCTAATTGTGAGGAAGAAGATGAAGATGAAGGGGAGCAAGATGACTTGACTATGGTTGGAAAAAAAGAGAGTGATGATGATGACAGCCTTGAACTTGGAGATGATGGCTTAGTTTAATTTTATTCGTAGATAATTATTCTATGAAATGCTTTTATAAGCATTAGTATATTCAATAATTATAATATATTTGGATATTTTTGAACTTTTTTTAGACTTGGTTGGTAACTTTGAATGGTTTGTTTGAAAATATAAGCTTATTATTTAAATATATTTAAATAGCTTACCGCCTTATAATTTATAAATTATATGAAATTACATATACTTTAACTATTATTTAAAATATAAATTGAATTTTTCGATTCGTTCGATTCGATTCGATTCTTGATTCATTAATCAAGTATTCTGATTCTCGATTTGAATCCCGATTTAACAATTATGGTCATGACAGTTAAGTATTTCACTTGTATAATTAGTCATTGCCAATTACTATATTAAAACTTATTTATTACATAGCTAAAATATTAAGTATTTTGAGTCGTAATATTTTTTTTGTTGTGATATTTTGTTTTAGAGAGCATTTATTATGATTATAGTTTTTTTCATTATTACAACATTGTGTTCCAAAGAAAAATCACTAAAGTCACTATTATTTTCAGCATAGTGACTTTGGGTTACAAAGAATAAATGTATTAGTTATGGTTATTCCTAGTACTATAATATTTTATTTTAGAGAGAAGTTACTTGAGTCATAATATTTATTTCCGTCACAACTTTAGTACTCTCGAGAAGATCAAATGAGATATAAACGTCACAGCCTCAAACAAATGGCATGACTTTCAACTAAAAGCATCGTATGGATACTCTGAAGTATTGAAGTAACACTTTGAAAAAATGAGAAAAGAGGAAAAAAGAAGAATTAGATTTTGAGCCAAAATCCAAGGTGTGCGATTCCAATCCCCACTTAGGGGCAAATTCAAGGTAAACATAATAATATTTGATTGAATTTTAGGTTTTGATACTTAGATTCATATTTGGAGTTGAATTAGAAATCTTTATTTTGCACGAGATGCCTCCCAATGTATCTCTTGTGAAATCTCTTCTAGTGTTAAGTTAAATTGATACCTATGATTGAGTTATATACTTGTTTATGATGGATATATTATTTATATATTATTGAATGTTTGTTGATATTGTGTTGTGGAATATTAATGGATGTGAATATGTTTTAGAATTGAGAATTAGGGTTTTCGCTGTATCATAGCTTTATGAACGTTGGTCTTGATAGGCAATAATAAGTATGCCATAGGACACACACACATGATACAGTAAGAAGATAATGACAATTCTTTTAACCATAATCCATGAGACAAATCTATGTTTGAAAACATAAGATTGTGATAGATTTAATCATTGCAAGTATCATGCTTACAAAATTGAAAGTATAAACATACCTATTACCAATCTATTATGTATATTCTAGAAGAATTGACTTCGAGTAACACAAGAGTTAAGTAGAATGCCTAATTTAGGATTTTTATTATAGTGTGAGAGTCATATGTTGGCAATGACAGATGGTGACATGTAAGTTTGAGATACATGTAAGAGGAGGTAACTCATATGATAGTATACCCTTCGGAGTCAAATCATATTGTATACTTTTTATAAGTGAAATTCATAGGAAGATATATGTTAATTGTTGTGAGTAAGATGATGCTTAAAAAGTCAAAAAATACAAACATATTTATTATCACACGATATTGTCTTAAAGACATTAGAGGTCTAATAATGAGAGTATATATTTGAATCAATCATTAAGGGTAGTTGATGATTGTTCCAAAAGTAGACATGCGGCCGACTCATGAATGAAATAATGTGTTATTTTGGTTGTAAAATACCAATGAGACTACTACGAGAAGATCATCCTTGGTAGTGACATTCCAAGGATGAGGGGATGATAACTATTTTGTATGCCAAGAGAGCATTTGAGTATTTGCATACTTATTTATCACTAGTTCAATGATTAAACACAATATTGACCAAGTATTAGAGAAATATCCTTACATACAATTTTAGAATATAAGTATCTTATTGAAAGCTCAAGTTTATCGACTTAACTCGAGCTATAGTTGATTCATTATTGATGCTCGAACTACCAAATCAATCTATGTGTGATTGATATCTGAATTTATGTATATTTTACTACATGTACAACTCGTATACTTATGGGGACTCAACATGTTTTTGTCGTTGTTGCTAGGGATTGATTATCTGATTGTAGTTCGATTATTTCACTTGGTTTCACATAATAATTTTTGTAAAAAGTGTTAGAGTATGCCCTAAAAGCTAATTCTTAGATAATTCTTTTGGGACTTTTATATCATATCTTATATGTAAAAAAATATCATTTTATGATTATTATATTTATTTTAACATGTAAAAATATTAGATGAATATAATAATATCCTAAAGTGATATGTTTTATGGAATACTATTCTAAATTATCCCTAGTCAATTATTAATATTCAAGGACAATATTAATATATTAAGATTAGCATGTAAGTTAACTATTATGAGATATTAAGTTAACACACGATTATATGTTGGAGAATATATACTGAATTGACCCTCTATGAGAATATTGCATGAATTATTATATAAGTATCATATATATTCTCATAGTGACTATTAATATGAATTGTCATTGATCTTAAGTCACTATGGTTTCTTATATAAAGAGTTGCATACTTTAGATTCAATAAATATCATATGTATAAATGATTGTTATAAATTTATTTACTAGGTAAACAATAAATTGTGTAGAGGGATGTGATTGATAATTGATCTAGATGGAATTTATCCTTTTTATATAACGAAAGTGATATTAATTAGCCTTTTGATTGAATAGGACTACTAAAATGCATGATCATGTTTAAATAAGTTAATATGAGATATTGAGCTTATTTGTTTAAGTTAGTCTACTCAAAGATAGAAAAATATATAGATTGATGTGAGGATAACATGATCTGTGCCGCATAAATCAATCTATTATGGACAAAAGAACTAAGTCGTACAATAAAATAAGTCATGAAATTAGGTTAAGTCGAATCTATTATATTTTCGTGACTTGGGTAGCAATATTGTATTGTTAAATGTCGCTCATTGTTTATTTCTTTAAAATGAAATTTTAAAGTTATTACCAACATTACGAGAACCTATTGGGTCGCAAACATAAAAATATATATATTTGGAATTTATTTTATTTTAGTTAGACTAAAATAAACTTGGGCCTAATCTTAAGTCTGAAATTCATTTTAAATCATAAGCTAATTGAATCAATGAGTTTGGTTCAATTAGTATATGTTTGGCACTTTAAAATGGATTTAAACTTAAAGTCAATGTTTCTCTCTTTTAGCTAATGAAAAATTAAAAGGTTTCATTAATGACATATCCTTTTAGAAAAGTGTGAAAAATTAAAAGGTTTCATTAATGATACATTCTTTTAGAAAGATATGTGAAAAAAACAAAAATGTTTCATTAATAACATATCCTTTTAGAAAAGTCTGTGAAAAATCAAAAGGTTTCATTAATGATATATTTTTTTAGAAAAGTGTGCGAAAAACAAAAAGGTTTTATTAATGATACATCTTTTTAGAAATGTGTGTGAAGAATTAAAATGTTTTATTAATGATACTGTTGAATATAATGGTGATTAAATATGAATGTGAATCAAGGCGCTTGAAAAAAAAAGGTTTTCTCTCTCTCTTTCTCAACATGGTATCAGAGCCAAGGGAGAAAACCTAATTCTCTCCCAAAGCTTTTCGATCGGCCAAAAAAAAAAAAAATTTTCCGGTGATGTCTTTTTCTGACATCGCCCACACCGCAAGGAGCATCTGGAGGGGATCTCCATTTTTTCCCAAAGCGCCGGAGCCAGAAAATGGTCCACGCGCTTCCTCCTCCAGCCTTGCCTGATGCCGACCAGCCTCCCTACATCCCTGGTTCTCCCATCTGAGCCCTGCACGTGCCCCCCTTGGGGATTTTTTGTCTCCGCCTGCCCTCCGAACAGCCTTTCAGCGATTTCCGGCTACTTTTTCTCCACCCCAATCCCTGCACGTGCCGTCGAAAGTGTTCTTCTACCTTTCGGGTGCTGTCACGCCACAATCTGAAGTTGTACTAGGGCTCTCTTCAATCTGAAGTAGATATGGCTGCTAAAACTTCCATTTTTTTCTCTATTATATCTGGATCTCTTATGATTACTTCGGAGAAATTGGTTGGCAGTGACAATTATATTTCCTGTTCAGCTTCTGTTGAACTATGATTTATGGGTCAAGGATATGAGGATCACCTGGTTACACAGAAGACAGATATCCCTGAGGTTGACTGCATACAGTGGAGGAAGATAGATGCTCAGTTATGTAATGTATTGTGGCAATCAGTTGATCCTAAGATTCTTCTTCATCTTCGGGCCTACAAAAATTGTTTTAAATTTTGGACTCAGGCCAAAGGATTATACACGAATGATATCCAGCGTCTTTATAAGGTGACTTCTGCTATTGTCCATCTCAACCAACATGACTTGGATCTATCTACTTATATTGGCCAGATTGCTTCTCTTAAGGAGGTGTTCTTGACTGTGATGCCTCTTACTTCTGATGTTGGGGCTCAACAAATACAGCTTGATAAGTTCTTCATGGTCTTTACTCTTATTGGCCTCCGTCCGGATCTTGAGCCTGTCCGCGATCAGATTCTTGGCAATTCATCAGTTCCATTCTTGGATGATGTGTTTGCTCGTCTCCTTCGTATCTCGTCCATTCAGACTTTGCCATCTGATAGCACTTCAGATTCTTCTGTGTTAGTTTCTCACACTACCACTCAAGGAGGCCGCAGTGGTAACCGAGGTAGGAGCCAACATCCTCATTGCACCTATTGTAATAAACTTGGCCACACTCGTGATCGTTGCTATCAGTTACATGGACGGCCTCCTCGCACTGCCCATGTGGTCCAGTCCTCTGATTCTCAGCTGCCTTAGCCTCCGAGCTCCTCCGCATCTCAGGCATCTCAGGCCTCTGTTGCCTAGCCTGGTAATGTCTCTGCCTGCCTTACCCACACATCTTCTCTTGGACCTTGGATTCTAGATTCTGGAGCTTCTGATCACATATCTGGTAATAAGGATCTTTTCTCCTCTATTACTACAACATCTGCTTTATCTACTGTTACCTTAGCTAATGGTTCTCAAACTGTGGTTAAATGTATTAGTTTGCCCCTTCCTCTACCTTCTCTACCTCTGACTTCTGTCTTTTATACTTTTGAATGTCTTTTTAATCTTATTTCTATCAGCAAAATTACTCGTACTCTTAATTGCTCTATTACCTTTTCTGATAAATTTGTGACCTTGCAGGACCGGAGTACGGGGAAGACGATTGGCATAGGACGTGAGTCTCAAGGCCTCTATCACCTTACCTCGGATTCATCTCCTGCAGTTTGCATTTCCATTGATGCTCCTCTCCTCATTCACAGTCGTTTGGGCCACCCTAGTCTCTCCAAGTTTCAGAAGATGGTCCCTCGTTTTTTCACTTTGTCGTCGTTTTCGTGTGAGTCATGTTAGCTTGGGAAACATACTCGTGTCTCGTTCCCAAAGTATTTGGATAATCGGGCAAAGTCTCCTTTTGAGCTTGTCCACACTGATTTTTGGGGTCCTTGTCGGACTGCGTCTACTTTAGGATTTCAGTATTTTGTCACTTTTATTGATGACTATTCTCGATGTACTTGGTTATTTTTAGTGAAAAATCGAGCTGAGTTATTCTCTATTTTTCAGAAATTTTATGCTGAAATCCAGACCCAATTTAATATTTCTATTCGTGTGTTACGCAGTGACAATGCCATGGAATATTTTTCATCCCCCTTTACTTCATTTATGTCTCATCATGAGATTCTTCATCAGTCTTCTTGTGCTCATACTCCTCAACAAAATGGGGTCGCTGAACGAACGAATCGACATCTTGTTGAGACAGCTCGTACTATCCTCCTCCATAGTAATGTTCCTTTTCGTTTTTGGGAGGATGCTGTTCTTACCGTTTGTCATTTGATTAATCGTATGCCCTCCTCTGTTTTACATGATCAGATTCTTTATTCTCTTCTCTTCCCTGACCAACCACTTTATTTCCTTCCTCATCGTGTCTTTGGTTGTACTTGCTTTGTTCATATTATCACTCCTGGATAGGACAAGCTTTCAGCCAAAGCCATGAAGTGTCTCTTCTTGGGATATATCCTAGACTTCAGAAGGGTTATCGTTGTTATTCTCTTGAGACTCATCGCTACTTTATCTCTGCTGATGTTACTTTATTTGAGGACTTACCATTCTTTTCCATCACTTCTGAGTCTCTTCCTGTTTCTGCAGTCTTGCCCATTCTCATTGTCTCTTCACCTGATGTTGTGCCTCCTCGACCACTTCAGGTTTATCATCGTCGCCCTCGTGTCGATGCTCCTCTCCCGTTTGCGGAGGCACCTGCTGACTCACTTGCTATTCATTCGGCTTCTCCTGCTCCGACTCCACCCTCTCCTGATGACTTACCCATTGCTACTCGGAAAGGTAATCGCTCTACTCGTAATCCTCATCCTATTTACAATTTTTTGAGTTATCATCGATTATCTTCACCCTATTCTGCTTTTGTCTTTGCTATATCCTCTGTTTCTCTTCCAAAGAGCACCCATGAAGCTCTTTCCCATCCAGGCTGGCGACTGGCAATGGTAGATGAAATTGCTGCTCTACACTCTAATGGCACTTGGGATCTTGTTGTTTTACCCTCTGGTAAATCTACAGTTGGTTATCGTTGGGTCTATGCAATTAAGGTTGGTCCTGATGGTTAGGTTGATCGCCTTAAGGCCCGCTTAGTTGCTAAAGGCTATACTCAGATTTATGGTTCTGATTATGCTGACACATTCTCCCCTGTTGCCATGATTGCTTCTGTTCGTCTGCTTCTCTCCATGACTGCTATGTGTTCTTGGCCTCTTTATCAGTTGGATATTAAAAATGCCTTCCTTCATGGTGATCTTGCCGAGGAAGTTTATATGGTGCAACCTCCTGGTTTTGTTGCTCAGGAGGAGTCTGGTTTAGTGTGCAAGTTATGCCGTTCTCAATATGGCTTGAAACAATCTCCTCGAGCATGGTTTGGTCGTTTTAGTTCTGTTGTTCAAGAGTTTGGCATGCTTCCCAGTACAGCAGACCATTCAGTTTTCTATCATCATAACTCCTTGGGACAGTGTATTTATCTGGTTGTTTATGTGGATGACATTGTCATTACAGGCAGTGATCAGGATGGTATTCAGAAACTAAAGCAACATCTTTTTACCCACTTTCAGACTAAAGATTTGGGAAAACTCAAGTATTTCTTTGGAATTGAGATAGCTCAATCCAGTTCCGGTGTGGTCCTTTCCCAAAGTAAGTATGCTTTAGACATCCTAGAAGATATCGGTATGTTAGATTGTAAACCGATAGACACACCTATGGATCCGAATGTCAAACTTGTACCAGGACAGGGGGAGCCTTTAGGAGACCCTGGGAGATATCGATGACTCGTAGGTAAATTGAACTATCTCACCATTACTCGTCTAGACATTTCTTTTTCTGTGAGTATTGTTAGTCAATTCTTACAGTCACCATGTGATAGCCATTGGGATGCCGTAATCCGTATTCTTCGATATATCAAAAGTACACCAGGCCAAGGTGTGTTGTACGAGAATAGAGGTCATACTCAAGTTGTTGGTTACACAGATGCAGATTGGGCTGGCTCACCCACAGATAGACGTTCCACTTCAGGGTACTGTGTTTTTATTGGAGGTAATCTGATATCTTGGAAGAGTAAGAAACAAGATGTAGTGGCTAGATCTAGCGCTGAAGCCGAGTATCGAGCTATGGCTTTGGCAACATGTGAACCCATATGGTTGAAACATCTTCTTTGAGAGTTAAGATTTGGAAAGGATGAAGAAATGAAACTCATCTGTGATAATTAGGCCGCATTACATATTACATCCAATCCAGTCTTTCATGAAAGGACCAAGCATATTGAAGTTGATTGTCACTTCATTAGAGAGAAGATTGCATCAGGATGTGTTGCTACAAGTTTTATTAATTCAAATGATCAACTAGCAGATATCTTCACTAAATCTCTCAGAGGTCTTAGGATTAAATACATTTATAACAAGCTTGGTGCATATGACGTATATGCTCCAGCTTGAGGGGGAGTATTGAATATAATGGTGATTAAAAATGAATGTGAATCAAGGTGCTTGAAAAAAAAAAGGTTTTCTCTCTCTCTTTCTCAACAGATACATTCTTTCAGAAAGGTGTGCGAAAAATCAAAAGGTTTCATTAATGATATATCCTTTAGAAAGGTGTGAAAAAAAAAATATTTTATTAATGACATATCCTTTTAGAAAAGTGTGTGAAAAATCAAAAGGTTTAGTTAATGATATATATCTTTAGTTAATGACACATCTTTTTAGAAAGGTATGTGAAAAATCATAAAGGTTATATAAAATAAGAGAGATAGAAAATGAAAATAAAAATAAAGATACGCTTGTGTGGATACCGTTAGAGGTATGAACACTTGACTATGCTAGGATTCGACCGGACCATTCAAAATCAAAAGTTTAATTTTGTGCTACAGCAGGTATCATCCTTGTTCAATATTTAATTGTATTCACTTGAATCATTGGTGGTTTCTTAAGTTCACTGGAAATTGTGATATGAAATTTAACGGAACTCCAACAAAAGATAGTTCTGTTTCTAATTGGACCCATAAATGAAGAGAAAGCTATGAGAGTACTATCGAGATAAAGTTCAAAGAGATTAGGGAGAGGATATAATCTCTCAACTTTGCAATACAATTTTCATGACCGTAATATTATTTTGAAGTCATGACCATATTTTCTTTAGAATAATTTAAGGACCATGATATTATTTTTATGTCGTGATATCTATGTATCACTTTTATACAATTTGTTGTGGTAAATTTCAATACCATGAGTTATTTATTACATAGCCAAAATATTAAATATTTTGATTAATAATATTAATTTGTTTTGATAATTTGTTCTAGAGAAAATTTATTTTAGTCATGATATTTTTTAGCATGTGATATTGTATCATAGAGAAAAATTATCAATACTATGACCGTTCATACTATAATGACTTTGAGTTACAGAGAATAAATGTACAATTGTAATCATTTTCAGTATCATGATAATTTATTCTACAGAGAAATTGTTTTATTCATTGTCATTCCTAATAGTGTGACATTTGATTCTAAAAAAGAGTTATTGGAGTCATAATATTTATTGCACCATGACTATGATACCTCAGAGAAGATTCGAAGAGACATGAAAGCTAAGATTTCAAGCTAATGTCGTGACTTATAATTGAAAGTATTGTATGGATACCTCAAAGTATCCAAATAATACTTAGATAAGGAGAAGAGGAAAAAAAAGGGAAGTGAATTTCAAGCCAAAGCCCTAGGTGTGTGATTCCAACTCTCACATAGATGTAAATTTAAAATGAACATAATAATATTTGAATGAGTTTTTAGTTTTAATGCCTAGATTTATGTTTGGGCTTACAGTGAGAATCTTCAATTCGCGTGAGATGCCTTCTAACATAATATGGACAAAATCTTTCTTAGTATTAGGCTAAATTAATATTTAGGGTTGAGTTATGTATCCGTATGTGATAGATACATTATTTATGTCATTGAATGTTGATGTTAATGTTGTGTTGTGGAATGTTGGTGAATATGGATGTGTTTTAGAATTGAGATTTATTATTTTTGCTATGTTGTAGTTTTGTGTGTATCAATCATAATGGATGGTAACAGATATGTCATGAGATATACTAATGCAATATGATAAGAAGGTAATAACAACCATTCTAACCATAACACGAGGGATAAATCTTTGTGATGAAACTTGAGATTAAAATAAGTTTAATCATTGTAAGTATGATATTTATGAAGTCAAAAGTAAAATGTACTTGGGACGAATCCATTATGAATATTCTAGAAGAATTGACGTCGAGTAATATGAGAGTTATATAGAATATCAAACCTAAGAGATTCATCATAGTGTGAGTCATGTGCTTATCATGATGGATGGTGACATGTAAGTCACGAGGCACATGCAAGAGGAAGTAATTTATATAGTGGTGACAATCAAGTGAGCTAAATTTTATTGTATAATTTCTATAAGTGAGATTTATAGGAAGATTCATATTAATTGTCATTAGTATGATGCTTATTAAGTTGAAAATATAAATTTATTTATTATCACATTATCTTATATTTCTAAGATATTAGAGGTCGGAAAATGGGAGTTCATATTCAAAGTAATCGTCATGGGTAGTTGATGATTTTTCTAAAAGGAGTAGACATACGGATGACCAACAAATGAAATGACATGTTTTTTTGATAGTGAAATATTGAGAAAATAATTATGAGGGGATCATTTTTAGTAATGATAGTCAAAGGATGACATTCACATTGTATGTCAAGATGATACTTAGATATTTTCATAATAATATATCATTCTATCCATAATCAAACAAAACGTTGAACAAATACTAGATAAAAATTTCTACATGTAAGCAAATGAACCAATCATATAATCTTTGTATTTTGTTGAAAGCTCAAGTTTATTGACTCAACTCGAGCATTAGTTGATTCACCATTGATTACTCGAACTACCAACTTAATTCTTATGGGATCGAAATCTGAATTTATATCTATTTTATTACTTGTATGACTTATATATTTCTGGGAACTCAACAACTTTCAAAGATTATTCGCCAGAAACTATGAATGAAGGTACTTTTCAAGATAAGTGATTCCTAACTTATCATTTCTCATAATCAGAATATTACCTACTTAGAAAATTAACAAAATTATTTTGTCATTAGGATTTCTTTAAAAGAATAAATAAAATTAGTAACACATCCATGTAACTTAAATGTTGACTATGAAAATTTCACAAACTTAGATTTTGATGATTATTTTAAGTTGTATAATGTCTTCCACAATTTGTAAGCTATATTTGATTGTACTATTTAAAGTCTATATAGCTACTCTATATACACCTCATCATCAAGGTCATCATAAAGAAATATATTTTTTGTCTCCTTCAACTATGACATACTGCAAGAGAAAAATAAGCATATGCATGTCGATCATCTTGGTCACCTGAGAGTTTATAGTAAGCGAGATCAAATATATGAGTGTGTTTTCTCCACCAGTTTTATCTTAGGATGATTTACATTTTCATTAGGATTTATCTATACAATGAATACTCATTTGCAACGAATAATAAATATTTTTAAAGATCATTACACTAGTTTCTAAATCTCATTATTGTGCAAAGAGATAATCTAAGAAGCATGGACACGGTGATATGACACGATGAGATATGAGGATTCGACAAATTTTTAAAAAACTAAGATACGAATACGACTAGGACATGACATGATAAAATAAGATAAAAATAATTATATTTATAAATATTATTCTTAAAAAATATTGATAAAATAAAATAATATTTATAATTATTTTTTATAAATATTATTATTTTATATAAAATAATATAAAATAATTATCTTTATAAAATATTATAGATATTATAAAATATTGACAATAGCCCCCCCACCATTCCAAATTTGAAATTCGAATCTGATAGCAGCCTTCCCTTGCCCTAACCTTTTCATTGGCGTTGTCACTACTTGCAGTTTTGACATGATATCCTATTCAAACTCCCTCCCTACTTCAAGCCCCCTGCGTCGGATACATGTCAAAGCCGTGTTCGATAGGTATCCAAAGTTTTGACCTCTATTTGGTCAATAATATGTCACGTGGTATATTGGACACGTATCCGAAGTGTATTCACGTGTATGATACACAAACACTTTTATCCATTGCCATATCTATGTTTCATAAGAGATAATAAAAAAAACATAAAAAGGAATAAAGATGATAGTAAGGTAAAACTTATGAAATTAAATGTTGAGTACAACTCATTTGTCTTTTTCAAAGAGTGATCAGTTGGTCAATATCAGAGAGATTATTTGAAGGATCATTTGGCTCCTCGATAGGTTTTTCTATGGTTTAAGAAATTTAAACATATATCTCTCTCTTAGTATAGACTTTTAGTTATTAGTGGTCAAATCTCTCAATTATCGACTCGATATAAGTATGTGCTACACTAATAAGATGCGTGGATTGCTAGTAATTGAGGTATTACTAGCACAATGCAAGTAAGATGCGTGGATTGCTATGTCATCGAGGTCTGAATGAAATCTCATTACTCAAGAAATCTCATTGTCTATACACTACACTCAATATGATCCGAATTTCTTAGTAGGTATGATGACTTCAATAAGAGTAATATCATACCAATTACTAACATGCTCAAATATAGTTATAAGTGACTCCTACTAACTAATGGTCTAGGTAGGGTTACAAGAAAGAAAAGGGTAGTGTATTTAGGTACAACATTTTAATTCACAATTTCTATGTTCTTTAAAAAGTGAGTCAGTCAAAAAATATAACATCCACATAATTAAAATCCTATTAGTCTATAATGAGAAATATTTGTTTTCTTTGTAGGTATTAGAGTATCGAAGGAAAATATATATCAATATCTTAAATATCAATTTATCACATCTTAGAGATTGATCGAGATAAAAACAAGTGCATCTAAAAATATGGGACACAATCTCAGTAGTTTGTCTTTAGGATGTATGATCTGAACGAGTATACTTTGAGAAAAAGCAAAAGAGAGCACGCGTTTGATGAGATATATTGTAGTTAAAATTGTATCTCTAAAAAAATATTTTAGAATACTCTTTTTAAGTAGAAATATTTGAGCCATTTTAATTAGATGTTTATTATGTCTATTAGCAATCTGATTTTGTTGGGGTGTATTTGCATATGAAATTTGATGTATAATTATATGATTTATATAATAATTATTAAATTAGTTTGATATATATTCTAATGTATTTTTATTTCTTTTTTTTTAATATTTTTATTAAATAGAATTTTTAATAGAAAAAATTTATGATCTATCACGAAAGAGACGCGTCCATATTTATCTTGAGTAATAATCAATAAAAGGTATCAGATACCTATAATATTTATTAGTCATATTTTTATTAGGTATTTATATGTATGAGTATATTAGATCGAGTGAGTTTTTACTCAAACTATACTGGTACGTAAGATAAGAAGTTTTGATAAGCTCTCTTAGTTGATATACCTTATACTCTATGGTTAAAATATTTTTTAAAGTTGAGTAAAATATTCTTAACTTGGTTATGATAATGATCAAACTGCGAATGCAGAAATAATAAGTCTAAAATACTTAAATATCTAGAAGAAGATCTTATAGTTAAAGAGATAATAAATAATCCAACATGCTTAATGCTAAATGGAGTCTTCATAATTTTTAGATTCGGAAAATAAATATCAATGGATGTAAAGACAAAATTAGAGTTGAGTTTAGAGGTGTCAAATGGGCCATGCTGTGCTGACATTACCCAATTTGTGGAGGCCCAGTTGGGCCACCGTGCCGTGCCAGGCACAACACACTCAAAAATGGCCGGCCCGGCGCATCACATCTAGCTTGAGGCTGATCGAATTTTGGTTGGGTCATGCTGAGTTGGGCCGGTTCGAGCTTGATTATTTTAGTTTACCTAGACCTAGCTCCTAGCCTGGCATAGCTCGGATATTCTTTCATCGGATACCAGTTGCAATCGAAGAATTGTAGCTTAATAAATATTATTTTTTTCAAATTTTATATTTTAAATTTAAAATATGGATTAATTGCAATTTCAAAAATAGTGACATTATATTATTTAATTATTTCACATAAATGATAAATCACATTAAAATAAATTCATTAATATAAATGATCAATTATAATAAATAATTAAAAATATCTAAAAAATATATTTATCCGATCATTCATCATTCAATCCAAAAATAAATAAATTAACACAAAGTAATAATGTACAATAACAACATAAAATAAAAATCATCAATATCAATCGTAATAAATAATAATGCAAGCTCAGTGCCTCAATTCCAATGTCATTTTGTATGAGTATGTAACTAATTATCATCGTGTAAGCATTTGATAATATCACTAGAGGCTAGCTTAACTTTCTCAAAGTCTTATGAATCATCATTTGTTAGTAATTCTTTTATTCTTGTTTTAGCATGATCTCGATCCTAAATGATTAATCTCGAATCATTTCAATCATTCATGCATGCTAGTGTCTCAATGATATTTGGCTGCAGTCTCGATCTTCTATCCGGAATAATATTGACTGCAATAGAAAAATTAGACTCCGATGTTATGCTAGACATCGGAGAATTCAGTAGATTCCATGTCATCTTAGACAGTACGAGATAAGTGGATTTATGATTTTTACCATTGTAAAATATCATGGTTTTTATTATCATTATGTGTTATGATTGAGCAGTAATAGATATTTATGTACCTAGATAATTTATTTTTATTCGATGGTCTATCTCATTATTTTCTCTCACTAACTAAATGGAGAAGTCATCATCTCCGAATAGGATATTCATGTTCATACTCAGAGTCTGACTACTACTATTATCATACATAGTATAATAGTATATAAATAACTCAGTCAATTTCTCGTGAATGAATCATTCAGGTTGGTATTTTTGATACATGCATGAGGATATATATGTTAAAATATTTTTTACTCATTCCACTTTAACCTTATGGTTCATGTAGGCAGTCAGACAATAAAGATATTGAATAGTGGATGAATACTTTATGTACTTAGTTTCTATCTGAACAGTCATCGTACTAAATATTAGGTCATTTTTAAAATTTCTAAATATACTACTAATATTGCATATGCACCTGAACTCAATGCAAGTGGTGAGAGTATAAATTGACGAATATATATTCATCTTGTCATAAGAAAATTTCAAAAATTTTATAAATGTAAATTTTGTATTCTTGTCTTTATTATCAATAATAAGTTTGTCATTTTTATTATTGTTGTAGTCGGATATTATATATTCGTATCCAACATATAATTTCAATATCAGATATGTGTAATTCTAAAGGTGTCTCACATTCGTATGAAATTTTTTATTCTTTAGATTTACATACAAACAAATAATACTAAACTCTTCTGCTAGGTGTCCGAAAATATTTAATGAGTTATATATTTTTTTAAAAGCGGGGATACAACCTTTATCCCTATATGTATTATCAGGTTAATGACGTGATACATATATTCAATGTGAAAATTTTTTTCTAATGATTTATCTCTAATGGTCTTAATATACATGTTAATGACTACTTTATTGTTAGATGTGTTATCAAATATGATACTATATGTTTTATTTTGAATATTATATTTTCTAAAGATTCTTATCATTCACTCATATATGGCCGTGCTATTATGAAGATGAAGAATTTTTAAAAATTCTAATATCTTTTTATTTTGTGCATTTAAAATCTACACAGCGGGCGATGAGATATGCATATAATGCATCGTCATGACTAATCTAGATATTAGACGTCACAGACACCATGTTACTATATTATCTAAATTTATTAGTTATTTATTATTTTTTTAATTTATAGTATTTTAGTATGTTATTTCTATATGTGAACATAGGAATCCTATGCTATGTAAGTTGTAAATAAGTCTGCATGATACTGATTATCCTTGGATCCTCCAAAAATCCAAT
The DNA here is from genome assembly GCA_029783825.1 of Sapria himalayana. Classification (NCBI taxonomy): domain Eukaryota; kingdom Viridiplantae; phylum Streptophyta; class Magnoliopsida; order Malpighiales; family Rafflesiaceae; genus Sapria; species Sapria himalayana. Next base: position 1,181,450 of record JAREIK010004728.1, on the reverse strand, counting down.
CAGAAGATTTATCGTGATGATCAGTTTGGTTATGTTTTTCTTCCCTAACTCTTTGGGGTATATGAAGGGGTTAACATAAAAGTTGAACTAGATCCAACCTCAAAGATCCTATTACTTAGTTGAGTTCGTCAATGATCTAATGAACTATGTTTTTGATGCAATATTCAGGATGCCTCTTTTGGCGCCCAATCTCACATGTACTCCTACAAATATATATTTTTTTTACAATACTTGTTTTATGTCAATTTTTCATCGATACCTCTAATATTTTTATTTTATATAATGTTAAAGTAATTCCAAACTATAATTTTTTTTTAATTTTTTATTTTTTAAATGTTTGAGTTTGGGTTGAGACCATGAGAGAAAATATTGTTTCTGCCTCGGACCTTTTCATATGGTTATCGATATTAAAATTATCTACATTTATATTAATGTTAATCTTGTTATAATTAAATTTATTATTTGTCTTTTTTGATTTTTTAGTTTATTAATTATATTTTAAATTATATTTTATAAATTAATTTTTTTGATATAAAATTATTAATAAAAAAATAAAAATAAAAAATTAAATAAAATTGTAAAAATAATACATGTTTGGTCATTTATGGAATACCAAAGTTTGAGTTTGATTGTCTGAGGCCATGCCACAATCCACTGCCTGTTGTCCGCACTCGAGATGCGAGAGCATAGCAGAATTTTGACTTTGGAGCAAAATAAAAGACAAGAGCAAGTGAGAGAGAGAGAGAGAGAGAATTGAGAATCGAGAATTGAGATAGAGAGGAGAGTAATAAAATTAAGAATGTGGGACTGAGAGATAAGAAAAAAATTATATATAGATTACAAAAAGAATTTTAAAAAATATTTTTCTTTGTATTTTTTTAATGATTATTTTGGGCATAAACTCAACAGCCGTTTGATTTTTTGCTCCAGTTGTTGGGGAGTGCATCCAACGACTGGATGTGACTCGTTTTTGTTTCCTTTTTGGACCATTGGAGGATTAGCCATTATGTTGCCCTTGGTTCTAGAAGGTTTGGGTGATTGGTGCTCGACCTGGGCTTGGGGCTCGGGCTCGGCTTGGGAGCTTGGCTTGGGGAAGGGGAGGTGCGTGCCACGTGTTGCGCCCGGGTAGCCGACCATGCCTTTTGACCGTGCCTACTGGCCAGGCAGCTTGGTTGTGCATGGCTCGGCACGAGGCTTGGAATCCCGTGGCCCAGCACGACATGAGTTGTTCCTCGAGCCGGCATGACACAGGTCCAGGCACGATTCTGAACCATGTTGTGTCGGGCCAGGCATGACTCAGTTGGGCCGTGCTCGGGTTGTCCGACCTACTTGCCACCTCTAGCTGAGTTGTTTGTAAATATAATTCACTAAAAATAAACTAATAAGATAATAAAGAATATATATAACATGGTGATATAATAATAATTCAAGCTAAAATCTAAATACTATGATATTTAATGACTTTCGAATATTTTTCATTAACTATAATAAATTTTTAGAAAAAAATTAATATTAAGAATTAGATACAATTACTAATTATGTGAATGTTCGCTTGTGTGTATTTCTGAAAGAACTAGTGATACTTAAAATAAATTTAATTATTATCTATTTTCTTAAAAATGAGTTTTGTATATTTCTTTCTAGTATGTATTATGTTGGATGAAATTCCTGAGAACTCATTGATGATTATGATAATCTATCTGTCTCTCTCATTATTGTTGAAAGCTCTTGGTTTTTTTTCTAAAAATAATATCCATTAATTATTTGTGGTGTGACATTTCATTCTCTAACAAGCACACAAAACTTAGACTCTCATCTATCTTCTTCTGCTGTGATAATACATATTGATTCTTTCAAAAATAAAATTCTATCAACTCCTAATTTTTTTTTCAAACAAATTTAGGAATTAATTTTTTAAGTTTTTTAAATACTTCTATCAAAAAAAGATACAGTTGGGGTTTTGCCTCACGCCACAATTCTTGCCACCATAATACATAGTGAAGACATCATGTTGCTACCACGCCCACCACTACTTGTACCACTGTAAAAATTATTGTCTGCGCACAAAAATATTTGCTTGTATCCTCTGCCCACTGTGCATGCACCTATACTGTGCGTGTGCCACTGTGCCTGTTGTCTTCACTATGCATGCACGGCGAGCATGTACTATGTGCGTGCTTGGGAATCCCTTTTTTTTTACAGATTGTGCATCTGTGCATATTTTCTATTATTTGTAAATTCTTACCCATATACATAACCCGATTCAGATATCATGTAACAGATTAAAGTACAGAAAAAAATAAATAACATTCAATGACAAATAACATTCAACTCAAATCCTTATATATTGGGCAACTATGATTTGCGCATCACACATGTTGGATACTTCTCTTGAAACATATGAAAATTAAAATAAAATAAAGTAATACTACAACAGTAACAAAATAAGAAAATTTTAACAATTTTAAAATGCGAGCAATCAAATGTTATTATGATTTTGGCAGCACTTCTTTGGTGGAGCAATGGGTGTCTTCACGACCAAAACACTTCTGAGTTCAGTTGGAATATCTAAAAGCAAGGCTATCCCTGGGGCTGTTGCTATCAATTGGATTCTCAAGGTTAAAACATCAGCATTCTATCTTATTATTATTTTTATTCTTAGAAGATAGATGCTTGATTACAAGTTTTTGTTAAAGTTTCTGCACATGATCTAATGTACTTGCTGCAGATTCAGAGCTATTTGGTCCTGAATCATTTTTTTTTGATGACAGTGATTATTTTTTTCTTCAATAATTTACTCGTTTTATCAATGTAATTATGTCCCATTTTATGAAATTCTTGCTTGATATTTTGTTTCCTTGATCTACTATTGCTTCTACAGGATGGTGCTGGTCGGTTTGGAAAAATGCTTTTTGCACGCCAAGGACAGAAATTTGATTATGATCTAAAACAGGTTCACTTTCTTATATATATATTTTTGTAAATTTCATATAATAGTATTTTCATGTTTATTGTTTTTGTATATTTATGATGAGAGCACCTAACTTATGGGCCAATCCAATTTTATTTTTGTTTATGTATATAAGATTAGGGATTAGGAAAATATATGTTAGGATTTTTAGATTTTTAGTATATAAACAGAGCTATTTGCCCGCTATGTAGATTTTAAATGCACAAAATAAAAAGATATTAGGATTTTTAGAAATTCTTCATCTTCATAATAGTATGAACATATATAAGTGAATGATGAGAATCTTTAGAAAATATAATATTCAAAATAAAATATATAGTATCATATTTGATAACACATCTAATAATAAAGTAGTCATTAATATGTATATTAAGACCATTAGAGATAAACCATCAGAAAAAAATATTCACATTGAATGTATGTGTCACGTCATTAACCTGATAATATATATAGGGATAAAGGTTGTATCCCTGCTTTAAAAAAAATATAACTCATTAAATATCTTCGGACACCTAGCAGAAGAGTTTGGTAGTCTTTGTTTGTACGTAGATCTAAAGAATAAAAAATTTCAAATGAATGTGAGACACCATTAGAATTACACATACCTGATATTAAAATTATATGTTGGATACGAATATATAATATCTGACTATGTCAATAGTAAAAATGAGTATATGTATAATATTGATGTTGAGCATATTTTTCATTTCAGCGTGCTTACTTTCATCATGAAATCATAGCCAATAATTTTACAAATCCAAGAGTGATGTACAATGTGTGCAGTGTCATACAATGTGCTTGCAGTGGTGTACAATGTGTGTGCAGCATGCATATAGTGTGGTTTGTGTGCTGGCGACTTCATGGTGCAGGTGTGCATCATGCGGAAGTGATGTTATGGAGCAAGCATGTGTTTTACAGTGGTGTGGTGCAGGCATGCACCATGTGGTGACCCTAGATGATAGAGCACACGATAGTGTGTGCAGTGCATGTGCTGTGTGAAGTGGTGTGCATGTATTATTTCTTAGTGGCTGATGGAGCGTGACGGAAAGATAGGAAAGTTTAAAAATATTGAAGAAAACAGGGAGTCTTCTTTCTAGGCTCTTTGTTTTTTTGTTTCAAGACAAAGATTCTGTGTTCGTTTCTGGTGGCGTGCAAGCCCTATCATTTACAAGTGTATTGTTTTGTGTGTGAAGTGCAACAATGGTGTGCGATAGATTTGGTACACGTGTGACAATGTAATGCAGGCATGGTTCATGTGTTACAATATGGTATGACTGTTGTGTTTCTTTTTTCTTGAGGGGCTACTGTGAGCCTCAGGTGCTACTATTTCAGATTGCTATGTTCAGTGGCTTCATTTATGGTGTCACGGTTTGTGTTATTTCTTGAAGTGATAATGCATTTCTTTTGCATATATTGTGCTGCTACTATGATACATATTTTTGTTGTCCTGCTATGATATTTTATTATTATTTCTGATGATTTATTTTTGCTGAGCTGCTAGTATTATCATCAGATAATAGCAGTATACAAAGGCCTTGTAGAGAGATATGTCATACTGCTTATCAATGAGATATGAGGTGTACTAGTTGAGGTATAGGCAAAGAAAAGAGATCATCCATATAGTATACACACTATAACAAGAGTGATCATACTAGAAAGAGTTGTCGAGAGTTATTTCCAGAACAAAAATTCAAAATAATACAAATTATTTTAAGATACATGCTGATTATTTAATCTATCTTGAGGTTCTAAAAGAATTCTCGTACAATGACTATTACTAGGGATAAATATCTAAAATTTTTTGCTAGTAAGATAAAAATATATACTTTTCATCATTTAGGTATTATATTTTTCATCACTCATCATGTTACTCCAAATTCCTGAGTAATTAATATAAGAGCAAATAAGTACATAATAGGTAATTATTTCTTACTTAATAAACATTTTTTGCTCTCTTAATGTTGTTATAAATCATAATATTGATTTTGTTATGTTATTATTGTTTAGAGTTTTATTTATTCATGAATATTTAAATAATTAATTTTTTGTGAGTTATTTAAAATGACTTAATTTTAATATCATTTCTTTTTTTTTGTTGATATTGTTTTGTAGTATTGAAAGACTTTAAGGTTGATTTTACTTGATTATGAGCAAGATTATTTGTATGTTTTAAGAGACCTACTATAGGTGCTTGAGTATTGTTGATCATTTGCTTATTCATTTTTGATTTGGTCATCTATTTTTAGTCAAACTAAGAATTTTTGTTTGTTGTATAAAAGATGACACTAGATTATATTGTGAGGATTGTTAGATAAGATGCCAATCTTGGCTTGGTGAAAAACTAATGATTGAGTTAGATTGAAGATGACTACAACTAACACGCCAATCTTGACCCTACTCAATCATGGTCATTTTTTCAAAAAATGGTACGTGAAATTAACACGACAACTTGGGTTTGAATTTTACTTGACCCAGGGTATTACCTGGGCATGTTTTGTCATCTGGGTAAAATTTGGCTAGCATGGGCTTGTTTGTAGGTTATTTCTTGTTCTGCTCGGGCCAAGCCCCTCAGCTCAACATGACTCATCCAACATACCATGCTGGCACATACCATGTGCCATGCTGGCCCAAACTACATGTCATGCTGGCCTGAGCTAAGTGTCATGCTGACCACTCATGTCCCATGCACGAGTTTGGCTGTATCGGATCGGACTTGGATCGCCCATCCTATTTGTCATCTCTACTTAGAGCATGTTTTGAGGTTCAGAGGTCATACAACATGCTACAATATCTACTTAGACTTGATCTTTTGCATGTACATATGTTAGTCTTGTTATGCTTACTTAAGAGGAGAATTGCAAATTTCATTCTTTGAGCACCGCTAGCTCTAGTTGAAATGCTTATACTTGTACATTTCTTTTTTCTCATTACTTAACCTCGGACTCTTCGGTCATATATTTAAAAGTCAATATCATGTTATATGTAATCATATCATTTTTACTTTTTTGTGGAAAACAGTCTTTGATATTATTATGACTAATAATATCATTGTGTGAGATAGGGAGTATTACAATGTCAATATAAAGTTTTTTAACCTGATATATTTTCTTTATTCTCGAGTTTCATTATAAGTTATTTTTAATTAGTTATTTTATCAAGCAATTAAGTGGTAACATTCTCTGTACTATATCAATGGACTAAACAAATAACTCCTATGAGAATTGAATGAGATAAATTGTTCATGTTTTCTCTCTATACAAGAGCTGATCATGATACTTGGTTATCATTAATTCATTGATTATATACTTAGCCTGGATATTAATCATTGGATAAACTGTAGATTCTAGAGCCAAGTATAGTGAAGTGTATTTAGTCATTATAGACTTTTTGATTGTGCTCTAGACGGAATATATGAGTTGTATTTAGTATTCGATTTCATAAGTTTTAGCTTATTTATGTATTCTTCATTATTTTATTTTTTTTACTATTTTCTATTAATAGTACTAGCATATCTATGTTTTTTTTGAGATATCATCTCATCTAGAATAGTGTTAGATCATAATGGAAGAGATACACATTTTTCATCATAATGGAACTCAGGAATTAGTACTATGAATTTCATGAAGGTTTGCTATTGATTGCAAATGAGTGTTTATTGCTAAGACAAGTATAAATGAGAAGGTAAATCGTCTTAAGGTAAAATTTATGGCGAGGAGATTCATTTAGATATTTGTTAAAGATTGCTAGAATACTTACTTTTCATTGACTAAGTTGATGTAAGTATAAATTTTTATTTATTTTTTAGTATTTTTTACTATGACCATGTTGAAAGAGATGGATGCCTTCCACTTAAATTGGATTTGTGAACTAGTACTACAATATTAGAGAAGGCTTATTATTGGTTGCAAGTGAATAATTGCTATCAAGGCATATCCAAATGAGAAGGTAAATTGCTTTAATGAGAGACTTGCATAGAGGGGATTCACTCATTTGTTTGGTATGAATTATCAATATTCTTTTTCTAATCTTTAATATATAAGTTGATCTTAGTACGAATTTTTATTTTATTGGCATCATCTAATAAATGAAAGATATATTGGTTAGACATGAAGAATTATATTTCTTCATGGTGATCTTACAGAACAACTGTACATGGAACATCCACCTAGATTTCGAGCAGCATGGTCAGACACAGTTTGCATATTATGTAGGATATTGTGATATAAACCAAATGAGATGACTACATTTGAAATTCTCATAAACAAAGCTCACATTGATTAATATGGCCATGGATGATAGTTTGACTATGAGCGATAATGAATTGATAATTATCCAATTAAAGGAATATCTTTAGTTGTACTCTAAGACAAAAAAAACTTTGTGAGACTTAAATACTATTTTTGGTTCAGAGGTGATCTACTACAAAAAAGAGATTGTGTTTATTATAGAGGTGATATATACTTTATATTCTTAGAAAATTTTAAAATTTGAAATGTGCTTTAGAATATACCTTTATTAATCTAGGAACTAATTTTGTGTCTAATGCAACATTTCTAATTGACTTTATTTATAATATAATTGTAAAAAAGATTAATTATTTGATCATCATTATACTAAATATAATTTATGTAATTAGTATAATTTTTTATTTCTAGATTTTTTGAGGCAGATTTACTTAGATGTAACTCTTGACATATTAAGGTATGTGAAGAAGTTTATATGACTTTGGATTTCTTTCAATGATCGCATACATTTACAATAACTTGGGTATTCATATTTAAGTTGAATACTAGCTAATATTGAGAATATGTTTACAAAAGGGTCTTATATTTTTCTGAGTTAATTTTATTTCATGAAAAATTAAAAAATTAATAATTATTTTGAGATCCAATACAGAAGCATAATTTTGGATGATGATGACAATCACCCATGAGATCTCTGAATCTGACACTTACTCAATTGATTAGTCAAGTTGAGAGACAGTCTTAAATTTGGTATTTTATGAATCTACAATACACATGGATGTGGATGACTCCTTGTGCATGAGATATATAATTTATGATGTGATTATTGTTGCTACATATATTTAGATAGAAGAGTGACTAGATGACATTTTCATAAAAGATGGTGAAGTGATCTCATATTATTTTTTTTCTCTCTAAGGTTTATGTTATGTATCTTTATATACTAGTTTGAGGGGGAATGGGGACTTGTAGTTTACAACTTTTTTATTTTTTTTTATTCTTGCACGATGGATGGGAGAACCCTACCTTTGGGTTACTCTAATTCAAATGGCCCAATATATAAGAGTCTCTTTTTTACACCGATCATTATTATGTTCTATTGAGTTTCTATTAATTTTCTATCTTAGAATTCAACACTTTGGAATACACTTGGTATTAAAATTTTTTTTGAGATGATCCATTATATATGACTAGAGGTGTCAACCGTGCCGTGCCGGGCCGGCCCGACCCGGCACGAGGCACGGCACGGTTTTAAACCGTGCCTGGGCCCGTACCGTGCCTGGCCCAGCACGGCACGCCGGCATGGGTTCTTCCCGTGCCGGTTAGGTTTCACGTGGGCACGCGTGGGCGTGACCCGGCCACTCCCGAAAAAAACTCGCGGGTCGGGTCTGATTGGACCCGACCCGCGGTCCCGACTCCCGACCCAATTCCAACGGGAAAAAAAAAATTTCAAATGTTATTGATTTTCAGCCGTTGGATTCGCCTCCAACGGCTAGGGGGCAGAATCCAACGGTCCTCGTGATTCTGCCCCCTAAATATATATTAAAAATTCAAAAAAATATAAAAAAAATATCTTTTTTTAAAAAAAATTAATATCTTTAATCTATAAATTCTACCCCCCTCCCTATAACATTTATGTTTTTCAAAAACATATATCCTCTCAAAACTCTCTCTCTCATATAAACCGTGTATCTCTCTCTCGGGCCTCGAGATTTTGCTTTCGGCTTGAATTTTTGTGAAACTCGACTTGAGTTTTGAACATCAGAGCTTGCTACGGTGCACCTTGCACGTGACTGACCTCATTGCTTTTACCGGGTAATTTATTTTACGTTTTTTTTTTACTTTCTCTCTCTAACGTTTCTCTCTTTAGAAAAAATTAGGAAAAAATAAAAAACATTAAAAATGACAAATACACCTGACACGTATTTAAATTTGAAAAATGAAAATGTTAGTGTTATACAGAGGTCTGAGGTTGCTGAAACTTTGGTTTATCCAGTCGTCTTAACCCAAAGTTTTAAAAAACAAAAAACTAGGAGGACTTCTGTAGTTTGGACTCATTTTAAAATCATAACACAAAAAAATATTAGGGGTGAGGAACAAGAAATGACACAGTGCAAATATTATATGAGACTATTAACATGCAAGAGTTCATTTGGGACTGGGCACCTTAAGAGACATACCGAATTATGCACTAAAAAACATGGACCCTTAGATCCTAGGCAAACCCAACTTGGTACTACATTTTTTGAGACTAGATCGAGTTCAGTCTCAAAGTTTACTCCCTTCATATACTCCAGCGAGTTGGGTAGGGACGGCATGACCAGGCTCATCACATTGATGGGTCTTCCGATCAGATTTTCGGAAGATCCGAGGGTAGTGCGCATCATGCAGACTTATTTTCATCCTTCCTATCATAGGATTTCTAGCTCCACATCTATGAATGACATACTAAAGATATATAAGTTAGAAAAACAAAAAATTATTAAGGAATTTATGGCATATAGTGGAGTGATGTTCGTGACGTCCTATATATGGACAAGTCACGATGATTCTTCTTATGCATGTCTCACGAGTCACTATGTAGATTCTAACTGGACAATCAATAAAAAAATTTTAGGATTCACTGAGATTCTTCATCCTCATGATGGCCCGGCCATTTTTGAGTGTATGATGAAAATCTTTAGGTAATATAAAATTTAAAATAAAATTTTTAGTGTCACATTCGATAATGCTTCTAATAATGGAGTAGCGATCAATATGTTTGTTAGTAATATTAGAGACGCACCATTAGGAGAGATCTTTCATGTCAGATGCATGTGTCACGTGATTAACCTGATTGTTCAAGCAAGTATGAAGGTGTGTTCCCCCACGTTGGATAATATACGCAATGCACTAAAGTATATTCGCACTCCTCGCAGACAACAAGAGTTTTGTATTCTCTGTTTGTCTGCGAATATTAAGAAGAAGAAATTTCAATCGGATGTGTGACATCATTGAAATTATACGTACCTGATATTGGAATCATGTGTTGGATACGAACACGTGATATCCGACTACGTCAATAGTAAGAGTGACGAACTTATTATTGACGACACTGTCTGGGCTTCAGGAATTTCATTTATGAAATTTCTGAAGATATTTTATAACACGACGAATATCTGTTCGTCGGTTTATACGCCCACCACTTGCATTGCACTCCGGTGCATATGCAACATTAGTAGCATATTTAGGAAGTATCGAGCTGACCTGACGCTTAGCCATATGGTTGTAGAGATAGAGACCAAGTACTTGAAGTACTGGTCTACCGTTCCATCTCTTTATTGTCTCGCTGCTTGCATGGACCCTAGGGCTAAGGTGGAAGGGGTAGAAAACACCCTGACTTTCATTTACTCGTGCATGAACCTGGAAGAGCCACCTGAAGGGTTCATTCACGAGAAGTTGATTGATATATTCACATACTACGATACTAGGTATGGTGGTGGTGGTGGTGCGACTGTGATTACGGACATTGATACCTTGTTCGGAGATGACGATTATTCCATTCAGCTAGCGAGGGGGAAACGTAGTGGTGGACCATCACATAGGAGCGAGCTGTCTCGGTACTTAGATACCAATTACTGCTCAATCCTATCACATTCTGATACTAAGAATCTTAATTTATTACAGTGGTGGAAATCATATGAGTCCATCTATCCCGTGCTATCTAGGATGACACGGGATCTACTGACTCCTCCGGTGTCGAGCGTAGCATCGGAGTCTGCTTTTTCTGTTGCAGTGAACGTGATTTCGGATAGGAGATCGAGATTACGTCCAGATATGATTGAGGCCTTGACATATTTGAAGGATTGGGAGGAATCGAGGTTTAGCATCCATGATCGTGCTGGAGCTGGGACTGGGACAGACACTGCAGTCGCATCCACATCCACTACGATGGCGGATGAGTTGATTGCCGATGATTATGATCCATATGATACTGATCTTGATGTTGCGGCTGATGATTCTCATGATATGCCGATTAATGATTGATGATGATCTGTTGTTTTTTTTTTCGATGTTTTTTTATTTATTGTATTTGTACGCTTTGTTTGTACGTTGTGTTGAAACTTATACTTGTTTTGTTCGGTTCGGACCATCAGTTTCAAATGGATGATTGGTAATTTTTCATTTGTGTTATTTAATTTTTTTTTAATTTTTATTTTTACTAACATAATGTATTGATTTAATTTTTTTATGATTTAAATTTTATTTTAAAAATTAATAACTTTAATATATAATTAATAAATATAATAAAAGCTAAACTAATATGAATTTGAATAAAAAAATGAATTTCTAAACTTTTTTTTTTTAATTAATTTTTATTTTTAACATTTTTAAAAATATTTATATTTAATACTCTACACTTAAGCAATACGATTTACAATATATAAATTTTTTTTAAAAAAAATATTCTGCCTGGCCGTGCGGCCTGCCTCCCTCTCTCTCAGTCTCTGTGGCTCTGCCTCAGTCTCAGTCTCAGGCCTGGGTCTGCCTCTGCGGCTCTGCCGTCTGCCCTGGCCTGTATGGCCAGGCCGGGCCCGGCACGGCACTGCCTGCCGTGCCTACAGGCCGGGCCGGGCCCGGCTCTTTTTAAACCGTGCCGGGGCGGGCACGGCACGACACTGGAACCGGGCCCGGCACCGTAGCACGATCGTGCCCTTATAAACCGGGCCGTGCCATGCCGGGTCGGCCCGTTTGACATCTCTATATATGACACAACCTATTCTGACAAATTTGTGTATAATAGAAATCTAAAAGGAAGAATCAAATTTAATTTAGATGATAATGGTACTTTTACTATATAGAAATATTCTTATGCTTTTGCATAAAAATGGTATTAATAACTAACTTACTAATCAATCGAATATCATATTATGTTTTTGTAGGTCGTATTATATATAGCTTTCGTATCAATTTATTTATTTTTTATCTTTCACATAAGATTTTGGGTTGTTGAAATTTGGTCCACAAATAAGAAATAAAAGATAATTACATTTTTAATATTAATATAGAAATAATACTCTTATATAATAAATAAATATGATTGAGATATCTCGCAAATAAATGCTCCTATAAATAATATAATAGAAAATACAAAAAACAGCAACAAAAGAACTATAAACTATAAAGTTGTAAGCTGTACCACACTTCCCCAAGTCGTTGGTAAAGGTATAGAACATAAAGCTTAGAGGAGAGAAATGTAAGTCAGATATCTTCAAGGTATTTGTAAAAATATTTGATTATTATTTTACTGTCTGAATATATGATATAATAATAGTTTTATTTTAGATTCTCTCTAGATTTTTATAGAAGTAGTTTATCTCTATGTATTTTATCTGCTCATAAAATATTATATTAAATATTATATATCTCGTTGCTTGACTGTTACATTAAATAATAGTGGGAGAAGAAAATATTTAATCTTATTGAACAAGTACTACATGCAAAATATCTTAGAAGTAACCAATACAAATACTTAGAATTTTACTTATGCATTGAATATCATAGCAACTTGTTATTGTTTATGTTTCCAAGAGACAAGATTGTCTCCAAGAAAGATACAAAACTTTATTATATATTATTGTAAAATTATTATGATATTAATACTTTGTGTTTATGACATGGTTTCAAAAGCTTGTTAGATAGTTTTTTTTTGTTCAACATGGTTTTATAAGTATATGGACCATACAAATAATAAAGTTGAATGTATGTCTAGATATTAATTTTATATTGATTATGTTGGTAATTTGATTAATCAATAATGAATTAACAACTGCTCAAGTTGAATAAATAGACTTGCATTTTTTGAAAGATATTTAGATTTTAAACATTGACTCATTTCCTCATGTATGATGATATTTTCTTTAGTATTTGAATAATTTTGTGTTCGATCGTCAGACAAATGATAGACAAGTATGAAAATGTTTCAGTACCCTCTTAGCATACAAGGTGATCATCATTAACAATTACTACCAAGGATGATTCCCTCGTAGTTGTGCATTTAGTATTTTACTATCAAAATTATATATTGTTTCGTTCATGAGTTATTCATATATCTATTTTTTTAGGCAATATAATAATTGTCCTTCATGATTACATTGAGTATATATTTTTATTTTCTAATCTCTAATCTCTTAACGATGCAAAATAATATCATAATAAATATGTTTTTAACTTTTGGATTTGTAAATATTATGCTCTCATCAATTAATATAGGTTTTCTCATTAATCTTATATATAGAAATTATACAAGAAGAAATGATTGACATGACTATCACTATTATATGAGATACCTCCACTTACGTGTGCTCCATGACATATCTGTCATTATTTTTCATCACCGATATATGACTCGTACATTATGAAAAAACTTATTAGTTAGATATTCTACTTAATTTTCACATCACTTGAAGATTAATCCTTCTAGAATATGTATAATGGATAGGTTCCTAAATATATTTATGTTTTTTATTTCGTAAGTGTAATACTTATTATAATTACACTTAATTCAATCCCAAGTTTTCATACATAAGTTTATTTTATGTGTTAAGATTATAAGAGTTGTCATTTTCTTCTTATCGTATCCTATGAGCATGTCTTTTGATTTATTTTTTAATGTGCACGATGATCAATACGTATTAAAGCTATGATATTATGAAAATCTCATTTTAGTTCTAATTAGCATCAATATCTATTAATATTTAAACAACGACATTATTATAAAATTAGATGTTATACATTCACATTATCATAACATAAGTATATCAAACCAATACTAGATCCCCATTTAGCTTGATATTGAAAGAGAATTCACTTGAGATATTTGGAGTGACATTGTAATCTAGAGTTCTCAATGATAATTCAAGTGTGGTTCTAAGTCCCAAAATCTAATTTTAATTTATTCTTACTTGCATTCACCTAGGATTTGCTCATAATTGAGGGTTGAAAGTTATGCTGCCTAGAGTTTGCATGCTCTTTGCTTGAAATCCAATTTCTCATCTCTTTTTTTTTTGTAAAAATTTCTAAATATAAATTTTTTACTTTTAGGTTCTATGTGATTCTTAAAGTTGTAAGTCGTAATGTTAGCTTGGGGTCTCAATTTTATTATCTCATTAAATTTTTTTTGGAGTATAAAAATTGTAGTGGCAGGAATATTATGATTGAGATAACTTTTTTCTAGAACACAAAGTCTTAGTATTGGGAATGACTCTGATCGATGTAAATATTCTTTGAAACATAAAATTATGATGCTAGAAATGACTGAAACTGAAGTAGTTGCTCTCTAGATTATGAAGTCATAATGGAAAATATTACTGTGACTAAAAATTATCAGTGAGATACTTGGTTGTCTTGATGTGAAAATAAGGTTGTAGTTGTCTTTGTGTTTTAGAGATATTACAGTCTTGAATCCAAGAACATATCATGTTAAGATTTGTGATGTACAAAGATTGTGTTAATTAGATTGTAGATTCTTCACGATCAGGAAAAGATGTTGTAACTATTCAATAAGCTTGTGGAAGGTGTAACAAAATCTTAACATGGGAAATATCATGACTCTTCATTAATTTTCTTTCATTCAAGTTATCGTTCAAACAAGTTCATTAGTTTTATCTAAAATACGTCTGATTTTAGTAATATTCATCAAATTTCATCAAAATAGCTCTTTAGTAAAATATATTTATTTAATGCTTAAATAAGTACAAACATATCAATAATTTCAGACAAAATGATCTAAAATATTTGATATGTGGAGTGTTGAATATATATTTCCTCTCGGTACATGTCAATGCCCAACTCAAATTTAAATACCTTGTGAACTGTAAGTGCCCATGATCATTGAAGGTGATACCAAGTCTCAAAAACTTTTTTTCATTTCTCAGAATGTGATGAGTTGTATCAAGGTAAATTTATCGAGAAGAATTAATGAAATAATGAACAATATTGATTGTATATGATATATTTAGTTTAGTCATAGACACATAATTAATTTTTCATATAATTCTCATATAATTAGTAAAACGAATTGGTTGGCTTACATCAGAAATAAAATTAATACCCAGATCAATATGAGTATCTGCTGGAGCAAAATTGCAAAACCCAAAAGTCTAACCTCCACAAGTTTATCAAACACATATATTTTTTGTCACAAGTTGGTACCTCTCATAATTAAGTCATCTCTATATTAAAAAAAAATCTAAATCTTTCAAGATTTTTTGTCTGAAATTATGCCTAAATATACTTCTTGAGTTGAGTGATTAACTTATTACCTCCAATAATTAAAATATTATTCACGTATATAATTAACAAAATTGTTCTACTTTCAAGACTATTTCAAAAAATAAAGAAAAATCTATGATATACTTGTGTAGCCCATATGAGGTGGTTGCATATGAAAATCTTATAAATCAGAATCTTAATGACTTTGAGCTGATTTAATATCTTTCTCAATCTATAAATTATATCTGACTATATTGATCAAAATAGATATTGATGCTCTATAATATATATATATATATATATATATATATATATATATATATATATTTATATCTCCTCATCAAGGTCATCATGAAGAAATAATTTTTTTATGTTTAATTTGTGTATCTTCTAATTATAAGATAATGTTAGTGAAGTACGAATTCATGCTAAGAATATCTTTGCTATTGAAAAGAAAATATTATAATAATTCATACCAAATTTATCAGTGATCATTCTCATAATAAGCTATATCTTAAGATGTGTCTTTTCGATATGTTTTTGGACAGGAACACGCTGCCAGTTTATCTGACAAAATGACTAAGCAGTAATCATTCTAAACCTATGCATATTTTGTTACATTGCTATCCATCATCAAATAACCCTTTTAAGAATAACTAAGCAACCATTAAAAAAAAACTTTATCTTATGATAATTTATCTTTCTATTTGAACTTGTCTTTGTAGTAAATACTTATCTGCAACTAAGAACAAATATTTTTATAGGTCCTGATACTAGTTCTTCATATAGGTGTCAAATGGGACGTGCCTTGCCGGCAATACTTATTACAGTGGCACGATCATACCTTGCTAGCACGGCCCATTATAGTGTGACAAAACTATGTCATTGTGTCATGCCTGACATGTCACAAGAGGCTTATAATGTCGTGCCCGACAAGACATGAGAACAAGACTGGTGGCTTGGCACGACATGATTGGCCCGCAAATTATAGGGACATGTTGAGCCTTGTCAAGCGTAAAGATGACGTGTTGTTCTGGCTAGTTCATGTCAGGATGAATTGGTTTAAAAAAATCACCCAATTGTGATCGGCCGCTTAAGCAGTATCTAGCTTACGTGGTCATTAAATAAACTCTCATCGGGCGATACTCAATAGGACTAGACCCATGACCTAAGACTCGATCATAGCCAGTCGTGGGTCACCAAGCTGGTGGACCATGTCACTGAACTAGACATGTAGGTTGTGCTTGGCCCAACATGAGGCACGACTCACACGGTCCATGACCAAGCATGGTGATGGATTGTGCCGTGCCAAACCATGCATGATTGAATTGTGCTATGGGTTGTGCCCGGGACCGTCTAGTTCTATTGACATCTCTAGTTCTCCATTTCTATTGGAGTATGGGCATATATCTATTTTATTGTGTATCCTAGTATCATGAAGAAAAATAATAAAGGAAACAAAAGATGGAACAAAATGATAATATGATAAAATTTATAAAATTAGGTGTTGAGTACAACTCATCTACTTATTTCAGAGGATAATCAAAAAATCAATATCAGAGTATTTGGATGCAAGATCATCTGACTCTTCAATAGAATTGTCTTTGGTTTGAACATGTTGGGTATGTCGCATTTTCCTAGTATAAATTCATAAGTCATGTGTGGTTAGGTCTCATAGTTTCTAACTTAATATAAACTTGTATTGGATAAGACTTATGAACTATTGTATCATCTGACATCTAGATTTTCCTTCGTGGAGATGTTACTCTCTCTTGCATTAATATCATCTATATTTGTTTGTTGATATGACGATTAAATGGTTCTAATGGTTTATGTCATAATTTCATAATGACTTATGTATAATGATTCCAACAAATATATTATTGATAATTTCGTTATTAGAAGTATTATCAAAAATTTAACTAAATATTTTATTCTTAATATCATATTTCATAAAAATTCTTGTTTTGTATTCATATATGACATGATTATCATTAGGATGAAGGATACTAAAAAATCCTATAATTTTTTTATTAAGTTTTCATTTTAAATCTACTTAGTGAGCAGTAGGTATGCATAATACTGATTACCTTAGTCATCATGGTATATGAAGGCGGTCAATAAAGTTGAACTTAATTCAACTTTAAAAATTTTGCTGTTCAATTAGTTTGTTTGTGATCTAATGCATCATATTTTTTAGGACTTTGATTGATTTGTCTCTTAAGGTGACCAGTGTCACATGTACTTCTACATGTATATATATTTTTATAATATATATTATGCTGATTTTTATTTGATATCTATAGAATTTTTATTTTTTATTATATTAAAGTAAATTTATATTATTAAAGCTTGCCTCGTTTTATAATTTTTAGGCAAATGAGATTGTGTTGAGATCATTGGAAAGAATTTAGTTTTGGTTTTTGACTTTTCAGTAAGATTCTCATTATTATCTAAATTTATATTAGATTCGTTATCTTTAAACTTACTATTTGTCATTTTTTTTATTTATAAATGAATTTATATTATTTAATAACAAAATATAAAAAATAAATAAAACAAATTTGTGTACCATAATGACAACTGTATTAATTTATTTGAGTAGAAGCCCATGATATATAATTGTATTTCATTTTCCACAATTTTCCACAATCTCAGAATTGGAGAGTAGAGAGATGAGTGAAAGAAAATAAGGTATGAAAGAATGAAATTTAAGAAATTTTTATTCTATCTTCATAGAATTTTTTTTATATTAAAATAATTTATATATTTTTAATTTTTAATTTTTTTTTAATTTTACATTGGTAGAAATTCGATAACCATTTCTCATACCTGCCCGACACGAGGCATGGCTGGCCATGTCCCAACATTGCATGAGCTGTGCCTTGGGCCCGCACGATTCTGGTCTATGCATGGTTCTCGATCATGTCATGCTGTGCCAGACATGACTAATTCGGGCCTTGCTCGGGCTGTCCGATCTATTTGACACCTCTAATCTTTTTATAGCGTGTAAATAAAACTGACGCTTTCTTATCTCTCATTCTATTATGATTAGTATTATCATCATGTATAACATGATATATCTCTTAAACACTTGCCATAAATATGCTGTCCAAGCAATCCCAAAGAAAAAATAATTCCAATCAATCTTAATTTGGATTCTCTCTAAAATAGGAATCTTAAATTTTGAGGTTTCTGTCTTACAAAGTAAGATAGTAGGTCACCCAAAATTTTATTCCTAAAAAAAAAGTGAATAAATAAATTAGTGTTTTTGCATCATCATAGTTTCGACGAACAATTCCTCAACTAAGATAGAATTTTGAGTTATTTGAAAGATCGAAACCTTGTTGAAATTAAACCATATTCTAATTTTTGAGTATGATAGTTTCAGCTATCACCAATCAATAATTTTTTGTCACTATCTTTGATGAAAACTTACCTCCGGTATCGATGTAGTGTGCATCGATCCACGTCTTGCACAGTGGATATCCGACGATAATACAGGTGGTGCACAATAATGTTTGCCTTCTCTCTCTCTTTTTATTTGCCTTGTTCACGTATGTACTGTAGCATGCTCATTAACGTGCATTGTGTTATATATGTCTCATTTTTTTCTATAGTTTGCAACCTTTATATATATCCTAGGATTTGTTTTTCCTAGGATATTTGGCTTGATTTTATTTTTAGTCCATATAAATGGGAAATAAAAGATATCCACTTAATTACAATTAATGCAAACAATGCTCTTATTATACTGGATAAATATAATTGATGCAGCCCATATGTCTCGTGCTCTCATTAATAACATAATAAAAAATAATAATAAAAGAATTGTGAAATGTAAAGTGGCAACCTATAACTTGGGCATATTTTTTTTTTTTAGGATCTTTCTCCAAATAGAGAGATGATTACTACCCATGCCATCAAATACATCTAGTTGGGTACTCTAATACTCAAAAGTAATACATGTGCTACTCATCAAAGGCCAAATATATTTTTATAAGCATAAATATGATATTTTATGGGGATCAATCCAAGAGAATAGACTTTTAGATACTATAATGATATAGTTGTTCTCTTATCTAGTAGTTACTTTTCGTAGAATGACAACAAACTCGACTCCTGCACTTGATATGCCTAGTATAGTTAGTCTTTAAGAGAGTATTGGGACATCCCTTGGAGATGTGAGGCTGGAAGAGGAGCCTAATGTGAGTTTTACACAAGATAATGTATGAGTCTTCCTATGAGGGGAAGATAAAAGTTGGAAGACTTGGTGATCTCAACTTAAATATATATGCTAGATGGATATATTTACAACTGATTCAATTATAAGTACTAACTTAGACATTTTGATTGATTTACGGAAGGAATCAATGATGAGTTTAATATAATATTCATTTTTATTGATTGATTTACTTTCAAGTGAATATTGTATATTATAATTATTTATTCTCTCTTGATTATTTTAAAATCCTTAATATTATTTTCAAGATACTTAGTCATAATGGCTGATGACATATTATATTAGATAAACTAATTGTAATCAATTATAATCATATATAAGTTCTTATTTTGAAGTCTTCAGGTAACTCTATAACAAGATGTAAGTGGGTGTACATGATGATGATTGAGTCTGAAAGGAATGTTGATTGACTTAAGATCATGTTGGTAACTAAGGGATTTACACATATTTATGGAGTGAATTATTAGAATATTTTTTTTCTTGTGATCAAGATGATAATTATTAAATTATTGACTTCTTTTGCTATTTTGGATAGGTGAACTATATATCAGTTGAATGTGATGAATACTTTTTTTTCATAGCGAACTTAAGGAGGAGGTGTTCATACATCTTCTAGGTTTTACTTTTTCAAAGAGTGCATATATAATGGGCAAGTAGTGAAAGACTCTTTATGGTCTGAAGCAATCTTCTTAGCTTTGATCCAACAACTCTTTAATATTCATCATTTTTGACCTTAGAAGATATGTATTAGATTATTCATATTTCTATCAATGTAGATCAGAGAGATAACATGTGATGTTATTAGTATATCTTAATAATATTCTGATTACATAAGTTGATTAATTAGGTTTTTCTCAATTGAAGTTGTTATTATAGACTAAATGTTAGACGAAAAATTTGAGATGTTTTAGATATTTTTTGGGCATTGAGATTGTATACATAAGAGATATGTTTTTTTTTGTTTCCTAGATGAGGAATGATTTAAATATTTTATTTGATCTTGGCATGATGAAATATGTACCGATCGACTTACTACTTGATCCAAGTATAAATTTATTTACAATTACCGACTTTTCAATCGTGTCTTCCAAATATAGGAAGATCATATTAGTGTTGAACTATCTAATATTGATTAGTCTAGATATCATTTATGGTATTAGTGTAGTTAGTCATTTTCTAGATTTTTTCAGACCGGCTCATATGAATGTATTTCTCTGAATTTTCAAGTATGCGAAAGAAAGCTCCGTGATGTGAAATTTTGCTCAGAGTTCAATGACATAGCTAGGTAGAGGCATGCTCAAATTCTAGCTGGGCTCGAGTGATTGCAAAGTAGATATAAACTATTATGAATATTATGCTCCATTTATTTCTTTAACATATTCAAGTTAAATAAAAAAATTAAAATATATAAATTAAAACTTTGTACTATATTCCAAGATAACTTTTGTGGTCCAAGGGTGATAATCTTTCAGTCAGCAAGAGATAATGCTTGTGTGATTATATTGTCGAAATCTATTTTCTAATTTTCTTATTTTATTTTATAGACTTGAGAATGTGAGCATGTTTAAGGTTTTGTATGAGATTTAGTTCTGGGGTTAAGGGTACTGATTTTATTTGAAATGTGAGGACAGAAATTGGGATATTATAGCAAGAATAAAAAGAAATTTTAATATGGATTTTAAGACCAAATATAAAATTCAATGAAAATATAGGAAATTGAATTTGAAAATTCAATTTTCAAAATTAGGATCTTGGAAATTTGAAGATTTTGGATGAATTCAATTTTTTTGATAAAATTAAATTTAGAAATTGTATTTTTCAAATTAAAATTTTGGGAATTTGAAATTTTGGCCAAATTAATTATTTTGGTATAAATTAAATTTAAAAATTTAATTTTTAAACATGTGAGATGTCTCATCTTGAGACTTGAGTATGAATTTATTGTTCTGATATTCATGTTTTTTGATTCTTGAAAAATATAATATATTTTTTTTCTCTTGCCTCCTCTTTCCTTTCTCTCCTCTTATTTCATCTCTTTTCTTTTTCTGAACCTCTAATAGGAATCTACATGTATATTAGTATGAGACTTAGTTTTGAGGTTAAGAATAATAATTTTTTCCATGATATATGCAAAAATTAGGAGTTTCTAGCTAGAATAAAAAGAAAATCTAATCTAAATTTTAGGACCAAATTAGGATTTTATGAATTGAGAATTTTGAAAATTTTGTTGTGTTATTGTTGAAATTATTTAATTACAGGGAAGTATATGAAATTGTTATTATTGAATGGAAATTTTGGTGAATTGAAGTTGAAAATTCAAATTTTAAAATTAAGATGTTGGGAATTTGAAGATTTTGACCGAATTGAATTTTTAAGTAAAATTGGATATAGATATTGAATTTCCTAATTTAATGATTTGAGAATTTAAAAATTTTGGTTGAATTGATTATTTTGGGAATTGAACTTGGAAATTCAATTTCTCAACATGTGAGATTCATATACTTGAGTATAAATATGTTGTGATATTCATATTTTTTGGTTCATGAAAATTATAACATTTTTTTTTCTTCTCTTTTGCCTCCTATTTCCTCTCTCTCCTATTCCTTCCTCTCTCTCCATTTCCCAAAAGTCTAATGGAAATCTACATGAACAATATTAATGTTAATTTTATTTTTCATTTTTGTTTTAAATTTATTCATGATTTTTCTTTCCTTAGTGTTTTTTTTTTCTTTCTGTTGTGTTATAGCTGAGGTTTTCTGGTGATCTTCTCCTGCTATTGGGTGCTGGAGTAGAGTTGGCAACTGCAGTTGTCCCACACCTTTTTCTTCCTTTGGCTTGTACAGCTAATGTGGCCAAGGTATCATTTTTTTTGTACAAATTCATAAGTTGTTGGGTCTTTTCTCCACCCTTGCATTTTTTACAATTTGTAGAATGTTGCTGCTGTCACATCAACATCAACTCGTACACCAATCTACAAAGCATTTTCCAAGGGAGAAAACATTGGTGATGTCACTGCAAAGGGAGAATGTGTTGGCAACATTGCTGATTTGGTATTTATGTCAAACTTTTTCTAAATTTCAGAGGATAGTGATGATGGCCATATACATCTTGCATTATTGTTAAAATTTTGGAAGTTTTTGGTATTGCATGACACTTGAACCCATAGTTATTAAAGGTGTGCCTGAAGCACGTCTGAGGCATACCTAAAGCACATGTGCCATGAAGTACTAGCAAAAGCGCTTTGCTCGGGGAGGTGCACGACCATTTTCGAAAGGCATTGAAGGTGCTAGGAAAAGGTGTGACTCACCTAGGTGTGCCTAGCCTCATCGAACGAGGACTATCGTAGCTCATTCTTAGAATGAGCTACCATCATAGCTCATTTTCAGATACATATATGTATATACATAAAAGGCTTATATGCATGCGTATATGCTCGTTCTTGGATACATAAAATGCATATATGCATACATATCGGTATACTAGATGTGTAGATATGCATGCGTATATGCTTGTTCTTGGATACATATTTTGTGAAATATATAATTTATATATTTATATATTAGGTTGAAACGTTGAGTGCGTCTCAAAAAAAATCCACACCTTAATTGTGTCTCGTGCCTCAAGGTTCTAAAAAATTTTTATGCCTCAGTATATTTTGTGTCAAAAAAAATAATGCCAATGAGTATTTGTTTTATTTGTCCTTTTAAACTATTAATTTTTGTTATGAAATTAAAAATTAATGATATTTAATTTTTTTGTTTAATATAATATTTAATTTAATTTATTTGTCTCAAATACTTAATTTTATATATTAGATTGTTAAAATTCAATTATTTTATTTTATAATTTTGAGAATTATAATATTAAAAAATACTAATAATATTTGATTTTTATGTTAATATTATTTATTTGATTGTATTTTTTAATAAATAAAATTATAAATAATTATTTAGTGAAAAATATAACTTGTATTTATTTTTATGCATAGTGGATCTCCCAAAAAAAGTCCACGCCTTCATTCGTTTTGTGCCTCAAGGCTACATAAGAATTTTATACCTCAATATGATCATGCAAACCCATCTTAACAATTGCTTAATTTTGTTTGGTGATGACTACAATGATAAGTTTCCTCTATTTCATAAGTCAAAGTTGTTCTTGCAATAATAAATCCAATGTTGCTGGATATTCTTCCCTTCTAGTCGTGTAAAACATTGATAGTATCTTTTTATTTTTGTTGACTTATATGAATTCTTTTTTTCAAATCCATTTGCTCTATATGGAAGTGATCAGCCCATCTTAGTATAGTTTTTAATTATTTATGTATTTCTACATACAATGTATCTCAGATGCAAGGATAAAAATTTCCGATATATCTACCGATATATCTCCGAAATATCCATAAATTCTAAGTATCGATATATCCATCAAGACCGATATATCTATTATTTATTGATACTCATATACAAAAATATACCGATATATCTTCGATATATCTGATATATCAGTTAAATCTAAGTACCGATATATCTGTAGAAACCGATATTTTAATTCTTGCTCAGATGTGCATCTTATTATTATTTATGAGTGGAAATTATAGTATTTTTTTTTGTTTTTTCATTTTTTTTAGTTATATTTGATATTGTTGAAATTCAATTTTGTTTTGTTGTACTTTGTTTTTTTTTTCTTATTTTGTTTTATTTGAGCATCCGGCATGTAAGTTGCCCAACATGAATATACATGTATTATGTTATCCTTTTTTGATTTA
Organism: Sapria himalayana; assembly: GCA_029783825.1. NCBI lineage: Eukaryota > Viridiplantae > Streptophyta > Magnoliopsida > Malpighiales > Rafflesiaceae > Sapria > Sapria himalayana. The sequence continues at coordinate 1,156,974 of JAREIK010004728.1, read as the reverse complement.
ATGAAAATGAAATATTAATTTTTTCATTTTCTTTTCTTTTCTCTCATCTTTCATATCTTGCTCCCTAATTCCTTCCAAATCCTAACATGATGTTAGAGGATCTAGAGTTGATGAGGTTCTATGGTTTTGAAGGTAGGTGGTGCATGGTGACGTGTGTTGTGGTGCACTGAGCACAAGTGTTGGATGATAGTTAGCACCAATGATAGATGCCTACAATGGTGGCATAATCATTCTATTGTGGTGCAATTCATTTTTTTTGTCTTTGCTTATATGGTGGCATGAATATTATGCTGTGGGGGTGCAATGGTTTCGTGATGGTTTTCACGATGGTTCCTTTAGTGGTGTTGTGATGGTGCCTTGGAGTGCAGTGATTGTGTTGTGGTGGTGTGGTGGTATCGTGAAGTTTTATTATCATGGTGGCATGTACTTATATTTTGTGGTGTTTTTTTTTTATTTTTGTTGAAGAAGAATAATGGCAATCACCTTGGGATCATTGTGATAATCATAATTTAGGGAAAATTGAAAGTGAACACTTATTTGTTGTGGATTACTTCAGTAAGAGTTTGATTCTTGAGCCAAAGATACTTGAGATACTAATTGGATAAGCCACTTGAGGTTGAATCAGAGATTAGTTAGTGATGAATGCAGTATTACTTATTTATTTGTAGTAATTAATTTATCTGAGTAAGACCAACTTATTTGGTTGTTGTCATACGTATAAAAAAAGTTTAAAATTTAGCTACATTTATATATATTTTTTTGAGATATTTTATTTATATGATATTATTAATCAACTGTTAGCATGTAAATTGATTAATCATGATATAATAAATTACTATGTAGCCTGAACATAATTGTGTAAAAGGTTTGATGAAATGATATTTGTATTGACAAATTTAATTGTGTTAAGGAGATTCAATGATCATATTCATAATATTTTGTATTTTTATTTATCTTGAGTGATGATTTATTGGATGATGATTTAGGCATATGCAATTGCACCCATGTCTAGCAGAGTTGGGATGATGTAACATACTATTATAATGATTTCTCTGCTTCGTAGTAGTGAGAAAGTTGGATGGAATATTCTCGGAGGGAAGAAGTTAGTAGTAATTTGCAATTTTTATGAGAGATAAGGACATACTCATGAGTCGTTGGACATTATATCTCGATTTACGAAAGGTATATTGGGGTTAAAGTCTGGTATTCTGAATTAATGAGCATGACGATATCAATATTCAATATTTAATTTGTTCTTTTGACATGCATTCCTGGTATTTGGGTATTCTGATTCAACATTGCCAGACATGTTTATGTTGATCAAGTAGGCCAACATGTTGTGTGGGGCCACCACTTTTTGAGGTGTGCTAGGTTAACACGATCCAGATCCTAACCTAAGCAGTGTACTGCGCAACACAATGGCCTGTCTGAGCTGAAAAAATGAGTTGTGCCGGTCCTGTCTGATTCATTCGAAACATTATTTTTTGACATTTTAGTAAATGCACAATCTCGAATATGATACCATAGGTATATATATATTTGTTGAATTTAGAATTTTTGATGAAAGTGGGTCTTGTGTATCCAGTTTAAATCGGTCGATTGGCGTGTGCTTCTGGCTCTAATTCCTAATCCGTGGGATGAAAGGACTCTTCTGATCTGATTTGGAGAGGGATGAAATCACTGGGGAAGGACTGAAAGCTTTCTTATTATTATGATCAATATCACAATTGTATGAGTCAATGAGTATGATGATATCAATATTTAATTTGTTCTTTTGACATGCATTCTTTCAACTTGAACTAAGCAGTGTACGTTGCAACACAATGGCCTCTTTGGGCTGAAAAATGAGTTATTCCGATCAAATCTGGTTGATTTCAAACAACTTATTTTGACATCTTGGTAAATGCTCAATCTAATCAAGTCAACTAAGGAATCAATATTTGTAGATATGTCTACACTTAAAACAAGTGGTGAGTTAGTAAGTGTACTTCCCCATATAAAATATTTAAAATATATCTCATTTGAGAAATAAAAATCATATTTTCTTAGTATTCGACAACCGACCTCAATACTAAAAAAATAGCTTAGTTATCTCAAATTATTTGTCTAAAACTCAATTTGTAGAAAACACTCATCTATGAGAAAACAATCACACACCTAGAATAAGCTACCACAAACCAAGAAAGTATTCGAGCCTCTCATGATCTTTTATATTGTATTGTGATTTAAAGTTTTCATTTAGTTGAGTAATTTTTAATTATTTATCTTTAATAATTATACTATCATTTACATACATAATAAGTAAAATTATTGTCATTAGAACTTATTCGGAAAAATAACAAAAAGTACTTAACATACATTTATAATTCGACTTTTGATAAATTATTTCAGGCTATATAATATGTTTTCGATCTATGCTCTTTTGCCCATATTATATGTGGCTGCTCTACATACACCTTCTCATGAGTATCAAGAAGAATATTATTTTTCACTAGTTGTTGCATTCTCTATCTATGATATGTCGCCAGTATAATAAGAATTTGTACGGAAGTCATCTTAGTCATTTAAAAGAAATTTTAATAGTAATTGATGTCAAATATTCGTGTGAATCTTTTTACAATAAGTTTTTTCTTAAAGTGATTTACCTACCCATCATGATTTATCTTTATTATGAAAATCTTTATACAACTAATTACAGAATTTTTTATATTTTATGACATTAATTTTTAAATTTTATTGGAGTGAAGAACATATTTCTTTTTCAACATGGCATTGTGAATATTTTGGGTGAAATAATATTTTAGGAGACTCGAGTATTATAAAATTATCAAGGGAAATAAAAAAAATAATAGAAAGAAAAAAATATGTGTACTATAATATATTTGAGATTTATGTGCTGAATTAAGATACAAGGATTGTTGTGTCTTGTGGTTAGGAAAGACCTATTGCCGTGTCACTTGGGAGGAATCCCAGATAAGTTTCAATAGCATGGTTTATGGTGGAAATATTTTGTGAGCACTTTTGGATGGATCCAATAAGATCTTGTAGTATGTGTATTAAATTGAAAATTTTCTGTTTCTGCCTCTATTATGATTAATACCCCTTTTGGTTGCTAGTAAGTACAAAATAAGATGTCTTACTTCTTATAAATTGCTTGGTAGTGCATCTTTGGTTAGATGAGAAATTCTATTTCATCTAAAATTTGGCTATGAAACCTAGAAAATTCATCAGTAATGAATATGGAAATAGCATGCTAATAAACTTCTTCAACAATCTCATTTTATCTATGGCCTTAACCTCGGCTAGAAATAACTCAAAAAATCATGTGCTAACCGAGAAAACTATTTATTTTTAATAACCTGTTCAAGCTTTCTGATATTCTCAAATCTTTGTCCAAGGAGATGAATGGTATATCATATATTTGGATCATTTGAGAGGAGTATGGTAATACAATCAACTTATACAAAATCTTGCATGTCATGCAAGATGAAAAAATTGATGCCAACTCCACCTCAATGGACTACTTCACAACTAAAATATGAGAATTTGCCTATAACTACTTTCCCGTATCTTCACTCGATGATTTATTTGTCAGACGATCTAGCATTCTCTGACTAAAGATTCACATCATTACTCTTGTAGTCTATTGTACATAACTTTGATTTTCTAACTTTTATATGGTAATTACCATAATTCTAACTTCTATAGTAAAACAAATATTGTATACCCAAAAACACTATCCACCTAATTATGATTTTGTCTAAAAATAAACTACACATATATCAATTGTACCAAATTAGGCTTTTTGCCTAAGAAAGTGCATATACACTTCCTATATATTTTTTTTTTCTGATTTTTTTTTATTTCTTCTTTCTTTTTTTCTTTTCCATCTTATTCTTCTTTTTCTTCATTTTTTTTAATTTTTTTATCATTTCTTTTTTTTTTTTCCCTTTTCTTGATATTCTTTTTTATTATGAAAGAAAATAAAATTTTATCTTCTTTCATAATAAAAAAAATGTAAAGCTAAAAACAACACAACCCAATTAGTGCATTTGCCAAAAAAAAAAAACTGTTCAAAGACCAACTGTACTAAATTAGGGTTTATACACAAAAATAAATTGCATAGATATCCACAAGACTAATTAGGGTTTGCCCAAAAGTGGATTTGTCTGAAGCACAATTGTCAAAATTGTCCGAAACAAAGAGTGGCTGAAAACCCATTGAATTGTCAGAATCTCGCACAACTCCTCTACTTGATGCTCAATTCCTCTTCTTAGCATTGACACACTGAGCGTAGTTACCTATTATGTACTGCAAGCACTTGATACACACAATACTAATTCATCGTGTTGGGATAGACGTATAGTGCACAAATATTCTCCTTTACAACTTTGATTTTCTCTCTTCAAGGCTTTTGATGGTAATATAATTTTGTAAAATGAAACCAAGAAATGAAAATAGATTGAAATTATTACAATAAAATGTATATAAGCAAATCCCTTATATACATGGTTAATGGAATCGGGGGGTCTCAGAAGTTGGTCGCTCCTATTCGTAAAACAGTTATAAAAATAAAAATAATAAAACAATAAACTGCCACAGACATTATATCTCATTTCTTAATTTTCTTGGTTTTATTTGAGAAACCCTACAATGAGAACTAATTGATTTATATTTTGAATCACCCTTAATGAATGAAAATAATAAATAATCTAATTGTTTGGATCAATATAAAATCATGACTCATCTAAAACTTGTTCATATTATGATGATTTTTTAAAAAATGTATACAATACTGTGCTCCTATTGATATAATTTATGAGAAAAAAAAAGCATGTCAGTAATAATAGGTGTTACATATTAATGAAAAAAATAAAAATATATGAAAATGGTAAGGATATCTGTATTTTTTTTTCTTGGAGCACTCTTTTACCTATACTAAAATAAAATTTAGAAATATAAATAATACAAAACAATATGATTAATTTCATTAAATAGAGGTGTCAAACGGGCCACTGTGCTGTGCCTGCACGGCCTGGTACAGTAACTGTGCCATGCCGGGCACGTCACAGCACGACACGACTTGAGAAGTCCCGGCCCTGCACTGCCCGTCAGCCCAGCTCAAACATGGCTCGTGCCTGGACTTGCCCCTGGTCGTATCCCCGGTTTTTCCAGCTAGATTTTAAAAAAATCTAGCTGGATCTCTGGGTCAGTTTACCAAGCTGTTGGGCCAGACACACTAGCTGTGCAGGCCCAGCCCATGGCATGGTTCCAAATCGTGCAGTGCTGGGCCAGGCACGGCTGAACCAGGCCCGGCTCGGCCTGTCCTGCCTATTTGACACCTCTATACAAAATACAAAATTACAATAGTTATGGATTCAATTTTCATGAAAATGTAAAGCTAATAAAAATTGATTCTTGCTATGTTTCATAAAAAAAATATAAGCAGGTATTATGTTGGTAGACCTTGTCCGACCAAATTTTTACTTGCATATTTATACTGGACTACTAAACATTGTTCGTTTAAATAAGCAACAATGTCGAATAAAGATAAAGGGTCTACTTACATGCTGAGCCTGAAAACCACACTATGACATTGAAGTTTAGGGTTTTTTCCAATTGATGCTTCTCATTTGGTGTCACCCCATATTTTGTAGAGCTTTTGAAGGTATAAGTTTAATCTGAACTGATTATGTTTGCTAGATTGACTAGATTTCACGAACAGTGAAGTTCTGAGAGACATATGGAACAGTTGTGAGAGACATGTTATATGCTGTCACCCCATATTTCTTGGAGCACAGCATTTTCATGCCGTGTTCGGGCATCCTGACCCCGTTGACACCTCTAAGGACAACTAGGAAAACTGGTTGTTAGTGACTGTTGGACAGTCAGAAAAAGTTGGTAGTTAGGGTTTGAACTGTGTTAGTGAGAGGCATATTGATGCATAGGAATGTGGAGATACAAAGTCTCTCCACACTAAATTGCTATACTGATACTATGCAACTATAACATCTGTGCCAACATGCAATAAAGAAACTGAATTATGTGAGATTGCTTGGAGGAACATTCTATGATCCTATAATGCTTGTGATGTGATATTCAAAGTTTTAAGCTTGTAACTTTCCTTTGGGCCTGAGTCATTTCTGATGCTTTTATTTGACATGTATGTTTTTTTTCTATCGTCCATATGCCCATATGTACCCAATTTTTGCATTTAAATCTCCAACGTGCTGAAGTTGGGAACTGGGCTAGGCATATTGGTTACTAGGAGAAATCCTTCTTTGGTCACTATCTTTTCCCTTCTTTCTTGTGGATACCTCATCAGCTCTTACAAGGAGGTTAGATTATGTTAAACTAGTAACTTTGATAACTTCTTGTTTACTCTTTTCAATATTGTTAATCTAGGTCATATCTAGTGTACAAGGCTCCAGCCACGTGGGGTCTGGTGTTGCTAATGTGTTTTTTTTTTTCTTAGGTTAAATCTGTAGTGTTGCATACTTTGAATAGGGCCAGATTTAGTGTGGCCGTGGAATCATTTCTTGAAACAGGTTGCCTGAAGTTTTCCATCTAAGATAGTGTAGAATTTGTGTTCCACATTTTATGATGGCTAAATAATGAAGTTTTAGGCTAAATTCTTTCATATTCATCTGCAGGACGTATTCCCTCATTACAGGAGGGTAATATTGGGGAGTGTATATTTAGCTTTCCTTGGTTGAAGGATGATTCTATCATTATAGGTATGTTGAGAGTTTCTCATCCTTCTTGACCCATACATCCTAGTTGCAATTCAATTTAGTTCTTTTCTATTCTCAGGACCCAGGTTTAAGGATGCTTTTCATGATCCAACTGTATATCTTGCAGTAGAGTCTATCTTCCAGGTATTCCTTTGTAATTGGACATTATGAAGAGCAATCTCTAGTTTATCAATTTTATTGAGGAAATTCATTTTTTTTAAATTGCAAGCCAATTGTTGACATTTTCCTGTAGGTTCCCTTGTTTTTTTTTTTTTTTGTATTTTTTTTTTTTTTTTTGTATTTTTTGGGGTGACTTCTCTTCTCATAAGAAAGTTTGATCATTATGCATGTATTGAAAATTTTGTTTTATTTCCTAGATTGGACTTGATCATTGTGTGTAGCATGTGGTACTGTTTTTGATTGCTTTTGTTGAATTGGGCAGGAAAAAAAAAACCAAGTTAAGAGAATTTTACTTGCTACCCAGTTATTTACTAACAAAATACGTCCAAATTTTGTAGTATGAATCTGAAACAACATACACATCAACTCTCTAATATTTAAGTATTTTGATATATTGTAGTTTATTGATGATGTATTATAGAGGAATTTCCATTAGCATATGTGCTTATCAGAGACACAAGCACATAACAATGTTAGATGCAGCGGGGTCAAGCCAGGTCATTTTTTGGTTTGTCAGCTCAGGCTGGGTAGCCCATGTTCACTAATGTTCACCCGGCCTAGTGATGCATAAAGTGTCTCTTTTCAAAAATGTCATCAAATGCGGTAAATTTAAATTAAAACTAATATAAAATATTATCATTTAGAGTTGTTAGAATGGTCTGTGCCAACGTGAGGCCTGACCCATTTTGGGATGGTCAGGCATGTATTTGGAGCCTTCAGAGTCAGTTGTTCCACCCTTGACAAGGCAATGGCCATTGGTCATTGGCCATTGCCATTCTCATTATTATGATTGTATGGGCAACAGACTAATGGATCAACTAATCGAAAAATTGAAAATATAAACATTACTGATATAGTTTATGGTTGTACCATTATGTTTATTTTTATTGTTATGTTATTAATAATAGTACGTAATCTGTAAATTATCTCAATTTATTAGCTTATTATATAAAGGGATTGTGTTATATTTTATGGGATTGTTGAGCTTATACTTGATGTTTTAACATGATATCAGAGTTATTTCCTAAGGAAAATTAAAATCTAAGATTTGTGTATGGGTGAAAGCTAATCACTGTGTGCATGTACTATACCAGCACAATGCATCCACTCACAATATGGAAGTAGGGTGCATGGTTATTGTGTGTCACCAAGTATTTTCATTGAACACCCATTGTGTGTGATAGGGCATTGATGTCAATTGTGTCGATGTTGTGAGTGAGGCGTGAGTGAGCAGGGTGCACAGTTGCGTGCAAAGCACATGATTTTGGGGTAGAATCGATGTGCATGAAAATTAGGATTTAATGTTATGTTTTGGATTTTTCAGTTTTTTACATAATTTAAGATTTTGTGATAAATCTCGTGTTATGGTTTACTGTTCAATTGTTGAGGCAGATTTCTGTGATTTCAGCAGTATTTTTTGGAAATCCTAATTTGTTAAAATTTGGAATAATTTTATATTTTTAAAAGTTTCATATTGAGGAATTATTATTGATCTATTAAGCATGGAAAGAGATTGTTGCAGTAGAGATAAATAAAAAATAGTCTCATTTTAATGTACTAACTGTAGCAGGATAGGTTATGTTAGAGATAATTATTTAGTGTTATTTTTAGAGATGAGACATAGAGTATTATACATAAATAGACTGATTGTTAGAGTTATTTAAGAGTCTTAACATAGTTTATTTATTTCAATACTTAGAGAAGAATTATTTCAATAACAAACTTTTTATTTTCTTTAGTTATTATAATTTTTTTTGCTCATACTTACTATTCAAACTTATAGACTGTTGATACAAGAATCAATACTCATGTCTCATATAATTAATGTTTATTTATTTTTTATTTTTTATTGTTCTAAGAATATTATTTTCGCCAATGATAAACTCTCTAAAGTCAGTGAATATGATCATATTTTGGTTAATTTTTTGTTTCTTAATCATATTATATTTATTTATGATTATTCTATTGATTTATTTTCAGTAAATGTATTTAATTTTAATTTTTTTTGTTTATTGATGTTTGTTTACATAATCGAAAGATTGTGATAATTCTATTTATGATTGAGTATGATAGGCCACATATATTCTTTCTTATGATAAGAATTTCTTTTTAATATTTAAGTGTATTGAATTTTTTATTTATACATTCTCAATTTGGTCATTCATCATTAACCAAATTGAGAATAGGTTACTCTAGTCTTAATGATATTTTACTTTAGACTATGAGATATATTAGTTAGAAAATATACAAAAACTTTTTATTTTGCTCATTAGTCCTATATGAATAAGAACTCATTCAATCTAATACACTTAAACGTATGAGAATTTAGTAGAGATATGACCATAAAGGAATTTAGGTATTTAATTTTTTTTATTAATATTGTTCGTGCTATATATAAGTATTTTTGTTTTATGATAAATTTCATATATTTTTTATTTTTCAGATATTTCATAATAATAAAAAATTAATTCAATAAAAAGTTTTTTAAAAAATGGCAATCCATTAGAAAATATGTCAAACAAATCTAATATTTACTATATGAATCATGATATTATATATCAAATTTTTTATCTCAAGTCACTAGAAAACCCTCAAAAAATTTAGTAGTTGAAATAAAAAATAAATATTTAGTTGAGATTGCTCGGATGCTCTTATTTTGGAGAAATGTTCATAAATATTTTTTAGGAGATATTGTTTTAATCATAAATTATCTCATCAACTAAATATTTTATTCTATTTTTTCTTAGTATGTGATCTTTTAGATCTTGTATTATGAAGAGAAATTATTTAACTTGCATTTAAGAATTTTTTTTGAGTACATGTTTTGTTCATGATCTCTCACTACGATGGGACAAGTTGGCACACATGGCTTTAAGATATGTCTTCGTTGGATGCTTTAGTATTCAAAGAAGACACTCGAGTAAATACTGATATTATCTTTTTTTTATGTAGAAGTTATTTTTTAGTGAGTTTAGGAATAGCAAGAGTTTAGAAGATATATTTGAACTCATTACTCTTCCTCACTCCATAATAGTCCCACTTGGACTTCCTACTAATAGAGAGAGTTATACATATACTACATTTGAATATCTTAGTCCATCGTGATAATAATCATATTGAGTCATTATATGTATCAACTACAACTTAGTTTGATTTTGGAGAGTGAGATTTTTTGGGAGAGGAAATCTTCCTCAATTTTGGACGACACAATAACCTATGCGTCTATTCTAGTTCAAATTCTTGATGAGATGAATACTAAGAGATCGGACCACCTATGCCTTAAAGTTTAAATTAGGAGGAGCGAATTTATAAAATCTACTCATTTTAGAGACAAGTCTATCAAGAAGATAAATGAGTTTGTTGTTAACTCATTTGATTTTGATCTTTTGATCACTCTCCGAAAGGGATATATGAGTTGTATGCAACACTTGATCACACAATTATTGTCATGTATTTATTTTCACTATTTTTTATTTTTTTTTTTCTTAACAAAATGAGAATATCCAGGTTATCTTCTAAGGCATTATTTCATCTAAGATAGTAATAAGTAATGTTGGAATAGATAAATATCTTATATTCTAATGCGACTTGGAAATTGATATTATTAACTTATAGAAAGGTTTGTTGTTAGTTGTAAGTTGTTGTTCACAGTAAAGTTATGTCTAAATAATAAAGTATATCTCATTAAGATGAGACTTGTAATAGGAAAAATTACTCGGATCTTTATTGTGGATTACCAAAGTATTTTTTTTTTCATTGTTCAAGATGATCTTGTACGAATTCTTATTTTATTGACAGAATCTCATAAATGAATAATATATTTGCTATATGATATTTTTTTCTTAATGATAATTGAGGATGAGATATATATGAAACAAACATTTAGGTTTTGAGCAATATAGTCAGACACAATCTACATATTGTGAAATATACTATTTGACCTAAAATAATTATTAAAAGTCTCATTTGTAAGATTTTGATAGATTGTTACTTTATTTGGTTTACACATGTGTAAGAGATGTCTAATGGCTCAATATGATTCATTTTTGTAGGCTTAGTTGGGTATCCATGCCGAGCCGAGTATGATATAGTTTTTAGCATGAGCCTTATCATGTGGGGATGATCCCAAAAAAAGGTAGTCTAGCAAGGTCTGTTGGCTCATCAACTGCCTGTGTCATTCTGGGTTGTGCTGGGTTGTGCTAAGCTGGTTCTGACCATGTAAAGCCATGAAACACTTGCACACTAGGCATGAGGCTAGCCTGGTTCAGGTCCAGCCTGGACGAACTGTCTTGCACAGGTTTTCATATCGAGCATATCTTGCCTCATCTTTTGTAGCATTTGAGCCAGAAGTTCTGGTTCGACATGGTCCGAGCTGTGCCTATTTCAGCCATGATTCTGGCCATTCTGATCCATTCCAAGGGCTGGCTTTTGTGGATCATCTTGTGGGCCATGCCACCAGATGCTCTTCTTGTTAGACAATTCTACATATGTGTGTTATAGATTTCTTTTTTCTCGTATGAGTCTAAGCGGTAGGATAATTTTATTTGTTGTATACGTGAATAATATTCTTGTTATGAGGAATGATGAGCTGGAGATTACCTAATTCAAGGAGCATCTTTAGGCTTAGTTACATGCCAATAATCTTAGGAGATGATTTATTCTAAAATAGATATTATCTTGTCATGAAGGATATTTGTGCTTGATATTCTTATATGAGTTGAGCTTTTGGATTATATCTCAACATATATTTCTATTGATTTAGATACTAATACTACTCATAATATGATACTTGTAATTGACTTTATTACTTGCAGGATAATTATAGAAAAAATTAATTATCAAAATATTATATGATCATATATAATATATGTATTAATATAGATTATTTTTTCTTAAATTCTTCTCGGTAGATTTATTTTGATGCATATCTTCACATACTGAGGTATATAAAGAAGTTTCAAGGATCTCATATCTCTTTTAGTGATCACAAGTACTTGTAATTAATTAATTATTCGAATTTGAGTTGGATACTAGCTTTAGAGGTGTCAAACGGGCCGGTCCGGCCCGGCCCAGCACGAGGCACGGCACGGTTCGGCCGTGCCTGGGCCGGCCCGGCACGTTCAAAAACCGTGCCTGGGCCCGTGCCGTGCCCGGGCGAAGCAAGGCACGTTCCGTGCCGTGCCTGGCCCGGCACGGCTCGTGCCTAGGCACGACACGCCGGCACGGGTCCATCCCGTGCCGGTCCCGCAGGCACGCGTGGCACTGGCGGCGTGCCACGCGTGCCGTGGCGTGAGTCGTGAGTCACGACTCACGAGTCACGACTCACGGTCACGACTCACTGAGTCGTGACTCGACCCATCCGGGCCCCCCCGGTAAAAAGACCGCGGGTCGGGTCCAAACAGACCCGACCCGCGGTCTTTTCTGCCGAAAACCGACTCCACTGACTCAGAACCGAGAAATTCGAATTTTCCAACGGAAAAAAAAAAAATTTCAAACTTTGAGCAATTTTCAGCCCTTGGATTCGACTCCAACGGCTAGGGGGCAGAATCCAACGGTCCTCGTGATTCTGCCCCTTAAATATATTAAAAAAATTCAAAAAAATAATAAAAAAATAATTTTTTTTAAAAAAAAAACTTTATTTAGCCTATAAAATCTACCTCCCTCTCTATAAAATTTATGTTTTTCCAAAACATAAATCCTCTCAATATTTTCTCTCTCTCACATAAACCGTGCTTCTCTCTCTCGGCCCTCGTGATTTTGATTTCGGCTTGGATTTTCGTGAAACTCAACTTGAGTTTTGAACATCAAAGCTTCCTGCGGTGCATCTTGCACGTGAGTGACCTCATTGCTTTTACCGGGTAATATAATTTACTTTTTTTTTTATTTTCTCTCTCTAAAGCTTCTCTCTCTAGAAAAACGTACGAAAAATAAAAAATGACAAATTCACCTAACACATATTTAAATTTGGAAAATGAAAATGTTAGTGTTACACAAACGTCTGTGGCTCCTGAAACTTTGGTTTCTCCTGTCATCTCAGCCCAAAGTTCTAAAAAACAAAAAATTAGGAGGACTTCTGTAGTTTGGACACATTTTAAAATCATAACACAAGTAAATGTTAGGGGAGAGGAAATTGAAATGGCACAGTGCTAATATTGTATGAGACTTTTAACATGCAAGCGTACATGTGGGACTGGGCACCTCAAGAGGCATGCTGAAATATGCTCCAAAAAATATGGACCCTTATATCCTAGGCAAACCCAACTTGGCACTACATTTTTTGAGACTGGATCGAGTTCAGTCTCAAAGTTTACTCTTTTCGTATACTCCAGCGAGTTGGGTAGGGACGTCATGGCCAGGCTTATCACATTGATGGGTCTTCCGATCAGATTTTCGGACGATCCGAGGGTAGTGCGCATTATGCAGACTTATTTTTAGCCATCCTATCATATGATTCCTAGGTTCACATCTAGGAGTGACATACTAAAGATATATAAGTTAGAAAAACAAAAAATAATTAAGGAATTTTTGGTATTTAGTGGAGTGATGTCCGTGACGTCCGATATATGGACATGTCATGATGATTCTTCTTATGCATGTCTCACGAGTCATTATATAGATTCTAACTGGATAATCAATAAAAAAATATTAGGATTCACTGAGATTCTTCATCCTCATGATGGCCCGGCCATTTTTGAGTGTATGATGAAAATATTTAGGGAATATAAAATTCAAAATAAAATTTTTAGTGTCACTTTCGATAATGCTGCGAATAATGGAGTAGCGATCAATATGTTTGTTAGGAATATTAGAGACGCACCTTTAGGAGAGATATTTCATGTCAGATGCATGTGTCATGTTATTAACCTGATAGTTCAAGCGGGTATGAAGGTGTGTTCCCCCGCGTTGGAAAATATACGCAATGTACTCAAGTTTATTCGCACTCCTCGCAGACTACAAGAGTTTGGTAATCTCTGTTTGTCTGCGAATCTTAAGAAGAAGAAATTCCAATCTGATGTGAGACATCGTTGGAATTACACGTACCTGATATTGGAATCATGTGTTGGATACGAACACGTGATATCCGACTACGTCAATAGTAAGAGTGGCGAACTTATTGTTGACGATACTGACTGGGATTCAGGAATTTCATTTATGAAATTCCTGAAGATATTTTATGATACGACGAACATGTGTTCGTCGGTTTATACGCCCACCACTTGCATTGCACTCCGTTGTATATGCAACATTAGTAGCATGTTTAGGATGTATCGAGCGGACCCGACGCTCAGCCATATGGTTGCAGAGATGGAGACCAAGTACCTGAAGTACTGGTCCACCATTCCATCTCTTTATTACCTCGCAGCATGCATGGACCCTAGGGCTAAGGTGGAAGGGGTTGAAAACACCCTGACTTTCATTTCCTCGTGCATGAACCTGGAAGAGCCACCTCAAGGGTTCATTTACGAGAAGTTGACAGACCTGTTCACATACTACGATACTAGGTATGGTGGTGGTGGTGTTGAGACTGTGAGTACGGACTCTGATACCTTTGTTCGGAGATGACGCTTATTCCATTAACCTAGCGAGGGGGAAACGTAGGGGTGGACCTTCACATAGGAGCGAGCTGTCTCAGTACTTAGATACCGATTACTGCTCAATCCTATCACCTTCTGACAATAAGAATCTTGATTTATTACAGTGGTGGAAATCTTATGAGTCCGCCTATCCTAGATAGCACGGGATCTACTGACTCCTCCGGTGTCGAGCATAGCATCGGAGTCTGCTTTTTCTGTTGCAGTGAACGTGATTTCGGATAGGAGATCAAGATTACGTCCAGATATGGTTGAGGCCTTGGCATGTTTGAAGGATTGGGAGGAATCGAGATTTAGCATCAGTGATCGTGCTGAAGCTGGGACTGTGACAGACACTGCAGTCGCATCCACATCCACTACGATGGCGGAGGAGCTGATTGCCGATGATGATGACCCATATGATACTGATCTTGATGTTGCGGCTGATGATTCTCATGATATGCCGCTTGACGATTGATGCTCATCTGCTCTTTTTTTTCGATATTTTTTTATTTTTTTTATTTATACGCTTTGTTTGTACTTTGTATTATACGTTGTGTTGAAACTTATATTTTTTTTTTTCGGAGTATTGGTTTCAAAAGAATGAATGGTAATTTTTATTTGTGTAGTTTAAATTTTTTTTAATTAAAATTTTTACTAACTTAATGTATTTATTTATTATTTTAAGATTAAAATTTTATTTTAAAATTTATTAACTTTAAATTTTAATATTTAATTAATACATTATAATATTAAAATATGTTAAACTTAATTGAAAAAAAAAATAAATTTTCTAATTTTTGTTTGTTACATTTAATTTTAAATGTAATATTTTTTACAAAAAATTTTATTTTTTATTTATTACATAAACTCTAAAGTAAATACAGATAAACAAAAACTTAATAAAAAAATTAAAAAAAAAAAAAAAATTTTATAATCTGCCAAGTGCCAAGCATGGGCCGTGCCCGTGCTTGGCTCCCGGGACCCGGACCCCGGTTGAGCCGGTCCAGGAGACCAGGTCCAGCCATGCGGCTCCCGCCCCGCCTCGCCTACCATCCCCCTGCCGTGCGCCCGTGTCGCCTGGCCAAGCCAACCGTGCCCAAGCGGGCCGGGCACGGCACGGCACAGCCTCGCCGTGCCCACGGGCCGTGCCGTGCCCGACTTTAAAAAACCGTGCCGTGCCCGGCACGGCACGGTAGCACGGCGGGGCACGTGAAAAACGGGCCGTGCCGTGCTGGGCCGGCCCGTTTGACACCTCTAACTAGCTTGCATTGAAATAAGGTCTACAAAAGATTTTGATATTTTTTTGAAGACATTCTTTTTTACTAGAAAAATAGGCGACATGCAGTTTTAAGATTTAATACAGAGAAAGAGTTCAAGATGATTGAATATATTATTTTTTACTCAGAGAGAATCTTCTAGATGCGACTTGTTTTATCATATATTAAAACAGCAAAGCAATCAGTTGACATCTCCATAAAAATTTTGAAGAGACTTTTGTTTATTTCTTTTTTCTTCAAGTTTAATATTTTGGACTTGTATGCTCCATCTTGATAGGTGCAGGTGGAATGTTGTAGTTTATGGTTATATTTTTAAATTTTTTATGATTTTGTTGTCATATAATTATTGATGGGAGTATTCAATATGTGAATTGTTTTAATTGATCGACCCATTATGGGTATTGTATTATATATATCTATGTTGCACGGACACGGATACGGACACGGATACGGACACGAAGATACGACACGGCAGGATACGAAGATACGGCAAATTCTAAAAAACTAGGATACGGATACGACTAGGATATGTCATGATAAAAAAAATAAAATTAAAAATAAAAATTATTAATTATAAATATTAGGTATTTTAAAATAATTTAAAATTCTGTATTTTAAAATAATGTAAAAAAAATTTAAACCCTCTAACACCCCCCCCCCCCACCACCCTCCCTTTACAGTTTCGATTTTCGAACTCTCCCCCCTCCCGATACAGATTCCAAAACCCCCCCTTTCCTTTATAGAATTAGGTTACCTTAGGTATTGTCGGCGCCTCGGCGGTGTGCTCCTCTCCTCCCCATTTGACGCAATGATAATTGACAACTATTTTTTGTAATCGGCTTGTCGGCAACTCACTGTCGGTGGTGTGCTCCTCAATTTGTTGGAGATGTAGGAGTAATAGTTAATATATAGTGTATTTCCGACGCATTAGAATCGTAAAAATGCGTCAGTTGGTAAACGACGCGTCTGTAGGTAAACGACGCGTCTGTTGTTAACGACGACTATTTCTTAACAACGCGTTGGATATGTCTCTGACGCGTATCCGATACATCACATGGCGTATTGGACGCGTATCCGACCCGTGTCCGACCCGTGTCCACGTGTCGGACACGTAGACACGGCGACACGGCAGTTCCTAGGCGTATCCGTGCAACATAGATATATATATTATTTTATTATTTTATTTTTTATTTTTTTGTTATTTATTTTTTTATTTTGTAAAACTTTCCCTATAAATTTACTGTTTATATTTTATCATTCACAACTATTTTTTTCATAATGTTCTCTATATTTTCTTTAATTATCTTTTCTACTTTTTCCATTTGTCTCACTGATAGATAATTGAAAAAATGAAAATTATAGTAATAAGTGTAGCAAACATAACTTGTCCAACTTAAAACCAAAAAGAGGAAAAAAGTCAATTTGCAAAGTAAAAATTTTGTAGAAAACTTTGGGTGCTAATATTGTTAATGAAACTTGATATTTAATTTCTCTCTGTGAAAAAATAGTCAATAAAATATCTTGGTGAGAGGGAGCCGGCACAATTCACATTATAAGGTATATTTTCATATAATCATATGGTAGTAAGATTATATCTTGTTAATTTAATTGTTTCTATTGTTTTAACTTTTAATTTTGATAAATATATGTTCTATGAACATATTATAATATTATTTTGTTTATAATTTTATAAAGTTGGTAAAAAATCTAATAGGAATAATAATAAATTGATCTCCACCATTGTTTCATATTTAAACTCAAATGATTTTTATATTGTATTAATATTTGATGTTTGAGCTAATAGGTTCAACCAAGACTATATTGCTATAGTATCACATTATATAGGTTCACAATGAATTTTATAAAATAAAATTTTTAATTTTAAATTTATTGATAAGATTCATAATATTTCAAATATTATTAATAATATTTTAACTAAATTTGGTCTTAGCAATTATATTAAATTGATCACTTTAGATATTATTTACTATATTAATGACTAGCTCTACAAATAGTGATTTTATATATAAATGATAAATTTTTATTACATCAATATTGTACGTGTCATATCATTAATCTCATTGTGAAGATTGATATGAAATTGACAAGATGTTGGTTTAAAATCTTGAAAATTTAGAATTGATATGCTCATAAGATGAGACTTGATTTATTAAATTAAAATAATATAATACAATATAAAAATATAATTTCAATATTTTACAATTTAAAATCTAGCATTTGTTTATTAAATAGTGCCTACTTATCATTATAAAATAGTAGAATTTTTAGAAATATTTTATAATGCCACTATAACATTATTAGATGTTTTATCATTTAAATTCTCTATTTGTTTTCGTATAAGTATTTCTTATTTCTTTATTATACATATAATGATAAATCCAAGAGTCCCAAACACTTAGCATTGATGCTAAATGTTACAAATCAGATTGTCAAAGTCAAGTTTTGATACCAAATGTTCAATCCACGGATATCTGAGACAATCGTCTCCAATACAAAATGTTGGATGTTGAATGTAATTTGAGGTTCCCATTATAATCTCTTCCCGAGACTAAACTAGGAATTGGTGCAGAGATTCCTTGGCATTGGTTTAGGATTTTGAGCAGGTGAAGAAATATTCATATAGATGAAACACACATTGCACAATGAAAGATCTTATAAAAGAATAAAATGCGCTCGCCATAGGAGAAGAGAGGAGAGAAAAGAAAACACACATGGAATAAGAGAAACCTTTTACACTAATCATACTTTGTGGCGGAACATTATAAAACTCTAGATCTTCTTTTTTTATCTTGAGTCTCTTCCCAATTTTTAACTCTACAAATTTTTATATAGTCAAGTAAACAAACTTTTCACTTAAATCCTAAGTCACGACAATAATAATACGTCACGACTTCATTCTTGTTGCGACACCACAAGATATGGTCGCGACTTGAAGTCTTAATTTGTCAGTCATAATAATATAAAATATGTTGCAAATATAATGATATTGCGATATCATAATACATATTACATTTTAAGTTGAGTTGATACTTCAGAATACATGTCGCTACTCTAAAGCATAGTTCTCCAATCGCAACCACCCACAAGTTGCGATTCCATTTTGGTCGTGATTTGTGACTCTGAATTCTAAGAGTTGGTTTAGATTTCGTCTTGTCATGACTCTATAGAATAATACACGACTCTTAATTAGGTCTTTTAATTTTAGTCCAATCACGACTTCACAAAATAGGATAACGACTCCTCAGCTCAGGCAGATGCTTCACAAGAAATACTAGTCAATCATAACATTCTTGTACTTGGAAGATATTTCTTTTTCATCTTAGTCTTAGCTCTACACTGCTGGAACTTTTTCGTACCTATAGTCTTTGTATGTATTAATTGATATTCTTCATTGTGTTAATTTTTTTCAATCGAAACAATTTCTAGTCAACTTGTTTCAGGATGAAATGTTGCTGAATGTCAATCTAATTTATTATTGCATAGAAGATGAGATTCATTACTAAATGAATGATACTTTGATTATCTTATTTGAGCCTTAGCTCCTTCTGCCCTGAAGTCAAACTCTACACACATCATTCTCATCCAAGTAACTTATTTATTTGCATGGGTAAGAATCATATATTATATCTTGGTGGATAAAATGATATTTATAATTTGCTTTTTGTTCATCCAACTCATAGAATTACTATACAATTTAAAAACTATCAGCTGGTAGGTTTCATTCTCTAACTCCATGTTTTCATGAAGAAATATTGTTTTCATATCAAATTACTCAATTTCTTGATCAAATCTTGTTGTAGTAGCTAACATTATTTGGATGGAAGACATCTTTACTATGGGTGAGAATAGAGATGTCAAATGGGTTGGGCAGCCCGAACACGGCCCGGGGCCCGGCCTGGTTCAGCCGTGCTTGGCCCTTGGCATGATTCATGTCGTACCTCATGTTGGGCTAGGCACGACCTATGCCTGGCTCGATGGCATGATAAATCGGTCCCAGGATTAGGCTATTTTTTTTTAATTTAGTTGGAAAAACTGGGTATAACTCGGCTTGATCCGACAAGTCCAAGCACTACCCGACACGAATTGGGTATGATCTGGGCCAGCAGGCCATGTTGGGCTGGTGGTTCTCAAGTCGTGTTGTGCTTGACACTGCATGGTTATTGTGCCGGGCATGACACGGTGGCCCGATTGGGCCATCATGCCTGGCCCTTAGCATGGTTCGTGCCGTGCCTCATGTCGGGCCATGCACGGCCCGTGTGCCTAGCTTGACGGCACGATAAACTGGCCCCAGGGCCAAGCTGGTTTTTTTAAAATTTAGATTGAAAAATCAGCTACAACCTGGGCCGACCCAACAAGTCTAGGCACGACTTGACATGAATTGGGTATGATTTGGGCTGGCGGATCATGTCGGGCTGGCAATTCTCAAGCTGTGCAGTGCCTGACAAGACATGGTTATCATACCGAGCATTGCCGGGCATGGCATGGTGACCCGATTGGGCCACCAAAATATGAGCCTGGCCTAACTGGGACTGCCTGTTTCTCACCTCTAAGTGAGAGAATCTTGTCATGGTCTATACCCTCCATCCATTGGCAACCAGTCATACCTTGTACTTCTCAATATCTCAGCTGCTCTTTAGTTTTCATTTGAAAACTCAACTATATTCAATTGTCATTTGATTCGAGAGCAACTTCATAAGTCTCCAAATGGTATTTTTTTTCCATTGATTATAGCTTCTCTTTCATGACTTGTATCTACTAAATTGATTTTTCTGAGGACCTTGCCTCCATGATAGAATTGAGCTCATCTATATTTTCATTGGGATGGAGTTGCCACACCATCATTCCTTGCTGCTACTCTGAATGTCCCATGACTAGCTTGTTCATCTTTCACGGCCTTAGATTTACTTGTCACAACACTAGATTTTTCATGAGCTGATTGTTCTTATGTTGTGTCCTTAGATTTATGGTCAGATCTCAGATTTATTTGTTGTGACCCCAAATCCCCCATTGTCATTTTGAACTTCTATCACAACTCTAAGTCTTTTTATTGAAACACCATGTTGTCCATACCATACTTGATTTTCTGTCATAATTTTATATTTTTTTGTTGCAACACTGTTGAAATTTTACCAACTTTGTACTTTCTTCTCTAATTCCTCCACCTAGTTGTATGTTGTGACAATGTGTTTTCATATTGCAACTCAATGCTCCTAAGGCTTCACAATAAATTCTATCGCAATATCTTTTTTCTATAGCATGATTTCACGCTTTCAGTGAACTTCTCCATGGATCGGCTTTGTTGCATGCCTTGTATGTTCTTCATGTTTTTCTTCATATCAGAACTCATGAACTCATTGTCTGGAGTCATGATGGTGGTTACATGTAGCTTATACATGGTTTTACACATTGTTCTTCAAGTAAGTATCATTGCTCACTGTGTCATCTTGTAATTTTTGTTATTATAAGAAAATTTCATACAATCATATATTATTGAACTCTTTGAGATCAGATTTTTACTCATATCAAGAATATGCATTATTATTAAAAGATATTTTTCCATCATGTATCATCATCTTCAACTAGCCACACTCAAATATCTTCACCAGTGAGCTATTCCCCATAATCATTCCACCTCCACCAAATGACTTAAATTGAATAAACCAACTATGATGATGAGTCATGTGATATGACGTGCCTGTATCAATATACCACGTATTTTTATCTACATGAGTAATACATGCTTTAGCAAAATAAATCTTACCTTTTTGGATGGCTCTTTGCATATCGAGTTAAGACTTACTTTGGTTGTGATTTTAGATTTTTCTAGTATGATTCATTGGCTTTTTCGGCAATCCCTTTAGAAGTGCCCAACTAAATCATATTTTCGCCACTACAATTTTAACTTATCCACATTCTTCAAATTTCTTCTTACTTTTAATGTGTCTTTCGACCACACACTTCTTTTTCTAGTTATCTCTTTTGTATCCAATGTATTCTTAAAGTATATTTTCATATTTTTTTGCCTTGTTTTTTTTGATAGTTAAGTTGCAATAATTATCTCATAGGATAAGTCTATTGTATCACTACTAATTAGAAGTGGCAAGTGAGATGGGCGCCCCGGATACAACACGAGGCACGGTACGAGGCATGGTCTGATTGAGCTGTGCCTAGACCAACACGACACGGTCCAGAATTATGCTCGACTCGGGTCATGTTGATATGAGGCACTGCTCGTGTCATGCTAGGCCAAGGGGTACCATATCTCTTGCTAGGCCATGCACTACCTAGATGCCTGACCCATTGGCATGGTCTACCAGCATGGGTACCATGACCTGGGACCTTGGACTGGGAAGCGAGCATGGTCCAATTAGTATGTGCCTGCCATGCCCAGTTAGGTTTTTTTTTAATTAGCCCACCAAGTGGTTGGCTAAGAGCACCCACGTGACATGACTCAGGTGCACGCAGATGCGCCTTCCCAGCCTGAGCCCCCACCCCAACATTCTTTTCGGCTTTTGGGGTCCAGAAGCTTCGACTTCGGGGCTCAAGCTTCCTACTAACAGCTATCAAATAAAAAAAATAAAATATAACAAGAATACAAGATCTAGGTCATTGGATTATTATCCAATGACTAGGGCAGACAATTCGATTGCTGTTAGGTTTTTGCCCTTTTTAATTAAAAAAAAAAGATTAAAAAAAATATACTTTTTAATTAAAAAAATCTATGGATATCATTTTTGAGATTTCAGTTTTTTATTTTTTTTATTCAACTTTCTCATCTCTTTCTCTATCTCTTTTCAGTCTCAGTTATATATATCTTTCTCTTAATCTCATACTTTTAGTCTTACATTTAGATATTTTTTCTAAAGCTTAAAAAACGTGAAGTGGAGATATGGTGTTGTTGTTTGTGTTATAATTTCATTACCTAACCTATTGAGTGTGGGTTGTAGTTTTTTTTTTCTCTCTTCTCTTCATAAATTGGGTATTATTTTTTATTTAGTTTTTTATATATAATTTAATTGTTATTGTTAACTTAAAACATATACATAAACTAAAAAATCAATAAAAATAGCTAATGGTGAATTTAAAGAAAATAAAATTAATACAAGCCAATGCTTCAAACAAGCCAATGCCTCAACAATATCTGAACGTAATCTCGATATCCTATCCGAAATCACGTTCACTATAACTGAAAAAGCAGACTCCGATGCTACGCTCGACACCGAAGGAGTCAGTAGATCCCGTGTCATCCTAGATAGCACGGGAAAGGTGGACTCATATGATTTCCACAACTGTAATATATCAAGATTCTTAGTATCAGAATGTGATAGGATTGAGCAGTAATCGGTATCTAAGTACCGAGAAAGCTCGCTCCTATGTGATGGTCCACCCCTACGTTTCCCCCTCGCTAGCTGAATGAAAAAATCGTCATCTCCGAACAAGGTATCAATGTCCGTAATCACAGTCTCACCATCACCACCACCATACCTAGTATCGTAGTATGTGAACAGGTCAGTCAACTTCTCGTGAATGAACCCTTCAGGTGGCTCTTCCAGGTTCATGCACGAGGAAATGTAAGTCATGATGTTTTCTACCCCTTTTACCTTAACCCTAGGGTTCATGCATGCAGCGAGACAATAAAGAGATGGAACGGTAGACCAGTACTTCAAGTACTTGGTTTCCATCTCTGCAATCATATGGCTAAGTGTCTGGTCAGCTCGATACTTCCTAAACATGCTACTAATGTTGCATATGTACCGGAGTGCAATGCAAGTCGTGGGCGTATAAACCAGCGAACACATGTTCGTCGTGTCATAAAAAATATTCAGGAATTTCATAAATGAAATTCTTGAAGCCTAGTCAGTGTCGTCAATAATAAGTTCGTCACTCTTACTATTGACGTAGTCAGATATCACATGTTAGTATCCAACACATAATTCCAATATTAGGTACGTGTAATTTCAACGATGTCTCATATCCGATTAGAATTTTTTCTTCTTAAGATTCGTAGACAAACAGAGACTATCAAACTCTTGTTGTCTGTGAGGAGTGCGAATATATTTTAGTGTATTACTTATATTATCCAACGCGGGGGAACACACCTTCATATCCGCTTGAATAATCAGGTTAATCACGTGACACATGCATTTGACATGAAAGATTTCTCCTAATGATGCGTCTCTAATATTCATAACAAACATGTTAATCCATACTCCATTATTAGATGTGTTATCGAATGTGACACAAAATTTTATTTTAAATTTTATATTCCCTAAAGATTTTCATCATACACTCAAAAATGGCTGGGCCATCATGAAAGTGAAGAATCTCAGAGAATCCTAAAATTTTTTTATTCAGTGTCCAGTTAGAATCTACATAGTAGTTGGTGAGACATGCATAAGATGATTCATCATGATTTGTTCAGATATCGGATGTCACGGACACCACTCCACCATATGCCATAAATATATTAATTATTTTTTGTTTTTCTAACTTATATATCTTTAGTATGTCACTCCTAGGTGTGGACCTAGGAATCCTACGATAAGTAGGCTGAAAATATGTCTACATGATGCGCACAACTCTTGGATCTTCCGAAAATCTAATCGGAAGACCAATCAATGTGATTAGTCTGACCATACCATCCCTACCTAACTCGCTGGAGTATGTGAAGAGAGTAAACTTTGAGAATGAACTCGATCCAGTCTCAAAAAATGCAGTGTCAAGCTGAGTTTGCCTAGGATCTAATGGACCATGTTTTTTGGTGCATAATTCGGCATATCTCTTAAGGTGCACAGTCTCAAACGAACTTTTACATGTTAAAAGTCTCATACAATATTTGCACTGTGTCATTTTTTCTTCCTCACCCCTAATATTTTTTTGTTTTATTATATTAAAATGAGTCCAAACTACATAAGTCCTAGTTTTTTATTTTTTAGAAGTTTGGGTTGAAATGACTGGAGAAACCAAAGTTTCAGCAGCCTCAGACCTCTGTGTAATATTTTTATTTTCTAAATTTTAATATGTTTCATTAGTATTTGTTATTTTTTAGGATTTTTGTTATTCAGAATAGTTATTTAGAGACTAGATGACTGATTTTAATATTTTTTATTTTTGGTCTAGAGAGAGAAACTAGAGAGAGAGAAAAAAAACTTAAAATAAATTACCCGGTAAAAGTAGAGAGGTCGGTCACGTGCACGGTGCACCACAATCAAGCTCAAAATTCAAAACTAAAGTTGAGATTCACGAAAATCCAAGCCGAATGCCGAAATCCCGAGTCCCGAGAGAGAGAAGCAAGATATTTGAGAGATAAAATAAGAGATTTGAGAGAAAAAATATTTATGAAAAACATAAATGTTATAGAGAGGGGGGGTGAAATTTATAGATTAAAGAAAATATTTTTTTTAAAAAAAATAATTTTTTTGAATTTTTTTTGAATTTTTTTTAATTTTTAGGGGGCAGAATCATGAGGGCTGTTGGATTCTGTCCCTAGCCGTTGGAGGCAAGATCCAATGGCTGAAATTTAAATTTTAAAAAATTTTTTTTTTCCCGTTGGGGTGGGGGCGGGAATTGGGTCGGTTCCGGGGACCGCAGGTCGGTTCCAATCAGACCCGACCTGCTGTCTTTTTTGCGGGAGGACCGAAGCAAGGGGGACACCGGACACGGGACACCACACGGGACGAACCCATGCCGGTGTGCCATGCCACGGGCATCGAACCGTGCTGGGTCAGGCACGGAACGGCACGGGCAGGCCCAACACGGCATGGCCCATGCCTTACCCGGGCACGGCACGGGCCCGGGCACTGGATTTTTCCGTGTCGGGCCGGCCCAGGCACGACCGAACCATGCCGTGCCTCGTGCCGGACCAAGCCGGGCCGGCCCGGTTGACACCTCTAGCCTCTCTAAATATATGTGCTAAGACACCTTTTGTTTCAACTAATAATTTTTTTATTATACTAATTTCTTCCTCAAAACTCTATAATTCTATTTTATCTAGAACAAAATCTACAAGAAATCTTGAATCTACTTGAACTTGAATATTTTGAAGGTTATTTTCTTTACAAATCTGTAGGCCTTTATATAAGGCCATAATTTCTACCTGCAAGGCTGAGGCAGCTTCACCTCTCATCGTGAAGACTTTTATTATCATGTATTCTTCATCTCTTATTGCACCTCCCCCGCCTGCTGTTCTCATTTCTCGTTTAAAACTACAATCCGTGTTTAGGGCTAAACCATCTTTCGGAGGCTTTTCCCAGCTGATAACTTTTATTTTTAGCTGCTTTCTTGTTTTCGTATAGAGGTTCCAATCATTTTTCAAAATTTCATCTACCTTTATGCTTCTAATCTTTATTGGGTTACAAGTTGAGATAAAAGAGTTTTCTCTTTTAATTTCTTCTAGAATATTCTCAATATTCATTGGGATGCCCTTAAATCTACTTTTATTTTTAACTTTTCATAAACACCAAACCGTTATATGCAAGATATACTTTCTTATCTATTTGAGAATTTTATTTTTAGTATGCTTATTACTCCAATTTTTTTGTCTATCTTTTAGACTTACTCTTCCTACTTCAATATCCGCCCCTAATTCTAATTTTTGTCATAACTTAGATGCTATCTTTTCTGTTGAAAATAAGTGATTAATGTTTTTCGCTTCTTGAAATCAACATTAACATCTAAATACTAACTTTATACCTTTAGTATGTATGTTATTATCCACTAAAATCACATTTGAAAGTAATTTTCACATAAATATGTTTATTTTTTGAGGCAACTCCTTTATCCATGCTATTTTAAATATTTCTTGTATCGACCTTTTATTTCTTACCAATGATTTTGCATTTTTTAATGTAAATTTCTCTTGTGAGTTCAACGTACATTTCCATCCGTTACTTACCAATATTGTGTGATTTTCCACGATATCTTGTTGTTTTCGCATTAATTTTTAGTTTTTAGACGTTTTTCTTGGATTTTTGAAAACCTTATTGGCAAGACCCGTATCTAGTCTTTATATATTTCGCCCACGGGCTATCATTTTCCTTCAACCTCCGCCAGTTTTTACTGGCCCAAGCTTTGGATAAGTCGTTTAGGGTTGAGAAGCCTAAACCAGCTTCATCTTTTGGATAGCATAAATCTGTTTATTTTTTCCAATGAAGCTTAAATTTAAATTCTTTTTTGTCCCATAAAAAATTAGATATTTCTTTTTCTAACTTTTTTATTATTGTTTTCGGTGGCTGAATTGTCATTAAAATATGTGCTAGCGAGCCTTGTAGCATGTGTGTTATCAATGCAGTTCTTTTCATCATACTTGACAATTCTTTTTTACAGCCGGCTATTTTATGTCTCATTCTTTCCACTAAGAATTCTAATTCCTCCTTTTTAGTTATTCCTTCATAGATCGGGCAGCCCAAATACATTAGTGCACCTTTGTTTTGTGAAAATTTCATAACTCTTTTTATCTTTTGTGCTATATTATTTAGATGCTTTTCTTGATAACATAAATTGACATTTATTTTTATTTAATTTTTTTCATGTCTCTTCCTCAAGTATTTGCAAGAGCTTCATCATGTTTTTTATCGATTTGTTGTTAGTATTTGTGAAAATTATAACATTATCTGCATATGCCAAGCAGCTCACATTTGGTGTATGCCTCGGCTGTTTATAAGTGATTATGCGACCCTTTTTCATTTTGTTATTTAAATTTATAATGAATAATTTTAAGCATATATTAAATAAGGAGGAAAAGAGCAGATCCCCTTGCATGAGCCCTCTTACAGGCTTAGATTCTTTACCAACTTGATCATTAATTAGGAGTCTGACCCAAATACTAGAAACACATCTGTACATTAGGTTTATCCAGAATTCCAAGAAGCTCATTTTTCTCATTAGATAGTATATAATATCTCATTCCACTCTATCAAATACTTTTGAAAGATATAGTTTTAAAATTATGTTATGACCTCTAGCTCAAGCTCCTATTTATCTTATCATTTCCCATCCTAGATTAATATTTTTCATCATTAATCTATTTTTTACAAATTTCGATTGTTCCACCGATATGATGGAAGGGAAAATCTTACTAAGTCTATTCTGAAGCAATTTAGTTAAAATTTTATAGATTCTATTACATAGGCTAATTGGCTTAAAATCTTTTCCTCTCTGCGAATATGTTTTTTTAGGAATCAGTACAATAAAAGAATTAGTCCATACATTTGTAATTTTGGCACCTGCAAAGATCCACGTCATAGCTGCAAATAGTTCTTTTTTAATTAGCGACCAGGCCCGTTAAAAAAAATAATTATTCCAATCGTCAGGTCCTGCCGCATTATCTTTATTTGTACTAAATACCGCTTCCTTTACCTCTTCCTCTCCAGGAGCTTTCTCCAAGATTTTATTATCCTTTTCATTGACTTTCCTTTCAATCTTTTGCATTATGTGCACTCTATTAGTGAATTTAATCCACATAGATGATTTTTAGAGAATTTTTCTAATTCATTTTTAATTTCCTCCTTTTCTAACCAAGCTACATTTGTTGATTTTAAGCCTTTTATTTTCTTCCTTGAGGTTCTGACTTTTGCCATTGCATTAAAAAATTGTGTTTTTATCTCTATCTTTAAGTCACTTTATCCTAGTCCTCTTTTCCAGAAGACTTCTTCCATGTGCATTCTAAGCCTTAGTTTTGCTTTTGCTTTACTAACTTCAATCCTTACAGCACCATCTAGGTACTCTTCATATTCAATTTCTAGTGCCGCTACTTTCTGCTCTGTCTCCTGAATTTTTAGGGTTATATTTCCAAACACTTCCTTGTTCCATTTGCTCAGTTTCAGATGTAACTTCAACATCTTTGTTGCCAGTATTTGCATAAAGTTATCCTTAGCTGGCCTTTCCCATGTATTCTTTACAATATTAGTAAAATTTTTATGCTTGTCTCATATATTTTGAAATTTAAAGTCTCTGTGTCTCCCTGGGCTATCCTGTAAGAGTCAGTAAGAGCGGGCTATAATCTAAGCATGTTCTGACCAGATTGCTGCCATTCTCTTCCAGTTATTACACCAAGTAAATTTTGACCCCAAAAAATCCACCCCCATTAAATTAACTCTAGTTATTGCCTTATTGAATTGTGCTGCTTCTATCGGATCCGGCGACCTTCCTCTTTTTTTTTTCTTAGAATTCCTAATAACATTGAAGTCTCCTCTGATGATCCATGGGGTCTTCAATTCGGCTAATTCATTCATTTTTGCTATATACTACCGAAATAATTAATTCTGACTGAGTTCCTAGTTTAAAACTAACAATCTGGTCGGTTTTCAAGAATATTTCAATATCCATTGAATCATTCCACATAACCCATAGCTTCCCATTAGAATTTGAGAATGTTTTATCTAGACTAATTATCCTTATATATTTTTTGAGCTGATCTATTTTAACCATTGGTTCCGCTAGCAGGAATATTTTAATTTTATGTATTTTAATTAACTTTCTAATTCTATTTATTGTTGGAGTATTTGCGACTCCTCTTAAATTCTAAGATAAGCTATTAAACATACCTATGAAAATCTAGATGGTGCTCTAGTGGTGCGTTTTGACTCATATTTCATGTTTGCATATTTCTTCTAATTTCTTGAAGACTCACTTGAGCTTGGTGGTGCTTATTCTATATCCATTGCTAGACTCATTTTCATTAGGCTTCTTCCTAATTTTCTCATCACTTCCATTGCTATTTCTTTATTTTGTCGGACTTCCCTATGCATTTTCTGCTCATTGACCACATAATCTTCATGCGGTGTTTGAGAAAACAGCATACATACTTCCTTATTATGATTAATAAAAGCCAGCTTTTTGTCTTTTATTCATCCTCCGAAAGGAGGTGATCCTCTGTCCAATTGTATGCATCTATGGTTGAACCTAAATCTCTCTTTTTTCGATTATTCCCTCTCCCTTTCCTATTTCCTCCTCCCCTACCTTCCTCCATTCTTTCTATTCCTACACTTTTGGCTAGCCATTTTTTTATCTCTTCCCTCTTACTCATTCCTAATTCCTCTTCATCCTTCCTCTCTCTTTCCCCAACCCCTATCCCTACTTCCCCTTCGTTTCCCCCCTCTTCCTTACTCCCCCCCACCTTAATCTTTTTTCCTATGTCCCATCCTAACCCTACCTTTTCATCCTTCTCCCTATCATCTTCCCTTTTTTCTGTCTTATCATCTCCCCTCTCCTTCACACTATCTTCTCCTCCTCTAAACTCTTTTTTCACTCATTTTCTATCTCTCCTCCCCCTATCTTCTTCAACACCCTTACCCTCCTTCCTACCCCTCTCATTTAACAAACAATCCTCCTCCCCATGCCCCAATCTATAACAGTTGAGGCAGTACCTTGGCATGGATTCTGGTATAACTCTTTGTCAGAATCCATTCTTTAAGTCACAACTGACCCATATTCTCTTAGGTGTAGGGGCCCGAAGGTCCACTTCAATGTTTAGCCTAGCCATACTCGCCCTGATCATGTAGGTCGTGGCCTCATCAGTCATCCATGGCTTTCCCAAACACAAAGCAATGAAGTGTAATGCATGCTTGTTGAGAAGATGACGTGGTAGATTCGGGAGAGAGTACCATACCATGGCTTGAGGAGATTCGACAGTGGGAGAAAATTCCGGCGACCATTTATGCATGCGCATTGGTAACCCGACGACATTCCACTGGCCTTTAACCCACAGGCAGGGGAAATCGTCTTCTTCCTTGAACTGAAAGAAGACTTGCCTTCCGTCAAAAATGGCGACTTTCACGGCCTATCATAGCTTCAATGCTGCTAGGAAGTTATAAATTTCATTATATTCGAGTCTGCCATGTGAGAACTTCTCTATTAGTGTTATTTTTAACGGGGCAGCGAGCTCATAGAGCTCCTTCGAAAAAATCACTGCCAACATCTCCTCCTTCGTGTCAAACGTTGGGAATAAGACCTCGGGCTCTTTTAGTATTGATGTAAATGATTTTTTCTTGAAGATAGCATTGGATTTCTCCATTTTTGAGCTTTGATTAAGCAATTTTCACTCAAAATGGTGGTTTCTAGACAACTTTAAAAAAAGATGTTTTAGCTTGTAAATTGAGCTCAATTTCAAAAAAGAAATTGAGTTCAGTTTGTAGATTGTTGTTTTATTTGTTATAGATTAGGATTGAGACAGGGTTTAAAAGGGTAAAGAGTAATTTTAGCTTGTAAACAATGGTATTCCTCTGTCAAAAGGGAAGGTATTATAATAAAATAAACCTTAAAAAAACCTGTCAATTGAGCTCTTTCGAAATATAAAGAGAAATGTATAACAAAGATGTATAAACTAAAAGCAATGACTACC
Organism: Sapria himalayana; assembly: GCA_029783825.1. NCBI lineage: Eukaryota > Viridiplantae > Streptophyta > Magnoliopsida > Malpighiales > Rafflesiaceae > Sapria > Sapria himalayana. The sequence continues at coordinate 1,125,848 of JAREIK010004728.1, read as the reverse complement.
AATAAAATCTCATAAATCAAGTATTAAATAATTTTTTTAGATCATACAATATCTTTCATAATTTGTGAACAAAGTTTATCTATATTGGTCAAAATGTGTTGGCTGTTCATGATATATATCATTCTCAAGGTTATCACAAAGAAAGATAAATTTTATGCCTAATTAGTATATCATAAATCTATGATAAAATATCAGTGATATAAGATCTAAAATGTACTAAGCCTATTTTAGCCATTGAAGAGAAGATATAATTGCATATGACATCTAATATCTAAATGAACCTTCTAGCAATAGGTCTCACTTTAAGTTTATCTAGCTTCCTATTTGAATTAGTCTTCAAAGTGAACATTACATATTACCAATAATAGACTCCCAAAAGTTGAGATATTAGTTCACATATTCCTTTGGAGTAAATGATATTTTTCTCTTTCAATATGGTTTGATATTATCCTTGATAAGATAATGTCTCAGAGAGAGACATTAATATCTTAGAATTATCAAAATAAATAATAAAAAAGGTAAAAAAATATAATATGAATACGAAAATATTTGTAAAATAAAATGTTAAGTATATTTTTTTTGTTTCTTCCAGAGAGTGATCATATGATCAAGATCAGAAGAGTTGATTGTATGATCTTCTTAATCTTAAGAGACTCTCTTCTACTTTGAATAAACTACTTATATCGCATGCTCATAATATAAACTCTAATTCCTTGGTGTTTAAGTTTTCTTGTTCACAACTCATTTTGATCAAGAAGAGGTATACACTTGGGAGTGACAATATTCTTTGGACTTGAGGGAATTCCTCTTTTTAGAAAATTTCATTTTTTCTATAATAATTTCTTTTATACATGTTAGTACATATAATGACATCTTGGTGGTGTCATTAGAATGTGAGCTAATAGTTTAGACGAAGCTAAGAGGCAACTCTCTCTCTTCTAATTGGAGGCATAAGTGATGCTTCAAGGAGTAAGAAAAAATAATATATTCAAATATATCCTCTGAACTATTATATTTTCTTAGGCTCATTAAGGAACTAGTCCTGCTCAAAAAAAGTAAAATTAGTATTTATAAATTTTTCTTCAGTTTTAAGTGAATGATATTTATATCTTTTCTGGATTCTTGAGTAAAAGAGAAAGATAAATTTTATTGTAGTTGGTGTTACATTTTCATGTTTCATGGAGATATCTTAAATAAAGCAAGTGCTCTCGTGTATTTTGAGAGAAGCTGAATAATATATTTTTAACGTATAAAATTTGAAAGGGCACTTAATGAAAAATAATAAAAAGTAACTTTTAGTTGATGTAGTAGTTCATGGTTAAAACTATATTTTTTTCAAAAATATTTTTAAAATATTTCTATCAATGAGAAGAATCTGAATTATTTTAAATAAATATTTATTTATTTTTTCTATAACTTTATTTTATGAGTGTATGTTAACACATAAAATATGATGTATAATTCTATTATCAATATAATAATTTTTGAAACTACTAGACATATACTTACGTACAATATTACTCTTAATGATTTTTATATTTATGTTAAATTAATTTTTTTTTATTTCTTTATGAAACAACTATGTTGCAATTAATAGTTTGTTGATTCTTTCTTTATTATTTCTCATTTAGATTACTTGTATTATGGATCGGGATACCTAATATGTAATATGTAAGCTATCCCAATTTGATTAACCTATTGTATGATTTTTCTTGTACATTATTTTTACTTTGAGTTTTTCTATTAGGGTTGTGGTTTTTATGACTTTATTTTTCATATGGATTATAGTATCAAAATCAAACGCTAGATAGAGAAAATTAAAAAATAAACTAAGGTTTGCTAGAGGGGGGTATTAAAATACTTCATATCAAAAAATTATAAGTAATTGTTATTTTTATATATTTGGGTTCTCTCTCTATTAGAGTTAGTTTTTAGAGATGAGTTTGGCCCTTAGTTTAATGTTTTACATGGAATCACAGGAAATGTGAGCCATCAACAGATGTTTGATCCCGCAAAAACTTAACACTCGAAATATTCATCCATTCGTATAAGGAGTTAACTTTTATGATATTTATATGTAGTATGGGTTTCCTCTCTGTTAGAGCTAACTTTTATAGATGAGTTTGGCCCGAGCCAAATTTCAATATGAGGTGTGCAGTATTACATCATCATGCATACATACACACATCTGTAACAGTATGCATGTGTGTACTGTTTAAACGTGAAAGATTGAAATGAGTGTATGTTGGGAGTCCTCGAGTGTGTTCATTGTGTGGCAAAAGTTTCAAAGTGAGTGTGGTGAGATGCATTAGGGCAAACTGGACTGATTATCCATTTTTCCCCGGCGGGCTTGCCCATCCCGGTGAATATTTGGGCCGTTAAGTTTTTCTTGCGTCAAGTATTCAGGCTGACCTGGGCCTTGCTTTATGGAACTGGGCTGCCTGGTATACTTGGTCTGGGAAGCCCTAAATGACAGTCCCATGTGCTTCCAACGCATAATACTGAACTAATTCTAATACTAATCTTGTGTGAAGGGACAGTTTATGTGGGATTGTGACTTGCATGATGCTTTAGTCCTTAAAAGCTGAGATTCATTGATTTCTATTAAATATAATGATCAAAAAACATATCATAACATATAAATACTTCAAAGAAAAATAATACAATATACTCGATAAAATACAAGGTTAATCTAATTATGTAAGTCTATAAGTACGAAGAAAATTTACTAGGAGCAGTTAACAAGTTGAATGCTCCAATTAAAAATATAAAATCTAATAAAAAAGGAAACATGTTGCAACAATTTCAATCAATATAATTATTGTTATTGATTAAGTGAGAATGGTAACATATTAGATCTCTTAAAAATTCTGAAGTTAAATATATTTAAGTGTGAATAGTATTGTGATGATCGATTACCTGGGAAATCCTAATATTGTATGCATATATTGGAGATCATGTCTTGGTGCGATGTGATGCTAAGTGTCTTCGTCTAATGATAGTAGATCTCGGGTTCAAAATTTTTGGGAGTAAGATTATTGAAATATTAAATTTTTTTTAGATTTTACACTAATGTGGAAGTCACATTGAGTATGACTTAGAGGTGTCACCGGGTTGGGCGGCTCGGGCACACCCCACAACACGACATGCTTCAGCCATGCCTTATTTGGTACGACTAGGGGTGTCAAATGGGTTGGGTTGGGTTAAATGGTTATGGGTTAAACGGGTGCCAAATGAAAAATAAATAAACTCGTATACGACAAGTTTAATAAACGAGTAAAAAATTAAAACGCAAACACGAACCATTTAATAAACGGGTAACTCGATATGACTCGTTTAATACGTCTAATTTTAACGGGTTGGGTTGGATTGGGTCGGGTTCACACGATAAACCACTCATTTGACTCATTTACCTGTTTACCACACGTTTGACCCATTTAACACGGTAAACAATCCATTTAAACCATTTACCCATTTATTTAAACGGGTAAATGAGTTATAAACGAGTTAGCATGTCTCACCCGAACACAACATGTTTATTAAACGTGTTGAATAGGTTGACTCATTTATCACCCGAACCCATCTAGGTCTCACCCAAATTCATTTAATCAGTGGTTAATTGTGTTGTGTTGAATTTTGACAAACCTTGGCACGACACAATCTAGGACCGTGTCTGGTCTTGGACTGTGCTGCCCCATGGCTGGTCCTGTACTGTGTCACCCCATGGCATGGTTCGCGTCATGCCTGACATGATCCACCAGCCCGAAGGCCCGGGACCGGCTATGGGTCATGGATCAAGTCCCGTCGAATGACCACCCGACGGGATGAGTTATTAAAAAAAATGGCCACATAAGCCAGTTGGCCACCCGTTTTATTTTCACGCAACGGGTTCCCACACGATTGGTCCGGCACTCTCCAACATGGACTTGCACTCCGTCGTGCCACTGTGTCGTGCTAGGATGGCTAGTTGACACGTCTAGTATTTTTTAAGTTGGCACGGCGCGGTGGAATTGCCGTGCCTCGCTAAGGCCATGCTAGCACGATAAAGTCCGTTTGACACTTCTAGTATGATCTCGATATAACCTCCACCTTCACCTTCATATTTACTGATATTTTGTTAAGTTTCTTCTAACTAGATAGACACGCTATCATATTTGTTAAGCTGAGTTATATTTTTGGACTAACTGTTGTTTCAATTTCGCACTTCTTTTTTTCGACCAGATAATGTGCTTTTGATGGTTTTGCAGAAAGAACAATACATGGTAACATACAATGCATCAAAAGAAAAAGTGTATGCTTTACTAAAAGATCAAGCCAAGTCGGATGATATTATAAAAGCAGCATTCCATGTGAGATGCATGGCCTATTTTTTGTGCTTTTGTTAATTAAGCAAGAATTAATTTTTTATACATTCGTGTAACTGCAGATTAGCTTCTCTTGCATTGTAGGCTTATGTACTTTTTCATTCCATACATTCATCAACGCGGAATTGCTCGTCAATACAGAAAGATTCTGTTCATTCAGATCATAGTCTATTAGATACAAATGTCCACATTCTTGAGGCTCATATTGCAGAGTCATGCAAGACAGTATCTGCTTTGTATACTCCTTTTAAAGCTAAAGCAGCAGAGCAGGTGTTCTGAACTCTGCATTTTTTTTAACTCATAGCACGTTCTTTATATATCATCATTATAATATTCATTATCATATTTAAAGCACATTCCTGATATGAATAGCTTTGCAGATGATGTAAGAAAAAATATTTTACAGTTTGGATATACAAATAGAGCACTAATCTGAACACACACACACACACACACACACACACACACACACACACACACACAGACTATAGTTCTTTATGGTCTAGGTGGGCTATAAACGCCTTTAGGCATTTGAAACAAAAAATAAAACATATGGTTTTGATGCCTTACCCCAAAGGAAAATGCCTTATGATTTTGAACATCTAGTGAATAACCCATGAGCCTATCGTGAACATCCAGCTACCATTTGATGGCCACGAGCCTATCATGAACAACTGGCCCATTGCTGTGCAATGCTCACTCAGTACTGTGAATTTCTTTGGACAACAAGCTCACCCATGAAACAGCTCATGAGCCTATTGATTTGTTACTATAATTTGATGTACTAGATGAAGCATAAGGATTTTTAATGGAGATTCACATAATGTATTTATGTTGATGTGGCTAATATATTAATGTATTTATAATACTTCCACTATATCTATGATTTATATTAGATAAAAGTTGAGGCAAATACTATTAAGATGAATTGAATTGATAACTAATTCATGAAGATGAAGAATTAGATAAAGTAAGAGGACTTCATAGTAGAATTTGTTCTAGTAAAGATGAAAGATTTGCTTGTGAAATCTTTTTTATTATTGATATTGTTGGTGTTTGTTTGGTGAGTAGGTTTTTTATTTTTTATATTTTTTTCATTGTTTGGGAGTACTTGAATTGTGGGATGTCCCAAATTATATATATATATAACTGTATTTTTGATTTTATATATTAATAAAAATATTTTATGTTTTTTTTTTCTTTCTTCCTCCTCTCCTCTCATCCTCCTTTCCTAAAATGTACTAAGGGCTGAAGTTCTAATCCATAATTCAAATGATATCATAGTTTTACTCTGGCTGATAGAGCTTGGTATTAGGTTGCATGAGTGGTGATGTTCTTTCTGCCAATGCAGATGATAATGTGTGCTGGCGGTTAGCATTAGCAACGATAGTGCCACCTATTGTGGATGTAGATTTATGATTTTTTTTTTTTTTTTGTTTTTTTTGGAAAATATTGGGTGAAGGGTAGCAATCGGATATGTGAATGTGAGATTCTGCTTCCGGTGATCCAAAGGCAAATGACAGTCCAGATGTCTAATATGCTAAGGTGTGATTCTGCTGATCCAGAGACAAATTATAGTCCTCATGCCAATTGACATGGCAATTGGAATGTGATTAAAAGTGCATGAGGCTTGTTGGTTTCGAAAATTTGGTGTGGAACCATGATAATTTATATGTTTCATGCTTGTTTGGTATTTTTTGGAATTTACTTTTTGTGTAATCTTTTTAATTGGAAATGATTGGAATAAATGGGAGACTATTAGGAATAACATAGTGCAAATTAAAGGGACTTTGGAGAAAATCTGGTTTGTGGCCCAAGATTATGTGGTCACCTTTTGGAAGAGCTATTATTAGTCAAAAGAATGATAAGTAGATTATGATTAATGCACAATTGTTGGTGCATCTTTAGCAGTTGATTGAGCCTAATGTGCATAGCATATTTGGTTCTTGTGATACATGTAAGAAGGTTTGAAACTTAGTTGTTAGAAAGAATTATTAGAGTGATATTTGTATTGTCAAATCAAACAATATTGAGGAGGTTTTGTAATCTGATTTATAATATTCTTTACATATATGTATTGAAAGAGAAAATTTTGCAAATCTAGATTTTTGGTGAAAAGATATTTTTACTTCTTTTAGAGATTTATAAGATGGTGACTCGTGTATCTACAATTACACCTAAATCGAGCAGAGTTTGTATAATCAATCAGACCACTACAGTGGCTCTACCACATAATGATGTTGAGAAAGTCAGCTGGGGTACTATGAGAGAGAGGAAGCTAGTGGTGACCTGTTCTTTTTATGAGGGATTGGGACATACACTTGAAAAGTGTTGGACATCGCATCCTGAGCTATAAAGAAGTTTTCAAGGTTCAGTGGATGTATGGTAGACTATTAAATTCATTTGGTTCAGATCCTCTACGAGTACTCATGAGTATTCTAGACTTTTCTCAAGCCGAGATACTTGTGCTTTTGCTACATTTTGTTTCCACCAACTCACTCTAGACTTTGAGATTATAAATTCAGGATCAAATACCCATTTCACATGTAATTGCACTCTCGTTAATTCCTTTGTAGAATCTTGAGTTTATGATATTGTCGTGACCAATATTTTTGTTGTATGTGTCAAAGGACTTGAAAATGTCAATATTGATACATATTTTTTATATATATCAGTTTCTTTATAATTTATTTTTCATTAATTATTTTACTAAGTAACATGCTTGTGATATTATTTTTTTTCAATATTTTTATTGATTGGCAGACTAGACAGATCAATTCTATGTGGATTGAACAATATGCAACATACATGTTTTTTTCACTCATATGAGCCTCTCTCGATGCCTGTCTATTATTAATTTATTGATGATGTACTTTTGGTTGAGGTATTCATCATGAGATGAGCTGATGATTTTGGAGCTGAGTATCAAGACATTGATATCTATTGAATGCGAGTTGTGTCATTTAGGAAATTATATGAGAGTTTTTTATCCGGCATGTCATGAAAGTATTATGAGAGACATATTTCATACTATTCACTTAGATGTTTGGTCATTTAGAGATCATCTTACTAAATCTCTAAATGACCAAACATCTAAGTGAATAGTAAGATGATCACATATAATGATTTGAGATATTTTATTATTTTTGTTAATAATTATACTTAATATATATTTTTGTTAATATGTAAGGAAATATCTTTAATTGTATATATTTTTATGAAATTTTATGAAAAAATAAAAATTTAGTTTGTTGTGGTATTAGAATGTGGTGAAATATGATGATGCTTGAAAATATATTTTCATTAATTTTTCTATTTCTTTTAGAAACATGAAATAATTCATTAGATATCATGTGATGGTGAATTTGCACATAATGTAATAATTGAAAGGAAAAATTGATATATAATTTAGATGACTAAAAGATACCTACTACGTAGGAGTGTAGCTAAATATATCTGGGGAGAAGTAGTATCAACTACTAATTTCTTAATTAATTAGATATTATCTTTTATTCAATCAAATCGTATCTCATAATAACTTTTATATAAATAAGATACTTTTTGAACTTCCAACTAAAACTTGTGTGTACTTATTTTGTTTTATATTTCTTTTCATGCGAAGAGAAGATAGTTGTGTATGTTATCAAGTGTGCATTTATTAGATTCTCTAAAAATCAAAATGGATGTATGTTATTATTTACTAATGACTTGAAAAATTATTATGAGTGCTGATATGATATTTTTCAATGACAAGTTTTTTTAAGAATTTGATTCAAGAGAATGCACCTTCAAACACAATACTGATAGGTTTTTTTTTCTGTCTAATTACTATTTATCACAGAGGGGTAATTACCTATCCTTCTTTTTTGCTATACTTGATATTATTAGTATGATTGACTTTGAGTTAAGTGTTGTACTAAAGAGAAGAACCCTGTGAGTGTCTGTCCCATTTGACAAGTGATGTGAGTTCTTCCAGGAAAGAAAGATTGGAGTTGCAAGATTTGATGGTCAACCTAAAGATATATATTAGACATATATATATATATATATCCACAATATTTCCTAGATAAGTTTTATGTCATGTCAGCTGATCCAATTCAGAGTAATAACTTGGACTTTCTAATTATACTACGCAAGGAACTATTGATGAGTTTTACTTTGCATCTGTTGTCATAAGTAATTTGTTATCCTTTTTTTAGTACTTGATATTCTGGTTTCTTGTAATTTTTTGATAACTACAAGATTTTTGACACTCTTTCTAAAATACTTATGCATCTAGAATGTCTATAGATTATGTTGGGTGAACTAAGTACAATCACATCTAATTATACTTGAGATATAATTCTCAAATCTTTAGGCTAGACAGTAATGAGTTGTAAATGGGTATATCTTAATTGTCTAAGAATGCTATCTATGAATACGATAAGGTTTCAATTTGTATACTTTGGATTTCATAATTAATTAGAATTAATTAAAAGAAATGTAGGTTGCTAGTATTTATATCAGTTTGGTTTCAAAGGATTAAGATGATAGGACAACTGCTTTGTATTTCAAAAAAAAATTATTTTCATTATTTTTACTAAATCATAGTAGTATGTTCACTTGTTCTGTAAATAATTATCTTAAAGAGGAATCAAGTTATCTGATCAATACAAAAAAGGCATGTCTGTATGAAACTCGACTCATCAATTTGATATGTTCAAATTTTTGCTCCTATCTACACGAGATTATACTAGTCTATGGTACTTCATGATGACTTCATGATGTTTCAATGAAAAATTAATGAATGTCGAGCCAAGATAGAACATGACTATCAGTATTTCCATGATTGGATAAAGAGTATGAATTGTTATTTTATGTGATACATAATTCATGAAGAACGTGAGGTAAGGTTTATTCCTATGAAATTAACTAAAAAGGCTAATCAGTAGTAGTCTTATGTCAAATAATTATGAGATATGTGAGTAAAGTTACTTGTTTGTACGTAGACAAAAATGAAGAATTAATTAAAAAATAAATATTTTCTTCCATCATATTATCTTCGACTGTTAGATCAATGAAACTTATTGCAATAAGGTAACTCTTTAGCTAAAGAGTATGCCGACAAACTTGATGATTTTCTGATTTGATGTAGCACCTTCAAGATCTAAATACCTATACAGATTCTTTCAACGATTTCAAGACAAGTAGACCTTTCATGCAACTTGAAAGCCAAATTATTTGCATGGGGAATCAAAGCCTTAGAAAGGACTTATGCCTTAGTACATGGGTGTGATCCGTCACCCTCCCCTTGGATGATCCTTGGATTTCAAATAGCAACAACTGCCTAGACCTACTCCTCTATTTTTACCCGAGAATGCCCCTCTCAAATATTTCGACCTCTTTAAAAAGGGAGCTGAATGTGATTTTCTAAGGAAATCATGGTTGATCCAAGGGATAAAACATTGACTCACCAGATGGATGATAATTATGAATTCCTTGATGAATCATTAGCACCCGAGAATCCTTAGCAACTCGATGATAAAAGTTGTATCCGGTCGCCATAGACCCTGAGAATCCTTAGCACCTGAAGTAGTGCATTGTGCTTTTTCTCATCATCAAGTCACTAAAGATTTGAGATGCACTACCATATTATATACTTTTATGAAAATTAAGGACAAAAACTACAAAGTGATTATAGATAGTGATAGTTGTATCAATGTTATCTCTGCATTTGTCATGACCAAAGTGTCTTAAGATAGTTTCAAGCCCATACCCTTATAAGATAATTGGATTAATGCTGTGGTACTTCATGTCAGAAAATGTTGTGTGCCTTTGAATTTCTCAGTTACCAGGATGAGGTCTGATGCAATATTTTGGATAGGGATGTGAGATAGATTATCCTAGGACGTCCTTCATTATGCTATTATAAGGTTCATATTTTTGGATGCTGAAACATACTTTTTTTTTTATAAAGTTTGTTTTATTATTAATAACTCTCTCTTTTGGCAGAGGAATACCATTTTTACATCCTACATCTACCCGTAGCCCTCTTACACCCATCTTAACCTTAAACATAGTAGCTAACATATTGGATTTTAAGAACTTTCTCAAATAAGCATTTTTTTTTTATAAATTAAACTAGAATAGGCTGGAGGCTTTGCTCTAGTTTATCAAGCCTCTTAAGAAGCCTCTATTTTCGGCCCATCTTTCGGTCCATCTTTCATTAGCTTTCATGTGTTGTTCGGCCGTTTCCTATGCTCCGCATCTGTCCTCGTATCTTCACCTTGTCTGCTGTTATTCACGTCATTCCCGAATATTTATCAACCATCATCCTTCTTCATTAATACGCTCCAGTGCATTTATACATTTTATACACTTCATTTGTTGTTCGGCCGTTTGTTATTCGGCTATGTCTGTTGTTCACCGTCATCCTTCTGTTTATACGCTTTATACGCTTCAAATTATAAAATAAGCATAGTAGTCATCCTTCTTCACCGTGTCTGTTGTTCGGCCGTCATCCTTCTACATTTCTACACTTTTCACGAGCTGCCACAATACCTAGGACTTTCTGCATGGCTCAACCAATAACAGTTGTATAACAGATAACTCAACCAATAAACCAGATTATTGCATAGCTCTGTTTATGTCACCTTTTAAACCAGATTATAACATATAAATAAATCATCTCCGAACTCGTATAAACTGCATGAATATTGATCACCCACAGGGCCAGGTGATCAGTCAAAAATCAACAGCAGTCCAGTAAGCCAGTGATAAACAACTTATGATTGTATGATCTTATCAAGAGCAATATATATATATAAACTGCATTATTTAATCCACAAAGTTAACATCTTAATCCTGCAAATATATAAATCCGAGGGACCGTCAACAGTATAAAATAACGACCGCATAGCTTAACATCTTAATCCGAAACAATGAACAAATACATATCTATGCGTTTGCACAGCCTACCAACCAAGTATGGAGCTGCGCCCATGCTTTAGGACTCACTTACTTCTTTTTGATTATTTAACCAAAGCAATATATATATAAACTGCATTATTAACCTATAAAACATCCGCAAAGTTAACACTTTAGAAAAACAATAAACACTATTGGCAGATTATTATTTTAACATCTTCATCCTGCAAAACATGTGCACAACCTACCAACCAAGACCCCATGCTGAATCTATCACTTCATATGGAGCTGCGCTGCTGAAAATTAAACACCAATGTATATCCAAGAATCTCATGCTTTAAAACTCACCTACTTGCTTTTTTTTTAGATTATTTAATCTAAATTATAATCTAAGTTTTATTTTAAATTTAGCTCAGCCTCCACCCTTCCTAACTCTTACATAAAGGCCATTCTGCTGGAGTGTTAGCTTCTTAATATATATGCAGTATTGATGCATTTAGTTCATTTAAACAAAATTGAAAAGGAAGTTTCGCGAAATTTTTCTTCTAAACACATCCTCCTTTGCTGTCCTTCCTTAGCTTGAAGCCTGTTAAGCTGCTAAGAAAATAAAAAAATACAACAAATACTACAATTTCAATTCATTTTACCATCCTTTCTACCTTTTGCTGAATCACCTGATTATGTGTGTTTGGCTTCTTCTTTAAACAATATTTCTATCTATTTTTACTTATTCTTAGGTAAGGGAATATAATTTTATCTAACGTGCTAATCCTTTCAATTTTATTGGCAAAGATTCCTCATCGTACTCTGCAGCCCCTTCTAACAATCCTATTTTAGCAAGCTTGTCTGCCAATGCATTTGCTTTCCTGTATACATGTGATATTGATGCATTTAATTCTTTAGCAAGACTCACTATTATTTCTATCTTCCTCCTCATGCCGCCACAGTACTTGTTTTTTATTAAATAACTCAACCAATAATGTTGAATCTACCTGTATTTGCAAATTTCTATATCCTAGCTTATTACAGACATATAATCCTTCCTTTAATGCCCTAATTTCTGAATGCAGTGCAGAATAGGCTTTTCCTACTAGTGTGAAAGCTTTCCTAATTCTATATTTAGAGTCTCTTATTACTCCTTCACCTCCTGCAATTCCTAAATCTCTATTGAAACTACCATCAGTATTCAACGATAGTTTCCCTTCTGGGGGCCTATTACAGCTTATACTTTTAACCCAATGAGTCCTTTTAATCTTAGCGGAGAGATTCCATGTTTCTTTGGCTTCTTTATCCATTTCAGAATTATCTAATATGATAGGTTTTCTACAAGATATATTACTAATTTTCAACTTAATGTCTTTAAGGATATTATCTACATTCATTTTTATGCCCTCAAATCTATTTTTATTTCTTGCTTTCCATATACACCAAATTACTGCGTGTGGTAAATTTTGGTTTAGCCATTTTTTGGTCGGTGTATTAAGGGGGTGCCTCCTCCACCTTTTAATCATATCTATTAAAGTTTCCTCATTAATATTTATATTATTAAATATTTCTAACTTTTTCCATATTTCAAATGCAATTTTACCTTCTGAAAATAAATGATCTATAGATTCTATTGCTTGATGATAGCAATCACATCTGGAAGCTATCTTTATACATTTCTTTTGAATATTTGTATCTAGCGGTAATGCATTCACAAGAGCTTTCCATACAATAGAGCACATTTTTTGTGGGCTGCCTACTTCTCATACCCATTTAAAGATTGGGTTTATCGTATTTTTCTTTCGAATCAAATTTTTGACCGTTTTGAGCGTAAAGTTGCCTTGCGGAGTAAGGGTCCATTTCCATCCGCTCTTCTCCTCTCTAGAATAAGATTCTACTATTTCTTTCTGTTTTTCTAGAGCTTTCCAAGAATTCGAAGCATTTTTCCTATTCACCTTTTCATGTACTACATATTTCGCTCTCATAAAGCTCGCCCAGAGGCTATCATTTTTTAGCCTCCACCAACCTTTACAGTCCCAAGCGTCTACCATGTCCTGCAAAGATATTAATCCTAACCCGGCTTCCTCTTTTGGGAGGCAAATATCCTCTCATCTTTTCCAGTGAATTTTATTCTTTTCATCTTTTTTCCCCCATAAAAAGTTAGCTATTGTTGATTCTAATTTATTTGTAAATTTTTTTGGAGGATGAATAATTGATAGAATATGCATTAATGTGCTTTGAAGGACGTGAGTGACTAATGTGATCCTGCCCCCAAAGCCCAATAGCTCTTCTTTCCAACCTGCTATTTTAGTATTCATTTTATCCTGTAGTGATATTAAATATTCTTCTTTCAGTCTACCTTCATATATAGGGCATCCTAGATACATTAGTGCTCCTTTATTCTGGATAAATCCTGTGATGTTCTTTACTTTATTACTCACATTTTCTGTTACTTTCTTTGCCAGCATAAACTGACACTTTTTTATATTTATTGCCTGCCCTGTCTCAGTTTCAAATGTATGCAAAAGATCCATAAGGTATATCAAAGATCTTTTACTCGCATTTGTAAAAATTATAAGATCATCGGCATATACAAGGCAGCCTATTCTTGGAGTGTTTTTTGGTTGTCTGAATGGAATGATCTTCCTTTCTAACATTCTTTTCTTTAAATTTAAAATCAACAGTTCTAAATATATATCAAATAATAAAGGAGATAACGGGTCTCCTTGCCGTAAGCTTCTTTTAGGCTTGAATTCTTCTCCTTCCGTCCCATTTACAATGACTTTAACCCATACACTTGACACACATCTATATATCATATCAATGCATAACTTTGAGAAGCCAAATTTTCTCATAGTATAGCAGAGTATGTCTCATTCTACCATGTCGAATGCTTTTGATAAGTCTAACTTTACTACTAAATTCTCCCCTCTTGTTTTAATCGCTATGTCTTTCATCATTTCAGATGCTAATCTTATGTTTTCCGACATTAACCTATTTTTAACAAAGCCCATTTGCTCCTGTGATATAATATATGGCATAATATCGCTTAATCTATTTAGTAAAATTTTTGCTAAAATTTTATATATTGCATTACATAAACTTATAGGTCTGGAGTCCTCATATTTTTGTGGGGATTTGTTTTTTGATATCAAGACAATGAGAGAATTTGCCCATGTTTTAGGAATATCCGTCCCTGCAAAAAAACTAGAAATAACAAGTACAAGATCTTTTTCAATAATTTCTCGGCATACCTGGAAGAAATTACTATTCCATCCATCTGGTCCTGCTGCACTATCTTTCTCCAGGCTAAATACTGCATTTTTAATCTCATCCCTATCCGGGATTTTTTTCATCATTTGATTTTGCTCCTTAGAGATATTTAATTTAACTTCATTTATTAGTTTATCCCCTTCATGTATGAGCTGCCCTCATAGATGTTTTTTAAAAAAATCCTCAAATAGGGCTTTTATTTTATTATCTTCTTCCACCCATTTTCCTTCATCATTTTTTATACCTTTTATTTTGTTCTTGTTTATTTTTATATTGCTCATATTATGGAAAAATTTAGTATTCCTATCTCCTTCTTTCAGCCATTTAATTTTTGCTCGCTGTTTCCAGTATATTTCTTCCATGTGTAGCTTAAGCCTCAATTTACCTTTTGCCTTACTAAGTTCACTTCTATCTTCTTCTTTGTTCGTAGTGTCATATATTATTTCTAACTTTGCCACTTCTTCCTCCGCTTGTTTTATTTGTAGGTTTATATTTCCAAAAATTTCTATATTCCATGTTTTAATACATCTTTTTAACCTGAATAATTTAGCCGAAAAAGCCTGCATGGGCTTTCCCGATGCTGGCTCTTCCCAAGATTCTCGAACCATTCTATCGAAATCCGTGTGTTTAACCCACATATTTTGAAATTTAAAATCGCCTTTTATTGGTTGACTTTTATGAATTTTTATGAGCAATGGGCTATGATTCGAACATGTCCTACTTAAATGTCTTATGCCCGTAACTCCATGAGTCGCTACCCATTTAGCATTAAACATGACAATGTCCAGTCTTGCCCAAATTGCTCCTCTTTTACGCCAGTTATTACACCAGGTGTAATTTGAGCCAATATACTCCACCTAAGAAGCACGGACACGGACACAGACACGGGGATACGACACGGCAGGATACGGGGACACGACAAATTCTAAAAAACTAGGATACGGATACGGCTAGGATACGGTATAATAAAAAAATAAAAATAAAAATAAAAATTATTAATTATAAATATTAGGTATTTTATAAAATTTATTAAATTAAATTAAAATATTTTATTATATATAATAAATATATATTATTTATTTTATTTTATTTTATTATATAAGATAATATTTATATTTATTATATTTTATAAAATAATATTTTATAATTATATTATATAAAAATATATATTTTTTATTTTATTTTATAAAAATATTTTATTTTATGCTCCTGCCTCTCCCCTCAAGCACGCCCGCCCGCCCCTGCTTCTCCCCTCAATCACACCTGCCCGCCCCTGCCTCTCCCCTCAATCACACCTACCCGCCCCTGCCTCTCCCCTCAAACCCGCCCGCCCCTGCCTCCCCCCTCAAACACTCCCGCCCCTGCCTCCCCCCTCAAACACTCCCGCACCTACCTCTCCCCTCAAATCGCGCCGCCCCTTTCTCTCCCCTCAAATCGCGCCCGCCCCTGCCAGTGGCCAACGTTGGCCACCTTCGTCGTCGGACGCGACGTGGATACGGCTCAAATCCACCGAAGTCGACGTGGATACGGCTCAAATCCACCGAAGTCGACGTGGATACGGCTGCCGATGCAACCATCCGATACGCCACGTGGCGTATTGGATAGGGATTGTGCAATGATACGCCACATGACATATCGGACACGTATCCGTGCCGTATCCGTGTCATGTCCAGGTGTCGGACACGTGGACATGGCTGTAAGGAGCCGTGTCCGTGCTTCCTTGTACTCCACCTCCATTAAGTTGGCACTGACGATACAATCGTTGAATTGTGACATCGCCAGTGCATTTGGGGTTTTTCTATATTTCTTTTCTTGTGCATTTCTTATAACATTAAAATCTCCTCCTATAATCCATGGAATATTTTTTATAGCAATGTTCTGCATTTCTTTCCATAGATCTAGTCTATCTTTTTTATCATTTTTTGCATAAACCACTGATATTATTTCTTCTGTATTCGAGTTAGATTTAAAATTAACTATTTGTTCTGTGTCTTTTAAGATAATAATGTCCATATAGTTATGCCACATAATACAGAGTTTATTATTCAAGTTTGCATACGCATTTTTAAATCCTAATTTTTTACTATATTTTATTATTTGATCTTTCTCGACCATAGGTAGAGGTGTCAAACGGGCCGGCCCAGCACGGCACGGCCCGTTTTTCACGAGCACGGTCGTGCTACCGTGCCGTGCCGGGCACGGCACGGTTAGTATATAGGCGGGCACGCCTTGGCCATACAGGCCAGGCGGCATGGCCGGGCATGCGGGAGCCGCAACGCGGGAGGCGGGAGGTCGCACGGGCTGAAAATGGCAGATTAGATTTTTTTTTTTTTTTTGTAAATTTTTTGATTAAGTAACCGTATAGACTATAGAGTATTTGTAATAATTAAAAAATATAATTTTTTGTAAAAATTATAAAATTTAAAATTAAATAAAACAAACAAATATTAGAAAAAATTTTTTTTTTAATTCAATTATGTTTAGCTTTTTTTATTATTATAATTTATTAATTATATATTAAAATTTAAAGTTATTAATTTTTAAAATAAAATTTAAATCATAAAATAATAAATAAATACATTAAGTTAGTAAAAATTAAAATTAAAAAAAAATTAAACTACACAAATGAAAAATTACCAATTATGTTTTTGAAACCAATAGTTCGAACAAAACAATAATAAGTTTCAACACAACACAACGTATGGTACAAAGTACAAACAAAGCGTATAAATAAAATAAATAAAAAAACATCGAAAAAAAAGAGCAGATGACCATCAATCGTCAAGCGGCATATTATGAGAATCATCAGCCGCAACATCAAGATCAGTATCATATGGATCATCATCATCGGCAATCAGCTCCTCCGCCATCGTAGTGGATGTGGATGCGACTGCAGTGTCTGTCACAGTCCCAACTTCAGCACGATCACTGATGCTAAATCTCGATTCCTCCCAATCCTTCAAACATGCCAATGCCTCAACCATATCTGGACGTAATCTCGATCTCCTATCCGAAATCACGTTCACTGCAACAGAAAAAGCAGACTCCGATGCTACGCTCGACACCGGAGGAGTCAGTAGATCCCGTGCCATCCTAGATAGCATGAGATAGGCTGACTCATATGATTTCCACCACTGTAATAAATCAAGATTCTTATTATCAGAAGGTGATAGGATTGAGCAGTAATCGGTATCTAAGTACCGAGACAGCTCGCTCCTATGTGATGGTCCACCCCTATGTTTCCCCCTCGCTAGGTTAATGGAATAATTGTCATCTCCGAACAAGATATCAGTGTCCGTACTCACAGTCTCACCACCACCACCACCATACCTAGTATCGTAGTATGTGAACAGGTCTGTCAACTTCTCGTAAATGAACCCTTCAGGTGGCTCTTCCAGGTTCATGCACGAGGAAATGAAAGTCAGGGTGTTTTCAACCCCTTCCACCTTAGTCCTAGGGTCCATGCATGCTGCGAGGCAATAAAGAGATGGAATGGTGGACCAGTACTTCAGGTACTTGGTCTCCATCTCTGCAACCATATGGCTAAGCGTCGGGTACGCTCGAAACTTCCTAAACATGCTACTAATGTTGCATATGCAACGGAGTGCAATGTAAGTGGTGGGCGTATAAACCGACGAACACATGTTCGTCGTGTCATAAAATATCTTCAGGAATTTCATAAATGAAATTCCTGAAGCCCAGTCAGTGTCGTCAATAATAAGTTCGCTACTCTTACTATTGACGTAGTCGGATATCACGTGTTCGTATCCAACACATGATTCCAACATCATGTACGTGTAATTCCAACGATGTCTCACATCCGATTGAAATTTCTTCTTCTTAAGATTCGCAGACAAACAGAGATTACCAAACTCTTGTAGTCTGCGAGGAGTACGAATATACTTGAGTGCATTGCGTATATTTTTCAACGCGGGGGAACAGACCTTCATACCCTCTTGAACTATCAGGTTAATAACATGACACATGCATCTGATATGAAAGATCTCTCTTAATGGTACGTCTCTAATATTCCTAACAAACATATTGATCGCTACTCCATTATTCGCAGCATTATCGAAAGTGACACTAAAAATTTTATTTTGAATTTTATATTCCCTAAATATTTTCATCATACACTCAAAAATGGCCGGGCCATCATGAGGATGAAGAATCTCAGTGAATCCTAATATTTTTTTTATTGATTGTCCAGTTAGAATCTATATAATGACTCGTGAGACATGCATAAGAAGAATCATCGTGACATGTCCATATATCGGACGTCACGGACATCACTCCACTAAATGCTAAAAATTCCTTAATTATTTTTTGTTTTTCTAACTTATATATCTTTAGTATGTCACTCCTAGATGTGAACCTAGGAATCCTACGATAGGATGGCTAAAAATAAGTCTGCATAATGCGCACTACCCTCGGATCTTCCGAAAATCTGATCGGAAGATCCATCAATGTGATAAGCCTGGCCATGACGTCCCTACCCAACTCGCTGGAGTATACGAAAGGAGTAAACTTTGAGACTGAACTCGATCCAGTCTCAAAAAATGTAGTGCCAAGTTGGGTTTGCCTAGGATTTAAGGGTTCATATTTTTTGGAGCATATTTCAGCATGCCTCTTGAGGTGCCCAGTCCCACATGTACGCTTACATGTTAAAAGTCTCATACAATATTAGCACTGTGCCATTTCAATTTTCTCTCCCCTAACATTTACTTGTGTTATGATTTTAAAATGTGTCCAAACTACAGAAGTCCTCCTAATTTTTTGTTTTTTAGAACTTTGGGTTGAGACGATAGGAGAAACCAAAGTTTCAGGAGCCACAGACGTCTGTGTAACACTAACATTTTTATTTTCTAAATTTAAATAAGTGTCAGGTGTATTTGTCATTTTTTAATTTTCGTAAGTTTTTCTAGAGAGAGAATGTTTAGAAAGAGAAAGTACAAAAAAACGTAAAATATATTACCCGGTAAAAGCAATGAGGTGAGTCACGTGCCAGGTGCACCGCAAGAAGCTCTGATGTTCAAAACTCAAGTTGAGTTTCACGAAAATCCAAGCCGAAATCAAAATCACGAGGCCCGAGAGAGAGATGCACGGTTTATGTAAGAGAGAGAAAGTATTGAGAGGTTTTATGTTTTTGAAAAACATAAATGTTATAGGGAGGGGGGTAGAATTTATAGGCTAAAGAATGTTTTTTTTTATAAAAAAAGATATTTTTTTATTATTTTTTTGAATTTTTTTAAGATTTTTAAGGGGCAGAATCACGAGGACCGTTGGATTCTGCCCCCTAGCCATTGGAGGTGAATCCAAGGGCTGAAAATCGCTGAAGTTTGAAATTTTTTTTTTTGCCGTTGGAATTGCTAGGAATTCGGATCGGGACTCGGGTTTCGGCAGAAAAGATCGCAGGTCGGGTCTGAATGAAATATATGCATATATATATTTCATTCATGATAGATAATAATTTTTTTATTATTTTTTAGACTTTTCATAAAATAATAAAAATTCAATTGGACAAAAATATTAAAAAATTATAATGTGACAATGCATTAAAATATCTGTCATACTAATCTAGTATTTATTATTTGTATTATGCAATTATATATCATATTTTCTACACTAGTATATCTCAATAAAATATTCTCTTTTGTTATTTCTTATGGTATATCCTTTCAAACCCTATATCTTGGAAATATGCTATTTATTCACAACTAAGAGTTTTTTTGATATATTTGTTTTATCTTCGATCATTTTTTAGGATGAGTCAAGTTTATATTTATGATCTTGAAATATATTTTTCTTACATATTCTAGTATTTAAAGTGGGTATATATATTACTTATTAGAAACTAATGATATTTTAGTGAGTGAAGATATTATATTTTATTATTATGACTCATTTTTTAATGAGTCTAAGAAGATTATGAATCTAGATATTATACCTAAATTTATTATAATTTTTCTTACTTATAATCTTGTATGTACCACCAATTAATACAGGTAGTCACTTGTAGGTTACATCTTAGTATTTTGGTACTTAATATGATGTTACTTTCATAAAGTCATCATATCTACCAATAAATATAGATCATATTGAGTCTAAAGAGAATGTGATTTCTAGAATAGGGACATTCCATTCAGATCAAGATGAGCTGCTCACCCTTTTTATACTTGAGATGAGTCTATTGAAGAGCTAGATTATTCTATAGTCAATTCATCATATATTGACTTTTCAATTGCTCTTTTGTAGGGATAAAAACATATTACTCAATACTCAATTTTATAATTTTTATCATATTTTTATATTCTTTTTTTATTTATTTTTTTATTTTTTGTAATGGTATTATGATATCCAAGTATCTTTTTGAGATATTATCTCATTCAAAATGATGTCAAATCATTATGGAAGAAATACAAGCCCTCCACTTTAATGAGACTTGATAATTGGTACTATAATATTTGGTAAGGTCTATTATTGGTTGTGAGTATTTATTGTGAAGACAAGTCAAGTACAAATAGGAAGGTAGACTATCTTAAGGCAACATTTGTAATAAGGGGATACATTCAAAAATTTAGGTAGACTGTCAAGACAATTTTTAGTGGCCAAGATGGCCTTATTGTGTACTCTCGTTTCTCTTGTAGTTTTTCACATTAAGAAGTTATACCAGTTAGTTACCTTTTGTATTCTTGTTAGATTTGAAGAATATATTTCTTCATAATGTCCTTTAGGAGGAGTTATATATAGAGCGATTACCTAAGTTTCAAGCAATATATTTATGTGTAGTAGGTAGTTAACATATTGCAAAAGATATTATATGGCCTAAAACAGTCACCAAGAGCTTAGTTTGGTAGTTACTCAAATTCTAAGTTTGTAAGATTTTGACAGGTGTCATTTTATTTGGGTCAAACAAGTGTGTTATTAATTTTTCATTATATCCTTAGAGAGTCTTGATGACATGAGTTTGTTAATTGTTTATATTGATAATATTCTGATTGAGAAGGGTGATGAATTGGGTATCACTCAACTCAATCGGTAATTTCATACACAGTTTCAGATGAAATATTTTAGGAGACTCAAATATTTTCTTAGCATATAGATTATTTATTATACCAAAAGTTTCATTTGTCACATAGGAGATGTACACGTCATATGTTTGTAGAAATTGATCTTTTAGATTATGCTCCAGCAGATATTATTATTGATCTAGATATATGATTTATTTTCAATGTAACCCATCTAATTGACTCTATTACTTGTAGGAGAATTACATGAAATTTTAGTTATTTAACTATGATTAGAACATATATAATCATAAGAAGTATTAACTATTTAATCAAAAATTATTATTATTATCTTAGATAAAAAATTTATATATTTTTCTCTAGTAAATATAAGTCTTATAGTATATGAATTCAGTGATAACTTTTGAATGAATATGATAGCTTTTATACTATGTAAAACTCTCAATCTCTTCAATGGAAATAATATCCAATAGATATCTCTGTTGTGACTCATTTTCATGCAATGTGTAAGATAAATTGAGTCTCTAACACCTTTGTTTTTAATACAATAATACCTCTCCATTATCATACACAAATCAAAATCAAAATACACCAAATTGGTATTATTGCTTAGTCCCTAATTGTTGCTCAAAAATAAGTGTACTAAATTAGGATTTCTGTCAAATCTTAATTTCTAAAATTAGATTTCTACTCAACTAAAATCAAATGAATTAGGGTTTGTAAAACATTGTTTTTGTTTCAGCCTAATTATTGCCAAACTGTGATTGGATTTTTATCCCAATCATTTGTGCATCACCATGCACTGCAACTGCATGCACCACTGCACATTGTACGCCCTAGTGCGCTTGCTCATTGCATCAATGTATTGGGTGTCGACCCTCGTTGCACACTATGGGTATTCGATGAACTTAGTTGGAGGCACAATGCACAGTTGTGGGCTGCCCTTTTTCCTTCTATATTATGTGCATGTGCACTGTGCTAGTATAATCCATGTGAAAACTATAATAATAAAAATTGATTGTGATATGATTTTGAATTCGAGGCAGACCAGAGTGTTAGTAACCCCCACCCATACACCTGAGCTCTTTTATGGTTTAATTTGCCCTAAGATTGACCCTGAATCTCTGATATCATATTGATTTTTAAGACACGAGAAGTTTATTGGAATTTTTTGCATCTTTCTCGAGATAAGCATTGTAATTTAAAAATATTTTGGAGGTATTTTGATATTTGTTCTTTTTTTTTTTTTTTTTTTTTTGGGGACTTCATCATCGCCTAAGCTTTATTTCAACTATTTAAGATCAGTATTTTTTTTTTATTGACTAAAATTCTTAATTTTCAAAGATAATATAAATTGCTACATGATGACTTGTGCATAATAGAAACATTTTTTAATCTTAGATGAGATAGTTTATATTCTTTAAGATACATATTCCTTAAGATTTTCAAACATGATTAGATATTTGTAAATTGCTACATGAGGACTTGGGTTGGGCATATTTGAATCTCAGATAAATAATATTTATATTTTTTTTGGCTCAAAGAGCAAACAAAAACATGCACATTTTATTGCATTAGGTATTTTTTGTCATGTTCTATGGAGATATCGTGAATGAAATAAGTACTCTCAAAATTTTTGAGAGGTAAATTGAATAAATTTTCTTTATGATGTAAAATTTAAAAATACGCAGTATGAGAAATAGCTGAAGAAGACACTCAATTGATTAATTAGTTTATAATTAAAACTATATTTTCTCATAAATACTTAAAACACTTTTATCATATGAACATAATATAGTTGTCTCAATTAAATATTTATAATTTTTAATCACAACTTTATTTTATAGGAGATATATTAATATATAAAGTCTTATATATAATCTCATGATCAGTATAATGAGTATTAAAATTATTATACATATACTCTAAGATATTTATTAATCGTGATATTTTTAATATTTTTATTAAATTATTTTTTTATTCTTTAATGAAATAATTTAAAAATAAAAAAAATGTGATTTAAAATAAAATAAAGAATACCCAAGTAAAATGTGTATAAGACCAATAAAAGTAATGAAGTTTCTTAAGTTATCTAAAATTTTAACTCTACTAGGTCCATAAATATTTAAGTGAATGAGATCAAATAAATCTTTATTCACACAAGTATGATAGGCATGATAATAATTTGGTATATGATTTCATATCTTACAACCCTCATAATTTAGGATAATTATAATTATAATCTTATGATTTAAAATTCTCATCTTGACCAGAGGTGACTAATCAAGTTGAGAGTGAATAAGTAATTAATCAATAATAGTTGTCCTAAATTGGTCTCTAACATCAAGCTTAGATGAGGGATAAAGTGATGAGAGAGAAAGGCACCCAAGTTGTGTTGTTTTTAAACAACTATTTCTTGTTTAACACAAAAAATTCTCAAGAACAGAAGCATAAACTAGAAGAAGAAGAGATGAACAGAGGAGAAGAAGAGAGGAAGAAATATCGCGCAGCAGAGCAATTCAAAAACCAATCAATAAATGATCCAGCGGCTAGGTCAAAAGAAAATATTGGCTTTTATATCAGTCCGATAAATTAAAACAAATAAATGTACTGAAAAGAATACTTTACAGAAATGCACCGATAATTGCTCATTAAGGGCAATTTTGTAATTTCAATTTCATAACTCAACAAAACGAACAGCCCGTCAACAACCCCCCCGATTCGATGTAGTTGATGTCAGTCCAAGCTTTTCTCTCAAATAGATAAGCTTTTCTCTTGGTAAGGACTTTGTGAATATATCGGCAACTTGATCTTCAGTCCTGCAAAAAACAAATTTAACTTCATTAGATTCAATCGTATCCTTAATAAAGTGATATTTCAAACCTATGTGTTTAGTTCGACTGTGCATTACCAAATCACTCGCAATAGATATAGTGGATTGATTATCACACAGAATTTTTGTTGGATATTTTTGGACTTTATCTAAGTCGCCCAATAGTTTTCTAAGCCATAAGGCTTGAGAGGTTGCAACTGAAGCTGAAACATATTCAGCTTCAGTAGTGGACAAAGCTACAGTTGATTGTTTCTTGGACTGCCAAGAAACTGCAGCAGTTCCAAGATTAAATACATATCCAGAGGTACTTTTGTAATCCTCTGGATTTCCTCCCCAATCACTGTCACAATAACCTATGATTTCTGTATGGTTGATTCTATGATATTTCAGACCTAAATTAAGTGTACCTTTGAGATATCTCAATATATGTTTAGCAGCACTTAAGTGTATATGATTCGGACAGTGCATAAAACGTGATAACAAATGAACTGAGAAAACTATGTCAGGTCTGGTTGCTGATGCATACAGCAGACTGCCTATTAGACTTCTGAAATTTTTCATATTTACTGGTTTACCCTTAGCTGAAAGAAGTTTCTGATTTACTTCTAAAGGGGTAGATACTGGTTTGCAGTCACTCATTCCAAAGTTTTTCAATACTTGTTTAATGTATGAGGTTTGAGAAACGGACACACCACTTGTGTCTTGAATTATTTCAAGTCCTAGGAATTGTGTTAGACTTCCTAGATCAGACATTTCATATCTAAATTTCATTTCTCTCCTAAAATTATTTATCAATTCTGTTTTATTACTTGTAAATACAATATCATCAACATACAAAGAAACAATCAAAATTCCAGAATTATTATCTCTTTTAATATAGAGTGTAGGCTCACTCTTGCTTCTACTGAATCTTTGATTCAGAAGATAAGAGTTGATTTGTTGATATCAAGCACGAGGAGCTTGTTTCAACCCATACAAGGCCTTATTTAATTTATAAACACAGTGTTCACTCCCCTTTTTCACAAACCCAGGGGGTTGTTCTACATATATCCCTTCCTTAAGTTTTCCATTTAAAAAAGACAGACTTTATATCCAATTGGATTAAATTCCAACCTTTCTGTCCGGCTAAGGCTATTAAGAGCCTTATGGTTTCTAACCTTGCCACTGGAGCAAAGGTTTCATGGTAGTCTAATCCAGGTTTTTGTGAGTAACCTTTGGCTACCAATCGAGCCTTGTATACAGGCTGATTTGAGTTTGATTTAAATTTAATTCTATAAATCCACTTAACACCTATACTGTGTTTATTTTGAGGTAAGTCAACTAAAGTTCAAGTGTTATTTTTCTCAATAACAGACATTTCTGTCTGCATCGCTTTGAACCAGAATTGATGTTTTACAGCCTCTTCATAGTTGAGTGTCTCAACTGAGGTGTAGTTATATCTCTGATAAATGTCTGACAGGTTTCTATATTTTACAGGGGTTATTTTACTAAGTTCAGTCCTCGATTCAGAATTAGATGATGTACAATCACTATGTTCAGAAACAGATTTGGACTTATATTAAGAATCATGTTCAGTAAAAGAATCAGAATCAGAAATAATCTCAGAAGTAAAAGTAGAGGGTGAGCCAAAATCATACCTTGGAGCATTTTTAAATTTATAGCAGGTTGCACCAGCTTCTGTGCAACCATTTTTGGTTCCAGAATTTGCTTCACTTAAATCTCCATCCCATATACTGTTTTCATCAATCAAAATATCTCTACTCACCAGAAATGTCTTTGTTTCTGGTGAGTACAGTCTGTAACCCTTGGATTGCAGACTGTAGCCTACAAAAATATATTTTAGACTCTTAGAGTCTAATTTGGTTCTATGTGCACTTGGTATATGGGAGTAACAAACACTCTCAAATACCTTTAGGTGTTTAACACTAGGCTTCCTACCAGTCCAGGCTTGCAATGGAGTTATGTTTTCCAGTGCTTTGGTTGGGCATCTATTGAGCAGGTACACAGAAGTGTTCACTGCCTCTGCCCAAAAAATCTTTGGTAGGTTTTTCTGATTTAACAATGTTCTGGCCATTTCCATTATTATCCTATTTTTCCTCTCCACAACTCCATTCTGTTGTGGTGAGTAGGCAGTGGTAAGTTGTCTAGTTATTCCTTTAGATTCACAGTAATCTGTGAATTTTTGAGAGAGGAACTCACATCCTCTGTCTGTTCTAAGTGATTTGACACTTAGACCAGATTGTCTCTCAACAAGAGGTAAAAGTTTCTTGAAGCATTCAAGTGCTTCAGACTTGTGCTTCAAGAAAAAAACTCATATATATCTTGTGCAGTCATCTATAAATAACAGGAAATAACTACTACTGCCTAAGGACTTTACTGACATAGGACCACATATGTCAGCATGTAATAATTCCAGAGGTTGAGAAGCTTTCCAGGCAGAGTGCTTCGGAAAGCTTCTTCTGGATTGTTTTCCCAGTGAACATACTTCACAGATAGAATTAGGTGGTGTAAGGTTTGAAGGCATACCAGTTACCAAATTATTTTGAAAAATATTTTTTAGGTCAGAGTAATTCAAATGCCCAAACCTTCTGTGCCATAGAGAGGTGACAGATTGGACATTCATTGAGAATGCCTTATCTGTTTTCTCAGCAAATGTCAGTGGAAAACTTCTTCCACTCGACATTTTCACAATCCAGGAAGGTTGATTGCAATTTTGGTCAAAAATTTTACATATTTTATTTTCAAACATTAATTTATAGCATTTTTCAATTAATTGGCCGACACTTAGTAGATTCTGGTCCAAGGCAGGAACCAGAAGTACATCTTTTATGAACTTTGTTCCAGAGCAGGTGGGTACTGCCACTCTGCCCTTGGCTTGCGCCTGAACTAGTTCACCATTTCCCAATTTGACTTGTGAATTTACTACTGGAAGTAAATCCACAAATATCTCTTCATTTCCAGACATGTGGTTTGAGCAGCCACTGTCCAGAAACCAAGTGTTTATTGAGTGTGTATTTTCTGTTTCATTTACATAAAACAGATGTTCTACAGAACTTACTCGTTCTGTAAAACCAGCACTCTGGTTGGAGATGTTCTTACAGTTCTTTGAATTGTGCCCAAACTTTTTACAGTTTTGGCACTGATTTTGTTTTCTAAACCAACACTCTGTCGCAGTGTGGTTTAGTCTCTTGCAAATAGTGCAAGAGGAAACTTGTTCCTTAGATGAATCTGAAGAGTGAGTAGAGAAAGAGCCTGTTTTAATTTTATTTTTATTTTTATTTTTAGATCCATACCTTAGTGCATTTTTCTTGTTCCTCATATCTCTGTATTGCTCTTCAGCCTTAATGGAGCTATCTTCCCATCTTGACTGCATTGCAGTCTCTGCAGAACTTTCTGCTCTCTTCAGTAATCGACCATCATAAGACTTCAGGGAGCTCAAAACTTGCTGGATGGAGAGTTTTGATAGGTCTTTGGTCTCCTCAATAACTGCCACAATGGCATCAAATTTATCAGGCATGCAGATTAAAAGTTTTTCAACCAATCGAGTCTCAGAGACATTTTCTCCATGAATCTTCAGTTGATTAACAATATCTAAGAACTGAGTTGAAAACTCAGTAAGAGAATCTGAGTTTTTCATACTCAGATTCTCGAAGTCTTTTCTCAAGGAGTGCAGAAGAGCTTCTCGAGCCTTCTTATCTCCTTGATATTCCTCGATTAGGAGGTCCCATGCCTCCTTGGCTTGAGTACAGCCAAGTAATCTAGGGAATATCGCATTACTTACACCCTGTTGGATGAAAAGTAATGCCTTAGCATTTAACTTCCTCAATTCCTTCTCTTGTAACAGTTCTTTACCTTCCAGAATAGAGAAATTAGGAGCTTCTTCATATCCAGAAACCACTATTTCCCATATGTCTTGGGAGATAAATAATGTTCGCATTTTGACAAGCCAATAGTCAAAATTATTACCATCAAACAAGGGAATAGGAATTAAACCCGAGTTTGATGTGTTTTGAGTTTTTGAAAACATAATATCTTAAGAACAGCTTGAAAAAATATGAACAGAAAGTTGGGGTTTTGTTAAAAATAGGTTTTAAAAAACCACAAAACCTTTAGATCTTACTAGATCTGGTTAGATCTATGCTCGATCTTAAGAAATATGTGAGAATTATTTAGGTTTTCAGAGAACGCCTAACTGGAGAAATTAGATTTGAATATTGTTCAAAAATAATTTCAATCGCAGTTAGGTATCGATGCTCTGATACCACAATGTTGTTTTTAAACAATTATTTCTTGTTTAACACAAGAAATTCTCAAGAACAGAAGCATAAACTAGAAGAAGAAGAGATGAACAGAGGAGAAGAAGAGAGGAAGAAATATCGCGCAGCAGAGCAATTCAAAAACCAATCAATAAATGATCCAGCGGCTAGGTCAAAAGAAAATATCGGCTTTTATATCAGTCCGATAAATTAAAACAAATAAATGTACTGAAAAGAATACTTTACAGAAATGCACCGATAATTGCTCATTAAGGGCAATTTTATAATTTCAATTTCATAACTCAACAAAACGAACAGCCCGTCAACAAGTTGGACAAACAAAAATGTCACTAATAGTGGTCTAATCAATAGTGATGATGATGGTTTAGGGGGACAATGAGATGGATTACCTCATATATGATATCATATTAACTGCGATGAAATTAATGCTAAAAAATCAAACACTCAATATCAATAGAGTTCATAAATCATATGTACAAGGGTGCATGCTTATGTAATGTGCAGAAGTGAGATGATCCATCTTCTGGCGCTCTTACTCATAATAAAATTTACAAAAAATAAACAATAAGAAGTCAAACTAAAAATAAGTTGAAACTGTAATATTCTTTTTTAAATTGATACGTAAGGATTAAGAATAGCAAGCTCAAAGAAAAAAAAAATAAGCGAAGGTCTCTTCAAGATATTCGTGAAAATATCTAATGATTGAAATGTTATCTAAACATAGTATATAGTAATAGTCTAATCTTCTTTTTGAGAAATAAGTGACTCATTTATATATATTTTATCTGCTTATAAAATATTGATTGAAGACTATATGTTTTATTGCCTAATTATCACGGTGAGGAATAATAAGAAAATAAAGTAGATGCTCTATCTTCTTGAGTATGTATCAAATTTCAAGGATCTCATAAGTGATTGTCATCATCACTCAGAATCATATCTTTATGCTTTAATATCAAAATAATCTCATCTCTTATATTTTTTGGAGATAAAATTTTTCATAGAAAAGTACAATAACATGTAATAGACCTCCTAGTGATGCAAATTAGTGCCCAACTCGATAATGGACATCTAACTAATTGTAAAGGCTTGTGATCGCTCAATGAGATCTTAAATCCTGAATATTTCTTTACATATCTCAATATGTGAAGAGTTATATCTAAATTAACTTATTGAAGAAATTCTTTGAAACTATTAACTATAGTGACTACATAAGTTGTATTTTGTATAATAATAATCAAATAGCTAATTTTTTTCTTTGATTTTCTTATAAATAGTAGAATCAACTTAAAAATTTATATCGGATAAAAAATTAATATCAAAGTCAATTAGAGTGTTTGCTTGAGTATAGTTAAAAAAAACTAATCTTTATGATAATATCAACTGTATATCTCTTATGTGTCAAGATAATTATTTATCTCATCTGACTATTCTAAAAATGTATTTGAGCCTCACAAGATTGATTATCTAGAATTGTGATGAGAGATTCTCTTAAAACCATATGCATTCCTAGTGGAAGATTAAATTGGGTTGATTTCACATCTATTCAAATCAATTTATTTTAAATTAAAAAAAGGGCGCCTAAATCACACATGCCCCTATATGGAAAATTAAAAATTAAAGGTGTGTGGGATACATTCATCGAGTCAGATCGAGCAAGCAATGACTCGAGCACGACCCAAATCATTTTTTCATCCAAGCTGATTTTGATCTGCATGTGTCATTTTTGATGGGTCATGTCATGTCAGATTCAATTTGGCTTGCTTGTTAAAACACTCAACTCGGCACAGCATGAGTTGTGACTCGTGTCGGTCCTCACCATAAAATATTTCTTTTTGGTTTGAGTGTTCCATAATATTTGTGGGAAGATATAATTTTATTATAAATTATTTTATTATTTATGGTAATAAATTATTTTTTTCTTAGTTACCCTCTAAGAAGCACGGATACATCATACTACAGCCGTGTCCCCGTGTCTGACACATGGACACATGGATACAGTATGGACACACATCGGATATGTGTCTGATATGTCACGTGACTTATCGTTGATCAATCCATGTCCGATATGCCACGTGGCATATTGGATAGACGTGTTGGATATGTATCCGATGTGTAATAAAGCCTATGGACGCGTCGAGTGGCCGACGATGTCGAGTGGCCGACGATGCCGAGTGGTCGACGACATCGACAATGCCAAGGTAACGTCAGGGGGTTGTCTTCAGGATTTCAAAATAGTAACACGGGGGATTCGAAGCAGTAACATAGTGGATGGGGGGGAGAGGGGGGTGATTTTGAAAAAGTAACATAGGGGGGTGGTTCGAAGTAGTAAATGGAGGGGGGGGGGTGTCGAAGATAATATTAAATTAAAAATTATATTTAAATATAATTATTTTTAAAAAATTATAATTAATATACAATAGTAATAAACAAAAAAATTACATGAAATTACGAAACTAGAGCAACGAGGTGGGGATTTTAAATGTATGATTTTAATTTTTAAATATGTAATATATAAATATAATTATTTTTTATAGATAATATTTATATATTTTTTATTTTATTATGTCATGTTCTAGTCGTATCCGTATCCTAGTTTTTTGAAATTTATCATATTCTCGTATTGTATCGTGTGGTATCCCCGTGTCTATATTCGTCTATGTGCTTCTTAAGTTACCCTAGTATCAAAAAGTGCAGGTCATTAAAGTATGATTATATATCAGTGAGTATTGATATCATTTTTTTGAACAATATTTTTTTTAATGAGCCTGAAAAAAGTAGTGGTCTAAAATATACATTTGGATTTATAATTTTTTTTTTTACATCTTTGCAGTCTTACTTGGATCTCGAGTCATGAATGAGAGTTGCTCATTCGTTATATCAAAACTTATTAGTTCACGTTATATGTATTAATAAGTATAGATTTTGTTCATTTTTGAGACAAGTTTTACATGATAGAAAATCTCTCGAGTCTAAATGATCATGTTGCTAGATGTGTCAAACGGGGTGTGTCGGGCTGGCCAGGCCCAGTTGATACCTCTAAGTTACTGTACCGTGTCGTGCCTAGCCCAACATGGCTTTGTGGAGTTCGGCCCGGCACGATCCTAATTTAAAAAAAATTAGGGTTTCGGCGCCCCCGCAACCCTAATTTTTTTTAAAAAAAATTGGTTTCGGCACGGTACCGTGTCGGGCCATGCAAGGCACGAGGCTCGGTTGGCCTCGGCACGGCGATTGTGCCATGATCGGGCACGGCACGAGCCGAGCACGGGAAATTTCCATGCCGGGCCCTCCCAGGCACGACCGAATCATGTCGTGCCTCATGCTGGGCCGGGCCGGCCCATCACTATTGACACCTCTACGTGTTGCTCATAAGTCTACTTCAGTTCTAACTCAAGATGAGCTAGAGACTAATAGACTCAATCACTTGGAACGTAGAGTTTATGCTTGAGGAAGAAAACATAATATATTTAGAGCTGGGGAGAGTCTCTCAAAAAGTAATTGGATTTTTATGATCTTGATTTTTTGATTATTCTTTGGAAGAAACAGAATTTTGTACTAAGTATCCTATTTGACAGGTATTTTCGTACTCACTTCTTTATTCTTTTACTTTTTTGATTCTCTTAATTATATTGGGATAATTATATCTCATTCTAAAGTATCATCTCATCTAAGATGATTATAATTTATGTTGAAAAAAGATAATTAATTTCTATTTCAATGAGACTTGTCAATTATTAACTCGACTTATAAGAAGGTCCTTTGTTTGTTTAAGTGTGTTCATTGTGAAGACATCTAGATGAGATGGTAAATTATTATATGATGATATTTAGTGTGAGATGATTCAATTAGATATCTGGTATGAATTATCAGAATATTTTTTCTGTGGTGGTCAGGATGATCTTAGTGCAGATTCTTTTATCACTCGTTGTGTCTCACATATAGAGGATAAACTAGCTATATGTGTATACTATTTATCTTTACGGTGACATTGAGAAAGAGATGTATGAAGTAGCCACATGGACACACCCAAACTCAATTTGTAGAATGTAGAAGGAATCATATAGCTTGAAGAAGTTATAAAGGATTTAACTTGTAGAATGAATGTCTTCTGAAGGAGCAACAAGTCATATAGCCAATAGCTGTATTTAAATTATCACTAATACATTGGATCTCATAAGAATTTCAAAGTTAAATGTGTTTGATCGCGATCACTACTGAGACGATTAACCAGTGTGGAAGTTTGTCGTATGCATATACTCTAGGATTAGTAGGGGGATTGGGGGGAGGGTGAAAACAAGTTAACAAGCCATATAGCCAATAATTCAGTGCTTCATGAGATGATATAGTACATAAAAGTGAATTTTTTTTCTTTCTTGAAGAGAAAATTTGGGATGAGATCATTGTTATAATTTATATTTCTAAAATAGACCTATTAATCAAAATCTTTATAAAGACCTTAAAAAGACAAAAACTCTTTATTTTCTCCCTCGAACTTGGTGTATTGTATATTTATCCATCAACTTAAAATAAGATATTACAATTTATTACTATTATTATTATTTTATTTATGTTTATGTATTTATTATGTTTTATGGATGAGATCACTTAATATATGGGTTGCCCCAATCCAATACTAGTCTGTTGAGATTTTGATAGATTTTTTAGGCTTATTATTTTATGGGTTATTTTTATTGTTTTATTATAAGCTGCATACACATCAACTTGTATTCTCTTGTTTTATTAAATGTCTTGTATGTGTATTACAAAACAACTTAAACCTTTTTTTTTTTAGTTCCTAATGTTGTTTTGTTGGATTAGAACAGTTTCAAAAAAAATTTTTTTTTTTTTTTGAGGTACACTAGTTCTTTTATCACATTTAATTATTTTGTATCAGCTTGCTTATTATTCAGAGGATGAATAATAATCAAAATGGGTCATGAGAATCTTGTGTACCAACCTCCATTGTAGAATTTTTTCAATCCACATATGCTTTGTCAACCAACCTCTCAGAGTTGTAGAGTTGTTTAGTAATCTAGCAATCCATACTGCAAAATAAGTATGTGTGTCTGTGTGTATGTGTGTGTGTGTGTGTCTGTGTGTGTGTCTGTGTATGTGAATGTGTGCGTGCGTGTGCGTGCGTGTGTGCGTGCGTGCGTGCGTGCCTGCGTGCGTGCGTGCATGCATGTGTGTTTCTATGTGTCTGTGCATGCATGTGTGCGTCTATGCGTATGTGCATGCAAGTGTGCGTTTGTGCATGCATGTGTGCGTCCATGCGTCTGTGCATGATTGCGTGCGTCCATGCGTCTGTGCATGATTGCGTGTGTCCATGCGTCTGTGCATGATTGCGTGCGTCCATGTCTATGCATGCGTCCATGTGTCTGTGCATGCTTGCGTGCATCCATGTGTCTGTGCGTGCATGCGTGCGTCTATGCGTCTTTGCATGCATGCGTGCGTCTATGCGTCTGTGCATGCATGCGTGTGTTCGTATGTGCATGCATGCGTTTGTGCAAAGATGCGTGTGAGTCTATGTGTCTGTGTGTATGCGTGTATGCGTGTATTAATTTGGGTAAATTACATCAATTCATGGTATTATTGCAGGGTTGGAAGATGTCAGACACGCTGCTTAACCCGGGGCGAGCTAGACTTATCTCAATGTCTTAGAGCAGTTGTGAGCCAGCCGAGCTTAGGGTGGGACCTGCACGAGCATCATTCAACAAGCAGCTAGTCCTTGAAAGATGAAACAATGAAGCTATCTTGAGAAAGATGGTGATGGCCTTTGTTTTTCATCACAGTACAACAAATTAACTTGCTGAAGAATTAAGAATTTAAATCTTATAGAAAATATGTTAATTAGGTAAGAATTTTCAATTGAATTTTAATTGGCCCATATTTATTCAAGATTAATGAGGTAGAGTTTTTTTTTATTTTTTTATTTTTTTTCTGGGAAAAATTGTGAGAAGGTGCTTTATTTTAAAAAAAAAAATTAAAAAAAAAATGTGGGTTTGTGGAACAGAATAAAATGCATCAATCTCTAGAATAATTAAATTTAGTATACTCAAACATGGAAGTCTGAAAATACCATTATTGTGTCACATCATTATGTCACATCCATATCACATGTATAAAAAACAAAAATAAAATTAAAAAATAATTTATTTTGTGTGTGTGTGTGTGTTTATGTAGACATGCATGACATATATATGCACATATATAATGTATGAAAATATTTTTGCAAATGCTTTCTAATATTCACAAGATGTTTTTAAGTTCTATTTTTTTTGTCTTGACATGCTGATGTGATATTTTGTTGAATATATTTGAATTTCTATGGTTGAGTGTACTAAAAAAATTTAATTAATAAGTATATCCTATCATTTTTTTGTGATTGTGTACATCAAAGTCACAATTTATTTATATATATTTTATCTTATCATGAAATATTAGATTAGTAATGATGTGTTGTCCTACCATAGTCACACACACCCACACACACACACATATATCCACAATGACATCCATATCTGCTAGCAATAGATATATCCACATATAACATAACCTTTTACAATAACAAATGTTAAAACCATTACTCTCGATGTCCACATGATGTAGATTATGACTTCTTGTTTCATTATTTTCAAGTATATCACATTTTACACACGCGCCCAAACTTGCATCCATAGAGGCGGCATCAATCAATGAGTGACTAAGTCACACAAATTGAAGTCCTTGTCCTAGATGTGCATAATTGATGATTTAGTGATCGCGATCAAGCACGTTTAAGTTTGGAGTTCTTATGAGATCTAGTGCATTAATGATGATTTAAATACATCTAGGCTTTGAATGTTAACGACTAGCTTTGAGATTTTTAGGGTGGAGGAGCATTAAATATTTGATAAGATTTTTGCTAAGCTTATGGACATTGGTATCTCTATTTTTGGTCTTGGGAAGCATGTCCACAACTCAAAGACAATTGAAAAAATTGTAAATTTTTTCATAGGGAGACTTAGTGTCAAATTGATGGATAAATTCAAGGACATCCAGTCACTTCTAAATTCATGAGCTTGTCGTGCAGTCACTCTTATGCCCAGGGGGCTCTCTCAATGTAAATTATGTTTGAGTCGAGCAATTAGACAACTTGATAGATGATTCCCTCTCAGATAGTAGTCGCAAATGAGATTAGGATACATCATAGATATTAAAAAAAAATAAAAAAAATAAAAAAAATAAAAAAAATAAAAAAAATAAAAAAAATAAAAAAATAAAAAAAATTAAAAAAAAATTAAAAAAAAATAAAAAAAATAAAAAAAAATTAAAAAAATTAAAAAAATTAAAAAAAATAAAAATAAATAAAAATAAATAAAAATAAATAAAAAAATAAAAACATAAAAAAATATAAAAATAAAATAAAAATATAAAAAATAAAAATAAAAATAAATAAAAAAATAAAAAAAAATAAATAAAAATAAATAAAAAAATAAAAAAAAATAAAAACATAAAAAAAATTAAAAAAAAATTAAAAATTTAAAAATTTAAAAAATAAAAAAAAAATAAAAAAATAAAAAAATAAAAAAAAATGATACATGATAGATGATTCACTCTCTGATAGTATTCACGACTCACGAATGAGAGTAGGATATTATGGATGTCAAACTACTAGTATCTCTATGGTAAAATGAATTCCCCTAGTACCTTTCACATATTTGAGATTTTAGCATGGTTGATTTAGTATAACACTTGCTACTGGACAAAAAGATAACTTAGTTGAATTCTTTATTTTTGATCTTTTGGATACAAATATTAAGCCATGTAGACATAGATTCTCAATGAACAAGTTTTTCCTTATCTATCAGAGATTTTTCATAGAGTGATCTTGGCCTCGCTAGTAAAGAGTAGTTGACATACGCATGCTCATCTTGACTTTACACACACACTATAGTTATTTTAGATTATCCCTTCACTTCAAATGGGTAGAAGGAAAAGAGGGATGAGTAGCAAGAGGAGTGCGGGAGCTACGATGACTTATCCTCATTGTAGGAAGATAGGACATACTTGAGATACTTGCCAGTAAAGAGTAGTATTTATGTTGCAGGAAGATATGATAATATGTTGTTTCAAATTTTTGATATAATAATATCTTTTGAATTCGATAATACATTTTTCTAATTGACAATCCAATAAAATGGAGGTGAATGTTGCATCTAGTATACAAGACTTCCACTTTAGCATGATGACTGGGAGAAGATAATATCTTAAGAATCTTACCCCTAAAAATCAAAGATTATGTTTAATGAGTCTCGATCCTGATACATACATTTCTTTGATGAAGACATTTTTCTAATTGATAATCCAATAAAATGGAGGTAAATGTTGTATCTAGTATACAATACTTCCACTTTAGCATGAGGACTGTGGGAGGTTAATATCTTGAGAATTTTATCCCTAAAATTAGAAAGATTATGTTTAATGAGTCTCGAATTTGATACATATTATTCTTTGATAAAGACATTTTTCTAATTGATAATCCAATTAAATGGAGGTGAATGTTGCATCTAGTATACAAGACTTTCACTTTAGCATGAGGACTGAGAAAGGTTAATATCTTGATAATCTTACCCCTAAAAATCAGAGCGATTATGTTTAATGAGTCTCGAAATTAATACATATATTTCTTTGATGAAGATACCTATCACTGTATCAAGACATGACTTCTAATATATGCAAGCAACACAAGAATTTCTCATGTGATTAATCATCATAGTATTATTATCGCTTAAGCACATTTAACTTTATAGTTCTTATGATAATTAATGTATTATTATTTGTGTAATCACATGATAATCCAAGATAATACATTCCTAAAGTTTGATTTCACTCATCATTTTACAATGTCTAGGCAAGAAAAAATAAATTACATGATATAAATCAAAGGGCTCGCATAGCTTTCCCATTGGTCTCCCCAATTCTCTTTTTTATCACACCCTTCCCCCCATCTTTTAATCAAAGGTGTGTGCTCCATACTTATCAAAAATAGCTTTTCTCAACATGGTATTGACTATAGTGGTATCCCAATAGAGATTAATTCTTGATTAGGGTTCATGTCGTGATTATAGAATTACAATGATTTTTACTTTTGTACTACATTGATATTTAATGAAGGTCAAATTTCAAGATGTGTGTGTGTGTGTGTGTGTGTGTGTGTAACTTTTAGAATTTAGAAAGAGAAACTAGTTTTAAATTCAAAATTTAGTTTAGAATTCTAAACAATGATTTTCAAATTCAAAAAAATACTGGTACTTTTTTAAATAAATATATACAAATATATTCATACATACATACATACATACATATACATATATATATATATATATATTAAGGTTTTGTTTCTTGAAAACAATTTTTAAAATGTTTTTGATATGGGTATGAAATCATAAATATTTATATTTTGGAGGGCAAAAACATAATTTTAACTATATAATTTATACAAAAACCAGTTATTAAAAGTACAAAGTGTATCGGTGGTTTTGTTTCTTGAAATGGACACGTGACCACGAACCGTCTTGTTCATAGCTACCATTCAATTCACAAGCTAAACAAATTGTGGCCACATTACCCCCCAGCAGGTAGCCACTTCCCCAGCTAAACAAACTGTGGCCTCGCCTCCTCCGGCAAGTAACCACATTTGCGGTTTGTTTTCGAACAACTTCATCTTCCACCATGTTGTCCACCTCTCCAAGCTCAGCGAGATGCTTCTGCTTGCTGTTGATCGTGCCTATTTTGTTAGCAATGGAGGCTGGTTGCAGCGATGTGGTAAAACAACTGCCTGGTTTTGACGGCGAACTTCCATTTGTACTGAAAACTGGGTACTGTTCGTCTTCCTGTGGCATGCCCTCCTGATTAAGCTCCTTGCAATCGTTCCTTACGACAATACTTTTTCTGATTTCAGATACATAAGCGTTGGTGATTCGGAGCTGTTCTACTATTTCATTGAATCTCGAGGAAACCCAGAAGAGGATCCGCTTTTCCTTTGGCTCACAGGAGGCCCTGGTTGCTCTTCCCTTGCTGGGCTCGTCTATGAAATTGGTACATCTCTTTTCCTTCTATGCCCATTTTAACCCAGAAGAAGCAGTTAACGTGCGCTAAGGTTTATATGTATGAGAAACAAGAACAACCACTCAAGAACCCCAAAACGCGAAGAATTAAAAAAGAAATAAACAAACTCCAAGTCCAAGGGTGAACTATAAAAGTTAGAAAGAATTATGTTTTTTTTTTTTTTTTTGGTAAAATTATGTTTTGGTACACCAGACATAAATATTTATATTTTAGTCTCAAATTCAAAAAATATATATATATATCCCAAGAATTAGAATATTAAGTTTTGGGTCTATATAATATTAAAATCCCGAAATTGCCCCTAACAATTTACTAGCCAGTTACACCCATTAGCGTCATGTCATCATTATGTACATCACATATATATGTTCTAACATATGGGTATACATATATTTACAAACGTGTATGTGTATACATATATACTTATAAACAAATACATTTACAAGGTTATACATATAACCATATATGTATATATTTCTAACACATGGTTTTCAAAAAATATAATTTTTTTTTATTTTTAAATGATGATGTGGAAGTGCAATGATATTTATATTTAATAGGTTTCATATTTTAATATACCATAAAATAAATACATTTTGTTTTGGAGTGATTTTTATTAAATTTTAAAATGAGGTAACATTTTATTAAATATTTTCAAATTGAGGCTCATTAGCATTATATTATAGATATCTTTTTTAGAAATATTTGTGTTTACGTATATCAAACACAAAATATTTAAGTTTTAGTACACTATATTTTTCTTAATAAAAAAATATATCAAATTCTAAAATAATTAAGTTTTGAAAAACTAAAAATTAACCTGATTTTACCCTCTAAAATTTGGAAAAAAAAATAAAATTTAATTTAATTAATCTATAAATTGTTGTTACAAACCGAGAAACCTTATTTTTGAATTTAAAATCATATTTTCCTGAAAATCAATTTAAAAATTTAAATGAAAACATTGCCAAAAGGGCAAGCAACCGCTGA
This sequence comes from Sapria himalayana, assembly GCA_029783825.1. Taxonomy (NCBI): domain Eukaryota; kingdom Viridiplantae; phylum Streptophyta; class Magnoliopsida; order Malpighiales; family Rafflesiaceae; genus Sapria; species Sapria himalayana. The sequence continues at coordinate 1,086,082 of JAREIK010004728.1, read as the reverse complement.
GTTACAAAGGATAACCACAATTACAAATCAATTTAAAATAATTTAATATAAATACAATTATAAATGAAAATACATATATAAGTATACATAATATATATAAATATATAAACATATACATTAAGTCGACAAATATATATATATATATATATATATATATATATATATATATATATATATATATATATATATATATATATATAAGTATACATAACTATTCAAATATATTTGTGTGTGTGTTTGCATGTTTGTATTTTTATACACACTCACACACACACACACACACACACACACACACATATATATATATATATATATATAATTATGTATACTTATATATGTGTTCCCATTTATATTTATACTTTTTATAATTATTTTGATTAATTGTTCTAAAATTAACAATAACTTTGTGACTGTGTGGTTGTTTGCCATTTTGGTAATGTGGAGGGTAATGGGTTCGGAAATATGATTTCTTAGTTTGCAACAATAAGTTCCAAATGAATTAAATCAACTTTTATTTTTTTTTTTTACTAAATTTTGGAGGATAAAATTATGTTGCTTAATTTTAGTCCAATAAAACTTAATTATTTTGAAATTCGCGGAATTTTTTTTTAATTATGAAACATTTGGATCACCAAAACACAAATTTCCATTTTTTTTATCCATACCTCCTCTCTCGTAGACAAACCCAACTCATACTATATCTTGACTCATATATGTATATTTGAGCTCTCGGGATCGAAACATAGAAGGCCCACATCCCAACATCATAATACATTTAACTAATAGACATCCCCTGGAGCATATTCGGAAATGAGTATCTATCTTACTTAGTGACCAAACTATCATGTTATTGGTAAGTGAAAAAAATAAAAAAATAAAAATGGTTTGGTACCTTATTATAACAATAATTGAATATTATTATCATATTTTTTTTGTAAATTAAAAAATATATATATAAAGTGCTCATCAAATAAGATATTTATAAAAAAATCTTAAAACTATTCAAAAGAATTTTTTTAAAAGTCACCAAAACTAAGAATATTATGTTTTACTATCATCAAAAATAAAGAAATAACTTGAAAATACTACTTCCCACATAAAAAAAAATTAAAAAATTCAAGTGTTTTTGAGAATTATCTATTAGAAAGCACAAAATCTATATAGTTTATGCGTATTAAAGTATCTACATTTAAATGTATATATTAAATGTATTTATTTAAATGTATATATGTTTATGTGTTATATATATACATATATAAGTAAAGATTATATTTTTTTTAATGAATATACTATGCATATGTTTATCAAAAAAATATATTTGTATATGTTTTCGAGAAAAGCATACGCTATGTTTTTACAAGATATATGTTGTAGCAGATGTAGACGTACACAAATATTAACCATATTCCAAAAACATGTATATTGGGAATATGTTTTCCAAATATATACATTGTATATATTTTTGAAAAAATATATATATATTATATAGCATATTTTTAATGTACAGATGTATAAATATTCCAGAGATGCTTGGAATCTGACATCCAATTTAATGCTTTTAAAAATTTATGTTGGGTTTTGGCATTATGCCAAATCTTATTCATAATGAATAGCCCAAGTTATGAAGAATTAATTGATAAGTGAACATGAACTGTTACCAATGACTAGAACCTGGTCTTGGGTCTTGGGTCATGGGTCACATGCCTCAGAATATATGACAAGAAATCAATCATGAAGTAGTACAACCTCTCTTCTAAGCTAAGGGCTCTAATGTGGTTAAATTACACCATTCGTATGTTTCTTCTAGAGTTTTATAATTGAGAGGTATAGAAGAAGCAGAAGTGGGTATAGAAGAGAAAGATATGAAAGTAGGAGTTATCTTTTCTGCATGGGTATCAAAGATAGACCAAGTCATATTGATGGTTGTAGTTTCCAAATTGATGCTTGCTAATTTATCTTGAGGATGGCTTACCAATGTGAATTATTGTTGAGGCTTAGTAAAAATATATTGCTACTCAAGATGTATAATTTATAACCTTAATAAAAATATTAGCACCAAATATTTTAGAATTTGAGAGTAGCAGAGTCTTCCGAAGAATCTTAAATGATGGATAGAATGTCTCCTTCCACTCTAAGATTGTACAAGAGTAAGGTATTTTATAGCAGAGGTTGGGCTTCTATTAAGCAAGTAAATATTAGTGTTTACTACTTCTGCCAAGAAGTGTTTATGCAAATTCTTCTCTACAAGCATTTCTCTTGTCATCTCAAACACAACTTTATTTTTTCGTTTAAACACATTATTCTATTGTAGTGGGTAGGAGACAGATATTTGCCTTTAAATTTCCTTACTTTCAAAGTAGTTAACAAACTTATGTGATAGAAATTTAGCACCTCTATCACTTCTGATAATTTTTATAACATTTTCAGAATATCTATCAACCATATTCATAAATTTCAAGAATATTCTAAAGGCTTTAGATTTAAATTGAATAAAATATACTCACATCATCCTTGTATGATCATCAACAAATAGCATGAGGTAACTATTATTTATAAGAGATAGGATTAACATTGGTCCATAGATATATGTGTAATCCAAGTCTAAATGTCAGGGATGATCTTCAAGCAATTTTCTTTGAAAAAAAATTATCTTGACTGCTTCCCCATTGTACATTTATCACAAATGATAGAATGTGTACTTATTTCAGAGGGAAGGCCACATCATTTGGTATAGCAATTTTTTTTGACAAGATTATCTTGACTGTGTCATAGATTTGATAATTATGCTACATGCATGTTCAGTGCACAGTCTATATTACTATCTAGGTTGATTGAAAAGTTTAATTATTTTAGACATTTATAACTTCCAGAGGATATTTTGGTTCATCTCAGGAACTAATAAACATCTTTAATGATCTTTACTTCATTTGGCAAAGTAACTCTGACCTTCATTCAACTTTCAATTCCTTAGTTCTTTTTTCACATTATTGCATAGCCTTTGGTTTTCTCCCGGCTATAACTTAGATTGGACTCGTTTCCCCCGCAAGCAACTGTCCTTTGACTGGATCCCTACATAGGCTCGGGACTGGCTCATATCTAACTCACTAGAAGGATGAAACAAAGGGGGACTTCCAAAAAGAGTGGAGTGGGCAACCTGTTATCAGCACTGGACAACGCGACTATGATGAAAAGGTGTACCGTGGGAGAAAATGAATAGAATTCTCTGACCCAAGGCACGTGCACCATCCTATCGGCTTCGTTGCATGTTATTCACCTTCGACTGAGAATATAGAGAAATGAATTTAGTGAATTTATAGAAGATTATAAGTTCACAAATAACTTTGCATTTTCAAACATGTGATTTGAGTAGTTACTATCAAGTCTTTAGTGATGAGTAGTTAGAAGGATTTGAGATGTAAAACAAATTCTTTTCTATTAATTTGTCCTCTACAGAGCTTGCTTGTTGAGTATGCTTCTATTTGTAGTCTTTAGTGAAGTACCCATACTTTTTACAGTTGTAGCATTGAGTCTTTAACTTGTATCAATATATTTTTTCTCAGTGGTTGTTCTTCTTATAGGTGTTACATGAGTAAAAAGGATACCCCTCGGTAGAGGTTTTGTTTTTGATCACAGTGGATGAATTTCTACCTCTACCTATGGGTCTGCCTTGATTGAAATACTTAGAGATAACTCATAATATTTTTCTTTATTTCTTTATAAGTCGGTGCCAATTTATTTTTTTCATTGAATGCTAAATAGAACTTTTTTTTAACTTAATGTTGAATAGTACTTGATAGCATTAAGAATTAAGTTGTTATTTTTTTTAATATTTTATTTCTATTAAGTATTAAGGTGTTTGTTTTTTACAAACTAAAAATCAACATCATAACTACTTGAATCTATTAAGAAAATTTAAGTACATATTTTCAAATATCTAAATACGTCGCGTATGATGTCAATATTTAATATCTCATTTCATACCATGATAAAAGCTAAAATCAAAAACTTTAATTAAATTAGAAATATAATAATTCAGCTCCATATTCATAAATATCTAAAGACAAATATAAAAAATTAAGCACAATTTTACAAATATCTAAATACATCATATTTGATACTAATATTTAACAATGCATTTAACACTATAATAAAATCTAAAACAACAAATATTTGATGTTAGTATTTGATATCACTTTTTATACAGTGACAAAAGTTAAAATGACAAGCTAATTTGAATACTTGAAAAAGTTCATTTGTAATATGGTCTCGAAATTATAGTATAAGCTCTTGATCTTCTGCCATAAAAAAGTTATTTGTAGTTGAGCCCATATTTTGGTTGTCATTTTTACTTTCCAATTCCTCTTCAGCATCATATTCAAAAAACAATCTATCGGCAACTGAGACCCATCGAAGAAAATTATGAAAAGAAAAACATGTCATAACAATTTTTGTTTGAGTAGCAAATAAATAGGCTGTCGTTTTCTTTAGTATTGGAAAACATGTCGTAATAACACCAAAAGCATGTTCAATGATATTTTTTAATCCTGCATTAAGTTGAATACTTTCTCTCTTCCTACAACTTTCAATGACATTTCAATGATATTTTTTGTTACCTGGTGATTTTCCCATAGCCCAATTGGGTTGGGGTCCCATACAAGGAAGAGCATGGTATCTTATCCTACTTGTATAGAGTAGCTGGTGGGATTCGAACTCACAACCCAAAAGTTGAGAGTTGCACATCCAATCAATCCAACTGTAATGCAATTAGTTCCTTGAAATATAGTTGTTCCGTGAAATGTAGTTGGTTACTCACAAATTTTATCATGACAAACATAGACAAGTGTTCATCACATCTATATAATACATATATACATAATATTTTTTTTGTAGGCCCCATGGAATATGATATAGACAACTACAATGGAGGTCTGCCAAGGTTGAAATACTACCCATACGCATGGACAAAGGTAAGACAATAAATACTCTTGCTCCTCCCTTGTGTCATTTCTTTAATTTGTTGGAAATGCTAGTAACTGATAGAGAGTTACCACTGACAAATCAGACATCTAGCATTATATTCTTAGATGCACCTGTTGGGACTGGTTTCTCATATGCTACAACACCAAAAGGATGGCCAACCTCAGATTCAGAATCAGCAGAACAGTCTTTTATATTCCTCAAGAAGGTAAGCAATAAAATATATAACGATAAATAAATGTCAGGTTCTCATTGTAGAATCATCAAATAAAACATGTTGCAGTGGCTACTGAAGAACCCAAAATACCTTTCTGTTCAACTCTTTATTGGCGGAGATTCTTACTCTGGCATCATTGTGCCCCTTGTCGCCCAAAAAGTGATACAGAGTAAGACACTCTTTTCATAGGTTTAAACTTATATTCTTAAGCTTGTGTTATAGGTTTTCACCACTCATTCTTGGGATACCATTTGTAGGTAATGACGCGGAGGAAAATCCCCGCATGAACATCAAAGTACATTGCACATTCTAAATTCTCATTCTCTCTCTCTCTCTCTCTCTCTGTATTATTGAAGATCCTTGGCTTGTTTTAGGGTTATCTACTTGGGAGTCCAAGAACAGATTCGATCATGGATGAGAATTCAAAGATAGTCTTTGCGCACAGGATGGCTCTGATCTCAGATGAACTCTTCCAGGCGAGGAATATCTTTCTTCACATGGAACTTCCTTTGAGCTTATATATCATCTACTTTGCTAACAACAAATATGAACAAGAAGAAAAACTTATTAATCTTGCAGGATCTAAAAACTAGTTGCAATGAAACTTACATATATGTTGATCCATCCAACACCAAATGTGTAACTGCACTCAACACATACGAAAAGGCAAGTCATGCATATATTTCTCTTAGTATTTTCTTTATTTGTTGTTCATACGAGCCTAAATCATTTGTGTCATTATATAAATACTAACACATTCGATCTTATAAGGGCTCCAAGTTAAATATATTTGGGAGAGAATAATATTGAAATATCTGATAACCTAGAAAGTCTTTGTGCTAAATGCATATGTCAGCGGTCTTGCCTTACTTTGATATGATGATAAATATCTTCATAAAAGGGTAGCATGTCATGAGTTCGAGACTTATCAAACATGATTTCTCTGACTTTTGATAATAAAACTGTCAAAATATTAATCTCTCTCAAAACTTATACTAAAGTAGAATCCATGTGCATTGATATCATGAAAGTTACTAATTCTCAAAAAATTTGTCAGTGTGTGAAAGATATCTTTCGCAATGATATTTTGGAACCCAAGTGTACTTTTGCATCACCAAATGGTAGTGTGGAAGAAAATCGAAGATCAGTAAAGGAAACCCCCATGAGATTCATTCTTTCACCACCAAAGATTCCCGAGTTTTGGTGCCGTGTAAGTTAATCAATATTCTTTCATTTTAACATTTATTTTGCTGAGCCTGATTCATTGCTCAACCTTATCTGTTGTGTAGGCGTTTAACTACTCACTTTCCTATATGTGGGCAAACGATGTTGAAGTCCAAGATGCTCTACATGTCCGAGTGGTAAATAGAAATACCAGTTTGAACCCATAATACTACTGACTTATATTTACACTCCATCATATAAATAACATGCTCCTGTGAACAAAAAAAAATGTGCTTTTATGATACAATTTTTGATGCCCCAATCAACATTAGATCATGTTAGTGTATTTGAATAGGGAAAAGTGTTAGATTGGAAAAGGTGCAACAAGAGCTTATCATATACAAAAAATGTTTTGAGTGTGGTTGATGTTCATCGCTATCTCAGCACAAAAGGCCTACAAGTGTTAGTGGAGAGGTATTTATCAATCATCACTACCTCATTTATATCTCTAACATCAATGTTTCAGCCTTGACTTCTACTGGATGTAGTGGCGATCGAGACATGGTGGTTCCATTAATTGGAACCGAAAAATGGATTAAATCCTTAAATTTGACTGTTGTGAATGAATGGCGCCCATGGTTTGTAGATGGCCAAGTTGCAGGGTAATTGTTTTTTATACTGCAAAGCCAAAAAATCATCAAAAACATAGAGAGAGAGAGAGAGAAAAAAATAAAATAAAATACTTAAACTGTTTGATGAATACAGATACACAAGAAAGTACTCGGAAAATGGGTTTCGTTTGACATTCGCGACTGTTAAGGCAAGAAAATGCATGATTCTGCCAAATTATACATCTATCCTTTTGTTTTTGTAAGATGATCAATCTAAGTAACAGAAAATAATGATTAGAAGGAAATGGTTTTGCTTTGCACGGCAGGGTGGCGGTCACACTGCGCCAGAGTACTACAGGAGACAATGCTATGAAATGTTTCAAAGATGGATTCATTATTATCCTTTGTAGATGTGTGCTGAGGGATCTGTTTGTTTGCTTTGTTATCCAACCAACAACCATGATAATTGTTGGTAATAGTAGTGCTAGTGTATGTAATTTCCTTTTTTTTTGTCCTCCACTCTCTCTCAAATTCAACTCATATAATAAATTTGACAAATACCTTGGGGCCCAAAATCAGAGCAAGTAAGACTTGTCCCAACAACATGATAGGTAATCTGACAAATACCCTACAAAATATATCTAATATTTTTAGAGATCTAACTTGTGTCCTTGAAATTTTAGGACCTATTCTTTTCTTTTTGATCGGACTATCATGCTGTTGGTTGGTGCTAATGTATGTATGCTCTAACTATATTCCATCTCATGCTTCCATTTCTTTTTTTAATTAAAATAACCTTTGATGGAGTATAAATAGTATCCATTAGAAATTTATATCCATTATTTAAAAAAGTACTAGTGGAACCTAGGCAACTCAACTATGCCTCACTTGAGGTGTGCAATGGGTGACTAGGCTCTTGCTTTCGTACATTTTTAATTGATTTATATATATATATATATATATGATTATTAATATATAAATATTTAATAATTACTTATTGATCTTGCATTATAAAATATTATTTTAAATTTTAATAAAATGAGTATTTTATATTATCATTTAAGATATAATAATATATCAATATGTAATTATGAAATAAGTCTATGATTACACAAATACTTACACACTAGATCTCATAAGAACTATAAAATTAAAAGTATTTATATGATAATAATACTATAATGAGTGATTATCTGATAAATCATCATGTTCTAAGTATGTATTAGATATCATGCTTTAGTGTGATGGCAAGTGTATTCATCCAAGTATGATAGGTCTTGTATATGATACTCATCAAACATACTAGTTTGTAAAATTTTGAAAATTAGTCTAAAAACTAAACTATTGGTTAACTTATTCATGTTTTTTTTAATTAAGAGAGACAGCCTCATGCCAATATGAAGCAAAGATATATTTGTTAATTTTAGCTATTATATTTCTTAAAATCATGAAGCAAAATTGGCTCATGAATTTCATTAATCTCAAAGAAAAGAATAAAATACACGAAAAATTTTTTTTACAATAATATCAAGCTGAAGTATAAAATATATCTAATGATAAATAATATATATTTTAAGTACTAAGATTTTAGAGAATAAAAAAATTTTAAATTCATTAAGATCTTCATGAAAATATTTGTAAGTTAATCCATGAAAGAAATATGAGCACCATTGAACCATGAAAGAAATATGAGCACCATTGAACAATGAAAGAAATTAGAAATATAGACATTAGCAATCACAACCCTTAAACTCATTCTCTAATTAAATGATGATCTAATTTAATAAATTTGACTGCTCATAAAAAATCAAATTATAAATTATAAATTGTATTATCTAACTATTATAAATGAAAGTCTAATAAAATGAAAAACAAAATATATATATATATATATATATATATATATATTTTAAACAAGTATCTAATCATAGAAGTTCACACAATTACTGTAAAAAAGCATCCCAACACCAATAGATTGTGATATAACTAATTTTATTGATATATCTAATATAACACATATGGTATATATAATTTGATAATTATAAGATAATTAAATTTTTCTATTATTTTTATATATTTAATATTTTTAAATATGTAGTTTAAAATAATAATTATATCAATTTAAAAATTTATTTTTGAGTCAATTAGCATTGATAAAATTTTATAAAAATATACATTACAAACTCTTGGCTCAATCAATGCTTCTATGACAGTATGCGATCTCGATCTCACAATAATGTATTAGTCTAACAATTCTAAAGAACTCTTATAATTATGGAATCCCAACTCATCATCTTTAATCATAATAATTTCATTCGACTAAATTAATAGTAGAAAAACAATCCTACACAGTCTTCTCATAATGTGTGTGTGTGTGTGTGTGTGTACATACATATATGTATGTATGTATGTATGTTAAAACTAATGAAAGTTACAATTGTAAAGAAACTGCTACAACAAGTTATAAGCAAATATTTTCTGATATATATAATTTTTTGTAATCTATAAATCAAATTAGTGATCATCCATGCACTAATTTGTTGGTTTCTTTATATATCTCCTCTTTCAAATCTTCATTAAAAAGAAATTTTGTTGAACTGGAAAATTAATTGTTATGAGAAAATGTTATAAACACTATAATTTTGATGATGTTATCTTGCCACTATAATAACAATATATTAATTATCAACTTCATGAGTTTATGTAAAAATGTTAGCCTCCAATTGAAATTTGAGTCCATGTATTTTCTCTCATTATTATTATTGTGCAAGATAATGTACAAAAAACACTTCAAATCATCTCAACTTAGAACTCAATACTACAAGAGAAAATCTTAAAATTATAAATAAAAAAAATTAGGATTGCCCACATATTAAGTGGTCTCATCAAATATATAAAAACATAAGACAAGTAAATAACAACACCCATATGAAACTAATACGTAGGTGTGTATTACATTAACCTTGAAGAAAAAAAAATATCACTTCAAGATTCTCATAAGTATATATGTTGATTGATCTGTAACAAGAATACATGTTATAATAATGATCTCAATATGAATCTTCTCACTAAGGAAAAAAAATAATCTACTTCTATATATTTTGTCTACTCATAGAATACTAAATTAGAGATTATATATCTTGTTCTGAAAAAAATGAGCACATTATTATACCAACACACATTGTACACTCAATTGATGCTAACAGATAGTTGGCATCTTGGCACACATTGCACATACACTGCTTACACACACTACACCACTTTTACAAACATTATCACTGTGTTGACATATTGCTCTATCGACACCACCAATTTGCACACACTTCCACGTAATCTCCATCACTCTCATATTACACACACAACTACAATCCTACACTATATAAACAATAGGCACACTTTTTAGGATTTGCAAGTCATATCTCAAATACTACATAGAAAACAATACATAAGAATACCTCAAAATTCAAATCAACTCAACTAAAAACTCAATAATACAAGAGAATCTAAAACTATAAATAGAAATAAAAGAAAATATTTGGGATTGCCCACATGTTGGGTGCTCCTATCAAAAAAAAGAAAAAAAAAAGAACAATAAAAACTAAGAGTTATATTTTGATGTGAAGATCAATATACATTCATTCACAAATTTTTCTAAATGATAAATCGATAGTTCCTAGGTTCCATTCATGTCAAGAACACTCGTCTCTTTTAACATAGCATAATGTCATCCAAAATGAGGTAATATTTAGTAAGAAAAATTAGGTATATCAATATAACTAGGAAATAGTAAACTATTATAATTTATAAGGAGAAAGATGAGTATATGAAAAAAAATTATTAGTTTGAATGGTTAGTGCCATATAAATTTTTTTATTCAAAAAATAATTAGAAGATTATTTGTAGTGGTAGTAGTAGTAGTAATCATCTACAATATCATTTGATCTTTTATAAAAGTGATCAGCGAGTTAATTAGTATCCTAAATTGAATTAGAAAATATTCTATGTTGAGTAATAGTGCGTTCTTTCACTCCTCGCTAGTACAATATTAGCTCATTGGGTTTCAATCTATTTTGAGTTTGTTAGAGCTCTTATAATAACTTCCATTATAATAAAGGTTCTGCTTAGCGTAGAGTCTAGAAAAGATTAATATATAATCAATCTTACCCTCAAAAATTACAAAAATTATTTCTAATAAATCTCAAACCCAAAACTTACCACCCTTTGATGAAAATACTTATATTTACAAAGTATAATGTTCATAGATATAATTTTGATTGTTTGACTTGTTGCACAATATGGTATTAGAGACAACCCTAAAAGAGAGAAAACCCTTGGGTTTTAGAAAAGAGTACACATGTAATGTACCAACACATTGTACATGTTGCTTTGTGCATCAAGTGCAAAGTAGGGATGATGCCCAAAGTATCATCCATCACTATTCACCATCGCACACCTCATTTATTTCAAGCAAACTCCATCCTAAGCATTAACCACAACAAAACACCAACTATTCTAGGTTTTGGGAGCCATTTTTGAGTAAACCCCTACTTTTGGGCAAATCCAAGTTGTATAGTGAGTTTCGAGCAAAATCCATTTATTTTAGAAAAATCCTAATTTATCTTTCATAAGTGTTTGTACATTTTTCTTTTAGGGTATAAATAATAATTGGTTGTGCAGTGGTATTTTTTTGTGTGATAGAAGTGTATGTAATATTATAAAGAATAATATCTAGTTATATACCAGCAACATAGTTGTTCGGTTGGCAAAGAAAATGAATACTTTTATCCTAATATCACGAGTTCGATACCTAAGAATGTTGGGTACACTCCCTGATAGGTGTGTCAGTGGGATTATCATGTTGTTAAGATGGGGTCTTACATGCTTTGACTCTGAGGCCTCAAGATCATTTATTACTTTAAGGAAGCTTGGAAACTACAATTATGCATAGTAGCCTACTAGAGTCATGATTCAAAATGTGATTTTTTGATCAAAGGATGATAGACTATCTGACAAATGAATCACTTAGTAGAAAGATAGGAGAGGGGTGGTTGCAAACAAATTTATGCCTTTTAATTATGATGTGGTAGTCCATCGATGTGGAGTTGACATCGGCATTTTATTTTGCACGACATACAAGATTTTATTGGAGTTTGCTGCATAATTATACTAATCTCGGATAATATATACATGATGGAGTCATTCTATTCCTTGAACTAAGGTTAAAGAGTATCAATGCACTCAAACAGGTTATTAGTCACTTTACTCTGTTTTCTCAGTTAACTATACTATAATTATTCGAGACGCAAAGTACATTAAGATGCAGAAGTCTTTTGTGACATTGTGGCGCAAGAAAAAATCAATACATTTTTTGTGAGACATACTCAGCCTGATATTATATATATATATATATTATTTTACTAAATATTATATATAATTATTATCTATTAATGAAATATAATCAAATAAAATATATCAAATATAAAAATCAAATATCATTAATATTTATTATCATCACAAATATTTAAAATTCAAAAATAAAATAAAATAATTTTAAAAATCCTACATGTAAAAAGTTCAAAATTTCAACTTTAAATATATTTCATCAAACATAAAAATAAAATACCATTAGTATTTTTTATCATAATAGTCAAAGTTCTAAAATACAAACAAAATAAATATGCATATGTTTTCTTCCAATTTTAAATCAATAAAATCATTATTAATATCATTATTTTCATCATTGTTATACTCTTCCGTATCCTCATCTTTCTCTCCCGATAAATAAGTTATTTCTTTATATTTATCAATCAAAGTAAGAATAAAAGAATGTTTAGAACTTGATGATCTTGACTTTGGTGTTAGTATTTTTCATAAGCTTGCTTTAGCTTTTATATAAATCCTAAGCTCCTCAACTCCACTTGCTCTTGCAAGATCATGACCCTTAAACACTAAATCATGTTCTGGATCACCTTTATCTTTTATTTTTTTCTCATCAATCATTCATTATTATTATCTATATCTCTAAAGTAAATATGATAATAATATGATATTCATTATATCTTTTTATCAAGACTCAATTGTATTTAATGTACACCAAATTATTCAAGTATTAATATTTCAACATATTTCTCCACGTATTATGAATTAAAAAAATCATGATTGTATATTATATTACAAAATCTTGTAAAGACATTAAATTACATATAATTATTCTATTAACTTACATTCTTTAATATATTTTAATTTCTTTTACACTCAGATGCACTACATATTAGGTTAAGAGCCCACAAAATAAAATTTTGCTAACTTCTAGTATTAGATCCAAACATACCCTACTATACGACTATAATTAATATAAATAAATTACCAATTAAATATTTCACATATTTTATCCAAAAATTTATCATAACTTTAATACGCTAATCCAATAAATTGAATAACTAACTTGGTGATTTAGTCTTACATATTTTAATGACAAACTCATTACCAAAATGATTTCTAGCATACATGTATAAAGTCTAATTATGATATAATTATATCTTATTTTTATGTTTTTCATGAATATCACCATCCATTTATAATCCTTTTGTATCATAATAACATTACGGATTCAAAAAATACCTAAATGAATGCAAATGACAATGCAGCTAAACTTATCACCTCCTATCAATAATTTTTATGATTTCCTTATACTTATCTTCACTCGTTAAAACTTTGATAATCCTTACTTTTCCATTTTTCATTACTCCACAAGTGTAGCCCATAAGAAGTCTTTTTTTATCATCCACCAATCGAAGAACACATACAAGATAGCCTGACACCCTCAAACAAAATATTGCTACAATATTCCAAAAATGAGATATAAAAATTATATTAGCTATATTTTTTTGTTCATTTATACGAGATAAGATGATAGAAGTCATTACAAACTAAGGATTTGCATACCTAACCAACTCCTTTTTCTCAGTAAATCACCTTTTAATATTAAGCAATTCTGCTCTATTATAAATATAATAACTTTTAGATATGACTCTATCTATTATCTTCTTGATATGTAATCATTTTCCTATATCTTCTAACATTAAGTCAAGATAATATATTACACATAATGTCTAATACAAATATGATCTTTTCAATTCCAACAACTTACCTATATAAATTAAAGTTAAATATATCATAAATAAGTTCATAAAAATAATGACATATAAATAAATTAAATGTTTTAAATTACATTATAAATACTTATCAGCATATCATTTGAAATGTTATCTGTTATAACTTATATAATATTATTTTCATCAACTTCTTTCATTCAATTATTAAGTAATTCAAATAATTTATTGTCCGTAATGATCATAGAAGAAGTATCAATGAATTTTATGAATATAGTCACTTTTGAAAAATTCACCATGAAGTTCACTAATATTATTTTCTTCCTATCGATCCATTCATCTGATATAATTGAGCATATATTTTGCTTTCATTCCGTGAAATGATCCTTCATGAAATTCTTTCTAAGAGGCTATTCTTTTTTTAAATAAGTGAGTGTACATTATGAAAAATTAATCTTTTATATCTCAAACCATATTGCTCAATTACCTGGACCATTGGTGGAAAACCAACATAATTCACCACATTAAATAGAATTACGATATCATGCATTCATTATTTCATCTACAAAATAGAATATCAACCGACCCTCCCCCCCCCCCCCCCGGTCTCTTTCTTATAAGTATTGTTGCTGATGATTTGAGTAATTTTTTTTCTATTTTGAACAATTATGTTTAGATTAGAAGTGAAAAAATAATTCATAGAGTTTTTTTGTCTTGATCTCTTTAAACTACTACTACTATTATCACTTCCCCCTATATTACTATAATCATTAAATAATACCCTTTTATCCCATTTTATAAGTAATCGCAACCTCTTCATCATCCTCATCTTGCAACCCAAATAAATCCTCATTCATATTATATCTCTCAAAACTCATTTGATTTTTTTTGAGCTTTTTTGGCTAGCATATAATCTTCTATTTATTTCCTAACATGTGCATAATATTTTTTATATTTTTTTTGAATTTCTAAATCATCAAACAACATATTGCTTTGGTCAATAAATATCTCATTTTGTTACTTTATCACAAAATTTATAAATGAGAGTTTTTGTAAATTTCATATTTAGTAGGAGGTCATATTTTTATCGTGATTTTTTTTTACTTGAAGAGTTTTCTTTAACTTCGATTATATCAACCATTTTTTGATTGCTAGAAAGATACAAAAAAACGGAGAGTCAATTATAGTGTCTTTTGAGAAAGACAGAGTAATGGGAAGTTGATATAGATGAGTTGTGGTAGATATTTATGTAGATGGGTGGTGGATGAGAGTGGTGGAATAATTAAGGCTAGTGGGGTGGGGAACAAAGAAATAGTTATTTATGGCTAGGGTTCGGATGGTTTGCATTGTTCACATGCATTATTCTTTGATCCATGTTAGAAAAAAAAAGAGAAAGAAAACTCATTATTCTATAGAAATCATAAAAATAAGTCATATATATATATATATATATATATCCTTTGGTCCATGTTAGGGCCACCCATATGGCATGCACTCACATCCAAATAACGAAAAACATCAAATAAAAAAAGAACCAAACAAAAAAAAGAAAATGACAAATTTCAACAATAATGAAATACTTTTTTTTATATTGGATGTGAAGCTTGAAAGGTCCTCAAAGTTAATGCAATATTGGGTGAATATCCAAGGGATGTATCCATTTGGGAGCCCTCCCAAAAGTCAATAAAAATAATATGAGACTTGCAAGGACCAATCCAAGCAATATATCCTGTTATTTTATTAATTCGTTGCAAAAATATATCAGGCAAAATTCAGCCAAAAATATAAACATCTTGGCAAATAGTTGATGAAAAAGCTAATGTGGACATTAGAAATTTTTAAGAGGTAATGTACAACATACCAAAAATGAGCATGACCCATATAAATATTGTTGAAGTTTTTAATATTTTTTTATTATTATGATATTTTTTTATATATTTTATAAAAATTGACCCAATCAGTTTTATTTTTATTATTATGAATATTGCATGATAATATAGTGTGAGTTATTACTATTATTTTTCAAAATCATTTCGTAACATGATATTCGAGCCGACCCTAGGAAAAATTTAACCTGAGATTTATATAGATGAGGTTGACAAATCCCAAGTACATAAGCACATGAACTATACAAGCACAATCAGGAAGAGGGGCATAGAGCTACTATGCACTAACAAGTAGTGATGTGCACTGATGACATGAGTAAGCAATCCTAATTACTAGATAGAGTTACTACACTAGCACAATCACACACCCATTATGTGCAATGTGGTGGCATGAGTAAGCAAGGCAAAGTGTTGCACCCTCACTCAGACTAAGTCCGTGACAAAAGGCACACTGATGGTATGCCTGAGCAATGAAAACATATTGGTGATGTGCCTATGTAGGATAGTTGCATGTGCGGTGGTGTGCTTGAGGCTCTGGTGAGTCATTTTTTCTAGGTAACAATCCTAATTAGGGTTTTACTAAAATAAAATAAAAAAGAAATTAGGATTTATAAAAAGCCTAATAAGAATTTTGTAATATAGTATAAATAGAGAATATTACGACAAAGATAAACAGAGAAAAATCTCAATTTATTATGCACACAACATGAAGACAAGTCACACGAGAGACAATTATTGGATATTATACCCAAAGACAATGCCAAGAGCTTTATATAGTATTAAGAGAGACAACTAATTACCAAAACTATCGGATGGTCCTCATAAAGTTTATTTATTATGACACTTATACTTACTTGTGAGAAGTATAGAAAATATCTCTTTATGCCAATAGTGAATCCTTCAATTCTCTCTCATGTCATTAGTTGTTTTACTTGTACATTCACTTTAGACACTTTGATCATCAACGTAGAAACTAATACTCTTATTACTGATAATAATATTATAATCACTATATTCTTTTCTTACTCTAAAAATATTATTATAACTAGCAACAAATATGTGAAAGTCATTGAATATAATATTTTAGATCTTTGTTACTTTCCCATATTTTATTTGTTTTTGATGGTCTATTTAGTATATTTTTAGTGAACTCTTTTGTTGACAACTCAATTATTACTTTTATTTATACTTTAAATGATATTTTTTTTGCAAGATCAAAAGGAATAATCTATTTGGGAATGATTATGTGTATTGTATTTTTTTTACGATGATAAAATCTCCATCTAGATGTTTGAGTATGTTAGAGCATTGTACATTCTTAGCTTGGTCACCTATCATTGGCTAAGTTGATAATATTTTATATTAGTAATAAGTATACTTCAATCTTAGAGTATGAGTTATATCAATTAAAAAAAACTTATTGGAGCTTCCTATTACAAATATCAATTTGGTTTGAGTAAAGACTCACTTGATTTAATATATTCAACAAATGAAAACCTAGTAAATATATGACCAGAGAGGATTTAAGGTATTTCATTACTTTTGTTAATGATTACTCGATATATACATGCATATATTCCATAAGATAAATCATTGATTTTCTATTTTTCAAATATTTCATAAAATAAAAAAAAATTAATTTGATACAAATATTTAAAAATTAAAAAATAATAATATATTAGAATATATATCAAATCTATTCAATACATACTATATAGATCATAAAATTATATATCAAACTTCATGTACCAGCACACTCAAACAAAATAGGGTTTGTAAAAAAAAAAGAATAAACAAATGATTGAGACAGTTTAGACACACTTGCTTGAAAAGGGTACTTAGAAATATTTTTTTTAAAATATGAGTTTACCCACAATGTAACTCATCAATCAGATGTTCTCTTTTGTTTTTTCTTAACGTATATCCTTCCAAATGCAATATCATGAATATGAATTTTTTAACTTGTCTCTTGGAGCCTTGAGGAATACTTATTTTTTCCTCAATCACTCTCTAGGATTGAAAAAACTAGGATTGTGGGTGTGGGCCTTGAGATGTATTATCTTTGGGTACTCTAGAATTCAAATAGGTTATAAGTATTTTTCATCATAAACTTATAGGATTTTAGTGAGTACAAATATATTTTTTGACCATGACTCATTTTTTAATGAGCCTACAAAGAGTGTAAATCCAAAAATTATACTTGAGTCCATTACTCTTCATTCATTACTTGTAGTCTCACGTGGATTATTAGTTAGTAAAGAGATTCAATTGCCGATCACATCTAAACATATTGATACTAAGTAAAATATTATTTTTATTGAGTAATCATATCAATCATCATATTCGGATCATGTTGAGCATGCAGAGAGTTAGATTTCTCAAGAAAGGAGTTCTATTTTAGGCCCAAATAAAATAGTAGTTCATGAGACGTTCACAATACACATACATTAAGTTGGAAACTAAAAGACTTAATAACCTAGGAATTAAAGTCTATATTAGAATATAGAAAGATGCCCAACTTGCTCAGACCAGAGACAACCCTGCCAAGGAGCTAGATGACTCGCCGATCACTCTGAAAAAATACTAGAAATTTATTCAACACTTAATTTTACAAGTTATGTCCTACTCTCATCTTGTTCCATTTTTTATTTATTTTATTATTTTTATACTTCTCTTTAACGATAATAGAAAATTCAAATCTTCTTCTAATATATTATCTTATCCAATATAATATTATGTCATGATTAAAGAGATATATGCCCGACACTTTAATCAAACTTAGAAAGTAATAGGATGACATTTGAGAATGTCTATTGTTGATTATAGGTAAATATTCAATGTTAAGACATGTCTAGAGGGAAATACACATTGCTTTAAGATAAGAATTATAGTGAATAAATTTACTTAGATATTTTGTGTAAACTATTAGGACACTTTCTCTATAGTGGATCGAATGACCGGGCCTTAGCACAAGTTCATATTTCTTTTGTAATATCTCACAATTGAATAATATATTAATTAAACATGGATAATATATTTCTTCATAATGACCATGAGAATGAGATATATATGGTGTAGTCATATGTATTTCAAGCACCATAGTTAGATATACTTTGTAGATTATAAAAGATATTATATGACTTGAAGTAGTCACCAAAAGATTAGTATAGGAGTTTTCATAGGCAGCCACCATTGTTTGAATTTCACAAATTTGGTATAGACTTTTTTTTTGTTTTTTAGGAGGGGAATTTGTAGTTGAGTAATTTTGTTAATTGTCTATGTCAATGACATTCAGATTATAAAAGATGACGAGTTGAGAATCTTCCAACTCAAGGATTTCCTTCCAGCACAATTTTTGATGAAAAATCTTTGATGATTCAGGTATTTTCTTTGTATAGAAGTTGCTTATTGTATAGAGGGTATCATCTTGTTACAAAAGAGATATTTATTTGATACTCTAATAGAAATTGATCTTTTATATCATGCTCCAGTATATACACTTATTAATTTAAATAATTTTACTTCTCATATGACTCCTCTAATTGACCCAATTAGTTATAAAAGAATAATAAGAAAAATTGACTATTTGACTATATTCAGATCAAATATAATATACATAATCAATATAGTTAGTTATTTCCTAGATTCTCTTCGGCATGTTCATATTGATGTAGCTCTTAGTATATTAAGATATTTTAAAAAATATCTAAATTTTGAAATCTCTTTAAGAGATCATAAACACTTATTGTTGGAAAATTTCGCTTCCAAAATTTATAATTTTACAGATTTAGAAGAATAACATCAAATGATATATCCACAACCATATTATATCAAAACACTGTATAAACACAAAAATAACGTGGTTCACTAGTCATTCAACATGATTAGCTACATCCACCAGAAAAATGCTTATGCATTTACAGATTATAACCAAAAAAATCTTCTTACAGTTTGTGAGCAACAATGACAAAGAAAATTGTGCAGAGAAGAGAGAAGAAAATGAACAGTCCCACAAAAAATAGCAACAAACAAAAAACAAAACAAAAATAAATATTTATATTAATAGTTTCTTGGTATTCAATAACGGAGCGGGTCGGATCACTTTGATGGACAAGGTTGTGCTCCAAAATTTTCTTTGGCCCACTGATCGGGCAGCGAAACCTATGTTATCATGCTATTGCTGCATTCCCAACTTTTTAATATTTTCTTTTCTGTACTAACTTTAAAAATATTGAAACAAAAAATATTTTTGGTTATTCAAAATAGTTTATCAAAACAAACTATATATACAACACTTATAGTTGGCTGAGTATTTAGAATTCGGTTGGATACTAACATGCACCAAGATGAAGCTATGCCAAGATTTTACACTTTTCTTTGAGGTAACCTTGTCTTTAGGAAAAATAAGAGGTAAATTTCAACACGTTCACTAGTGCATGCAAATACAAAATACTATAAATTTGATCATTTAAACTTATAAACACAAAATGACAAGTCGACACAAGTATCATTTCATTAATCATCTCTCATAACTATGTTCAAGCTCCACAATGAGTTGTTTCATCCTAATCAATCAATTTGCATGCCAACAACTAAATATTATTATTATATAGGTGAATGTGAAAATCTCAATGAATGTATTAACATAATCAAGTGTGAAACCTTCTTATACATGTCGCAAAAAAAATGTTAGTCATATTCAAGTCAATTGACTGTCTTTGATACACTAGTAAATATGCATCAATCACCAACTATTCATTTATCTTCCTCTCTGCCTAAGGTAACTAATTCAATAGGTATCTCATGTATCCTTGGTCCAAAAATCAAATTCTTATTGAAATAAGACTTTTATTTTTATTGGGCGGTATCCTCAATGATCTCACATTAATTCAAATCATCACCATTGTTAAAATAGAGTTGGGGTTTGGCACCAACAAATAGGCGAAAGGGAGGAGATGCTAAAAAGGATAAATTTTATTTAAAAGAAAAATATTTTTCAAAATAAAATATAAATTATATATATATAATTTGTGGCAATTGACAAATTAAGTATTCCTATACAATGAAAAATAAATATTAATAAAAAAAACTAAATCTCAACTATAGATTACAAAAGCAAAGCAACAAAAAATCTACCAACTCACATAGCATATAAATTCACACAATCACGAAATACTCTTTGGCAAGAGAAAAAACCACCATAAGCAATTGTTGATGGGCTATTCGAATAGTTGAGCAGGCTTAGAGTAAATTGACTCTTATGCCCTTAATGAGCATTTATTAAATATGCAGCTATAAAGTTTTTATATATATTTTTTTTGCTTAAATTATTAGAGTAATATATAAACTCTAATTTTTCTTTTGACCTAAGTGCTAAATATTTTTTGTTGATTGATACTTGGTTTCCTGCTGCTGTGCAACTCTCTTCTTCTTCTCTTCTACTCATCTCTTCTTTTATGTGCTTATTGTTCTTAAGAAATCCTTGTTTTAACAAGGAATTATTGTTGTTAAACAATATTATAGTATCAGAGCAAGGTTTCCTAACTGAGATCGAGAGTATTTTTGAACATTATTCAAATTTAATTTATCCAGATTAGGCGTTCTCTGAAAAACCTAATTATTTTCACAAATTTTTTAAGATCTAGCATAGATCTAACCAAATCTACTAAGATCTAAAAGTTTTGTGGTTTTTAAAACCTATTTTTTACAAAACCCTAAAATTCTGTTCAAAATTTTTTCAAGTTTTTTAAAATAAATATGTTTTCAAATGGTCAAATCTCATCAAACTAGGGATCGATTCCTATTCCCTTGTTTGATGGTGAAAATTTTGATTACTATCTTGTTAAAATGTGAACATTATTTATCTCCCAAGATATATGGGAAATTGTGGTTTCTAGATATGTAGAAGCCCCAAATTTCTCTATTCTAGAAGGTAAAGAATTGTTACAAGAGAAAGAATTAAGAAAATTAAATACCAAAGCATTACTTTTCATCCAACATGGTGTAAGTAATGCAATATTCCCCGGATTACTTGGCTGTACTCAAGCCAAGGAGGCTTGGGACCTCCTAATCGAGGAATACCAAGGAGATAAGAAGGCTCGAGGAGCTCTTCTGCACTCCTTGAGAAAAGATTTCGAGAATCTGAGTATGAAAAACTTAGATTCTTTTACTGAGTTTTCGACTCAGTTCCTTGATATAGTTAATCAACTTAAGATTCATGGAGAAGACATCTCTGAGACTCTATTAGTTGAGAAATTACTAATTTGTATGCCTGACAAATTTGATATTATTGTGGCAGTGATAGAGGAAACCAAGGATTTAACAAAGCTGTCAATCCAGCAAGTCCTAAGCTCATTAAAATCATATGAAAGCCGACTATTGAAGATGGTAGAAAGTTCTGGAGAAACTGCAATGCAGTCAAGATGGGAGGACAATTCTAACAAGGTTGAAACTCAATCCAGAGACATGAGGAGTAAAAGAAGCAGTCAAAGGCATGGGTTTAAAAATAAAAATAAAATAAAACCTGGCTCTTCTTCTACTCTCTCTAATGACTCGCTTAAGGACCAACATATCTCTTGCAAATTTATGCAAGAGATCAAACCACACTATGACTGAGTATTGGTTTCGAAAATAGAATCAATGCCAAAACTATAAAATGTTTGGGCATAATTCAGAGAATTGTAAAAGCATCTCCAAACAGAATGCTAGCTTTACAGAGCGAGTAACCTCTGTAGAGCATCTGTTTTATGTAAATGAAACAAAAAATATACCTTCAACAAATACTTGGTTTTTGGACAGTGGTTGCTCAAATCACATGTCTGAAAATAAAGAAATATTTGTGGATTTACTTCCAGTAGTAAATCCACAAGTTAAATTAGGTAATGGTGAATTAGTTCAGGCGCAAGCCAAGGGCAGTGTGGCAGTACCCACCTGCACTGGATCGAAATTCATAGAAGATGTGCTTCTGGTTCCTGCCTTTGACTAGAATTTATTAAGTGTTGGCCAGTTAATTGAAAAATGTTATAAACTATCATTTGAGAACAACACATATGAAATATTTGATCATGGGAGTGATCAACCCTCATGGATAGTAAAGATGTCAAGTGGAAGAAGCTTTCCACTAACATTTGCTGAGAGAACAAATAGGGCATTATCAATGAATGTCCAATCTGTGGCTTCTCTTTGACACAGAAGGTTTGGACACTTAAATTATTTAAACCTAAAAAACATTTTTCAAAATAATTTTGTAAAAGGAGTGCCTTCAAACCTTGTTATACCTACTTCTGTTTGTGAGGAGTGCTCACTGGGAAAACAAACTAGGAAGAGTTTTCCAAAGCATTCTACCTGGAATGCCTTTGAGCCTTTAGAACTACTGCATGCTGACATATGTGGTCCCATGTCTATGAAATCATTAGGTAACAGTAGTTAGTTCCTACTGTTTATTGATGATTGCACAAGACACATTTGGGTGTTCTTCTTGAAGCACAAGTCTAAGGCACTTGAATGCTTCAAGAAGCTCCTGTCCCTTGTCGAAAGACAATCTGGACTAAGTGTAAAAACACTTAGAACAGATAGAGGAGGTGAATTCCTCTCTCAAAAATTTACAAATTTTTGTGAACTTAAAGGTATAGCTAGGCAGTTGACCACTGCCTACTCACCACAACAAAATGGAGTTGTGGAGAGAAAAAATAGAATAGTAATGGAAATGGCCATATCACTTTTAAATGAGAAAGATTTACCAAAAACCTTTTGGGCAGAAGTAGTGAACACATCAGTGTATCTGCTCAATAGGTGCCCCACCAAAGCACTGGACAACCTTACTCCAATGCAAGCCTGGACTGGGAGAAAACCATATGTCAAACATCTAAGGGTATTTGGGAATGTGTGTTACTCCCATATACCAAGTGCACAAAGGACCAAATTAGACTCAAAGAGTCTAAAGTGCATCTTAGTTTGATACAATCTGCAATCCAAGGGCTACAGACTGTATTCACTAGAAACTAAGTCATTTCTGGTGAGTAGAGATATATTGATTGATGAAAATAGTAAATAGGGTGAAAGTTTAAATGAAGCAAATTTAGGAACTAAAAATTGCTATACAGAAGCTGCTGTAACTAGTAATAAATTAATAAGTGCTCCAAGGTATGATTTCAGCTCACTCTCTAATTTTTCTTCTGAATTTTCTTCTGATTTTTCTTCTGAATGCGGTTCTGAATGCAAGTCAAAATCTGTTTCTGAATATAGTTGTAAATCCTTACCCAATTCTGAATCTATGACTGAACCAAATAAAATGACTCTTGTTAAATATAAAGACTTGTCGGATATTTACCAGAGATGTAATTACGCCTCAATTGAGTCACTCAACTATGAAGAGGCTGTAAAACATCAATTCTGTATCAAAGCAATGCAGACAAAAATGTATGTCATTGAAAAAAATAACACTTGGACTTTAGTGGACTTACCCCAAATAAACACAGTATAGGTGTTAAGTGGATTTATAGGATTAAAACTAAATCAAATTCAAATCAGCCTGTATATAATGCTCGAATAGTAGCTAAAGGCTACTCACAAAAACCCGGAACAGACTACCATGAAACCTTTGCTCCAGTAGCAAGGTTAGAAACCATAAGGCTTTTAATAGCCTTAGCTGGACAAAAGGGTTGGAATTTATTCCAATTAGACATAAAGTCAGCCTTCCTAAATGGAAGACTAAAGGAAGAAATCTATGTAGAACAACCCCCTGTGTTTGTAAAAAAGGAGAGTGAACATTGTGTTTATAGATTAAATAAGGCTTTGTATGGGTTGAAACAAGCTCTCCGTGCTTGGTATCAACAGATTAATTCCTACTTTCTGAATCAAGGATTCAACAGAAGTAAGAGTGAGCCTACACTCTATATTAAAAGAGATAAGCATTCTAGAATTTTAATTGTCTCTCTATATGTAGATGATATTATCTTTACAAGCAATAAAATTGAATTAATTAATAACTTTAGGAGAGAAATGGAAACTAGGTATGAAATATCGGACCTAGGAAATCTCAAATAATTCTTAGGACTTGAAATAACTCAAGACACAAGTGGTGTGTCCATTTCTCAAATTACATAGATTAAACTATTGCTGAAATGTTTTGGAATGAGTGACTGCAAGCCTATCTATACCCCCTTAAAAGTAAATCAAAAGTTACTTTCTACTCAAGAAAAACCTGTAAATGGAAAGATATACAGAAGCTTAATTGGAAGCTTGATGTATGCATTAGCAACCAGACCCAATATTGTGTATTCTGTCTACTTGTTGTCATGATTTATGCATGCTCCAAATCACATACATTTAAGTGCTGCCAAAAGGATATTGAGGTATCTTAAAGGCACAATCAATTTAGGTCTAAAATATAATAAAATTGCCCATATAAAAATTACTGGTTACTGTGATAGTGATTGGGGAGGAAATCCAGAGGATTACAAAAGTACCTCTGGATATGTGTTTAACTTAGGAACTGTGGCTGTTTCTTGGCAGTCCAATAAATAATCCACAGTCGCCCTATCCACTACTGAAGATAAATATGTTTCAGCTTCAGTTACAACCTCCCAAGTCCTATGGCTTAGAAAACTTTTGGGTGATCTAGATAAACCTCAAAAACATCCAACTAAAATTCAGTGTGATAATCAATCGACTATATCTATTGCGAGTGATGTGGTAATGCATAGTCAAACTAAACACATAGGCTTAAAATATCACTTCATTAAGGATGCAACTGAATCTAATGAAGTTAAATTAGTTTTTTGTAGGATCAAAAAATAAGTGGCCGATATATTTGCAAAGTCACTACCTAGAGAAAAACTAGTTTACTTGAGAGAAAAGCTTGGACTGATCTCAACTATATCAAATGGGGGGGACTGTTGACGGGCTATTCGATTAGTTGAGTAGGCTTAGAGTAAATTGACTTATATGCCCTTAATGTGCATTTATAAATATGCAGCTGTAAAGTTTTTTTTATATATATTTTTTGCTTAAATTATTAGAGTAATATATAAACTCTAATTTTTCTTTTGACCTAAGTGCTAAACATTTTTTGTTGATTGATACTTGGTTTCATGCTGTCGCGCAACTCTCTTCTTCTTCTCTTCTACTCATCTCTTCTTTTCTGTGCTTATTGTTCTTAAGAAATTATTGTTTTAATAAGGAATTGTTGTTGTTAAACAACAGCAATCACATAATAACCATTATGGCCATTGTAACTATACCACCATATTGTGACTTTTCACTATTAGTGCCACCATAGAAATTGTTGCAAGAACCATCAAAAAATGCCAAAAACTCATTTACAAATGCCCAATGCTATAATTTATCTTTTCCAGAAAAAAAAGAAAACCCCTATTTTGGTTACCAAATAACTATAGACTAGGCATTGCCATTACCGGCACCAACCACTAGCAAAAACCCTCATTGGCACTTGTATACAATGCACCACCACCCTAAACACCATCCACCAACCTTGATTCACCTCCACTTTTGCTCTGATATAATGTTATGATTGAAAACCATTAGAGTTCTAATGACATTTTAGAAGAGAGGTAGGAGAGAGAGAGAGAGAGAGAGAGAGAAACATGAAAAAAATAAATATGGAGGTCATCATACACAGTGTGCACGGCTCTTTCTTTAGCACAAAGTCTAGGAGAGATTAATATCTCAATTATTTTATCCTCGAAAGTAAGAAAAACAATATCTGATGAGTCTCAAACTCAAAAATATATTTAAGTGACAACAAAAACACTAATATGATGGATCTCATATAAAATTTGAAGTAAAATATATTTAGACAAGAATTATAATAGGATGATTGATCATCAAAAAAAGTATTATATTACATGCATGTATTGAAGGTCATACCTTGGTATGATGGCAGTGCATTCATCCAATGAGAGTAGGTCTTAGATTCAGGACTCATCAAATACATCTCTAGGGTCTGAGAATAAAACTATCAAGATATTAATCTCTCATACCCTGCATTAAAGTGAGAGCATTGTGCAATGATAATTATCTCTTAAAAATTATAGAAATAACAACCCAAAAATCCAAGTTCTAGCCCATTGAAACCATGAAAAGTAATAAGTTAAATAAATCATGCTTACACTATACAAATCAATAAAAATATATAACATCATGACCATGAGATAAATATTATAACAAAATTATAATGCCAAAGGGTGAAAAAATGAAATTTACTAGCTTTTTATAAATTTATAACTAGATATGGGAATCACAATAACAACCCATGGGATAATGCTCAAATTATCAAATCCACTGAAAAAATAATAATAGCATTATGTTGAAGAAGAACAAGAACTTTTTTCATTTATATCAAGAAAAAACATTTAAACATCGCTATGGGTTAGTCTGTATCCTTGTTGGAATAGTCAACAAGAGCATGAGATGACCCAAAAAACAACCATAGTTATCAGAAAAAGAAAATGATCAGGTATTTAAATACATAAACATGAGACATTATATGTTTGATTAAGATTACTAATAACTTGTAAATCATTGGGAAGAATAAGAACAA
Organism: Sapria himalayana; assembly: GCA_029783825.1. Classification (NCBI taxonomy): domain Eukaryota; kingdom Viridiplantae; phylum Streptophyta; class Magnoliopsida; order Malpighiales; family Rafflesiaceae; genus Sapria; species Sapria himalayana. The sequence goes on along the minus strand of JAREIK010004728.1, from coordinate 1,058,555 downwards.
CAAGTCCTACATAGGAACCATTGATCATGGCCTAATTTGTTTGAAAAATCTTGGAGATCAGTTAGTCACCTCATCATGAGAAGAAAGATTGGAAATTAGTTCTTCATGATCATTTGTGTTCTTTTCAGCATAAATGGAAAGAAAACTCACATATCTCAAAAAATAATTGATTTGTGTAACTGATTTTGTGTCAGTTCAATTACAGGATCCATTGCTTCAAAAACTCATACAAATGACAGAAAAAATTTTCTTTGTACTTGTACCCCTTGAACCATGTTATTAGTTCATAAATGCAACCTAGGTAGGCCTCTAGTATGTTGTGGATGTCAAATTTCAATGGACCTATTCTTTGTTCTTTTTATTCATCTTGTTCGTGTTTGTCAAGTCATAATCATCAAACTTAAATATACATTTTAACTAATTGAGAGTTCGAATATAAGCATTCAGCTATATGAGGTTTGGAAAATCAAAACCATTTCCTAAAGCAGCTTGAGTTGATTGATTACTTTGAAGACTTGTAAAGGAATTGAAGCTATTTGAGAGCATTGTTGCCTACCACTCAAAAATCAATATGCACCACTTTAATACATGTTAAGACTTCGGATATATCTAGTATAATATTTATTTTTTATATCTTCAATTATATTTGTAGTTAAAAAAGTATATTATTATGATATATGATACAATAGATATTAATAGGACTAGTATTTAGGAGTTATTTTAGATATCACAAAAAATGTATATTCATAAAATTTCTATTAGTTCATAATGTCAAATATTTTTATTTCATTAGGAGATAAGTGTGAATACTAAACAACACCTAAATATTTTTAAAAATCAAAACCACTTGAAGGACTAAGTTATCATTTTCTCTTAGTTAATTATATAAAAATTCGATTAGGAATCACATGATAGTCTGTTAGGAATCATCCATCTCTTTTATCAAATGTTAGGAATCATAATGATAGTTGGGGCTTAGGATTTTTGAGAAGGAGAATAAGCACAAACAGAATTTTTATAAATAATGCACACATTGCACAATGAGATATCTCTTAGAAAAAACTTACATGTACACTAGAGGAGAAGATAGGAATTAGAAGAAATAGAGGAAGAAGAAAATTTTTTTTCACTACTATATATAGCCCAAATACAAATTATACATACTATTTCATTTTACATTTATAAGGATTTGTATATAAAGACAAAACAAAAAACTTCTACCTTAAGTTCTAAGTTACGACAAAATATCATATATCATGACTTCATTCATGTAATGACAAGGAAAAATAGGTCAAGACTTGAATCTTTAAGTCACCAGTCACAATAATACATCATCATATTGTTGCTTCATTTTAAGTCAAAATATGTTGAGACACCAAAGAATAAATTAATGACATCATTTATGTCGTGACACCAAAAAACATAATCATGATTTAAATTCTTTTAACTTTCAGCCACAACAACAAAACTTATATAATGTTTTGATTATGTATTGATACCAAATAACATGGCCACCACTTAAATTCTAAACATTTCTTATCACAATAATATAAACCACGTGGCGTCACAAAATTTCACACTAAGAACATGACTCCATAGCTTCATTCATGTCACCCTTTCTAGTTACCAAATCTATCAAGCTACATATTTTATACTAATAACTCTTGATTTCATAACTATTCAATAAAATCCTCAAAATCTTAATTTTGTGAAATCATAAATATAATCATCTTTCAGTGAACACGACATAAAAATCATACCAATTAGCAAGTATTATTCAAAATTTTACATACCAAACAATGAAATGAAGAAAGGTTATCACAACTCAACTAAAAATCATGACATACAATCTGAATATCAAGACTCTTCTCAAAGGTGTAACATGAAGTCAACTCATTATGACTCAGCCCAATGCCATTACATGAAACATGGTGACCATGACTCAACCCAAAGGGGTGAATCAACTCTACCAAGCTTCATTCATGTGACATGAAAAAAAGTTGCGACCTAAAATTATGACATCAAAAATTGAACAATATTGAAATAGCAAATAATGAAATTATAACTCAGAATCATGAAAAAAGAAATGGATATTGCCAATTCAGTTTCATCAGTCCATGGCGAGTCTAATGAGAATGTTGTGGATACTATACTTACATTGAGATAGTCTACAAGGGTCATAAACTCACTAATGTTGGAGGAGGCCATGACCTCTAGTGAATCAAATAAATGGGAGTAAGCCATGGAGGAAGGGATATAATCTCTTGATGATAATAACACTTTAAAACTTGTGGAGTTATCCAAAGGTCAAAGAGCAATAAGGTGCAAGTGAGTATTCAAATGGAAGATTAATACTCATCTTGAGAGGTTATGATAACCTAAGATTGAAGTCTTAGATTGATGGGATAGACTATGATGAAGTCTTCTCTCTAGTGGATATGATGATATTTATTCAAGTGATTCTAGTAGAAACAACTTGGTATGATTTAGAGGTGGATTAGTTGTATAAGAAGATATTGTTTCTTTATGATAACCTAGAAGAAGAGATTTTTATACCGTAATCAGAAGTATTTGAGATAAAAGGTAAGGAGGACTTAGTATGTAAGTTGGAAAAGTCCTTGTTTAGTTTGAAGCAATCTCCAAGGATATCATACAAGAAATTTGATGAATATATTCTTCAATTGGGTTTTAGAATGAGTGAGATGGATTACTATTTATACACAAAGAGGTTATGAATTGATTTTTAATTTTTACTTTTTATGTGGACAATATGATTCTGGTTGGAAATAACAAGAAGATAATATTTATTATGAAGAGTAGACTTGTAAAGAAGTATGACATGACTAATATTAGGGAAACATGAAGAATTTTGGGAATGCAAATTGTAAATGATAAAGGGAACATGTTGTTTCTTAAGTAGAAGAAGTACTTTGAAGTACTTTGAAAATTCAACAACAAATTTATGGTGCGACTTATGATTGTTAATGGTACTATAGATACTCATTGAGCCAAAAAATGTGGATACTAGTAGATCCACGTATAGATTTATATTTAGCTTGTATGGTGGATCAGTATGCTAGTTGAGTAAGAAATAACCAATTGCAGCTCTATCATCAACTAAGATACAATACACAACTCTTACTTAGAAAAGCAAGAAGAATGTTTGGATTAGGTTACTATGTGTAGAGCTTAATTTTGACCAGAAAACCCTGAGGATTAGCTATGATAGTCAAAGTATTATTCACTTAGTAAAAAACTCAGCATTTGATGCACAAACAAAGTACATTGATATCTAAGAACATTTTATCAGAAAACAAGTCGAGAATATATTTATTTGGCTGGAAAAAGTTGATATGAAGGTGAATTGTATATGATACTTGATAAATCCAATGGGCATTGAGATATTCAAGTGATGCACAAGTGAGACAAGATTGATGAATTATTTTCCAAGTGAGAGAATTTTAAGATTTGACTCACACATCATCTACAAATTTGAAATGTGGCTATAGTAGAGAAGGAAGTCACAACCTGAAGAAAAAGCAACATGACATGTTAAGATAATGACTTGGTCCTTGTGTTCCATGACTATATCAACCTCTTGCTTAACTTTGATAATCATGACCTTGTTGTTTAAGTCATGATCTTATTGTTTAGATCATGACTCAAATTGTTGTTATAATATGAAATATGTCATCGTGACTAAAGTGGTCTTCGATGTGAAAACATATTATCACAGCTAGCTTGATGTTGTGACTGGAAATATATTGTCATAACTCCATTTATTATCAAGATAGCACACAATTTTCTTCAGTATTGTTGGGACACTGAATATGTTGTTATGATGTCATTTAATTGTATTCACACTTTGTATTTAAATGATTAGTAAATGAGCATAGAAACACACAAGAACAAGCAGAACAAGAGAGAGTGCAAACACATGTGAGTATGTTAGAACATATGAACATGATGAGAACTTGAGAGAGTGCTATAATGTAACATACATAATAGGAATAAAAATCTAGAATAATTTCAAACATGATTTATTGTATGTGCTCTCACTTCCCCGTATCCACCTCTTCTCTGTAAATATGTTTGTGTGTGGTGGTTATGCTTGTTCTCTTTCCTACAACTATATTCCCTATTACATTGTCAATAATGCTTATTGGATTTAACCTAGCATCGATATTCCCTATTACACGACTGAAGCTGAACAAGATCTAACAAACAAATAATCACATTTTATGAGGACAATTTACTTGTTACTCACATTAGTATTGAACCCTAAAACTTGGTTCTGAACCTACTTGGATTTAGAGTGCTTGTCAGCACTACTAAGTCCTAATATTTTATATCAAAGTAGAAGGCTAATTTAATACTCATTTCTCACATTTGGAATTAAAGCCAAACCTAAGATTTGGTTTTTAGGCTATGACTCCTAACAATTTATATACTCCAATTTGAGATAAAATAAAAATATAGAGATACATGATTTTTCATTATTGTGTTTTTTTTTATTTCTAGGAAACCTATCTATGATATCACTTTTGTTGGTTTGACTTTCTCATTTACTGGCACTAGCTTTTTTATCTTATATACACATTTTCCATATTGTATTAATTTCATGATCATAAGTAATCCTTTTCATATTTATACATTTCAATGATATTTCATTTAACAATATCTACCATCTCCTCAGTATAAAAACCCAATACAAGCTCCACATATACTTCCTTACAAAACTATTATAAAGAAATATATTCTTCATAACATGCTAATAAATAGCTAGATAATTCATATTATATGTCTAAGTAGATCTATATTTCCATTAGGGCTGGTCTTCATATTAAATACTCACATGCATTTCACTTATAAAGGCTCAAAAGAAACTCATATAAGAAAGGCTTGAGAAAGAGACTTGAGTCAGCGTGCTAACTTGGTCAATAATAAAAGTGCTTGTGGGGGTAAAAAGGGAATTTTTGAATAAGAAAGTGAATTAGTAAGCAAGAGATGAGTATTTTATTTTTTCTATATTCTTGGAAAATATTGAAAAACCAAGGCTTCCTTGAGTCCTCACTAGAATTTGATAAGTCCTCAATCATAATGAGATTGATTTGTTTTCATTGAGATTGATGTAGCTGAGGAGGAGAAATCTTGTATAAACCTCTCCTAATGAGATTCAAAAGTATAGCATATAATAGGGAATATGGAACTCAACAAAAGGAGGGTTATACATGATGATAAGATACATTAGAATTGATGAATGCATGTTTGATGGCTCAATAAACTTCATCTTGCTCAAATAAATTTTTTTTTTTTAGAATTTCTATTTCTTTACCCCCATGAAAGGAGGGTTTCTTCTCATTGGTAATACATCTAATGATTTTAGGTGGAAGGTTGAACATATTTCTTCATGAATATGGAACTCAACATCATATTTGATCTCAACGGATATGCACTTCAAATTTAAGTGATCAAATAATTTATAATTAATAGTGTATTAGCTCGAAATTATTATGAGACATTGTTATGTAGAAATGTAATATGATTTAAACTAATTGTATAATGTCTCTTAGCAATCTAGTGCTACATATAGTAAAAACTAAATGATGATAATATACATCATGATATGCTTCATCATTCCTCTTTTTCATGGCATACAATACAATGATATTAATTTTAAACTAAGTAGTCTTGGGAAGATTATGAGACTCGTTGCTTTGAAGCTCGATAAAATGGAGTCAAGGAGTTAATGAATTATGAGTCTTATAAACCTGCGCGCATCTCTATTCTCGAATATGTTCAATTTGTGATTTGAACTTAATTATGTCAACAACCTCAGCACGGGGTTGTTATCGATGGTGTCAAATTTTTGGAATTGCAATTGTTGTCAACTGGTACGCGAACTTGCACTGTGCAATCGGGGCTGGTAGATCTATCTGGGGACTGGGCAGTTCACATTTTTCACAATCCAATAATGCAGGGGGTAAGTAGGGCAAACTTTCATAAAAGAAAAAAGAAAAATCATCAGCTCAAGTTGAACCTTCAATCATGCCTTGGTGCTTCTTGGCTAACAAACTCAAACGCGCAACAACATGTCAACCTCCCACTGACACTGTCAATGTCACACCAACATTTCTTACTTGACGGTGAGTTGATACAATTAATGCCGGCGTCGCGCTTCAATCTCCCGTCCAAAGACACCGTGTCACTAGCTTAAAAGCGGTAACTTAGTTCCCTCGAACAATATGGGACTGGGAGCAAGCCATCCTCCTTAAAATGGCATCATTTCTCCTAAATATGGCTGTGTATCACTCTCTCCTTATGTTATGTCTCTCTGCAACATCTGCTTCATCTGGCTCGATCGTGAAGTATCTACCTGGTTTTCATGGGGAACTTCCTTTCACACTAGAAACTGGGTACGTAAGGTTCTATCAATTAATTTTTTTTCTGTTTTGATGCTTTTTGATGGAGGAAGTAGCCGATCTCTTGGTTGTCCTGAATCATTAAAGCTGGTTCAGTACAAATATAGAGAGGGGGACCATTGGCACGGCACATGGCCAAATTCATGGAGATAAATTTCTAAAATTGGAAATTTGCTTGATACCAAAATTTTTTTTGCTATCAACAATATTAATTATTACAGTTGCAAATTTGATTGTTGGGATGAAAATGAAATCCAAGAAAAAACATCATTCTTAGAGGGATTGAGTGTTGGTGGAGAGCTTTTACTCAATTGGAAAAACTCAGCTCGTATGTTTTCAAACACAACTTTTGAACAATATTTTTTTACTTCCTGAAAACCATCATTTTCTAAACAGTTAGATTTATTTTCAAAATATCTGAATTGAATACACGAGTCATAAACATGCTTTTTGTCGTATATTGTCAAAAAAAGTAAATGGTAACAAAATACCAAAAATGGCAACCTTCTCAAACACATCTTTAATAATAAAAATATGCAATAACAACCTCAGGAAAAACATTAGTTTGAGACTAGATTTTACCAGGTGCAAGTGTTTCCTCTTGGTGTTTTGCTATTTCTAGGCTATAAATTTCATTTTGGAATAATAATTAGATTTTATATATTTGTTGTTTCTGTTTTTGCTTTAGGTATGTAACTGTTGGATCATCCGAGTTGTTCTATTATTTTATAGAGTCGGAAGGGAATCCCAGAGAGGACCCTCTTCTACTTTGGTATAGTGGAGGGCCTGGTTGCTCTGCTTTAAATGGTCTAATTTATGAAATAGGTATTATTTCTTTTTTTTTTTTTTTGCCATTTCATTAAAGTTATACAGGTGAGTTATAGTGTGTTTAGGAATGAGATGGTTTGGGTGGTATGAAAATTTTGGTATAAACATGAAATTTATTGATTGATATTTATTTTAATTGTACTCGGAATGCTCAATAGCGCTTTGCTGGTATTTTGTTGCATCTTTTTTTTATGTTGATATTTCTAGTTTGTTTCATGTATGTATGAACGAAGAAATAAATATTGTATTTATTATTGTCTTTCTAGTTAATTGCAATCTAAAAATAATTGATCTATTCATCAATTTGGTTTTAAATTATTTGTACATTCATTTGGATATTGTTTTATTCTATCACCTAAATTCTAGTTTTTAAATTTGGCCAACAATCAAATATTATTTATTATAATATTAAGGAGAATAAGTATAGCAACTGAGCTTCAACAATTAGATATTATTTATTGTTAATGCATCTGCATTCTGCATTATTATTACTATGGTCTAGTCATTATAAGGATAATTGATCTCGTATAATTTTAATATTTTTTTATTTTATGTTTACTTAAAATTAATAAAATGGGATGTGTTGCATATTAATTTATTATTATCATGACTAGTCTAAATATCAGATATCATAGAGATTAATCTATTTTGTGTTCTAGTAACATTAATTATTATGTATTTATTTTATTTTATTATTTTATATTATGTTAAATCTATTGATCAACTTAGGGATTATATGATAAATGAGATAAATGTATATGTGCATAAGATGGAGTAGTCTAAGATATTCTTAAAATTTAATTGAAAGATTCATATTAGCAATGAACTTAGTTATATTTTTTCTTGCAAACTCACGATTATAAATAAATGAGATCAAATTTTATTGGTGTATTATTTGATCTATATTCAATTATTCATAGATTTCACTACTCATACTCAATTAGATTTGCTTAAGATTTAATATACTATATTTTTTAGTGTATTATTTGGCATGTCTTCTAATATTTTAATTTACTATTATACATTGTCATTATATTGAATATTATTTGGTATATTTATAATTTTTATTTTTAATTATCCTAAAGCGAGTTCATATTTTATATATTTGTTTATTCTTAGATTTTTAGGCACAAGGATTGATGTTGACTTATGATTGAGAGATAACTAAGTCTTAAGACTTTTTGATTGGGTTATTTTTATTTATGTATAAGTATATATTATATTTATAATATTTTTTATTTTTTATTTTTTTAGTTTAGAATTTAAAAAGTTGAGTATGAAGAAATTTTATTTTAATTATGTTGTACTAGAAAAGAATTAATTTAAAATAAAATAAATTATATTCATATGTATCTTTAGGCTTCAACCTATGTCTCCAACAAGTCTACAAGCTCCAATTGGAAAGCTCGCATGTCAATATTAATTTAATCATAGTTAGAAATATAATTTTAATTCTCATATGATTTATTGTTTATATAATATAAAAATATAAATAAATAAATAAAACTAGAAACTCGCTATTAATATTCCAAGACAATTGAGATTTTTTGAGAGAAAAAGAGAAGAGATTATAATTTTAATATGAAAAGTTATAAATGTGAACATCTTATTCATATAAAAATTTTAAGATAAGAAATACATTAAAATTTTTTTTTAGTATTTTTTTGGATAAAAATTAAATAATCATTAGATTTATGTCTATAGTCATTGGAGGAAATTCAATCACTCTCAAAGTTATAATTTTTTTTATTTTTTATTAATATTTTAGATAATAAAATAAGGTTAAATATGGTGAAATGTGGTGGATGACAATCGTTCAATAATAGGTTGCAAATTTTAAATGAGACACGTGCACAATGGCTTATTTGGTGCTCTAATATAAATAAAATAAGATGAAATATAATGAATGTTAAATGAAGATTATACTTAGTATGCAAGACTCTTATTTTAGCATAGGATTTGGGAGAGCTTAATATTTTAATTGTCTTATCCTCAAAAATTAGAGATGTTATATATGATAATAATGGAGGAACTTAAGATTTACTACCCTTGGACGAATGCATTTGTTATTGTATCAATTTATGACTTTCAACATATATATGTAATAAAAGGATTTCTTAGGTGATCAATCTTAATAGTATTAATCTTATTTAAATATATTTAACTTCAAAGTTTATTATTAGATTTCATGTGTTAGTATTTTTATAATTGCCTAAAATAAGATGAAACATGGTAAAAATTAAAATACAAATAACAAAACTAAATTTTAATGTTAATTTTCAAATTGGTGCATATATATCATAAACATGTAATTTAGAAGAGAGGAAGAAAAGTTGTGGTTCTTAAAACAGTTTCATGAAGATGCCTACAATCTACTTATAAGTAGGCATGTATGTGATAATTGTAGAGTTATTCCTGATTCATCTTTTTTATAAAATATTTATTAATCATGAAATATCAAATTGATAATAATATATCAAGTTGTCTATCAGTGCATAAAATCATAATCATTCTGCTATTAGCTTCTAGATAGTTTGGGATTTACAAATAATTGATGTTATAATTTTTTTTATTTAGGTGAGACCCTTGGACCCAATTGGGCCTTGAAGCAGACCACTTGTACCCCAAGAAGTAATTGATATCATAATTCTATATTTTGTGTATACTTAATTTAGAAATAATGATTTATCACTTACTCTTTCAGAAAATAAGATTATCTCAAAAAAGTATAAATATAGTGATACTCAGATATGTGAATCAACTAACTGTTACTAGTCTAAAGCTATTTGTGATTGTGGGAGCTCAGCTAAAATGTGAGTATGCATCTACCCGACTATGCTGATGGTCTTTGAATTATATTTTATATTCTAGAGCTATTTTTACTAATTTGAGAATAATAAAAAAAAAACTATGTTCATATGAATATGTTTGAGAAAATCTAAAAATAATTAACAATACTAATATTATAAGTGATATTTAGTCTGATCATTATTTGATAACTAAGCTAACTTATAATTCTCATATATGTGAAAGAATCAACGAAAGTGTTTATATTTGTGGATAAATCTACTTTCAAATCAAGTAGTGAGTTGATTAGTATATATCAATTTATCTAAAATATATTTTATTTGAGAAAGAAAATTATATTTCTTAAATAAGCAATTTCAATACCTAGAAAGTATCTAATATGTTTCAACTATGTCATCCAGATTTTTGTATGTTGAACAACTTCAATTAAGATGTAACTAATTGATCTTCTCATATAAATAAATTATCATTTAATATATACTATAAATATCATATATTATCTCTTTGATTTATATTAATAGAAATAAAATAATCTGATACATATTCTTTAAGATATAAAATAAAAAGTCTTGAAGAAAAAATATATACTTGCTGCCCTGACACAGCTTGCAACATGGCCCACTTCAACTGTCCCTGGCCCGACATGGTATGGTCTAGAATCATACCTGGTCATGGGTCATACTGCTCCCTGACATGGTCCAGAATCATGCTTATTCATGGGCCCTACCACTCCATGGCATTGTTTGTGCTTCGTGTTGGGCTAGGCACAACTCGGTCGCTCGCATACCTAGGACCGACAAAGGGTCATGGGGAGGGTTATAATATAAAAAAAATTTAACCACGTAAGTCGGATCTTGCTTATGTGACCATATGTAATTGGCCGGCCACATAAGCCAGCCATTTGGTCGGTCCAGCACGGCATAGGAATTATATTTTGCTGTGACTGGCATGGTCGTACCTAGTAAAAAGGGTCATGCCGGCAAGACACGACTCGTTTGACACCTCTAGACACAACCACCACACCATCATGCTGCCCCCATAGAAACTATTGTGGGAAACCATCAAGGAGGCAATGCATCACAATTGAACCATCACTATACCACAATGACACAATGCATCTTGGAATTGACAATGCCGATGTTTAGAGGTGACAAATGTTGTTGCTTGTTGTCGTTGGCACCGATGCACAATTCACCACAATGCATGTCGTAGTACACCACCTTCTTTTGGACCCTGCAACATCCTATCAACCCTAGATTCTTCTAATATCAAGTTAGAGTTTGGTGAATTGTTATTTTTAGAAAATTAAAATATGTGATTCATTATTTTTTGAAAATATCAACATTACAAATATATACTTAAGTTGTAATAGTCTGCATGTTGGGTATTCCCTTATAAATAAAACAACATAAAAATAAGATAAAAGTAAAAGAGAAAATTTAACCTCAACAATTATCTGTACAAATTATCTTCTTCTTTGTTATAATGTTTCCAAAAACATTATTATGATCCTGACAATCTACTTCTTAAGATGGTTTAAGTGTTTTTTTTTTTCATTGCTAGGATTTAATTGTGCAATCTCAGTCATGAAATCAAAGCTAAATGCCTCTAATAGTTCACTTTATTTCCGAATTGTGTAATTTTACTTTCAAAGGTCTTATTGATTGCCTTGATGTCTCAATTGAACCATAATTGGCTAGAAATCCATTGATCCACATAATCTTCTCTCTTTTCTTTTAAGATGTTTAGTTAGAACTAGAACCAAACTCTTGAATTGATCCACATTTCAATATTGTAGATTCATTTTGAGTGGTTTGGATCTAGTTTGGTGTTGGGCCTGAATCTGTTTAGCTCGCTCAATGAACCATTCCGATTGATGATTTTTAAGATCCTAGATTAGTTCATATTATATAGCATGGGCATTTCAATTAGATCTATAGGGGATCACTCCACATTTCTCAAGTTCATTTATTCTTGAATCGATCCACATATTGTTCTACATAGTGATGTTTGTTCCTTTTATGTATTCATGAAATATGATATCATGAAGGTGAATTACGAGCTCTTGATAATTTTCTGTAGGTCCACTGGAGTTTAACATATCAGATTACGAGGGCGGCTTGCCATTATTAGCTCATTATCCATATTCATGGACAAGGGTATGCTATTGCTATGTCTTACTTAAATCATAGTGTTTTTCAATTGGTTTAATTTTATTATATATGCTTAATTATCAGAGTGCCAGCATACTATTTGTTGATGCGCCTGTTGGCACTGGATTTTCCTACTCAACAACAGAAGCAGGCTGGCCTATGTCTGATACCTTAGCAGGAGAACAAGTGTACTTCTTCCTCAAGAAGGTACATGAATCTGTTTTATTAAACACGAGATTATGATTGATATTCAGAAATTTTGTGCTTGAAGTTGAATATGATTCTTGTACAATGCAGTGGATGGGTGATCACCCTCAGTTTCTTAAACTTCAACTCTTTGTTGGGGCTGATTCTTATTCAGGCACATCTTGTTCACTGCTTATTAAACACATATTAGATGGTATAGTAATGGCTCTGAGTTTGCTAAATTACATCTTTTGAGAAAATGAGCTGAAATGCTTATGATTTTATTTGAAAATTTACAGGGAATAAAAACCAGATGGAACTACATTTGAATTTGAAGGTTAGAATTTCACAACTATTAGAAATGTATGTTCTGATCATATGATCCCATAACGGGACCATGTTTATCTCATAATTGTTTGAAAAATATGAAAATCATTTAGAACATGTTTCTTTCGAATTGATGTTAGGGCTATATTCTCGGCTGCCCACGAATAGATGAACAAATTCAAGAAAACTCAATGGTCGTGTTTGCTCACCGGATGACTTTTGTATCTGATGAACTCTACAAGGTGATTATCAACATGTTTGTTACAACTAAGTGAATATTAAATTAGGAATGTACTTTGATGATAATTAATAGCTATTTGAATCAACTATGATATCATATTTAATTCATAATTTCAATTATTTCATGAATTTTTTTATATTGAAATTCATAAAGAATTATCTATGATTAAAAGTGCCATTAATTAAATTTAAATAGCCAAAACTATTATGTTATGTACTAAATATTAAATTAAACATCGAGTTTATTATTTTCACTAATAACTACAAATTATAACTTATTATTATAGTTTGAAATAAATTAACTAAAAATAAATCTATGTTGTAAGAAAATAAATGATATAATAATAATAAAATAAAGAACTAGTTCTCTTATTTGTAGGAGTTATAGTACTACCCAATACATAAGACTCTTACTTTGTGTGAGGTCTATGAGAGGTTATTATCTCGATAATCTTACTCAAAATTGGAGATCCTATGGTTGATGAGTATCGAATTCAAGATCTGTCACCATTGGATGAAGATAATTTTCATCACACAAAATCATACTTTCTAATATATACATGCAATACAAGGAATTCTCAGGTGATTAATAATTTTGGATATTTTCTCGTTCAAACATATTTAATTTCGAAATTCTTATGAGAGCTGGTATATTAGTTATATAATCATATTTTGTAAGAATTAGAAAAAGTCAAGATTAAATACATTACTTCTTTCGTTCCGGAATTATAGTCCGATATCACGTAAGAATTTGTTCCAAAATAATGGTCCGATATGATAAAATAAAATTTAAATTATTTGTAAAATCAGTTTTCCTATATTGATGACTTACTGGTTATAATTGACAGTCATAAGAATGTTCATCGATCTAGTTATTAATCATTGATGGCTTATATGCACTTCTGAAATATCAAAAAGACATCATTGATCTTCTCCAAAGGGTACTGCCGGAAAGAATTTTTCACTGTAGTAATGAGCTCATCAATGTCCTTAGTTGCCTGCTGATACTAAAGGGACTTGATGATATTGAAGAAGTCTAGATCTAGCTATTTATTATTGAAGCTTACTGTTTATATTTAATTTATCTAATATTGAGATCCAGTTGGTGGATCTTGCATGTAACATAACATGATTAAATTATATCCCAATCGAAAGCACTCGAAAAGATCTTCGCAAAAAACACAGTCACGGGATTTTCATGTTATTTGACTTTTTATTTTTAAAGAAGTGTGTGAATCGAACTATCATTTCGGAACGAATGTAGTATAGTTTTTATATAATGCATGTGTGACATTTATAATCCTAACATTTACTCTTGAATGATTACGTTATTATTAAAGAACTATGGTAAATTGATTGTTTTAATTACATATTTAAAATCACTGTTAGTATAGTTTAATGAGATAAAACATGAATAAAGAAAAAAAAGTTCAAGATAATTATGTAATTTGTAAAAGTTTAGTGCTAATATATTTGAGTTAAAGCATTTTTGATATGAACTTCGTGAATGTTACAAGTCGACTTTTATAAATAAGTTAATAAGATTGTCATAATTCTATTAGTTGAATAATAAATTTGCTTTATTGTTTGAAACTTATGTGTGTAGAAAAGTTTCGGAGAAATAAATTTAGTTTGATTTGATTATTTTAGCATTATGTTCATGTAATATGGTTTAAGTATCGTTAAAACTTTCATGATTCATTTTATTATGTCTTAATTATATACATTCATGATAAATTTCATGAGTCATTAAAACTTTGTAATGGCTTGCAGCAATTTCATATTGTTGTTTGTTTAACTAGCTATGACGTTGTAGTATTTCTTATAAAATGTACTTTACTAAGATGTGTTCGACACCAATGTAGTATCTTTCTAAGTAAATTCGCAAAGGGGGAAAGAGACGAGAGAGAAATGAAAACAAGGAAATAACATTTTTATTATTGAATATTTTTGAATATGTGAAAGGCAATATTCACAATATATATTGTTTGGCGTAATCCACATGTCAGGTTCTTCCAAACAATGAAAAATAAAAAAAGAAAACAAACATAAAAACGAAATCAATCTTCAACACTCTTCTTCAAGCTGAAACAAATATGATACAAATATCCAATATGAAAGAAAAAGGAATTTATCATTTTCTGAGAGCCTTCGTGAATAGAGATGTCAATTGGGTCATGTTGGGCTGATACAATCCAAATTATGATGAATTGGTTGGGCCACCATGTTATGTCGAACACAACATGGTTTCTCCAATTGGGTTGGGCCATGTTGGCATGAGACTGAGAGAGATAGGCTCGGCATGTCCCGATTGGGGTAGTTGGCCATGTTAGGCCGATACTCCCTGGGTTGCTATAGTGTTCCTACTAGGCTTGGGCATTGCATATATAATGCAGCATGTAGTTGTTATTTATTTGCCACAATAACAATCTGCAAAGCAAAGCAATGCATGTTATATTATAGTTGCGCTGTAATGTAAGTGCAATAAATAAAATAAAATTTTAATTTTTTAATATAAATTTTATAAGTTATTAATTATAATATTATAGTAATGATTTAATGATATATAATATAAATAAAAAAATTCTTTAAAAACTAAATGTAAACGGTAGTAACATTAAAAAAATATTTTACAAATTATGATACATAAATCTCTAAAAATATAAATAAAATAAAAAATAAAAACTTTGAATAACAAAATAAATATGTAGGGTTTAGATTGCCAAAGCTTATAATCTCGACAACGGCATCCTTATTTTCTAATGTGTGTGTTATAATCCAGATTTAGTTTTTTTATTTTATCTTGAAGATTCATAATTAAATTATCTCAGTCTTTTAAAATAGGAAATTCATGTAATGATATCTAGTTTTAGCATGCTTCTCCTATCTAAAATTATATTCACAATCATAAAAAATTAAACTCAGATATTATGTTAGATATTGGAGATGTTAATAGATTTGTATCATTTTAAATAGCACGAAAAACATGAATTCTTATAATTTGTATCAATTATATATATTGAAATTCTTAATATCACTATGAGACATGAAGAAACATTAATCAATATCTAAGCATCTCGATAATTTGATCTTATTCAATGGATCTCTTCATTTTTAATTTTTAGCTAATTAAATTGAAAAGTTATTACTAGACATTGGAAGAGTCAGTATATTCGTGTTATTTTTGATATCACGAAAAATGTGAATTTATATAATTTGTACTAATTATATATATTATAATTCTTAATATCATTATGAGATATGATAAAATGTTAATTAATATTTAAGTATATTGGCAATTTGCTCTTATTCAATGGATCTCTCAATTATTTGTTCATAGCTAATTGAATTAAAAAATTATTGTCTCCAAATATATTGTTCATATCCGTACTCTGTTGTTCGCTAAAATTATTATATTTATTATCATAATATTTATATAAATTTTCTAATTATTTATAATTCTTATTATTGGGTTATTTTGGTTGGTTTATGCAATTAAATATATATTTTATAATATTTTTCTTTCTTTTCATCTTAATTTGAGGATTTATACAAGAAGGTAAGTTATAAAGAGATAAAATAAAAGATTAGTATTTTAAATATTTATTTTTTATTTCAATGATCATGATACTAAAGTTTAGGTATTCTCTATATTTGATAAATAGATTTCTAATATTATATATATATATATATATATATATATATATATATATATATCTAAGTACAATGTATGTGGTAAGAGTACACAAAAATACAGTCATCATAAAAGATAAAAATTTCACTAACATAGTTAAATATTACATGTTAATAGTTAACACAGTCAAATATCACATGTTATGAAATTTGTATCTCTTGATCTAATTGATTAATTATTAATTTTTATTTTTACTATTAATATAGTTAAATATTATGTGTTAATAGTAAATACATAAATTCAACATAAAATATATATAATTTCAATAGTATCTGACATTTGTTTATAATTATTTTGAGATATGTTGACTTACATAGAGTATCAATCTCTTATAGTATGCATGTTGTCTTAAAATATTATATTGTATTTCTTATATGGACTAATTTGTTAGAAATTAATTATATTTTTGTTTGTACTATTAGGTTAATTATGTGATATATACACCTAACTTTAAATTTTTCACATAAGGGTCTATTATTCTTCTTAATTTTCTAATCCATCTTATCTTTTTTATTTTTTTTTTGTTCTTATTTTTCTTATTCGTCTAATTCATCTCATTCTTCTTTTAATTTTTTATTTTTCTTATTCTTCTTATATTTTTTTATTCTATTTATTCTTCTTATTTATCATATTTTGCTTATTTTAGTTATTTTTTTTTATTTTTCTTATTTTAGTTATTTTTTTTATTCTTATTATTTTTCTTATTTTTTTTATTTTTTTTATTCTTTTTTCAATATTCTTATTCTTATTATATTTTTTATTTTTTTTTCTTATTATTCTATTTATTCCTCTTGTTCAAGTTATTCTTCTTATTCTTGTTATTAAATATTTATACTAGAATCTCATATTTTTTGATTATCTTCGATAAACACTCAAAAATAATAGGGTTATCATGAGAATGAAAGATCCTACAGCTAAGTTACATTTGTCTGGGATCTAATGTAATATATTTTTAGTATATTAATTAACATGTCTTTAAAGTTGTATAATGATATCAGTACTCTAATATGTATATATATTTTCATAATATATATTATGTCGACTCTTCTATGAAACATGTAATATTTTTATTTTTTAATATTTTAAAGTGTATTCATATTAATAATGTTTATTTATTCTTAGATTTTTAGGGTATTGGCAAAAGGATTGGTGTCCTAGGAGATAATTTAGACTTCAACTTTTTGGTAATGTTTGTTTTTTTTTTTTAATATTCATTGTTTTTTAATTTTTTTAACCTAGTTCAAATTTTTTTAATTTTTTAAGGAGTAAGAAAGAAATATCTTTATTTAATGTTACTAAAATTTTAAAAATAAATTAACAAAAAAATAACTTGAAATAAATAAATAAATAATATGTATCTTTATGTGGACAACATTCAATGAATCCACAAACATAATCATTTTATCATATTGCTAACTAAAATTGCTCTTTAAAATAAAAAATGTTATAATATAACAAATTTATTTCAAAATATAACAAATATACATATTAAAAACAAAAATTAGGCACTTAGCGGATGTTATGTTTTTAAAAAAATAAGAAACAAAGAATAAATCAGAGATTATAAATCAATTATAAAAAATAAAATATGTAATTTTGTTATTTATATATTATTTTTTATAAACATATTTTTTTTTATTTCTTTTATTTTTTTGGGCAGAAATATTATGGCAACCAGATTTCTTTTTTATAGCAATTGGATGGAATCCAACAGCTTAGAATTAATATTTATTTTTATTTTTATTTTTATTTTTATCTATCATGGTTGACAGGACACAGAAGAGTCACTATCTTGTCGGCTACAAGGCGTAAGCGACATGTGGCTTTGGCTACAAATTTTAAATGTGACCAATGCCACATGTTGTGTCTCGCACATGTGGCTCATGGTGTCTCTCACAATGGCACTCTACTAGCAGTGTTGTGGGCCAGCATGATCATGGCCCAAGCATGATCATGGCCCAAGCACGATTTTGGATCGTGCCGTGTCATTCTCAGCACAATATTTTTGTGTTGGGTATGTGTTGGACTTGGGCTCTTTGACCCACTTGACTCATCTATTCATGAAGTTGTCTACTATGTGTTTTTAGTAGGTGCGTAAATAATGATAATCAAATTATCTTAGATATTTTCTTGTGTGAAGTAATAATTGGCGTTAATATGTTTTATTTGCTCATGAAAAATATTATGTAACCAAGTATTAAATAAATAATTTCTATGATTATAAAACATGTCAGTTAGAAAAATATATTTGAGTTTTTTATTTGTCACATCAAGAGGATGGTAATTGAAACTCATTTAAATTTATTTATTTAGACATTTAGTGATTTTATAAGATTAGTATACATAATGTTTTGATATATTTTATTAATTTTGTTAATTATTTTATATATACAATATTGTCTGATTTTAAAAAAAAAAATTCAAATTGTCTATTTTTATAATATTTTATTAAATAGTAATAATATAATTTGGTTATACTTTATAGTGGTAAAATATTGAAAAATGGATATATTTTAGACTATAAAATATTAAATAGTACAATTTACATTAATTTTTTATTTCTTTGAGGAGTATGAAATGATTAATTAGATATTGTGTGTGTGTGTGTGTGTGTGTGTGTAGAGGTGTCAAACGGGCCGGCCCAGCACGGCACGGCCCGTTTTTCACGTGCCCAGCCGTTTTTCACGAGCGCACGGCAAGGCAGGGCGGGCGGGGCGGGGCGGGTCTGTTTGGACCCGACCCGCGGTCTTTTTACCGGGGGCGGGGCCCGGTTGGGTCACGAGTCACGACTCAGTGAGTCGCAACTCACGACTCACGACACGGCACGCGTGGCACGCCGCCAGTGCCACGCGTGCCTGCGTGAACCGGCACGGGATGGACCCGTGCCTGCGTGCCGTGCCAAGGCACGGCACGGCACGTGCTTTGCTTCGCCCGGGCACGCGTGTAATTTTAGAAATAAAAAATATGTGTGTGTGCGCGCGCGCGTGTGTAATTTTAGAATTCAAAATACTTTAATTTGTAAACTATTGAAATAATTTTTTTTTAAAATATATGTTTTTTTTTAGATTTTAAAATAATAAAATTGCTTTTCGAATTTGTATAGCAATTTGGTTTAAGTTATGGTTTTCAAATTCAAAAATTATCAGAAAGTTATTTTTTCTTTAAAAAAAATGCATTGTGGGTCTTTACTATTTTTTGATTTTACGGACTCAAGATATAAATATTTTAAGTTTTGTGTTCCAAAATATACTTTTTCTTATTTTATATGTTATTTTTATTTTAGAATTAATAAAAAACATTTTCTCTCTCTCACTCTCCTGAAGACAAAAATTAATAACATCAATATGATAAATTATCCAAAACATGAAGGAGAACTTAAATATTATGTTTATGAGATTCGAATTATTTTGATGAGTACAAATTACAAAATAAAAGTTAGAAATCATTATTAAAATCTAATAGGCTTCATAATTTTTGAGATTCGAATTATTTATTATGCTCATGGTTTCAACTTATGATCTATTTATTGTATCATTTTTTAATTATACAATATAATTAAAATAAAATATCTTCATAATGCACATAATTTTTAATAATAAGAATTATACATATTTTCATAATTTCTTATGACCTTCCCCCATATTTCTAATTAGTGGTATGTCTCATGTTCGAGATTCATTAGTCGTAGTCTCTTTGATTTTTATGATAAGTATGTCGCATAGTTATTAAATGCGCTACTAAAGCTAGAGGTGTTAGTTGAGCCGCCGTGTCGTGCCGAGCATGGTACGACTTCCAGTATGCTCGGTCTTGCATAGCACGACGTGCCGACATTATTCTGGACAAACTTGCGCCCACCATTCTGGGTCTTCTTGGGTCATGCCGGTTTTGATGACAGTGCCACCACAGGTACCAATACCATCCATCGACCATCGCCACCACACACCATCTGTTGAGTTACGGGTACAATTTTATTTTATTAGAAAAAACTTGGTTTTTTTTTTTTTTTTTTTTTTTGAAAATGGGTTCAGGTGCGATCCTTTGTCATGGTGACCCATGACCCGTGACTAGTTTCCAAGATGTAGTCCAAGGTCATGGTCACCATGCCGGTGGACCGTGCCAACGGACCAGACACGACTCAGTCGAATCATACCTCGTGTTGTGCTCGAGACGCCCGGGTCATTTGACACATCTACTTAAATCACAGGCTCCACCAGACCTAGGAAAAAGCATATTATTTGATATCCTAGAGATGTCAAATAGGCCCTGACCGCTCGATCCGTTTGACACCTTTAGGTATCTCTCACAAATCATATTATCCTTAGAAGCTTTCTTTCTACTTTCAAAAATTATATATAAGATGTTTGATATCCTAGAATCTTATTTATTATTTTGTTGAAGCTATTTGATTTTTAGGTAACCCATGAACATGTTATTTTTGTTTGATTTTTATTATTGATGTTATTTATTTGATTATATTTTATTTATAGATAAAAATTATATATAATTTATAGTAAAAATATATAATATATATATATATATTAGGCAGAGTGTGCATCGTTAAGAAAAAAAAAAAAGTTCACGCCTTAATCGTGACCTGCTCTTCAAATAACTATGCTCATTGAGATGTTAATTTCTAATAAGCAATGAGGACAGGCTGCCAATAAAGCTTGCAATTCAAATTTCTATGGCGCATCCTTATCTGATGGAGAATGCTATGAGAATCTCCAATTAATCAAGAATGTAAGAAGCTATTTAACATGCTGAATTTTCAAAAAATGGTGCTTTTTCTTTGAGATTTTCAGTGGCGATGAACTTTGAAATCGCAGTGCATTAAAGATATAAACAAGAATGATATTCTCGAGCCCAAATGCACGTTTGCTTCTCCGAAGCCAAATGAAGAAACAGCTCGAAGATCAATGCGGGGAGATTCCATTGATCTTCCCATCCCTCCGCCGCTGACGAGCCCTGAAAAATGGTGCCATGTAAGTCTGCTCCTACACAGTGTTATCTGAGCAGATTTTCTTCCGTTGCAATTACTTAGCTCGGGGAGGAGTAAAGGAGGCCACCTTTTCCAATTGTGCAGAACTTCAATTATTCGCAATCTTTTGATTGGGCAAATGATGAGACCGTTCAGGCCGCTCTCAATGTTCGACTGGTGAGCAACTCGTCAGATACGCGTTGTCAGTCACAGTGAAGCTTGGAAATTCACTGTTTCTTCCTTATTCATCATCAGGGAACGGTACGGGACTGGACGAGATGTAACAAGTCGCTGGATTACTCCATGGACGTGATGAGCGTGATTGCTTATCAGCGTAACTTCACCACGACGAGATTGCAAGCGCTGATATACAAGTGATGCGTACCTACTTATGTTTTCGATTTTGGGTCGCTGGAGCGACCATGATTTGTTCTTACATGTCGATTTTGTGATTTGCGTTTTTTCTCCGCTCAGTGGGGACCATGACTTCACCGTCGCAAATGTGGGCACGCAGAGGTGGATAACGATGCTGAACCTGACCACTGTTAACAACTGGCGGCCATGGTTCGTGGATGGTCAAGTTGCTGGGTAATTCTATACTGTTGTTGCTGCTTGCTCTTGACGAGGTCTTCGTCTTCAGCGAATCTTCTGTTTTCTTTTTTTTTTTTTCCAGCAAACCAGCATGTCTTCTTCTTGTCTGTGCAGATACACCACCAAGTACGCTCAGAATGCCTATCACTTAACTTATGCTACCATAAAGGCAAGTTAGTACAAAAACTAAGCCGCGTTTTCTAATCTCTTATGGAATAGGATCTTATAGTTCTTGGCCATGATCACCAGCCCAAATCAGACTGGAAGCATGCTATCACCATGGCTAACTAACCTAAAGAAGGAAAAATTTTGGGTAACAGAATGTGATGTTTGATTCTGCAGGGAGCTGGTCATCCACCGCAGGAATACAAGCGAAGGGAATGCTACGCCATGTTTGATAGATTCATTCATTACTATCCTATCTAGATGGTGAATGTTATATTATCGAACTAGCATGATTTTCTTTTTTTGAAATATGAACATAGTTTGAGTTTCTTGACTCAAACAATGGGGTATATAATTTATTTTGATAAACTATTGGTATGATCAAAATATGTTTCTGTTTTAATATTTTTATGTAATTACAGGAAAGAAAATATTAAGAGGCTGGAAATATAGTAATAGCATAATAATGGAGATCCTGTTGTCCGGTCATGGCCGAAGAATTTTTGGAGCAAAATCTGGCCTGTCTGAGTGATCCGACCCGCTCAGGTTAATTAAACCAAGAAACTATATTAATATAAATTATTTTTATTTCTGTTTTTTCGGCTGCTGTAATTTTGAAGTGGAACTGTTTATACTCATGTTTTTCTCCCCTCTATGTGATTTTCATCAAGATTGCTTTTGTGCAAAATTCTGTAATAATATTTTGTTTGGTTATATTCTGTAAACTCATATGTGTTTTCTATGTGGATGTTGCTAGTCGTGTTGAACAATTATTAAATCACGTTATATTGTATTTTTCTGTTGTTGTTTTGTGTGATGTGGTTTTTATTCTGTCATGCTCTTATTGGATTATGATTGTGAATATATGTATGTTATTTAATGTCGTTTATTATTTTCTTCTTCTGAATTTCTAAAATCACAACTGTAGAAGTGGAATCGCCCAATATTGTCCATTGGCTCATTTTGTCTATGGCCAAGGAATTATTCAGAGAAACATGATGAGCAAGATTCCTTGACATTTTACATTGGCTTTTTTTTAATATGTATATATATTTATGTGTGTGTGTGTGTGTTTGTGTTTGTTTATATCTTATATGCACACTTTTTTACAAATAAATATACATACATATATATATATATATATATATATATATATGTTGTAATGAGTATTTATGTGTCGTGGTAAATCATTTATATATGTAAATAAATGTTATGAAATATAGAGATGGATACATATATATATGTATATATATATATATATATATATATATATATAGTGTGTGTGTGTGTGTGTGTGTAGCTATAAAGCTATAAATTTTTTTATTACATTGCTTGTTGATAATGGGACATGCCACATACATTGGGGGTTTTTTTGTCAAAAAATGTTTGATTTTTTATTCATATGATCCTGTTTGACTATATAATCATACATATATATATATGAAATTTAAAATTATGGATAAAAAAAGATTAAATAAATGATATTTTTTTAATATAAATTAAAATACATAAAAAATATTACATAATAATATAAATGATAAACATATAATATGAAACTTAAATCATTTTATCATAATAATATAAATTATCACTTCATTTAATCATATAAATCATCTTTCAATGCTTGAAATACTAAATATAATAACTAGTCAGCATAATTCTCTCTAATTTATCATATAAACCCCTACTCCACTAGTGGACATTTTCAATACCCACACTAAAATTTTTAGGAGAGCAAAAATTGTTGTAAAATATAAGCATTTTTAGTTGTAGTTATATTAAACATTTGAAATTGTAAGATTTAATCCATATTTAGTAGTAAAATACAGACTATCTTGCTTGGAATCAAGCAATCAATGTTGTATTTTGATTGTGATTTTTTGATACAAGGATTACAGAACACTTGAGAAGAAGATTAAGAAATCACGAAGAAGAAGAAGAAGAAGAAATTGACAAAGATGAGAGAACCAAGCACAGTAAATTCAAATAACAAAAAAAAAAAAGACATTCAATTAAAATATCAAAAAGAAAATATAGTTTATATATCACATATTGAAAAATGATAATAGTCAAAAGTGACTTTTAATAAATATAGCACATCAGACACGCTCATTTAATGAAAAGTATAGAAGGGTGAGTTTGTAATTTAACCAATCATAGTGAGCCAAGTGCATCAAATATAGGCTCATTATCAACAATCTCACATATTTGATGTAACTGGCACGAGTCCTAGTTTTTCTCTATAGTAGATCAGTTTTTCTTTCGGTAGTGATTTGGTAAAAATATTTGTCAGCTGCTCTTCAAATCTACAAAAAATAAACTTAATTTCATTAGTTATGATTGCATTTTTAATTTAATGATACTTAAGTCTAATGCATTTTATTCTGTAATGCATCACAGTATCATTAGCTATGAATATGATGGACTAATTGTCACATAATAAAATAGTCATTTATATATTACATGAATTATCTTTTAACACCAAATTATATTCATTCTCCATTAATTTCCCCATACTGAGAAGATTCTGGTCAAATGCTGGAACTAGTAACACATCTTTGATGATTTTATCTCTTGTAGGAGTAGAGACATTGACTTTGTCTTTTGCTTTTGCTTGGAAAAGTTCACAATTTCTTAATTTTATTTGAGAATTTACTAAAGGTTGTAAATTCACAATTATATCATGATTTCCAGACATGTGATTTGAACAACCACTATCCAAAAATCATATATTCAAAGAGATTATTTTTTGTTTCTGTCACATAAAATATATACTCTACAGAGGATATTTTATCTGCACAGCTAGCATATTGAATATGCTTTGCCTACAGTCTTTAGATATATGTCCAAACTTTTTAGAATTTATGCATTAGTTCTTTATTCTGAACCAACACTCTTTCTTAGTGTGATTGATTCTCTTACATATGTTACAAAAGATATATGAACCCCTCAATTGAGGTGTATTCGAAGATATAGAAGATGCATTACTAATGCTTGTATCTCTAAACTTGTTTTTATTGAGATGCCTGGTCATCCTTTTTTTGCTTTGAATTTCTGTTACCTGACTTTTTGCTTTTACATTTAGTGTTTCCCAACTAAATTGCATGGTTGATTCAACAGTGGACTATGTTCTAAGTTAATTCTGATAAGTCATTTGTTTCCTCAATCACTACAACAATATGATTAAATTCGTCAGGCATGCATATGAACAATTTTCAACCATTCGAGTTTCTGTAATGGTTTCACCATAGATTTCCATCTGGTTAACCATATCAAAAAAAAAAAAGAGTGCAAAACTCAGTAAGAAAATCTATGTTACTCATCCTCGAATTCTCAAAATCTCTTCTTAATGAATGAAGAAGAGCAACTTTGGATTTTTTATCTCCATAGAATTCTTTCTTAAGAAGGTCTCAAGCTTGTTTAGCTTTAGTACAGCCTAATAGTCAAAGAAAAATGACATTACTAACACCCTATTGGATGAACAGTAATGCTCTAGCATTAGCTTTTCTAAGTTCACATTCCTTTAATACTTTTTTTTTCTTCCATAGATAAGAGGTCCTTATGTTCTGTGTAACTAGTATTTACAAATTCTCATATATCGTGCTATATGAATAATATTTTCATTTTAACAAACTAGTAATCAAAATTTTTTCCATCAAACAGAGGTATAGAAATAGACCCCGAGCTTGAGGAACTTAGATGTGTGGTTATCATAATGATTTTGTTCAAAAATCTTTGAGAAATTTGAGCAGAAAATTAGGGATCGTGTAAAAATTGATGTTTATTTAACACAAAATTTCTAGATCTAAAGATCTTTGAATTTATGTTTAGGTCAAAATAGGAACTCAAGAACAATTGATCTAAAAAAGTTATTTGAACAGTCATTTTAAAATAATCTTCAAATTTAAATCAAAAATAACTTTGATACAAGATGTATTTTAGTTGTGCTTCATTGATACAGCAAGAATTACAAAACACTAGAGAAGATGAAGAAATCACAAAGAAAAAGAAGAATTCGCCAAAGATAAGAGAACCAAGCATAGTAAATTCAAATAACAAAAAAATAACATTCAATTAAAATATAAAAAAGAAAACAGAGTTTATATATCACATATCAAAAAATGATAATAATCAAAAGTGGCTTTTAATCAGATGTGTCATACGGGCAGGCACAACTCCCATTTTTTGGGACTGGGCCGAGCTTGCCCTCCAAGGAAATGTGTCGTGCATGTCACAACACGCCAGCCCAGTTGGGCCCGAAAAAAATAGGCAGGCCAGTCCGGTTCAACCATTTGACACCTCTAGCCAAGCACGACATGCTATAGTGTCATGTCGTGCCTATAGGTGTGAAATGAGTCGGGTAGCCCGAGCCCGGCACGGTTCAACCGTGCCGGGCAAAAGGTTTTTGGCCCGCATGTTGTGCCAGGAATGGCACGGGTGCCTAGCACACCAGCCCACGAACCAGCCCCCAAACTGGCCGACCCAAACCAACCCAAACTCGGGTGAATTTTGGGTCGCGGGCTCGTGTCGGGCATGCCCTTCAGATAAACATGTCGTGCTAGGCACTGCATGCCAGCCCGATTGGGCCTTAAAAACCCTAGTTGTGCCAGCCCAGACTTGCATGCTTGACACCTCTAGTCGTGCTTGGCATGACACAATTTCTTGGAGGCAAGACCCGGCATAGCCCACGGCCTGAAATCCACCTATATCGGGCGGGTTTGGGTCAGGTATTTTTTTAAAAATTAGGATTTCGGGCACTATGCCGCCGTCACCTGTCGGGCATTACCACATCGTCCCCCCGTCAGTTGTCTCTTGGTGTGTGGTCACCCGTGCCGTTCTCACGTGCTAGTCAACTATGTCATGCCTGGCACAGCATGCAGGCCGAATGCCCTCGGCACAGCACGACATTGTTCATGCTGAGGGTCTGCCCGGCACGGGCCAGGGCATGGCACTGGAGAGTGCCCTGCTGAGCCAGGCATGCTAGAACCGTGCTGGGATTCAGGCCAGGCCCAGGCCGCCCAGACACTATAATCTTAATAAATACAGTGCATCAGACGTGTTAATTTTAATGAAAAGAATCGAGCTCTTTATCAAATGCAGCTCATTATCAACAATCAATTCAATCGAGGAACAAGAACAATGCAGTGTTTGAAAAAGAATCGAGCGCTGATACTGAACTAACCCAGAGTCTGAACTTTGAAGGTGAGTTGGAGCGAACTCTTATTGCACCTAATTTTCATGGATAATTCAACGTCGGCGTCGGATTCACGTGCAGTTATTTCTTTATCGATGGATACAGGTGGGCGGAGTAACGGACGGTATTAAACCCTCCGCGACGACGCCTTTCTTGATCGAATAGCGCGATTTAATTCTGATTCTGATTCTTCTTCCAAACAGGCTCCCTTTCTCCTGGAACACAAACAGAAACATGGAGTCGTTCAGCAAGAGGAGATACGGTCTGGTCGCTTTGTTTCTGCTCGTCGCAACTCCCGTCGGCGTGTCTCGGATGATGGTGGAGAGGCTCCCCGGATTTGAGGGAAAGCTTCCGTTCAAGATGGAGACTGGGTAAGCTAGATATACGCAGCAAAGGGCTGGCATTAATGCTGCCGCTCACACACATTCGACTTCGAGCGGTGGGGTGATGACGATTTGCATGGTTGTTTGAGTGCAGATACATTGGGGTGGGGGAATTTGACGAGGTGCAGCTGTTCTACAGCTTCTTCGAGTCCGAAAGAGATCCCGCTTTTGATCCGCTTCTGCTCTGGCTGACCGGCGGCCCTGGCTGCTCTGGTTTCTCTGCGGTATTGTTCGAAATTGGTATGCAGTGTGCTGCGCAAGTTTTTCCTACCTTTTCTCGTGCATGCTCTATCTTCGTCATATTATCAATCCGTGCACATTGCACCATTGTCAAAACCGTTGAGATTTGAAAATCCTAAGGATAGAATCGAACTATCGAAGACGAACATCAAAAACTAAAAAAAAAAAATAGTATAATATGATCCTCTTAACTCTTTTGCATTTTTTCAATCCCGAAAATACCCCTCTCTCAATTCTCTCATCTCTCTCATCTCCCTCTCTTATCTCTCTCATCTCTCCTCTCTCTCATTTCTCATCTCTCCTCTTTCTCTCTCATCTCTCTCTCTCTCTCCAACACCATCTCACTTTTAATTACTCATAAAAAAAAAGGATTAAATCCCTTTGAAATTCCACATAAACCTCCATTTTTTGTAATTAAAAAATAGTTAAATAAGTTATTTTACATATACATTCTTCAATATTTTTAATTACTCACAAGGCACACATCTTCATCTTCGAAAAGGAAGTACTTATTTTACAAAAAGATAAAAAATATAAAAAATATATTTGTCTAAACAAATTGAACTTGCAATTTCTTCTTGATTTAATATGGTGTGGTGTGTGCGTTCGTGTGTGTGTGTGTGCACGCGCGATTATACGTGCATGTGTCCAAGTGGGTACACACACCTAAATTTCAATTTTTTAAATAAGGCATTATTGTGAAAAAAGGACAAAAGTCAGGAAATTACAAAAAAAACCTCCATTTTTTAAATTAAAAATTAACTTATTCTTGACATAAATATACTTACAATATTTTTAATTATTCACAAGCCACACATCTTCGAAAATACGTAATATTTTTCCCATGATATTTTTGTCTAAATAAGTTGTACTAACAATTTCTTCTTGATTAATATGATCACCTTTTTTTGCATTTTTTTCAATACCGAAATTATCCCTCATCTCTCTCCCACATCATCTCATATACTATATATATACATATATACACACGCACGTGCGTGTGTACATGCATGTGTCCAAGTGGATATTTTTGTCTAAACAAGTTCTACTTACAATTTCTTCTTGATTTTGTACATTTTAATCAATTTATGTAGTGCAGGCCCTCTAACCATAGGCAATCAGCTTCCTCCTGCTGCCTCCTTGCCCTCCATCATACTTGATCCCTTTTCTTGGACCAAGGTTAATACTTCAATTTCTGCCAACCCATCTTTATACCTCTCCCTCCCTCTCCCTCTCCCTCCCTCTCTCTCTCTCTCTGTGAATGTGTGTATAGCTGTTTCTGAGCTATATTAATGGCGAAGAACCCTAATTTGGTGCTCACAATGTGTGGGCTTCATATAGGTTGCAAGCATAATATTCATAGATGCACCAGTTGGGGCAGGGTTTTCATACGCAAACATTGAAGAGGCCTACAACAGTTCAGACACACTGTCGGCAGCACAAACCTATATGTTTTTTAGGAAGGTAAGTACAATAAGACACTAGCTTCACAGCCTACTCGCCGCGGTCGCGCACGTAAAATACTTTTTTTTTTTTTTTGTTACAGTGGTTGCTCAATCACCCCAATTTCCTGGGCGTTCCAGTGTACGTCGGCGGTGATTCGTATTCAGGCATCGTCGTTCCACTAATAGTGGAGCACGTTCTGCAAGGTAGGTTCGCCGTTCGCACACCGCAGCACACTCACCATGCCTCCCTCGCCAGTTCATAAATGAGCTCTGTTCCTGAATTTGCAGGAATCGAAGCAGATCTGAGGCCAAAAATTAATCTCCAAGTGTGTGCGTGTGCGTGTGTGTGTTCGTTTGTTGCAGCTTCGTCAAAATATCAACCTAAATTGTAGGGTCGGCTGACGCAGTCGTCTTGTGTTTTGGAATTGGCGTGTAGGGGTACTTGCTTGGCAATCCACTGACGAACAAGCACACCGACGAAAACTCAAGAATACCATTTGTTCATCGCACGTCGCTCATATCTGACGAGTACTACCATGACGCGAAGCTGTACTGCCATGGTGAATACGTGCACGTGAATCCGAACAACACGCTGTGCCGCATCGTGCTTCAGAACATCAAACTGTGTCTTTCTCAATTAAAACTCACACACATTCTCGAACCGCAATGCGCGTTCTCGTCCCCAAAAGCAGAGCTCGTCGGGCATCTCCAGCGTGCGTTGTCACTGCCTGAATTGCGCTGTCGGGTGAGTCTCTTGCGGTTGCGAATTCGATTTCGGTTGTGGAAAATAGTACAGATAATGAACACGAGGACGAACCTGTAGGAATATGGGTATGCGCTCTCGTACAAGTACATGAACAGTGACGCGGTCAGGAGCGCCCTAGGCGTCAGAAAGGTTCGTCATCCTTCTTCTCAGCACTCACATCTGATAGTTTACAACAGTTGGCGACAATACGATTGGGTGTCACAGGGAACAGTTGCGAATTGGAGAAGATGCCCCAAGACCCTCCCCAGTTACTCTGAGAACGTGCACAACATAGTTCTCGTTCACAAGAATCTCTCACAGACGGGCCTTAGAGCCCTCGTATACAGGTGACACCTCCATCATTGTTAGTCATCATCTTCTCCGCCACACTAACACGATTTTCTCTACACTGTAGCGGAGACCATGACATCTCTATTCCATATATTGGTACATTACAGTGGATCAAATCTTTGGGTATACCGCTTTTCGACGAGTGGCGGCCATGGTATGTGGATGGACAAATTGCCGGGTAAACTTCTCATTTTCATCCTCTTCCTCATCCTCATTTTCATCAATCTCTGGGTATGCACAAATGTTCTGATAATTACAGACTAATACTTACTAACTCACATGCAGATATCAAACAAAATTCATGAACGACCAGTTTCGCCTGACATATGTGACTGTTAAGGTGAGAGATTTATTGGCTAATTAGCCATGGATTAACTTACATGGAGGCATAAATCTTCACGTATATTGATTGATGTAGGGTGGTGGGCACACAGCACCAGAATACAAGCCTAAAGAATGTCAAGCAATGGTTGATCGGTGGTTTGCCCATTACCCAATCTAAAATTATTCTTGCTTGTCAGCATCCATTTTTCTCTAAACAAATCTTGTTTCTCAATAAATTATGGAATAATCTAGTTGTATCTACCTTTTCATGCACTCATGTTCAAGAACCACACACTAACAACACCATCAATATTTACCAGATTGCTGTAAATGTTCATACTATCTTCTAAATATTTCATTAACTACACTAGCATGTGTGTTATTCTATAGTACACACACACACACACACACAATGTAATTATCAATGTATAATGTAATTATCACAATTTATAAATCAAATATCTTTATAAAAATGCATTTCAAATTAATATCAAGTGTTTGTGAGAATCATTGAGCAATCAACTATACATGATCTCATTGGATACATTTTTTTTAAAAAATTGGTTATTTGTATGTTTTATTCCTTTTCGCCTGCAAGGATTTTTATGATTAGAACTGATTGATGCATCATGCTTTATTGTCGATTTATCTCATTAGTGATAATAAATTATCCTCCAAAAACAATAATCCTTATAGGAGCATTTGAAGCTGATATATGTGACTTAGCCAGTTTTCATGGGTCGGTGACTAAGATTTTGTCTGACAATTAATTTGCTAAATTTCATAAATAAGTTTACTTTTTAACTTCATGTTCACATTATTATGTGCGATGATTGGGTGTGCTAATGAGATGATATAACTCACAAGCTACTCGGACTCAACTCGTGTCAGCTCGAATCGAAATGTTAAATAGTCGAGTTGAGCAACTTGTAACTCGACTCAAAAAACTTTTCTAGAAACTCAAGTATTTTTGTATGTAAATTTAGAAGTTTTTTTTTAATTTAATATATCTACTTTAAAGAATGACATAAATAATATATCTCTATTTTTTTTATTCTCAAATAATTATATATTTTTATTATTTTTAAAATTATAAATATATTTATTTTAAATATAATTAATTTTCTTTAAAGAAAAAAAATATAACAAAATAAGATATTATTCAATAAATTATATTAATAAATTAATATTATAAATAATATATATATATATATATATATATATTTCATATACTGATTCTCCTAAAATTTGATATATAATAATTAGGGCTACTAATTAAACAAGATAACTCACAAGCTATTCAAACTTGACTTGATCAAGATTCAGTTAAAACTTGACTTGAGCTTGAGCTCAAATCAAAATATTAACGACTCGACTCGCATCATTAGTATCCCTAGTGATAATCATACTATAATAATGATAATTCATTTCAATTAATTTCTTTTATTATATGCTTAGTTTCTCTCTCTAAAATTTAAATAATTATTTCATCAAAATGATAATCAACAAAACACATCATCACAAATAAATCTCCCGTAGATCATATATTGTTAATCAACCCTTGAGGACTCATCTTGCTGCATCATGGAGCAGCAGTTGGAATATAAACTACACATCCGAAAATTATTAAATATGAAATATTTAGTTCTCATCAATAAACTAATCATAATGATTAGAAGTCATAACAACTTATTGGTCTAATACAAATAAGTATTGTTGCATATAAAATAATGTGATTTGATACAAATAAAATACATTTTGTCCTCATAAATAGCAATCTTGTGATTAACTGAATTTGTTTTACAATTAATTTTGCAAGATCATTCCGAGTATAAACATATACTATAGAATGTTCATCAGTAGTACGAAGTAGTACAATTTTAATCAAATTATTTGGAATGTGATGAGTTTCAAGAATCCAAAGAATTCAATTCTAATCTTAGTTGGCGATGATTTAATAATTAATTTTTCTTGTTAAAACACAATGAACTAACCAATTATATCTAATTACAAACTAATTATGATTAATTAATTTCTAGCTTATTGTAGCACGTAGTCACGGACTTAATCTTTTTGCTAAGTTCCCGTGCGGTACTTAAACAACTTAACCCATAGATGTTGTTAGGTCAATCTTGTTTTCGCTTTGTTTGTTATGATTGGCATCTACCCACAACTTGGAAGTAAAGAGAATTTGAGAGAACACTTGAAAATAAAGATAACACTTTATTGAATAATAAAATTTTACAAGAAATTCTCAAATTAGTAGTTTACAAATGAGCCCACCTCCTCCTTAAATATATGCATAAGGAAGAATCTAGAACCTTTGAAGATTTCCTCTAAGTCTAGAGATTTCTATTACATATATCTAAGAGAATTTTAGAATAATCTAGGATAATCTTATTTCTTCCATACAAATATTGACTTCTTCAGAATCTTCTAGAACGTTCCACATTCTCTAAATAAGAGAGTGACAACGTGCCTCATTGTTGCCAATATTAGTGCAATATAAACTAGAAGAAAATACATGTAATTTGAAACCTTCAATAAGTGTTGTATTTTTTTTTTAGTGTTGTATTGCCACAAGTTGTAATGATAATTATTATTTACATAATTGAGCAGGAGAAAAATTTTAGATCTTTGAGTATAGTATAAGTTGCTACATTATCTATGAGGCACATATTTCAGTCATCAGCAGATAGTCCAATCCAAGATAAACTCATATTTTTTATTAAAAATATGACATATGATGAGATAAAATAAATAAATAAATAATATTTTCATATTTATTTGATAATATAAATATTTATCGTATAAAAATAATTTTATCATCCTTTAATAGTGTTATCAATTAAATTTTTTAAGTAATTTTTTCCTCTGGATATATAAAAAAATCATTAATTCCATTCAATAAAAAAAATAATGTATCTTTAATGCCTTGTATCATAAATTCAAGTTTTGCCAAATTTATCATCATTAAATTACTACATTAATAAGTAATTATAAATAAACAAGACATAGTTAATGGCATGTGAATGTATCAATAAATATTCAAAGAGCGATATGAATATCTCTAAACTAGAAAAACAAATTGAGCTAATTTATAAAGTTTTCTTTACAATAAATAAATTGTTTATATAAAAGTGAACATATGAAAGATTTTTCAATATATTATTATTATTATTATTATCAGATTCATAAATAATATAACATGTAATATAACAAAAAATTTGACCATCGTGCTCAGGTTGGGCATATATTTGAGTTTTGTAATATGACATGTAATATAACATGTATAAGTATTATTATTATTATTATTATTATTATTATTATTATCATCAGATTTTTCAACAATGTGTTGATGATAATGATAATAATAATAATATTGACATATATTTGAGTTTTGTATGGAAATAATCTTTTTTAAATAAAAAATCCAAATTAAAATGTTGGTTTGAAATATATAACCAAACTAGCGCGTCTGAAAAAAGGGTAGCAATATCTGTCGTTGTGAACGACGGCCTTTAAATTAAATCAAAGTCTGGCATTCACAACGCCAATTATTGAATTTTAAAATTTTTATAAGTTCAAATTTTCAAACCATGATTTTGGTTTGGTTTGGCTCAGGTTGGGCAATTTTTAACGGTTTATGAACACTCATAATATACATCTATAAATTTATATATAACATTTATGAATACTTATACATTTATATAAATATTTATCAAATGTTTATATGTATGTGTATATCAATATTTAGAAATATTTATATGTTTATATAAATGCATAACATTATAAACAAATGGTTACAAATATTTATATATTTATATAAATGTATGACATTATATATACATGTTTATGAATATATAAACATAAACATTTTTTATATTATATATAAACTTATATAAAAGTTTATAAACATTTATATGAAATAAAAAAAATTATATAAATATCTAAACGTTCATACATAATGTTATATGTTATATTGATGAATAAATATTTATAAATATTTATATATAATATTATACACACACACACACACACATAGATAGATAGATAGATATATATATACACACACACACACGTAAAAATATTATATGTAAAATTATATATTTACATATCACAATTTTTTCTAAAATAATATTTAAATGACATTATATATACACGACCTAGGTGATCAACTCCCCCTCTCCCTCTCCCTTACTCACTCTCTACCTTGAAAGGGCTGCATACGTGATGATGTGAACAACACTGGAGATCTAATAAATGACTCATGTGATGTCGAAGTCTCCTCAGTATACTTGGCGATGCGATGATCTTCACCAATCTGATGCTACACCCATCGCATCGCCATTAGAGATTAAGTATCCTAGTAGCTCACACCAAATATCTGAATATATCCTTTAGCTATAAATCCCTTCTTAAGATGATTTATCTCCCTATATAAATTAAAAAGTAACATTTGGGGATATACACACTTACTAAGCTCGTTGAAAAAAGAATAATAAAATAAAAAAAAATGAACATTCATACTTATTAAAATCCTATCAATCTCTTGTGAGAATTACTTATATTCTATTTGAATACTAAATTATTCAAAAAAAATCATATCTCAAGGCTCTAAATTCTAATTTGTCTCATCGTGAAGAGCAATTGAAGATAAAACATATGAATCTAAAAATTTTGTGAGACAAACTAAATAATGTCTCTAAAATATAGAATCTAAAAAGATATATCCTAAGAAATAACATAAAAAATATCTGATCAATGATGTAGATTATATTTAAAACTATATCTCCCCGAAAATATTTTTTTTATCAACACTATTCTATCAGGATGTGCCATCATAGTCAATTATCATATTTAGTCTGACATATATTTAAAACTAAATAATTTAAATATTTTTTTATCAAAAATATTTAAAACTAAATAATTTCATGATTCATTCAATTATCATAAAATTAATCTGACATATATTCTAATATATTATCACTTTTTTATTTTTTGATAGTTTTATCTAATTAAATTTTTATCACTTTTTACATAAAATTTTAAAAATAAAAAAAAAATAATCTATTATGAAAGAGATATATCACAAACAATCATTAGCAAAAGTGATCAAATATTTTAAAGTTCTTTAGTCATATAAGTAGTTCCCTTATGTTAGAATTTATCAGAAAGATGAGTACTTATTCAAAATTAGACCACCATGTAGGATAGAAAGCTCTGGTAAGTTTTCATAACTAACATGTTTTCATATTCTATAATTAGAATATCCTTAAAACTAAGATATTTTCAACTTAGTCAATATTATATTATCAAGTTGAGAATACACAAGTGAATATCCAACATACACAAATATCTATAGAGAGATCTTAATGTTGAAGAGAGAACATGCTATCCATCTTACTTAATTCCAAATTGAGTTTTCCTTAGAGTCTCAATCCTGCAAAAAAATATCCATAAAAATAAAAATAAAATCAAAATTTATCTAAAAATATAACTTAGAGAAAAAAAAAATTAATAAGCCAATTAGAAATAAACATAATATAAAAAAATAATAAGGATACAAATTGAATATTATCATATATAATGACTTTCAAGCATTTATCATGAGTTATAATAATATTTTTAAAACAAAAAATATATAAAAAATAATATATAATTATCAGTGATATGAGGACCATTAGATGGCACCAAAAGTTAGTTTGTTTATCTCACTATCATGCAATACTCTTGACCTCCTCTATAAATTTATACTAGTTCCTTGCCAGTGTATGCACCACAACACACCTTTTCTAAGTTCTAATGCATCATCATGCACACAACCTAAGAAGCACGGACACGGACACGAACACGGGAATACGACACGGCAGGATATGGGGATACGACAAATTCTAAAAAATTAGGATACGGATACGACTAGGATACGTAATGATAAAAAAAATAAAAATAAAAATAAAAATTATTAATTATAAATATTAGGTATTTTATAAAATTTATTAAATTAAATTAAAATATTTTATTATATACAATAAATAAATATTATTTATTTTATAAAATAAAAATATTTTATTTTATTTTATTAAAATATTTTATTTTATAAAAATATTTATTTTATGCACATCCCCACACAAACACGCCCGCCCCTGCCTCCCCCTCAAACACGCCCGCCCTTGTCTCTCCCCTCAATTCGTGCCGCCCCTGCCTCTCCCCTCAATTCGCGCCGCCCCTGCCTCTCCCCTCAATTCGCGCCGCCCCTGCCTCTCCCCTCAATTCGCGCCGCCCCTGCCTCTCCCCTCAATTCGCGCCGCCCCTGCCTCTCCCCTCAATTCGCGCCGCCCCTGCCTCTCCCCTCAATTCGCGCCGCCCCTGCCTCTCCCCTCAATTCGCGCCGCCCCTGCCTCTCCCCTCAATTCGCGCCGCCCCTGCCTCTCCCCTCAATTCGCGCCGCCCCTGCCTCTCCCCTCAATTCGCGCCGCCCCTGCCTCTCCCCTCAATTCGCGCCGCCCCTGCCTCTCCCCTCAATTCGCGCCGCCCCTGCCTCTCCCCTCAATTCGCGCCGCCCCTGCCTCTCCCCTCAATTCGCGCCGCCCCTGCCTCTCCCCTCAATTCGCGCCGCCCCTGCCTCTCCCCTCAATTCACGCCTGCTCCTGCCTCCCCCTCAAATCACGTCCACTCCTTGCCTCCCCCTCAAATCGCGTCAACTCCCTGCCTCACCCTCAAATCGCGCCCGCCCCCTCCCAGTGGCCAACGTCGCCCATGTGGCAAAGTTGACCACCCGACGTCGTCGGACATCGGACACTATAGGCATGGATACGACTGCTGTCTGCCGACGCAACCATCTGATATGCCACGTGGCATATTGGACACGTGTCAGTGTCTTGTCCACGTGTCTAGGTATCGGACACGCGGACACGGCAGTAGGGAGCCGTGTCCGTGCTTCCTTGCACACCACCACCTTCCACTGTGTGCTTATTGTATGCCAGATGAGCACACTTATTAGGTGCATGTGTTCCTATTGTGCACTTATGCACTTTACTATGCGGGAACATACTATGTGATTATGGTTTATTGTTGTGTGCAACTCTTTTTTTTTTCTAATAGTATACATATATAAGTATTATGCTGGTACAATATATATACTTTCTCTCTCTAGAATTTTAAATCATACTTTCATTCCACAATGAGCATAAATAATTAAGACAACTCACACATATACGTATAGTCATCAAGAATTAAAAAAAAATAAATTAAATAATAAGAAACATACAACCTGGCATTAAATTGTGAGAACCTTTCTTTTTTTCAAATAGTACACATATACATATATTATGCTTGTACACTATACATATTTTCTCTCTCTAGGATTTTAATCAAACACATATACATGTATTCTATGCAATTGTGGTTTGTTATTGTGTGCAACTCTCTTTTTTTTCAAATAGTATCCATATGCAAGTATTATGCTGGTACAATACACATACTCTCTCTCTCTGTAGAATTTTAAATCATACTTTCATATCATAATGAGCATAAATAGTTAAGACAACTCACACATATACGTACATAGTCATCAAAAATACATAAAAAAATAAACTAAATAATAAGAAACATACAACCTGGCATTAAGTTGTGAGAAACTCTCTTATTTTCAAATAGTACACACATACATATATTATGCTGGTACACTACATATTTTCTCTCTCTAGGATTTTAATCAAACACATATAAGTGTATTCTATGCAATTGTGGTTTGTTATTGTGTGCAACTCTCTTTTTTTTCAAATAGTATACATATACAAGTATTATGCTGGTACAATACACATACTTTCTCTCTCTCTAGAATTTTAAATCATACTTTCATACCATAATGAGCATTAATAGTTAAGACAACTCACACATATACGTACATAGTCATCAAAAATACATAAAAAAATAAACTAAATAATAAGTAAACTACAATAATACACATATTCATATATTATGCTGGTACAATATACATATTTTCTCTCTCTAGGATTTTAAATCAAACAAGTATACGTGTATACTATGCAATTGTGGTTTGTGGTTGTGTGCAACTCTCTTTTTTTTAAAGTGTACACGTATACATGTATTATGCTGGCACAATATACATACTTTCTCTCTCTAAGATTTTAAATCATACTCTCATACCTCAATGAGCATAAATAATTAGGTCAACCCACACATACACATGTATAATCATCAAAAATTAAAAAAAAACAAACTGAATAATAAGAAAACTACGACTTAAATCATTAAAATAACAAAATAATATTTTCGGTCTCACTAGGTATTACTGGCGATTTATACACAATTTTGCCTTCATAGTAGCTCCTCTCACAAATTTATCATGCAAGGATGCCTTCAAGTGGTTTGTTGGGACTACTATTACTTTTTATGCCTCGAAACAAACTATGCTAGCTGCTCTAGTGTTAAAATTATCTGTCCATGATGCATAATTTATCATTGAAATGAATGCCTCTAATATTGACATCATGGTGGTACCTATGCAAGATGGTCATCCTATTTCCTACTTCAACAAGAATAGCACACAAAATGCGTGCAACCTCTACGTACACCAAGGAGCTTAACATAATTTCAGAGGCAATAAATAAATAGCATCAATACTTGCTCGGTCGATTCTTTATTATTTGGACTCGTCACAAAATCATCAAGGAGTTACTTCAACATGTGGTGCAAGTGCAAACATCATATCAACAAGCATAAATTCACAAACTTTTTAGACAACAAGATCATTAGTTTTGCTACTGCAACTACTCCTTTGACTTCTTGGCTTCTCTGTCCTTTGAGAATCATATTCTCCACGATTTAATCCTCTACATCGGCAATACACAACAGGGTCTCTGCCAACAGATTACTCCGTCAGCGACAAATTGCATTTATTCTATCCCCGTTATTATTTCAACCCTCAAATATCTCTTAAATCTAGTATGCTACCATGTAGTATATTATTTAAAGGTACATATACTGATATGTTAAGAGATTGATCACGTTGCACTAGGATAATAATAAGGGTCCTACCGACCGACTCATTTCGTTTATAGAACTCTATTTATTTTTCATATAAATTCATTGTATTGGTAATTTATTCAGCATGCTATGTTCTTCGTCTCTCTCTCTCTCTCTCTCTCTCTTTCTCTCTCTGATTTTGGGTTATAATATTTGATTATTAATCTTTAAGCATTAAGTACTTTTCTGGCGGACGTTAGTCATGCTGAAATACTAATGAACCATGTTAAAACTAGTGTTTGTTGTTATGGTGTGCATTATTTATATTTCTACGCAATCCAATAGTTTTGCATAATCACTATCGAGAGATAAGAAATTCTAACATCAAAATTACTATGGAGAAATTTATGGCTACTTATTTAGTTTAGTTTGTCAACAAACTAGATACTTCACGCAAGCACCAGCTAGTCTTTTGCAACCATTACTAGTCTCGTCTTTGATTTGGAAGAACATTATTATGGACTTCATTATAAGTGTCAAATGTGTCACATCATGCTAAGCAAAGTAATATGGCATGGCATAACATGATTCACGTGTTGTGCTGGCTCGCCTAGCCCAGCAAGGCATGGTGGCACAACTGAGTACATGGATGTGTCAAACAATGGTGAACCATCTCTGTCAGAACCTGTTGTGTGAAAATGCAATAAGTGACTGGCTTAAATGATGAAACAATTATAAACTGCCACATAAGCAAGATCTAACTTACATAACAGAATTTTTTTTTAATAACCTACCCCACCGAGTCACCTGACAGGACTTGACCATGCCACTGGGCCAGGCACACAAGTCATGCCTAGCCCAGCATGGCATGAACCGTGTCATGGGGCGGCACGGTCTAGGACCAGACATGGTTCCAAATCATGCCATGCTAGGGGCTATGCTTAGGCTGATTGACACCTCTACTTCATTATCAACCTCTCATCTCATAATGTTTTATAGTGATCTTAGTGGTGGCTGACCATCATTTCATGGCAATATTTTTCAGGTGTAATAAGGTAGTGCACCAGTTCCTCATCCAATGGACTAGTTCTGTCTTAGAAGACTCCAACTAGAAAGACTATGATGCATTGTGTCGGCTCTACCCTAACTCACATCTTGAGGACAATGTGATTTTCCAAGCAACAGAACTAACACTCGCTCAAAGAGTAACCTTACTTGAAGAAATTGGATTTCAAATCACTTCTCTTATTACTCTATGATGTGATAATTAGATAGTAAGACATATATCATCAAATTCTAATATTTCACAAGCAGATAAAGTACATATGAAATCAAATCTAGTATTCCTATAACATATCAATTCACATGTATATTTGTGTAGAATATCTAGAGGTGTCAATCAGGCCAAGTGGCCGGGGAATGCCCACAGCACGACACAGTCTAGAATCATTACTAGTCATGGACCATGCCGCCCTATGGCACAGCTCATGGCATGCTGGGACGACTCGAATTATGTCTCATGCCGGGCCAGACACACGGGTCGTGCCTGACCCAGTGGCTCGGTACACCAGCCAGAGACCCAAGACCAGCTACAGGTCATCCGATGGAATGAGTTATTGTTATTAAAAAAAACCAACCACGTAAACCAAATCTTGCATACTTAGACAATTAGAATAGGTCGTCCATATAAGCCGATCCAACTATTGCATTTTCACACAGTGGGCTTTCGACAAGGACGGTCATGCACTAACTAGTACAGCCCTGCATTATATAGGTCAATAATGCCAAGTCAGCCACAACATTGAGACACAATCTTGCCACACTCAAATGAGCTGTGCCAGCACAGCACAGCCCATTTGACTCCACTAAGAATACTTTTGTTTATTTTTATTTACTCCATGTTTAGTATTCTAAATATTTACATACCAGCTTAATGAGTATGACACATTTTCACCTTTGCTATCATTTATTTTTTTATGATTGTAGAATTAGAACACTCAAAATA
Source organism: Sapria himalayana (assembly GCA_029783825.1). Classification (NCBI taxonomy): domain Eukaryota; kingdom Viridiplantae; phylum Streptophyta; class Magnoliopsida; order Malpighiales; family Rafflesiaceae; genus Sapria; species Sapria himalayana. The sequence continues at coordinate 1,016,485 of JAREIK010004728.1, read as the reverse complement.
TGAGTTGTCCCACTCTCTTTCTTTTTCTATACATAAGATTATGATTCCATTTGTATTCCAATGAGTTTTCATTATAAAAATGAACATTGATAAGTTAGGATTTATGTTCCAATCCATTGGTGCCTCTTTAAACGTATCACAAAGAACATCAATAATGTTCAATACATGCCTATAAAAATACATTAAAAATTAGATGCAATCATGCAAGTATTGTGATATGGTTTTCATTTATCATAATAAATATGTGTGTGGGGGTGAGTGTGTGAGTGCGCGTGCGGGTAAGCTACGTTATTCTTTCAAGACTGAGGAGAATTTGTATTCTGATAACTTCGCACTGCAAGAGTGATCAAAAAAGATATACCAACAGACATGCAAGCTATTATTGAATGCAAAATACAACGAGTGAGTTGATTTGTCACGCGTATTATGCCAGCAAGCGCTTGTGCTTGCACCAGGCGATGGCGACTATGTATAGGAAAAAGGTTCCGGCCGTGCCGCCACCAACAGTCCATAGAAACTTAGGCAGTCCTGTCTCCACATCTTCACTGAAGAGGTTGATTTTTATGTTCATTCCGAAAATACCAACCAGAACAACAAAGCAACTCACCACGAGGGTTGCTGTTGTGAGCATAACACCCATCTGCAACAAGTGATTCTGCTTGTCATCCAGCATTATGTTTATGTAGTCCTCTGTGTCGTCAACATACTCCCTCAGCTTCCGCCACGCACCACATCACAAAAAACAACAGAGAAATTGAGAAACAACAAGACCCAGATATCATGGAATTTACATCCAAATCATGGCTGCAAAATCATGAGCCACTCAAAAAAAAGATGAATCGTGACAGGTGGATTTGGGTCGAGTTGCATACCGTTGATAGTTTGTTGAGGGTGCCATCAATCTGTATGAAATATGCCTCCAAGAGCATTTCTAGTTCTTCCACTTCGAGGGGCTTGCTCGAGGGAATCTGTGTGCTGCAAGGATGATTCTCATGGTTTTCTCCCTTTGATCCAGCGAGACAGCTAAAAGGATGGAAATCTTGTTAGTCCCTTGTGAACATCTAAATGTGGAGGAGGAGAATTGGAGACGAACACAATAAAATCTCTCAAAATTAAGCAAGTTAGGATCTGGGCAAGAGAAATTTTTAATTTTGACAAATTCTACTATTTTTTGATTCGCACCCGCTGAGAAAATCAGAATCAAGAAATCCATCATCCACGTCCCCTCCATCCTCAAAGGAAATAGTGGAAGAATTTTCATTCTGGGCGTGCTGTCGAAGCAATTTTTCACTTAGATACATCTCGGCCATGTCTTCGTCATCATCCAATAGATGTTCTAGCTCATCCCTAACCTTGAGATGGAAGAGATGGTGAGGAGTTCAGATAAAATGGTGAACTGAACATTTGTCATGCTTTATGTTTGGTAAGCCATACTTTTTGGACTCGGCCAGTTACTGCGACCAGACGACTTTTAATGAGCCTCACGCGTTCAAGATTATGAGTGCTGATCTTTGAAGTCAATTTGTCCAATGCTGGATGTGTCTCGTGCTCCAATGTATCGGCCTGCACGGGAAAGCAAGAACACGTCATACTTTGTTGCGTAACCACTGTTACCTCATTTGACTAATCAGGCATAGCCTCTTTGCTTTTTATGAGTAGGATTATTGAGATTTGTATATGATGAATAAATCTTACTATGTGTGATTTTAGTATTTTTTTTTTATTTTTAATTCCACTTGTTGTACTTTTACTAATCATTCTTAAATTTTTAAAATGTTGATAGAGAGACGCTATCAAAAACATAGCACAAAAAAGAAATATTGAGGCATAAGTAATTAACTAGTGCATTACTTGGAATAAAATTTATTTATTTATTAATATTTTTGGTTAAAACTAAATATTCAAATAATATATCCACCAAAAAAATCAAAATTGTTGGGTTATAAATGAAGAAGAATTTGGCCAAAAAAAAAAAGAAACAATGGTGTGGATACCACTGACCAATCATCATATATCAAGAAGGCCTTTTTCAAGAACTTAGGTTCAAGTTCAACGAGGAGTAAATGGGCCAGGGAAAACAACTTGCATTTGACAAAAACATAAGCTTCCAACCTCCACGGAACACAAAACATATAAAAATTAATTGAGATTGTGAATTTAAGTTATCGTAAAGTTGTGAATTCACATGCAAATTGGATACATACTTTTTTCATTAGCACTTAGCTTAGAAATAGTCTCGAAAACATATTCAATTACAAGGTTAGAAAGTCAACCTCTTATTTGCCTCACAAGTTATAATTAGTTTCTACCAATAGTTATAAGCAAATAGAACTCAAAAAAAATACTAGAAAGAAAAGAAAATTACTACTTGATGATTTGTAAATGAGGTAACCTCCTCTTTTATATATATCAATAAAAATATCTAGAATTTTAGAAGGAGTGTTCTAGATACTTTAGAATATTTAAGAGCCTTGAAATATTATAGACATTTTAATTTTCTAGTACTTTCCACACTTTATTTGGAAAGAAATATTTGTTCATATTTCTATAAGTTTTTCGGACACTCCATAATGATGGTGTGACATTCTCCCTTACTAATAATGCAGATATTCTCGTTGATTCTCCTGCATTGAACTACTCAATCTATTCTGGAACTGCCACAATATTATTGTTAGCACTAAGCTAGCTTCACTTTCTGATAATTCCTTCTATCTTATTGAGTATTTTTTTATAGGATTAAAAATTATTTTTTTCAATCTTGTAATCAATCTTGATGTAATCCACCTCCTTTCATAAAATGTTACCACCTCTATGGAAGACCTCTTAGAAATCCCCTAGTCTAGATCCTCCTAATCTTCATGATATAGATGTATATTGTATATATAAAAAAGGAAATGAATCTTTAAATTTGGTGAAAGCTCGATCTTGTATGATACCTTACCAACCCATCACAATATGAGAGAGAAATCTTCAAACTTTATTAAAAATCATTTATGCACATTTCAAAAGAATTTGAATTATTATGATACGAGCTTGATAAGTACCAAATATCCATCAAATCTCCTCAAAATATTTTAAGATCTATTAAGGAGATGTCCACAATGTCTCATTATTAATTTTAATATTAATAAATAACCATGTATGATATTTTACCAAACAATCACATTATGGGTGGGGAATCTTCATACTTTCTTACAAGTCTTTTATGCACATTTCAAAAAAAATGTGAATTATTGTGATACAAGTTTGATAAGCACCTAGTGTCCATTAAATCTCCTCAAAATTTTAGAATATATTAAGGAGATGTCCATAAAATCTCATTATTAATTTTAATATGATAAACAATTTTCTATTACAATGATCAATACATGTTCCTCGAATTTGAATAAATTACTAATGAAGTTTATGATAATATTTTCTCAAGATAGTTCTGCTATAGGTAATGGCTCCAATAATACCCCAGGATGATGTTCCCTTTTATCCTATTAGCATATAAGACAAATCTTTACATAAATTTCAATATCACCTAATTTTTGTAGCTAATAGTAGATAGACTCTAGTAAGATTCTAGAGTATTGTTGCCTTAGGTGACCAGCTTATTTAAAATCATGACACTCCTTGGTGAGATTTTTTTATTCTTTCCCACTTAGATATGTTAAATTGCTTTCCATTAGTATAAAATAGATTATTCTTTATTCAAAATCACCTTGTCTTTCCCTCATGAGGAAGGAAAATAAGATAATTTTTTACCTATTCATGTTGCAACCTCTCCTTTATGAGTTTTATCATCTCTCTTTGCGGTTGGCTAGTCATGGACGCTAGCACTGGATTGCGACTTAAAGCATCGATCATATAATTAGCGATACTTGATTTGTTTCTAGTGTGTATTCAAACTCAGCTAAAAAGTCTTGTCACCATAGTTGCCCTGGGGTTTAGCTTCTTGTGGGTCTCAAAATAACTTAGTAGCAATGTTGTCTGTCTTTATTATAAAATATAATCTCAATAGATAGTATTTTCATATCCACAAGTAATTAATGATTGATGTGATCTCTTTCAATTAGACCGTGTATCTCTTCTCAGTATCATTGAGCTTGTAATTTTTAAAAGCTATGAGATATTTTTCCTACATATGAACTCTAATAACTAAGTCAAAAAAATATGTATATACCTCAAATACTTTGGTGTGACTAGATAATATTAATACCAACTCCTCCATTACAGTCTACTTCAAGTTATCAAAAGCTTGCTAACACTTTTCATCTTATATTCATACATTACTCTTCTTGAGGAAATATGTCAATAGATTTGCTCTTGCTGAATATCTCTGGATGAATCGATAATAATAATTAATTAAGCTCATGTTGAATATGTCAATAGATGATACAATGCCATATGAAGCTCACTTCTTCTAGAGCAAAGAAATATTTCTCCCACTTCACTTACAGTTCATTTTGTTTTAATAGCTAGAATATTTTCCTTAAATAATTAGCATATTCTTTCAATATATTACTATATGTGACAATATTATCTAGATATGCCACTACAAACTTATCTAGAAAAATATGAAATGTTTTAGGGAGAAATTTTAATTAGGTAGTTACTTTGAAAATAAATAAAAATAAGATACTAAAATTGATATTATATCAGTCAGTATACTTGAAAAAAAAAATTATTATGATTGAAGAATAAAAAGTGATGAGTAATACCTTAATTTCGCTCTTAAGGTAGTACCTACAGTATATTAAGGTAGTACACATCACTTTAATTTCTTAATCACAATAGTTTTTTTTAAGTGTACTGACTAATATAATATCAATTTTTAGTATCTTATTTTCAATAATTTTTAAATTAATTACCTGAAACATACTTTTCCTAATATTTTATTCATCAATGTGTAGAATATAGCATGTGCATTATTAAGACTAAAAGACATCAATAAAAACTCGTAGGCACCATATCCTATCACGAACATTATTTTTGATTCATCATTTTCAATTATCTCACCTGATTGTACCACGATTGTATGTCAAACTTAGTGAAATATCTTACTCTACTAAGTTGGTCAAATAAAATGACAATAAGAAAATTAAGATATTTATTCTTTATCGTCACTTTGTTAAGCATCTAATAGTCAATGCATATCTATAGATACCCACCATGCTTCTTTTGAGATAAAACTAATACACCATATGGGGCCTTGGATGGTTGAATAGATCAAGCATCCAACAAATCCTTTAGTTACCTTCTTAACTCTTCTAATTCTATGAGTGTCATCAAATAGGATACCTTGGCCGAAAGTTTGGTTCTCACCTCCAACTTAATCTTGTGATTTTTATCTCTTATTAGTGGGAACTTTTTGGGGAGCTCCAATGGCATTATGTCATTGAATTCACTCATAACCTTCTCAATTTTCATGGGCATAAAATTTCATGTTGGAACAATTATAACTTCTTTAAGAGCAGACAAGTAAGGCATCTCATTCTTTTTTGACTCATCCTTTAATTGCATATCAGATATTATATGAATCTTATCTTTGCCTTTGATAATTATAAGAATCATATATAGTATCCTTTTTTCAAAAATAATTAAAGCATTTATAAATATAAGGATACAACATTTACTTGGCATAAGAAATTCATCCAACTTACCACTTTCAAGTGATCCATAATTGCTATTGTGAAGTCAACAGTGTCTTCGCACATCCCAAACTTCATTGATCCCCCCACTAGCTATTGTTTGTGATAGCTTGGTATCATAGTTGATTGCTTTGAACCAACCTACCACCTTAGATGTCTCGACCTTGAATCTCCTTACCTCCTTCTCTGAGTCAAAGTTGCGTGTAGCATTAATATCAGTCATAACTTTGATTAATATCTCATTTACCTTAGCATTCACGTACATGAATCATCTACTTTGAGACTACTCCTTGGATGACTTAATCTTGAGAGCATTCAACAATTACTTGGATCTCATGTGTGCATCATGACCTTTTTGCTTGGTTCTTATTGATTATAGCATTGATGACCTTTCTCTTGGGAGATTCATAAGTCCAATGTGATCCATCACATATAAAACAATTCATTGTTGGTCTTAAATCTTTGTGCTTGCCTCGACCATTCCACTCTTTACTAGTAGAAGTTATATTTGATCTTTTTCTAGCATTATAAGTCTGACAAATTTTTTCCCCATATTTAGCATAACTATATTTGAATGGTTGTTTGGCTTGAGATGAGTCTCCCACCTTTAGCATATCAAGAGCCTCAAGTATTAAAAAAGAAATCTCATTGACCTTATTATGAATTCACTCCATGAATTTGAGATATTTTATCTTTTTACATATTATATGTCATATTTTTTGGGTAAAACTATTCTTTGATCTCTTTCTTGAAGTCAGCCCAAGCATCTATTGTGCAAGTCTCATTTCTATCTTCATGAATTTTCAATGGTACCATAGCATTACATTATCAGTGAGATAAAGAATAATGATGTATGCCTTTGTTACCTCAAATTACTTTTCTGTGTCATAAGTAATTGTTTCTCTTTAATATCTCGTTGTCCCTTAAATGGTGTATACATTTGACTTCAAGCTAGTTAGCATATCCAATATCCTCATGAATTCATCATGTGACATCACGGGACTTTCAAGCTTGGTATTCCCTCTTGAGCATCTTGGATCTGCAATTTGAGATCCTACATGACCTTCTATATACATTGCTCTATGAGGTACATTCCCTCTATGGTGTTTGTCATAATAATCACTAGCTTGGTCAATCGACCATCCAAACTTGTGAAAAAATCATACAACTTATCTTTCTTTACCTTAATTTGGTGGAGAATCAATGTTACTTCCTTGAACTTCATTTAAAACTTCCTCAATGTTAAAGTTTATCATTGTTTCTTTTGAGTTACTTCACACATGCAACCTCCCTCGAATACCAGCTATCACAAACTTAATATTTCTGATAAGTTTTCAAACAATACTTAAACAACTCACCTCTCATATATTAACTGTCACAGACTTGGTATTTTTGAAAAAATTTCGAATAGCACTTAGATAATTCACCCTTCAAACATTGCAAAGTCAACCTCTTATTTACCTTACATGTTATACTTGACTTCAACCAACAGTTAAAAGTAAAAAAAAAACTTAAAAGAACACTAAAAAAACAAAAAATTACAACTGCATTAGACTAGTACATAAAATAAAATAGAACATAAAAAATAGATAAGTAAAAATAATAACCCCCACAAATTTCAACATTTTGTTTCAAACTAGGACATTATATTCCTAAGCATCAAGATTTAAAGAAAAACAAATCACAAGCCAATTTAAACAAAATTATTGATCAACTAAAGGCATGTGATAATCTTCATGTGTCTTCAAAAGAGAATAACAACAAAAAATATTAGAAAATACTCTCTGCAAATTAAATTAGAGAGAATAACAATAAAATAACTGAGTTTGATACGCCCAGATATTTAAAAACCTATAACGATATGACTCAAAGAAAAATTAATATATTTTATTATATTTATTTATCAACATATATATTTTAATTGGTTGGTTCTTTTTTATTTTAGAACTTAGTTTTATTTATTTTTCAATTATTTTATAAAATAAGAAAAAATCAATTTCATAAAAATATAAAAATCATTTAACATAACAATGTATTAAAATAAATGTATGATAGCTTCAATATTTTATATATTGATTAAAAGATCATACATCATACTTCATGTCGTAGCATACCCTCACAGGATAAGATTATATAGAAAAATATATTTTTTTTTGAACAAGATGACTCAGACTTTTCTCTTTAGTTGAATTTTCTGAAGTATTTTTGAAAATATATTATTTTAATTACAGACTATTTCATCAACTAAATGTCCTTAGCTATTCGTTCTCAATGTATCCTTTTGAGAGTAATTATTTAATTTACTTTCAAAATGTTCATAATATATATTTTGTTCAAAATCTCTTCCTAAGACATGATAAAAAAGCACCTAGGACAATAATATGTTTTTTTAGTTACTCTATTAACCAAAATGAGTACAAATATTATTCAACCAAAACTAATAAAATATTAGTGAATACAAATATAACTTTTTAACCATGACTCATTTATAACAAGTTTAAGAAGAGTAGTTAGGAGATAAAGTCATCTCTCAACTTTATCTAAATTTAATAGCTCAAATATTTTAGTCCTAGCTCAAGTTGAGTTAGAAATAATGAGACTAGACCACTCAAAACTTTATATGTATACTAGAAAAAAGAGATATATGCAGTCAGTTCAAAACAGAGAAGAATTTTTTCAAAAATCAAATAATCCTAAAATCAACTCTTGTAATATTGATCTTCTGATCACTTTCAAAAAGAAATAATAATTTATACACATCATCTTATTTTAGAGATATTGATGTACAAATAATTTTTCCTTCTTGTCTCATTTACTAATTCTTTGAATAATATTAGGATATTCAAGTCTACTTTTAAGATAATATCATGTTCAATATGGCACCGGATCATATTAAAAGAAAAAAATATCTTTCACTCTAAAGAAACTTGAAAACTATCACTGTGGCCTTAGAAAATATCTATTATTAGTTGACAACGAGTGTTCAGTATTAAGAACAGTTTTGATGAAAATATAGATTGTCTTACAACAAGACTTATTGTGATGGAGATCACTCATATATTTAATGTTGATTACTATGATATTTTTTATCAAGTGACTAAAATAATATCAGAATAAATTCTTATATTAATGATAATTTTTCATAAATAAATGAAACACAATTTTAACATGAAAAATATTTATAGTAACTTTAAAGATGAATTGTATATCAAGCAATCACTTATATTTCAAACAATATAGTCAAACTAAGTTCGTTAATTACAAAAAATATTATACCATTAAGCAATCATCAAATTTTTGATTTATAAGATTTTCACTGATTATTACCTTTTTTGCATTAAACATGTGTGTTATAAATTCTACTTTGTTTTTCTAATAGAACTTAAATAATAAATTAATCATGTTGATTTGAAATTACTCAACCCAAAAAATATCTTTTAAATATAATTTTAGATGAAAGATTCTGAGTCATATTTTTTCTTGGGATACTCCAATTGAGTCTTCTCAATTTTTCTCACGTGGATACTCCAATTGAGTTGATTATGTTTTTTTATTCACTGTGAATTTTTAAGTTTGACTCTATTATGTATATGAGAGTCAAAAAAAAAATAATTATCTAATTATTACTAAACCAAATATAACTTATGTTGTCAATATAATTAAAAATTTTTTAGATTCTCTATCACATATTCACTTGATCATGGTGTTTATTTCAATGATCAAAAAGGCTGAAAGCCAATTAGATATTCAAATTTGAATTAGACAGTAGATTACACATAGAGAAGATAAAGATCAACTAAAAGTTTTATGTAATATTTTTGAAAATAATCTTCTCATAAATAAGAGACGAATAATTATTTCACGATTTAGTATATAAATTGAGTTATAGACAATACTATCGACCACTTGTAAGATACTTTAGATCGAGTATTTTCTTGATAAGATTGAATAATCTTTTACCTTTCCTATAATTCTCTATTATAACAGTCATATAATGATGTATATAACATTTAATTCAATATTTCATTAACAAACGAGAAACAAGGGTTGATTACTTTTTTCTCAATGATAAAAATTGTGATAGAACTATTATTATAATCTATATTCCTATAGTCTACTAAGCATTGATATCTTCACAATGAACTTGAAGATGTCTCAACTTATTTTTTTTTCCTTCATATTTAATATTCTAAATATTTACATTAAATATAAATTTTTCTTTTATCTTTTGCCTTTATACTTTATATTCCTAAGTGTGTATCAGCCTATTTGTTGGGATGATACCTTAATCCAAGTTTGAGGCTATTTATAGCATCTTGTGTATTTTATTTTTCATTGAAAGAGTATTTCATTATTTTAATTTTTTTGATTTTTATAGCTATCATATATATTTTTATTACATTAAATTTATTTTTTATGAAATAATTAAAAAATAAAAAAAAATTATGAATTAGAAGTTAGAACGAACAAAAATAAACCACATATAATATGTATTTTTCTCTTGCAATAAAATATTAAAGAAAATTAAATAAAGCTGGAGTCGAGTCATCTTACAAGACAACTCAAAAAAAAAACTACTAGAATATATAAAAATATTAAGAACACACAAGTAGAACTTATTAAGTTAAATATCAGATGCTCTCATTTATAAAATAAGTGAACAAAAAAAGAAACCAATATTATAACAATGAAATTTTAAAAACAACCTTATATACTATGAGTACTCTACTTAATTGTTAATATATCAATAAAAAAATATTAAAAACAAAATAAAAAAGTTATAAATCATAATCTTAACACAGAAAAAGTTTGACAAATGACATGATTATCAAATGCATTCATTTAAGAGCATAACATTAGTTGGTCCACATCTATTTTTTTTCAAGATATGCCAAATTTTTTGAAAAAAACTTGATACCAACTATGTTCAAATTTGACTGTTGTAGGGGTCACTACAAAATGTTACAATTTCCTTCATTTTCCTATATAAAAAATGGGTGTCATGTGAGAAACTAAAATAACACATCATTTTTGTGTTTCTTCTTCAAACTTATTATTTTAAAAAGAATTAACATATATGAATTTGTTTATAGGTACCAATGAAAATAATACATTAATCTCATCCTAACCATACTTCATTTCAATTGGAACAACAAAAAGATAAAGTAAGAATGAGTGTGTACTTCAATTTCTAGGCCACTACAACCAGACTCAAGGCATGCCTCCAACGCAATAAATTCAAAAGGAAGAATCTTTGGCTTCATTCCCTCCTCACAATCCTGCAAAAACAAATTGCTCAGGTAAACATTCTTAGTAGTTGAAACTCTCAATTCTTCAACAAGAACATTCAAATTTTTATTTATTTTTTCAAGATATTTGTGTATTTATTATACATTTATATTTAGGTTACAGCAAATAATAAATATATTGGCATGCTCATCTATGATGTACAAGACTATGATTTGCAGTTATTATAAATATTATAGTTATACCCTTTTCTTTTTTAATTAAATTGTGTTCTGACTTACTCTTCTTTCTCTTCTAAGATGTACAAGACTATTCAACATTAGACAAGATGAAGGAGCTTCAAATATTTATCTATTAATAAATACTATAATTTTTATCTATTAATAAAAATAATCAAATAAATACTATCAAAAATAAAAAACAAACATCATTAATATTTTCTATCATCACAAATATTTATAAGTCTAAAATAAAATAATTGAATTTCAATAATTAAACATGCAAAAATCTAAAATGTTAAATATATTATCTATAATTTTCAAAAATAGAGAAAAAAACTTTGAGAATAATTAATTTGTGGGATAAGGAGCTTAATGAATAATATGTTTTGTGAGCCAGACATATGAAATGAAGCAAGGCGAGAAACTTTTGCTTAGGCATAATTGAGCTTGGACTTTAGGCACGCCTTAGGAATACCTTAAATGACCATGACGAGATAGATAAAAAATATTTCAATGATATTTAGATTTGTACTATCCAAATGTAATAATGAATGAAATTTAATAATTAGATTATACTTTTCAATACATTGCATATTTATGATTGTATTATTCAATATCTTGAAAGTAAATTAATTGACCAAAATGAGACAACTTATAATGAGGAATTCTCTCAAAGAGCTAGTATGATTTTATAACTTCTACCAAAATATTTTAATGACAATTCAACTATTAGAAAAAGCTAAAAGTTACTTATCATATTTTACTTATATCTTTTTTGAGACGAGTATCCAAAGTTATGGATACACATATTGAGCACGAGAGGATTTCATGCCAAGTCATAGATATATTTGAGAGTAATACAATGTTATACAATAGTTGCAGGATAAATGTAAACAAAGTTCTGAGTTATACCATGATAATATATATAAATGCTCTAGTTGATAGTGGAAAAAATAAACATGACAAGTCTAAAAATATAAAGAATATTGTGGTGTGACCTCACTATGAACAAATAGAGCATAACACAAATTACTTGACTTTCAAGTAAATTTTCACAAGTACGCTCATTGAGTTGGTTAATAACCCTAAGAAAGAAAATGCCGGACTACTCCACTTGTACACTACAAACACTCCGAGCACAATAATTTCTCCATTATCTTTAAATAACATTACTCTTTTGTTTGGACATTAACTTGTTATATAACCTCTTCTAAGACATATATATAGTATTTCATATCATGATTCTGAGTGGTAGAATTTCAGCCTTACTTTGAAAATCATGGTTGACAAAATCAAGTTTTAAACTTTCCTTATGATTAGTTAATAGTGGTTTATCAATCTTTCTTATATAATTTAGGTTGATAGATGAATAGTCCAAGTTGTGGTTTAGTCATGGATTTCCCTTTGCCTTGTGTTGTTCAATTTTGATTGACATAAGCATCATATCTTCCATTTTCACAAAATGATGCAATTATATCATGTTTGTAATTTCTCATTTCAATCCTACTAAAAATCTAATCATAGTAGTCTCTCGATCTTCGTTAGTATTAGCTTGGATTATAATAATTTTTATTTTTTTATGATAATCTTCCATATATTTGCTTTCTTGGATCAAGATTTATAATTTCTTATATAAGTCTCACTATTAATGACTTGGAATAATTTTTTTTCTCATTATATATTTTCTAATGTCTCTATTGAAGATTCCCTATTTTATTTTTTATTACTCACAAGTTAATCTCACCAAACAATAGCAAATTCAATGAATTCAATTATTGCTAGTTTTATTTTCTTCATATTATAATAATTATGATAATTAAAAACTAATTCAATCTTTTTTTTCATTCAAGATAAAGTTCTGCGACATTTTTACCTTGTATTGGGAAAATTCTAATATTAGTGTTAATTACATCATTAACTTTATATTTCTTTTGCTCTCTAAAGTAATCACATCTTACATGCTTGATTATAGAAGCTCACTCATCTTCTTCATTATCATTCATCTCATGACTCTCATATTAATTATTAGGATATTCTTTAGGCTAAATTTTTTCCCTTCTCCTTAAAGTATCTACCAACCACTCTAAATGAATATTCTTCATATGATCTAATCGTTAATGGATATATCCTACTTTTTGCATCATTATCCACTCCACCTCATTCAACTCATCATAGCTTCTATAAATAATTTTGAATCAATATTTCTAAAAAACTATCAATATGGTTGGACATTCTTTTAAAGTATGTATGATTATGTCACTCAATACTCAATAAGACTCTTTTTGCTTTTATCAAATTTAAACAAATAAAAGTTGAGATTTGAGTTACAATTTCTAAGAACTTATTAAATAATTATAATTCATGAGATAAATAAAATAGTAACAAAGTAAATTTAAAATAAAAACAAATAATATTTAGAAAGAAATTTACCACAAATAATATATTGTATTCAATCAATTTTTGGTTCTTTTTTTTAACTCCTTTTTTTTTGTTGTCTTTTTTTTTTGCATAAAAAAACTAATAGATGAAAGATTGGTCAAATTGAAACAAATTTTGAATGAAAATTTAAGAAGAAATAAAAATATTCAAAGATTAAAAGAAAGTAAAAATATATCAAAGATTACAGTTAAACTCTAATACCAAATAATACAAATCTTGGTAAAAAATAATAAGACTTATTATTAGATTTAGTGACAAAATTATTATACAATCGGATCTGAAAAAATAATTTCAATATGTTACTTATATAAAAGCAAGATGTTTGGTATAAAGTTGATGCCACAATTAATTATGAAAAATTAATTGATATGTGAGAGATGGATGCCACAAGATCTCAATAATTTGAAAAAAAATTTTAGAAACAAAGAATTTACTCTCACCAAAAAATTATCTTTTGTTTCATACTTTCATTACACAACAATATGTATAGTGTTTGAGACAACCCCTCAAACTTGACAATAATTATAATTCTCAATAATTATAATTATATAATAAAATAAAGAAAATAAGATATAATGGTTATATCTCCTTTTTTTATTATTAAAGCACTAAAGACTCAATTAAATCACTCACTCATTCACTGTTATAACTTCCAAAATTTTCTAAAATCTTAATAATATTGATTGGATCCATCTAATTTGTAAGTAAGATTATTTCATACAACTTTTGCTTACCAGATAAGCCCAAAAAAAAAAAGCATTACTTTGCCTTTTGCCTTTCCACTATGAGTAATCTCCTCAACTGAATTTTAGTTTATCACAACTTCTAGGTCTACAACACAACTCATGTTGGCTGTCTCAATTAACGTTTCTCCTATATAAGGGGACTTTCATGTATTGTTATGTATTAAGAATTAAAAGAAATAATATGTTGTTTTTTGTTATTTTTGAAGTTATGTTATGTTATTTATTTTATTTTTTCGCATCTCATTTTGTAACATGATATTAATCATACCCTAGGGAACAAGACACAAAGGGAGTGTTTATGCGAGTTAAAGTTATAAACCTTGAAGAGTTTGTGGCATCCTATTGTTACACGCCACTATGCTCAACAAAAAAAAAATTAGAGAAACAATAAATTTTGTAAGCATAGTGGTGTAGGCGTGCACATAGTACAATGAGGTAGGTGCATGCAAATTACAGTGGTGTAGGTGCATACACAATGATATAGATGAGTGTTAAATAGAGAAAGCGAATTATAAAAATAAAATTTAGAAACGTAAAAATTAAGATATTAAATTTAACTATATTGAATTTGTGTCCTAGAAAACCCTAATTTAGGAGACATTAAATTCTATTCTAAAAATCTCTAGCTTTGTGGTCCTATTTTGATTTTTTTCTAAATTAGAATTTCAATTTTAATGAACCCTAATTTTTTTATTTGAGAAACCCAAATTTCACTCTATTTCAATAATAGCTTCTTTATGTATTGCATTGATAGACAAATTAAATAATATTTTATTCAAGTTGCTAGTTATCTTGTTCCTACACTATGTGTTAGAAAAAAACTGTTATCTAATATCAATTATGTTGATCAAAATCTAAGAATAATTGAGAAATATTTCATACAATATCAATATAAAGTATACATACTCCAATTAAAGCATCAGTATCAAAATAAAATGTTTGATCATATGAATGTTATATATCAAGATGTGTATTATGATTATTTGTATTTATGAAATAATAAAAATAATAACACACGAACCATCATATAATGATGACATGATAAAAATGATATTCAAACTAATTATGTCTTCATTTGAAAACTTAACAGACATATCCAATATGCCTCTGAAAATTTTAGCAAATATAAAATCTCGTATGTTGATGTTAGACATTGAATGTGACTTTCTAATCATTACAATAATATAATATCTTTTAAATGGTATAAGAGAGTATCCCTCAGTACAAGTATTTTTAATCCATGAAACCTATCATGTTACTTATCATTGAAGAAAATGATAAAATTTAACTTGATCAATCATTGAATATATTAAATATATATCATAGAGATGGATCATCAACTTCTCAAAAGTTATTAGTGAAGAATTCTTAGAATTTCAAGCTTATTCATGGATTATACACTCTTCTAGTAAATTAAGTCCAATCCCAATTCAAATATGTTCTATCTATGGCTTCCAATGTTACTCCAACTAGCCAACCTACATCTTCTCTTCCAGTAAATAAAATACAATCCTAGTTTCGATTTGTTTTGCATGCAACTTCAAATGCATCTCCATATGCATCACCTCTTACTAAAGGAAAATTTATGTTGAATGGAGGATCCAAAGTTGTTATTCCTGCTGGATCAACAATGTTGCAATTTTCAGGTGGGGATTCGAGTGTTGATCAAGAGTATGATACTTAGGATTCCCAAATTACTCAGTCAATTTTACCACATTCCTCGTGCTCCAGCAGAGACTTTCTCCCTCTACCAATATATGTCCCTCCCAGTACGACACAGATAGTTTCTTCCCATATTCCAAATGAGACAGCTATTATTCATAACACTAGATTGTTAGATTCCAAATTATCCACCAAAGAAAAATTTGAAGCAAAATAATTTGTTTGGGCAGCCACATTGAGCAAGGAGCTCGTCAACTTAAATATTTCTGAACTTAAATAAGTCTATTATTAGACATTGGGGATGATTTTGATACATTTTACATTGCTCATATTTATATGTCATCTAAATTTTGAGAAGCTTGGTGAAAAAAAATCAAAAATCGAGACTCATTCTCATTTGGGTAGCCTATGACCTTCTATTGTCACCCAAAAATATTTTAAAAGAATGTCATAGGTTGTTTCCTATTATTGCCTCCAATGGCTACCCACATAATTAATGTTTTATTTTCTATTAGTTTTATTGTGTTACATAAGTTCATTATTTGATTCTGATCCAAACTGAATTGTGATTTTCTATTATTAGCTACATCTTGGTATTACACTAAATGATTAAAAAAAATTATTATTTATTCTCGGTTACATTGTACAAAGTCTAAGAATATTTAAGCAGTATTATGCAATACCAATATAAAATATACTTATACCAATTAAAGCATTACTGATATTAGATAAAATTTTTAATCACATGAATATTAATATAAAAGTATATATTATTATTTATGATATAATGAAAAACATCTTGTCAACCATATAATAATGAAACAGTGAAAAAAATATTCAAACTAATTATTTCTGATTTGAAAATCTAACTGACATATCCAATATACCTATAAAAATGTTAATAGATATAAGATTTTACATATTAATTTTGGACTTTGAATGTAACTCTCTAATTATTATAATATTCTAATATATATTAAATGATATGAAAGAGTATCACTCACAATAATTTTTTTTCATCCATGAAGATTTTCATATCACTTATTCTAGAAGAAAATGATAAAATTCAAATTGCCCAATTATTGAATATATTAAAAATATACAGTACAAATTGATAATTTATTGCTCACTTGGTACAAATTTTTTTCATTCATTAAGACTTCCATATCACTTATTCAAAAAAAATTGTCACAATATTAACTTGTTCAATCGTTGAATGTATTAAAAATATATAGTAAAAATTGATCATCTATTGTTCAAAAGTTATCTGTTGAGCATTCTTAGATGTCTTAGTTTATCTTTGATTGTTCCTTTCATATGTCAAGTGAATCTTGGATAAATCACTCTTCTACTAAATAAAGTGCAATCCCAATGTGGATATGTTATAGCAATGACTTCCAAAATTACTCCAACTAATCAACATATACATCTTATTCTATTAAACAAAATACGATCCCAATTTGGATATGTTCTACCTTCAAATGTATCTCCATTTGCATCTCTTGTTATTAATGGAAACTTTATATTGGATGAAGGATCCAAAATTGTTATTCCTATTGGACCAACAACGATTCATTTTTCAAGCAAGAACTTGATTATTGATCAAGGGAATGATGCTCAAGTTTCCCAAATTACTCAATCGGTTTTACCACCTTCCTCATGCTCCAACAAAGAATTTCTCCCTTTTCCAAGTCATGTCACTCCCAGTACAACACATGTGGTTTCTTCCTAGATTCCAAGCGAGACAACTATTATTCAAAATATTAAATTATTAATTTTTAAACTACCCACAAAAATAAATTTTGAAACAAAATCATTCATTCGAACAACCAGGTTGAGACTTGAGAAGGAGCTTATCAACTTAAATATTCCTAGACTTAATAAAATAGGTTTATTATCAGACATTGAGGGTAATTTTGATATATATTACAAATTGTTCATATTTATGTATCATCTAAATTCTAATTAACTTGGATAAGAAGTCATGGATCGAGAATCATTCTTATTTTGGACAATCTATGATCTTCTCTTTATCACACAAAATTATTTCAAAAAAATATCTTAGGTTGTACCCTATTATTTCCTCCAATTGTTGCCCACAAAATTATTGTTTCATTTTTTGTCAATTATATTATATTACACAAGCTTATTATTTGATTTTAATTCAAACTAGCTTGTGAATTGTTTCACCTATCTGTATTCAAGACTTTCACATGCTAGTTTAAATATGTTGCAGTTTGCTATTGAAATTTTTGTTTGAAATTTACAATTTTTTATTTTTTATTTTTTATTTTTAATTTTTTATTTTTAATTTTTTGTCCTTTTTGATGAGAGCATCCAATTCATATATTTTGTTCCAATCAACTTTCTCCATATATAAAGTGGATTTCATGTATTGTTATGCAATAAAAATTAGATGTTATTTGTTGATGTTTTCTATTATTTTTTAAATTGAGTTAGATTATATATTTTATTTTTCCATATCTCATTTTGTAACACAAACTAAGTAAATAAATAATTAGTAAAAAATGAAATCCTAGACTCATTAATTATACAATAATATCATAAATATATTCAAATATATTAAAAAAATTATTTTTTTTATAATAGCTAGGTAACAATAATGCCCACACTTTGTGAAAAAATTTTGATACCCATATTATAAACTAGCTAAAAAATATATAACAAAATTTTTCAAATAAATAATTACCATTGATAAAAAAAATTATAGATATCATCATTACTAATCATTGTTAATCAACATTTATAACCAACTTGTCAAGTAGAATGACAATGGGACAACATTTTTTTCTCTTCATCCCTTGATATCATACAAAAATAATAGTATTTAACAAAAAGTCATAAATCATTCATTCATTTCAATATGAAAATAATGTAATATAACATTAGTTAGAATACATTTATATTATGGGCACTTCCTATACACATTAAACTCATTGAATATGAGTTGGAGTAATATCTTGTTATAAACTACAAATTAAACATTAGTTAAAAATACATAAATCATAAAAATATAGAATATGAATAAATATAAAAATGGAGAATGAGCACTTCCAATGCAATACATGATAAAGCAAATTGATGAGGGAATCCACCCACAAGATGTGAATCCCATTTTTTATTGGAAAAAAATTTTAAAAATAATAATAATAAAAATATACTTCATGGCCCATTGGAAACTAGGTCATGGCCAATTGGAAACTAGGTCATGGAAAATTGGAAACTAGGTCATTGACAATTGGAAACTAGGTCATTTCGGGATGAATCAGCATAAACGCTAACCCGTCACAACACAAACTAGGCATGGATAGTACCTAGCCTAGCACATTTAGAACCCAAGCTAGCCTTGATCTAGTCAAGGAAGCACTTGATTCAATCCAAGCATCCCTGGATTCAATCCAAGGTATGTTAGGGATGCGTTAATGGCTAGTCCTAACACAATGAAAAGATCACAATCAAGTTGGGCCAAAGAAGAGCACAACCGACGCACCCACCTCAAACCTACCTGAGCATAACCTGAGCACGTTTTGTCATTTGGCCAAATTTGACTCAGGCAGACCAATTTTGCAAGGTTGTACCATGTCACATGCTATTGATGCACGCAAGTTGATCCCTTGGTCTGGCATGGCCCACACAATGGGACGTGTAGTGTCATGCATGGGTCAATTTTCACAAGTTGTACCACAGATCGGGCCTAAGCCACCTAGCCCATTTTCCACCTACAACTCCATGGAACACAGTACATGATAAAGCAATGTGATGAAGGAAAGCACCTACCAAACATGGATCTTATTTTTGTTAAAAAATTTTGAAAAAAAAAATTAATAATGATAAAAGTATACTCGGTGCAGTAAATAGTAGTTAGACAACTGACGAATATTAGGAAAAATTATTATTAGTTTGACTACTGATATATGAACCTCTTCATTGCCTATCCTTTGAAACACATGCCCTTGTACTAGATCTTATCATGCAGCAAGAAAACAAGCAGGTCGCTAAGCCATCATGGCCAAAGGAAAAACAGAAAAAAAAGTTCACACACCTGGTTTTGAACAGAATGAACATGACGCTGACGAATCATCCTTTTCTGCAACTCCTGGACAAAAGGAGTAACACAAGGATCCCTGGAATTAAGCAACATGACCTCTTGGGCAGTAATTATAGCCTTGATGTGCTCCAAGTTAATAACAATCGCTTTCTCGCGGCCCAAAATAGTTGAAGGATAAGAGAGGAGCGGGTCGAGGATCCTGAGGTCACGAGCCGGCAGGCCAGTCCGGCGCATGATATCGTATTTTCCGGCGCCTATTACCTGGGTCTGGCCTGTTGAATCCAAAACCAGGAGAAGCCATGCCCGGGTTCCAGTTCCTTTCTTGCGAGAAACGGGAAGAAACGTGAGAGCATTGGTGGTTGTCGGAGGTAAGTGGGGTCGCATTAGCTTCACGGTGATAAGTACTCATGCTGTGTCATGGAGGAGGAAGAGGAGAAAGAGGAGGAGGACGACGACGCGTGTGATCCCGAAGATTTCAACGTTGAATTGGAGCGGAATGAGATCGTCGGGGGATGCGAAAAAATGACTCAATTTTTAATATTTAAAAAATATTACAATAACCTATTTATTTAAAAAAAAATGAACTCAAATATAATAATCCAAAAATATTCTTAACTCTTTACTTCCTCTGACCCCTCGCCCCTCTCCCCTGTAACTATATCGTCATAACTCCATTGATGAAACTCCTATTCCAGCTCCATAAACTCGGAAAGCTAAGTAGAGTTCAATTAGGAACTCCATGGAGCTCGACCAGGAGCTTAATGAGCTCCCGTCAAATTCCACGAAGTCATCAAGCACCATGGAGCTCGTGGTCAAGTTCCATGGAGTTCTTATTTAAGCTCCAAAATCTCCATGGAGCTCGACGAGCTCTTTGTTATTTAATAATAATAATTTATTATTAAAACAAGGATTTCTTAAAAACAAAAAGCACAAAAGAGAATAAGTAGAAGAGAAGAAGAATAGAGAGTCTCGCAGCAGAAGAAAAACAAAGCATCGATCAACAAAAAATATTCAACCAACTAGGTCAAAAGAAAATTAGAGTTTATATTTGACTCTAATAATTGAATTATTGAAGTAAATATAAATAAAGAAAATACTTTACAGCTGCATGTTTTAATAAATATTCATTAAGGACATAAGAGTAAATTCACTCTAAGTCCGCTCAACTAAATCGAATAGTCCATCAACAATCCCTCATATTTGATGTAGTTGAAATCAGTTCAAGCATTTCTCTCAAGTAAACCAGCTTTTCTCTAGGCAGTGACTTTGTAAATATATCGGCCACTTGTTCTTCGGTCCTGCAAAATACCAATTTAACTTCATTAGATTTAATTGCATCCTTAATGAAGTGATATTTCAAGCCTATATGTTTAGTTCGATTATGCATAACCACATCACTCGTGATAGATATAGTTGATTAATTATCACACTGAATTTTAGTTGGATGTTGTTGTGGGTTATTTAGATCACCCAGAAGTTTTCTAAGCCATATGGCTTGGGAAGTTGCAACTGAAGCTGAAACATATTCAGCTTCAGTGGTAGACATGGCAACTGTGGATAATTTCTTGGACTGCCAAGAAACAGCCGAAGTTCCCAAGTTAAATACATATCCATAGGTACTTTTGTAATCCTCTGGACTTCCTTCCCAGTCACTATCGTAGTAACCAGTAATTTCTGTGTGGTTAATTTTATTGTATTTCAGGCCTAAATTAATTGTGCCTTTAAGATACCTCAATATCCTTTTGGCAGCACTTAAATGTATGTGATTTGGAGCATGCATAAATCATGACAATAAGTGGACAGAATACACAATATCAGGTCTAGTTGCTGATGCATACAGCAAGCTTCTAATTAAGCTTCTGTATGACTTTCTATTTACTAGTTTTTCTTGGGCAGAAAGTAAATTTTGATTTACTTCTAAGGGGATTGAGACATGTTTGCAATCTCTCATTTCAAAATTTTTCAGTAATAATTTAATGTATGTAACTTGAGAAATAGACACACCACTTGTGTCTTGAGTTATTTCAAGTCCTAAGAATTATCTTTTGTTTCCTAGGTCTGACATTTCATACCTAATTTTTATTTCTCTCCTAAAATTATAAATTAACTCAATTTTATTGCTTGTAAAGATAATATCGTCTATATATATGGAGACAATTAAATTCCAGAATATTTATCTCTCTTAATATAGAGTGTAGGCTCACTCTTACTTCTGTTGAATCATTGATTCAGTAAGTAGGAATTAATTTGTTGATACCAAGCACGAGGAGATTATTACTACCCATACAAAGCCTTATTTAATCTATAAACACAGTATTCACTTTCCTTTTTTACAAACCCAGGGGGTTGCTCTACATAGATTTCTTCCTTTAGTTTTCTATTTAGACTTTATGTCTAATTGGAATAAATTCCAACCCTTTTGTCCAGCTAAGGCTATTAGAAGCCTTATGGTTTCTAACCTTGCTACTGGAGCAAAGGTTTCATGGTAATCTATTTTGGGTTTTTGTGAGTAGCCTTTAACCACTAATCGAGCCTTATATACAGGCTGGTTTGAATTTGGTTTAGTCTTAATCCTATAGATTCATTTTACACCTATAATGTTATTATTTTGGGGTAAGTCAACCAAAGTCCAAGTGTCATTTTTTTCAATGTTAGATATTTCTGTCTTCATTGCTTTAATCCAGAATTGATATTTTACAGCCTCTTCATAGTTGAGTGACTCAACTGAGGCGTAATTACATCTCTAGTAAATATCTAACATGTCTTTATATTTAACCTGCGTATTTATTTTATTTGGTTCAGTCAAAACAAACATAGATTCAGAATTGGGGAAAGATTTACAACTATATTCAGAAACAGATTTAGACTTGCATTTAGAACCACATTCAGAAGAAAAATCAGAAGAAAAATCAGAAGAAAATTTAGAGAGTGAGTTGAAATCATACCTTAGAGTGCTTATTAATTTATTGCTAGCTATGACAGCTTATGTATAGCCATTTTTAATTCCAAAATTTACTTCATTTAAACTTTCACCCCATTTGCTGTTTTCATCAATCAGTATATCTCTACTCACTAGAAATGACTTAGTTTCTGGTGAATACAATATGTAACCCTTGGATTGCAAACTGTATCCAACTAAGATGCACTTTAGACTCTGAGTCTAATTTGGTCCTTTGTGCACTTGGTATATCAGAGTAACAAACACTCCCAAATATCCTTAGATGTTTGACACTTTGTTTTCTGTCAGTCCAGGCTTGCACTAGAGTAAGGTTGTCCGGTGCTTTAGTGGGGCACCTATTTAGCAGATACAATGATGTATTCTCTGCTTCTGCCCGAAAGGTTTTTGTTAGACATTTCTCATTCAAGATTGATCTGGCCATTTCCATTACTATTCTATTTTTCCTCTCCACGACTCCATTTTGTTGTGGTGAGTAGGCAGTGGTCAGCTGCCTAGCTATACTTTTTAGTTCACAAAAATTTGTGAATTTTTGAGAGAGAAATTCACCTCCTTTATATGTTCTAAGTGTTTTTACACTTAGTCCAGATTGTCTTTCGACAAGGGACAGAATTTTCTTGAAGTATTCAAGTGACTCAGACTTGTACTTCAAGAAGAACACACATATGTGTCTTGTGCAATCATCAATCAACAGTAGAAAATAACTACTGTTACCTAATGATTTCACTGACATTGGACTACATATATCAGCATGCAATAGTTCTAAAGGTTCAGAGGCTTTCCATGTAGAGTGTTTCAGAAAGCTCTTCCTAGTTTGTTTTCCCAGTGAGCATTCCTCAGAAACAGAATTAGGAATAACAAGGTTTGAAGGCACTCCCTTCACCAGATTGTTTTGAAAAATATTTTTTAGGTTTAAATAATTTAAGTGCCCAAACCTTCTGTGCCAAAGAGAAGCTATAGACTGGATATTCATTAATAATACCTTGTCTGCTCTCTCGGCAAATGTCAGTGAAAAGCTTTTCCACTTGATATTTTTACTATCCACGAGGGTTGATCACTTCCACGATCAAATATTTCATATGTATTATTCTCAAATGATAGTTTATAGCCTTTTTCAATTAACTGGCCAATACTTAATAAATTCTGGTCCAAGGCATGAACCAGAAGTACATCTTTTATGATTTAGTTCCAGTGCAGGTGGGTACTTCCACTCTGCCCTTGGCTTGTGCCTAAACTAATTCACCATTGCCTAATTTAACTTGTGAATTTACTACAGGAAGTAAATCCACAAATATTTCCTTATTTCCATACATGTGGTTTGAGCAACCACTATCCAAAAACCAGGTATTTGATGAATGTATATTATCTGTTTCATTTGCATAAAACAGATGCTCTACAGAGGCTACTCGCTTTGTAAAGCCAGGATTCTGTTTAGAGATGCTTTTACAGTTTTTTGAATTATGCCCAAACCTTTTATAGTTTAGGCATTGATTCTGTTTTCAAAACCAACACTCAATCATATGTGGTTTGATCTCTTGCATATATTGCAAGAGACATGTTGGTCCTTGAGTGAGTCAATAGAGAGTGTAGAAGAAGAGCCTGGTTTAATTTTATTTTATTTTTATTTTTAAAACCATACCTTTGACTACTTCTTTTAATCCTTATGTCTCTGGATTGAGCTTCATCCTTGTTAGAATTGTCTTCCCATCTTGACTGTATTGTAGTTTCTCCAGAAATTTCTGCCCTCTTCAATAGTCGGCATTCATATGATTTTAATGAACTCAGAACTTGCTGGATTGTCAGCTTTGAGAGATCTTTGGTTTCCTCTATCACTGCCACAATGGCATCATATTTATCAGGCATACAGATTAGTAATTTTTCCACTAATCGAGTCTCAGAGATGTCTTCTCCATGAATCTTAAGTTGATTAACTATATCAAGGAATTGAGTTGAAAACTCAGTAAGAGAATCTGAGTTTTTCATACTCATATTTTCGAAATCCTTTCTCAAGGAGTGCAAAAGAGCTCCTTGAGCCTTCTTATTTCCTTGATATTCCTTGATTAGGTGGTTCCAAGCCTCCTTGGCTTGAGTACAACCAAGTAATCGGGGGAATATAGCATTACTTACTCTCTGTTGGATGAAAAGTAATGCTTTCGCATTTAATTTCCTTAATTCCTTCTCTTGTAACAATTCTTTACCCTTCAGAATAGAGAAATTTGGGGCTTCTACATATCCAGAAACCACATTTTCTCATATATCTTGGGAGATAAATAATGTTCGCATTTTAACAAGCCAATAATCAAAATTTTCACCATCAAACAAGGGAATAGGAATTGATCCCGAGTTTGATGAGATTTGACCCTTTGAAAACATATTTGTTTTAAAGAACAACTTGAAAAAACTTTGAACATAATGTAAAGGTTTTGTAAAAAATATATTTTAGACACCACAAAACCTTCAGATTTTAGTAGATCTGGTCAGATCTATGTTAGATCTTAAGAAATTCGTGAAAATAATTAGGTTTTTCAGAGATCGCCTAATCTGGAGAAATTAAATTTGAACAATGTTCAAAGATAATTTCAATCTCAGTTAGAAATTGATGCTCTGATACCAGAATGTTATTTAATAACAATAATTCCTTGTTAAACCAAGGATTTCTTAAGAACAAGAAGCACAGAAGAGAATGAGTAGAAGAGAAGAAGAAGAGAGTCTCGTAGTAGAGGAAAAACAAAGCATCAATCAACAAAAAATGTTCAACCAACTAGGTCAAAAGAAAATTAGAGTTTATATATGACTCTAATAATTGAAGTAAAAATAAATAAAGAAAATACTTTTCAACTGAACATTTTAATAAATATTCATTAAGGGCATAAGAGTAAATTCACTCTAAGCCCGCTCAACTAAATCGAATAGCCCGTCAACACTCTCGTCGAGCTCCACGAACCCGTCAAATTCTTGGAGCTCAAATAGGAGCTCGACCACGAGCTCCATGCTCCTAATCGAGCTCCTGAAAATCCTTGTTGAGCTATTGGAGCTCGACCACGAGCTCCATGCTCCTCATCGAGCTACTGGAGCTCCACCACGAGCTCCATGCTGCTCATCGAGCTCCTGAAAATTTTAGTCGAGCTCCCGGAGCTTGACGAGCTGCATGGAGGTCAAACATGAGCTCCATCGATAGAGTTACAAGTGAGCTGGGTGACGAGCGACAAGAGAATGGCGACGAAAGAGGAGTGAGTGACGTGTTAAAGAGTATTTTTAGACTAGTATATTTGAGTGTACCAAAAAATAATTAGTTAAAAGTTTGTCGTTCTTTTTTTTTAATATTAAAAATTCAATTGTATTTTTTTTTCAATTATTTTCAAGAGAGTACACCAAAACAATAATAAAATAAAATAAAAACATTAGAGAATACATTGTCTATTGAGTCTTGAACTAAAGACCTACACCCTTAGATGAAGTCAATTTTCATTGCACAAATACACCCATAATGTATGCACACAATATAATGACATCTCAAGTGACCAATCTCACAGTATTATTTTACTCAAATCTCTTCTCCAGATTTAGTAGTCCCACTAATTTTTTTTTTTCAATATCAAGGTCGCGACCTCTTCCAATTCTATGTATAATTTATAGGACAAACAATTTAGATTTTGTTATTTTATTAAAATAAATAAAAACAAAAATTAAAATTATTTATTTAAACAAATATTCTAAAAAATGATGTATAATATCTTAAATATTCATGATAGATACAAAAAAAAATATTATGTGTGGTGTTACACTGTTATAATTATATGCGTTTTCTAAATATTTGTACAAATTAGAAAGAATATTTTTCAATTAACATCATTATGAAAGTGTTAAAAAATAGTTGGATACTCTAATATAATTTATCAAGGGAGATTTAGGTTTAAAAATTATGCACAAAACTAAAACCAATTAAGTGCACTATCCATTGTAATGATTATTATAACTTAACATTTTTAAAAACACCCACATTAGCATTTAAAAAATAAAAAAAAATAGAAAATAATAGAAGATAATAGAAGATAATACAAGATAATAAAAAATAATATAAGTAATAAAAAATAATAAAAAATAATAAAAATAATAAAAGATAATAAAAAATAATAAAAAATAATAAAAGATAATAAAAGATAATAAAAATAATAAAAGATAATAAAAGATAATAAAAGATAATAAAAGATAATAAAAGATAATAAAAGATAATAAAAGATAATAAAAGATAATAAAAGATAATAAAAATAATAAAAGATTATAAAAGATAATAAAATATAATAAAAGATAAAAATAATAAAAGATAATAAAAAAATAATAAAAGATAATAAAAGATAATAAAAAATAATAAAATATAATAAAAGATAAAAATAATAAAAGATAATAAAAAAATAATAAAAGATAATAAAAAAATAATAAAAGATAATAAGAGATAATAAGAAATAATAAAAAAATAATAAAAGATAATAAAAGATAATAAAAGATAAAGAATAATAAAGAATAATAAAGAATAATAAAGAATAATAAAGAATAATAAAGAATAATAAAGAATAATAAAGAATAATAAAGAATAATAAAGAATAATAAAGAATAATAAAGAATAATAAAAAATAATAATAATAATTTGTAATAAAATTTGTGTATCACTATATCATCGTGATATATAGAAAGTATATATCATGATATACTCATGATATGTAAATACACATGCATACATACACACAATATATATATCAATACACACACACATATATAACATATATATTTATGTGATTGTGTGTGTGTGTGTATATCTCAAAAAATGTATCATGCATATACACGATTGCATATGTATATGCATGTATGTACATATATAATAATATCAAGTTATTAGTATATGAACTTTTGAGATGATAATGATGTTAGTCCCCTCACGGATAACTTGGAGGATATATGATAAATGTTTAGTGAATATTGAATAATATTCACTTTGAGATTAAAAAATTGAGAATATTTGTTTCTTTAAAAATTGTACTTGGCTACCCAGTGCACAATACTCATGAGAATTAATTGTATATTTTTTTGAGAATTTTAATATTTTATAAAAAAAAGTCATACCCGGTGCACAATACTCTTACATAGCACTGAATCTACGAGAGGTTAATATCTTGATAATCTTGTTCCAGAAAATATGAGAAACTGTCTCATGAATCTTGAACCTGAGACATACCATAATTGAACTAAGATATTTACAATCACACCAACACATGGCATATAAAATGAATGAAACTAGATGTGTCAAATAAGCTAAGTGGCCCAGCACGACATGGTCGCCCGTGCCGAGCAAACCCTCGGCACAAATCATGTGGTGCTGTGCCGAGTGTCTTCAGCCCGCATACCGTGCCAGACATGACCCGGGTACCTAGCAAGTGGGCACGACACGAGTGACGACTGCACCAAGTGATGCGTGACTCCCGATGGGGGACGACACGGCGGTGCCAATCATAATTTCTCTAAAACAGACCCAACTCGAACCCAGGTAGATTTCGGGCCACGAGGTCATACTAGGCCTATCTTCCAGGGGACCGTGTCGTGCCAAGCACGGCACAATAGCCTATATGAGCCTGAAAAAATGAGCATGGCTGGGATGGCTCAGCCAGTTTGTCACCTCTAAATGAAACATATATAATTAATGAAGAAAGAATTGTTTAAGGATTTCTAATAATTTTGTTTCTTTTTAATTTAAAATGGTAATTTTTAACATTCATACATGACTTATGAGGGTATAATAATATTATTACTAATAGATTAAAAATATTTCATAAAATTGTGCTACACAATAAAAAACAAATTCATTTCAAGAAAAATCACAAATCAAAAAGATTATCTTCTAATAATTAATTTTACTTCAAAATTATCAAACAATTATCTATTTAGAGATTATCTCTAGCATCACAAATAACATGACATAACTATAATTATTTTAGATTCACGAGAACATTAAATGATAAACTTAGGCTCTATTTTTTTTTTACTTTGAAAATAACAAAATCTTTTTACCATTATAAAAATATAATGGTAAAAAGTACAAGATTATCTAGCCAATAATTTTAGAGTTTTGTACGGAAATAACACATTTAAAATAAAAAATCAAATATTTAATTCAGTTTCAGAAATATGCTCAAACTAGTGCAGTTTGAAAACATCGCGGTAATGCTCATTGTTGTGAACAGCGACCATTGCCACATTGTTGATTTTTTAAATTATGATAGCCAGCATTCACAAAGCTGGCTATTGTATTAATTTAAACAAATGACCGTCATTCTCAACGTCAGCTATTGAACAAGTTTATCCCCGAATGATCATCTTCTTCCTTCCCCATGTTTTTCTCTTCTCCATTTTCACTTAATCCTTGATTTTTTTTTTCAGCTGTTTATTCCACCAATGGCCTCCCCCTTCTTCACCAAACCCCACCCGCCGATGACAAGGTTGCATTGCACAATCATTCAACAGCTCTCCTTCAAATGTTTGTTATTTGTCCTACTTTGAAACACTTAACTCACATTATTTCTTTAATCTAGCACATTTTTTTTGATTCAAACAATTTTCTATACTCATACAAGTAGATAATACTAATAGATTGTTGGCGCTACATGTTTTCACTTGCATTAATATTCAACCCTACCCTAAATTGTACTATTCCACTTTCTTATTGATTTCCACTCTCACATTTCAATTGTATTTAAAAATAAAAAAACTATCTAATAAATAATTATTAATTTAAATAAATAATGACATTTTTTATATTTATATTCTATTGATAATTTTTCTTTAATAATTTTGGTTGTCCGGGCTAGCTCGTACGCACCTTAACTAATACACGCAGGAGAACCAATTAACATCACAAAAATTATCTATATATAAGAAATGGACTCAGGACTTCATAATCTATTAATAATAATTAACGATACAAATTGTTGAGAAAATATCTATATGTACATTATACGTGCTTCAATATATAAGATATGTTTCATGCTCTTTTTTATTTTTTTTTTACACACACACACACACATTATTGAGATTTATAGTGTATTACTTTATTTTATTTTTATTTTCGTATAATGGATATATAAGGACTTAATTTATCCATTTTTTGTGTGATTTTTATTCTATCCTCCCATTTAGCATGTACCTCATCATGGTATCATATTCAAAATCCTATGAGAAGAAAACTCTCGAATTGCAGAGAAAAAATATTTACTTTAGAAACAAAGTGTGTGTGCCTGTGCCATGAAGTTACTATAATAGGTAACACATCTAGTAGGGATAACTTAGATAGTCATTTCCAACTACCATCACACATATTTTGTGTGCTGACGAAGTTTTTGAAGTGAGACAGAAGGAATTGCTAGCAACCATCAAACTACCAACTGACAGAATTGAGTTGCATTACAGATAATTATTGTTTCAGGCAAACCCCAAATTTCAGGCAGATTCTAGTGTGTTTTACATGTTTGTGCATATTGTTTTTGTGCATACACCATGATTTGGTGCAATGTGCAATTTATTTTTGAGCAGAAATATTAATTTCATGCAGTGTGTGTAATCATGGTCAAAAATCCTAGCTTACAGATAGTATTTTTTTAGTTTAGTTTTTTTTCATTGGGTTGATTTCCTTCACAGTCGTATTGAGTATCAGACGTTGATGTAGCATGGGTAAGAGAGTCTCAACTCAATGAATACACCATATGAGAACGAATCTTATCAGAGATTGTCATTACTAGTTATTTTTAGATAGAGATCCTAAAATATTACATAGTATTAAAAGATACATATTGACTGTCAGAACAATCATGGGAATCTCACAGTTTTCACATCTTAACCCCTACCGAAGAGATACATTAGGGATTGATTAACAGTTGTACAACAAACATATTCTTACATCTAGATATTACAACTCTTATATCTCCTTCATTCACTTTATATTCATGAGTTATTAACTCATGAGCTAATATTTATATTATATGTAATTATTTTTGTGCTATATTTGTTTTGTTTACTTTGATTATCATGTTAGTCTTCTTTCTAAGAGTTACATTTATTAATATTTAATTCTAATTTTTTTTTTCATGTTTGCTTGTAGAATCCAAAAATTCTAAGATTTCTTTTGTAATTGAGCATGAAATATTATATCTTCTCTCATATATTAGATATTTAAATGTTTGGTCTTTTGTTTATTCATTCTCAATGTAAATTACTTATCATTGCTCATATTGAAAATATTTTACCCCTCTTAAAAATATTTTTATCCTAGAGTATAATATGTATTAGTTAGGAAAATATATTCAAGTATTATATATTACACATCATAATAGAGTGAATAAGGACTAGTTCAATATGATATACTTAGATATATTAAAAATTAGTTTAGATGGAATCAAAATACATTTTATGTTTTTGATTACCTTCATCGATTATTATTTACTATATACATGTGTATTTTTTTTTCATGTTATAATATATATTTTTTATTTTTCAAATATTTTAAAAAATAATAAAAATTAAGAAATTATACTCATTATATGAATATGGTTGAGATAGCTCAGATATCCTATTTTATCATATCTCAATATGTAGCCGATCAAATATCATATATTAAAGAAAAATTATTTAGTTTGTCTATCAAAATTTTTTAGAATATTTGTTTTGTTTTAGATATCTCCCCAAAATAATGTGTCACTTATTGTTGGAGCTACATGGCTTAATAACGATCATTATATATAAAAAATATTTTAAACATGTTAAGATATATAGGTTTATATTTAAGAACATCTTTAAAAAAAATCATAAAAATATGTCACTTATTTAACATGTTTCATAACATATATGTTATATGATATAAGGAGCAAATGCAACAAAAATAATTTTGAATGCTTATTTTAGTTTATTTCTATATAGAATCATACAAATATTTCATTTAGCAAAAATAGATATCTACCCCATCAAGTTGAGAAATGAAACATCAAATTATCAAAAAAAATTAGGACATATATAAACATATATATATAAGCATTGTCTATAAGATAATCATCTTTCATATTTTTTTAATTATTTTTTTACTTATTTTGAAATAGATGTCTGTTTCCTATATCCCATCAATGTGTTATTACAATGGACATATAGTGAGAACACATAATGATTTGAAATATGATGGAAACAAAGCTTCAACTGTGCATTTGGAAATACCGGTTGCCTACACATTTGAATAATTGGGTGATATCATATTTTCAAATACACCTATTGACAAACAAAAGTTTAACTTAGTTTTCAAGTGTAAGTATCCTCTTAATAGTGGAAATAGGTTCTAACCTCTTACAATATGGAATGATAGTTATGTGCACCAAATATTGAAAATGGTTAACACAACTGGCATTGAGGAAATTGAATTGTTTGTTGAGGTTGTTCAAATACACCGACAAACGAATCAATCTATTGGTATTATAGAAATTAAAAATATTATAGAAATTGACTATGGTTGTGAGCCTAGCAATGGTCCAATACAAGATACTAGAGCATATGGAGATGATAATATTTGCGCTTGTGAAGAAGGTAATGATGAATCTGATGAAGATATTGATGCTGAATATGATGATGACTTACATGTTCAAGACAATGCACATGTTTCATCTTTCTAGACTATAAATCAAGTTTTGGAGAATGAGTAATGAATATTTGTCTCTACGCATGCATTATATTGTGATGTATCGAATATCACAGACGATGATGAGGAACCTAATGAGTCGGCTCCTATTCAATTTCACCTACCACCAATACCTTTTTTGAACATGTTGAAAATATTGATATTGTTATTTCAAGTTGTTGGACTCCATGGGGGCAAGAAATAACTAGTTATACGAGTGGTGAATTTGAAGTTGGGCAATTTTTAATTCTAAATCTGAATTGCGAGAGGCTGCAAAGATTTACTCAATTAAAACACACCATGAGTTTGTTGTAGTTTACTCCTCAAAAAAATTGCTTGTTTTAAGATGTATGAAGGCCAAAGAATGTCAATGGAAGCTACGTGTCATGGTTGTGAAATATACTAATTTATTTGTGATCAACAAATATAAATGGCTGCATACTTGTGTAAATCCATGTTTGAACTGAGACCATCATCAATTGGACTCAAAGTTGGCTCCTACTCATATAGAATCAATAATAAAGGAACAATTTATGTTGTCCCCTACGGCTATTCAAGCAATCGTGATGGAGAAATGGAGAAATGAAATTTCATATAAAAAAGCATTGGATGGGAAGCATAAGGTATTTAGACACTTATTTGGTGATTTTTTCCAATTATATACATATCTCCCACGGTTGTTCTTGGCCATTGAACAAGCCAATCATGGGTGTATTGTTATTTGGAAAACCACTCTCATAGTGTGCCAAACAATGAGACATTTCAACGTATGTTTTGGTCATTCAAGCTATTTATTGAAGGGTTCGCAAATTATCGTCCTGTACTAAGTCTTGATAGTACACATTTGTATGGGAAGTATAAAAGGACATTATTGATTGCTATGGGATATGATAGAAATAATTAGTTTTTCCCATTGTTATTTGCTATTACAAAAAGCGAGAATATTGATAGTTGGGGATGGTTCTTGGCACGTATCAGAAATAGAATAACTCAACGAACGGGGATTTGTGTTATATTTGACAGACATCCAGGTATTATGACAGCTATGAGCAATCCTTATCTTGGTTGAGATGCACCATATGCCTATCACAGGATCTGCATGCATCATCTTGCAAGCAATTTTATGACCTACTTCAAAGATAAGCTCTTGAAGAATTTGGTCTACATAGTATCTATTGCAACAACACCACGGAAGATGAATAGACATATGATTATAATTGGAAGAATTAATCCTGAAGTACGACAATGGTTAGAGGTGATCCTTCTTTAGTTATAAGTACTTTCACATGATCGATGTCGAAGATATGGGATAATGATAACCAATATGTCAGAGATATTTAATAGTGTTCTTAAAGGGGCTCGTAGCTTACCAATCACTGCATTAGTTCATCTGATATTTTTCTACCTTAACAGTTACTTTGTTGCAATAAGGGAACAAGGTGCTGATAGATTGGCATTCGATGAGTAGTTCACACCATATGTTGATACTCATATTTAAGGTAGTGTGGTTAAGGCTGGATCAATGAAAATTATTCATTACGATCACATACAAGGCATATTTCACGTAAGGTTCGGGAGTGATCGCATTCATCGCCTCAATATAAATGATAAAAACTTTTTATTGTGCATGTGTATGTACTAGTGACAATTATTCTGGATTTGTTATATCTTATAGACATGGATAGGGGGTTGAATGATACAGATCCATCGGATATATCTGTCTTGGTATTGCAAGACAGACACCGATCATACTTTGTAAATACAAAGCAAGTATGTAATTTGTTAACTATCAATTACTATTAGTAGTTTTAACATGTAATTTATACATAAACACTTTTAAATTCAGTTGTTTCGTTGCTTACAGCTTCAAAAGATCCTCTGCCCTCGACAGCATTTGAGAGCCTTCATGACTACGTGGAGGATGGATATTCGGATTCAGCCATATGTGATTAGGGCTGGAATTTACGATATATACCATTTGGGCCACATTGCGATTGATTGACCACCTGTCACCTCACTCATCGAAAGATGGTGGCCTGAGACATGCACATTTCATGTGCAAGTAGGGGAGATGACTATTTCCTTACAGGACATCGCCATCCTCCTTGGCCTTTGTATAAATGGCCCAACAGCCATTGGCACATGTGTGTTTGATGTGGTAGTATTGTGCGTAGACTTGCTCGGTGTCATCCCACCAGCCGATACTATAAGAGGAGCCACTATCTCCTTACGGTGGTTATATCTCCAGCTATCCAGCCCGCCACCTGATGCAAAGGAGGTCACATTAGAGCGGTGTCCGTGTGGATTAATCTTAGCCCTGATCGGATGCTTCTTGTTTGCGGACAAGAAAGGTGTGCATGTTCCCATGTACTTTCTCCCACTACTGTGATATTTTATGGATACTGTGATATATAGTTGGGGTGATGTAGTACTAGCACATACATACCGTGAATTATGTTGAGCCAATTTGGATCATAGCCATGGTATTAGCTGTTGTATTACACTCATACAAGTATGTAATAACTGAGAATGTGTGTTGTTAAGTATGAATAATTTATCATATTTTTTTTAATGCAATATAAAATTTTCAATATTTTTACCAACTTTCTCATTATTTTGTATTCAGCTATAGTATTGGGTGAGACTTCAAGTTAGGTGACTCAATTTTGGGCAACTACACGCACTTATAGCACCACCACCCGCTCGTGCCTTACATGATGCCGATGTCAAATTCGAGGATTGTGACCTACCTGAGGCTGGCCATGATGGATTACCAACTTAATCTCTGGCTGAGCCAGAAGTAGAGCTAGCTCTTCCACTCGGGTGTAGGTGGAGGGTACCTTTGACACGGGTAGATAACCAATCGGGTGTACTCCTATATCGAGGTTATCTAG
Organism: Sapria himalayana; assembly: GCA_029783825.1. NCBI lineage: Eukaryota > Viridiplantae > Streptophyta > Magnoliopsida > Malpighiales > Rafflesiaceae > Sapria > Sapria himalayana. Next base: position 980,915 of record JAREIK010004728.1, on the reverse strand, counting down.
ATGCACAGACTCCTAATCAGGTAATGTTTATATAAAATTATATGGTTTTATACTAATTATATTCATAATCCTACAAAATTTATTCACATAAAGTATTCACATGTAGGTCTCATAGCATCCATACGTGGGAGAGTTACTTGATAAACTCACAAATATCTACTTAGCTGATCAGGAGATATGGCAGATGATGTCACCGCTCATTTATTTCGATATTGTTGAGTATCATCATCTAGAGAGAGTCCTGCGCCAGTTTGGATTGCATCAGGAGATACCTCCAGTTCACTCTTACGAGCAAAAATTGCATGTAGTGGATGCACGTGGACAACACCAGCATGATTGGGCGACATATCATGCACCATACATAGTATTATGGGAGATGCGAGCATTTAGGATCATCACTTCACCCCATATGGTGGGTCTCAAGGACTTTTATTATCCATACATACAACGGTATCATCGTATTACACAGCATTTTATAACACAATGACTTCATAGAGATAATATGATGTTTCATATTATAGCTGGTAGTTTGGATCTTTTGGTAAGTTAAAGTCATGTGTTTCTAAAAAATTTTACCTAATTTTTAATTAATAGATTATGTAATTATAATTCTTTCTTTGGTTCACTCAGATCGCCACTATGGCTGACATAGCCAATCGCTCTCGTGTTGATACTTTTGATCCTTTATGCAACATACATCATATTGCCAGATCGGTATTATACTAGATCGGTAAAGACTATCGTATTATTTGGGTTCACTGAGGAGGCTTCGATATCACATATGCAGCCCATAAACACCATCATGTATGCAACCCATTCTAGGTAGAGGCAGAGGGAGAGTGAGAGTTGATCGCTGAGGTCGTGCTCGAGATGGTGGGTCAGGTCATGGTCCATATAGTGAGAGTGGACTTGGTACACTTGAGAGCCGGCTATGCCTACTTCTTACTCCTCACCCGAGATATTTATACCCCACTCACCTGCACATCACCTTTCATATCCGCTCATATTGGCACATCACCTTCCCTACCCCCACATTGACATAATTCCTCTGAAAGTCCTTGTTTTTTTTGATTATCCAAGAAATTCAAAGACACTATTCCTATTGAAATCGGGTGTGTGTTAAATTTATCTTCTTCAAATCTTTTTAATAAACATGGTTATATATTTTTTTGTTGCACGTGATGTTTTATGTGTTTTGATTGAAACATAAAGGAGGATACAAATTTTGTTGCACAGAAAAAGGCTGGAGACACCTACAACTCTTTTTTTGGGACCTGGGAGAAGATTTTCATTTCTACATTGTAGATATGATTTGAAGTTTAGCAAGATTATGTATTTTTAGAGTGATTAGAACTCAGGGTGTTTGTGTTAGCTTGAGATGTGGTTTTAATTTATTTTATAATTTTTTAGTTGGACACAACAGTATATATGTATCCTGTAATTTAATTTTTTGCACTTGAGATGTGGATGATTAGAACACCGATAAAGATTTTTATATATTATGCAAATGTATTATTTTTTACAGCTGCAGGGTCTGGTAGAGAAGAGGAGGCCACTGGTGGAATAAATGACTGAAAAAAATCGAGGGTTAGGTGAAAATGGAGAAGAGAAAAATAGGGCACCTACAACTCTTTTTTTGGGACCTGTGAGAAGATTATCATTTCTGTATCGTAGATATGATTTGAAGTTTAGCAAGTTTATGTATTCGTTGGATGATTAGAACTCAGGATGCGTGTGTTACCTTTAGATGTTTTAAATTATTTTGTAATTTTTTCAGTTGGACACTATTAAATCTATATATCTTGTAATATAATTTTTTGCAATTGAGATGTATATGCTTAGAACAATGATGAAGATTTATATATATTATGCAAATGTTGTTCTGGTGGAACAACATTCTGAAGAAACGAGCTGTATAGGAGAAAATGGAGGACAGAAAACTTGAGAAGGCTTCATTCAATAGCCGGCATTGTGAACGATGACTATTGGTTTAATTTAATAGTTGTCATTCTCAATGCCGGCGTTGAGAACGACGGTCATTGGTTTGATTTAATAGTCATTGTTCCCAATGCTGATATTTGAAAATTTTTTAAAATTCAATAGTCAGCATTGTGAACGATGTCTATTGGTTTAATTCTTTTTACCAATTCAAAAAAAAAAAATTATGTTTTCACACAACAAAATGGCTCTAAAACACAAACAAACACACACATACACACACAATTAAATTTATCTCTCAAAAATATTGACATAGAAAATATATTTATTTATCTATATATATTCATGTTTATATCACAATATCAATATAATATATAAAGTATACTACGCCCCAAATCACAACATATACAACTTTTCTTTAAAATTTTATTACTTTTTCATGATTTTTAATAATGTTTTAAGTAATTACAACAAAAAATTGGGTACTTACATAGAAAGTACAAGAAATCTAGCCAACAATCATAACAATTTGAATTATAAATTTTAAAAAAAAAAAAGAGAGAGAAAGATATACATAAAAAAATCTCTTTTTCTTTTTGCCAATTGAAAAAAAAAAAGAAAATTAAGTTTTCACACACCAAAATGGCTCTAACACACACACATATATCAAAAAATGTACATATATAACAAATGTATATATCTATATATATTTATGTTTATATAACAAAAACATTGTCTTTTACAAAGTACATCATAATTGAAATCACAAAATACAATTTTTTTTAAAAAATTATTACTTTTTTATTATTTTTAATAATGCTTTACGGAATTACAATGAATATTGCATCACAAATTGTATTATTCCTAGGCAAAAATTTTTAAAAATTAAAATTTGGGTACTTAAATAGAAAGTACAAGAACTCTTTGCATATATACAAAAAATTTGCTTTTTTTTAATGATTTTTTCGATTTAAAAATAAGGCAAGAACTAAGAAAAAAAAAATGTTGTGCTACATTTCTTTACTTACAGCAAGGAAGAAAAAATAAGACATATAAACTAACTCAACATTATTCTTGCTGTATTGTACCATATAAACAGGGTTAAAATATCAATAATCATACCCACAAAAATTTGAGATACTACATCTTACAAATCTCAAACACAGATCTACCACCCTTTGACAAATATACTTGCATCACACCAAGATATTACCTCAAGCATATATATGCAACACAAGATGATCAATTATTCTGATACTATTCTTGCATAAACGTAACATTACAGTTCTTATGAGATCCAAAATATTAGCATTTGTGTAATCACGCACATCTAATTGACCTAATATTTATCAAAAATGCATTCATGGAACACTACATCGATCAGAGCTTCCATTCGTAAAACAAAGAACACCAGTGGTGGCACAGCATGGAAACATTGTTTTTTGAAAATTCAGAGAGATTCGCCCAAAAATAAAATCACAGTTTCTGAACATGTCAAACAGCAAAGGTTGCCATAGTACAAAGAACATTTCAAAAACATAAAATAAGAACATCAGATAGGAAAAGCAAGGTTCACACGCCGCTAGAATTGAGGTGATAGAGTTGCAGTGGGGTGTGGCAGTCGGCATGGTAGCAGAGGTTGTCATCGTGCCTCATGAAACATTTAAGCACGAGGCTGGTCTCCAGAAAGTAGGGATGGTCTGCACTTGTATTCATGTTTCCTTGGAAAGATCCTTCACCATCACGACGTTCAACTTTTCAAGCATTTGAGTTGGCACATATGACCTTTCTCATACTACAAGAAACAAGTATGGCATGCCCAAGAGACATTATGATAAGCAACTTGATTTAGGACATAACCACATTAGATTATAGTTAATATGTATCATATCATTAAAATATTAATATTATAATTTATTTATTTTTTGTTTTCTTCAAGATTGCATATCATAGTATTCTTAGGCCCACGAGTAGGAATGACATAATAAAATATTATAAATTTAAAAAATAATTAATAATTAATTAAGTTTAAAAATATATTATAGTTGTCTGTGACATTGTCATTAAAATATGTTTATCTAAATCATTATCAATGATACATCATTTACATGCCTTACTATCTATAATATAAATTTAAAAAATAATTTTTTTTTAAAAAAAAATTAAGATTTATTAAGATCATACATCCTCATGATAACATTGTCATTAATATATTTATTTGAATTATTAGAGACAAAGCATTAAGTTTTTTTTTTCCACCACATTATAAAAAATAAAAAATTCAATAAAATACTTAAAAATATTTAACAAACAACTAGAGTTTAGCAGCCTCCATTTATAAATTAGTCATAAAAACAATTTTGAAGAATATAAGACTCCATTGAAATTATACCAGCCTGATATTAGAGACATGTGTTGACTATTAACATATGATATCCAAATACGTACATAATAAGAATAAGAAACTTATCACTGATAATTCATATTGAAAAACAAGAATTTTTTTTTATTAAAAATTCTAAAATTTTTTTTATCCTAACGAATATGTGTTCGTCTGCATACACTCTCACCACTTGCATTGAGAATATCATGACTATTAAGATGTTTAAAAATTAGTAGCATGCATAGCACGTATAGAGGGCACATTGAATTTAATATCATGACTATTAAGATGTTCAAAAAATTATAGTACCATATATAATAGATTTCATATGTATGCAAGCTGATGCCCTATTAAAATCTAAATATCCAACTAGTGAAAGATGTTCATAATCACTACCTAAATCCTACAAATTTCTTTATATATCTAATACAAAGAGATTAACCTCTGAAAGAAATTAAAAAACTCATCAGGTTGAATAATTCTCAATTCGACTTCCCACATAATGAGAATATCATTTGAATTCAACTGATAAAATAAAAAATAATATATATTAATCATGACTAGCTGATATATCATCTATTTGTAAAAAGCTACAAGAAATATAAATATCTAAACTGAAAACATCTTGATTACTAGAGTAAAATCATTCTGATAGCTAACTCTGAAAGTCTAAGAAAATTGCCTAACAAGTTAACATATTCTTGCAATTCACCTTTCCATTAGAACCAATACTCACATGGAATATCCACCTGCAACTAACAACAAAAATTCCTAAAAACCAAAGTACTAATTTCTAAGTTATATTAGAGTAAATGATATTTATTTCGCCATGATTAGAGTACAATCTTATATTTTTTTAAAAAAATTTGAAAATCAAGATCAAAAAAATTGAATTGTCAAGAAACATTTTTGGTTTTGAATAGGCATAGTAGATTCTTACTTAATCTAGACAAAACACAAAGATTTAGGTGATTGAGTCTTTAAGCTCCCAATTCATTTAAAGTTAAGATTGAACATAATATAAAATAACTACCTAATCGAGATTAAGAGAAGATTTCTTTTCCAAAAGAAAATATCATTCGCTAAACCAAAAACATAAGTTACTTCTATATTTGTTGGAACATGTAGAAAAATATGCAACACATAAATGAAAAATCACTCAAAAATCAATATAATACAAATAATATTCTTATATAATATGCCAATATATTAGACAACTCACATGTTAAATGTTCCAATCAATAATGACACAATAATAATAAAAGAATAAAAACACAAAAAATACAACTATAAATTGTAATAGTAAGTATCAAATAGATACGTACAAGTCCATAACATATATATTTGAGAAAAGAAATGACAATTTGAGTTTTGTTCTAAGTTTTTATAAAAATGTATACTAATTATTCTACTGTTTAAATATATATTATAGTAATGATTCATCATATCTTATCATTGAGAAAAAAATAATACACATTTATGTGTTTTTTCAACTCTTAAATACTAAATTTGAGAGTATATATCAAGTTGTTTCATTATCATAAAAAAAATAAAATAAAAACTCATTCTCTTTGATTAGATACCAAATCTAAAATATTTCACAAATAACATTCATCGCTCTAAACATCATCTCTACATTGTATCTTAAAATAATTATTTGCCACATATTTTCCTAGTAGATAAGATTTACTCTGGCAAATATAAAAATCTATCATGGAAATCCTCTAAATGTCAGTTGATACCCAACACAAATTAGAATATGAAATAAAATACAAGTATATATGATCATTGAAAAAAACCATAAGTATTATTGAATTCTTTACTTACCTCAATATACAAAGAGCTACAATCGAGTGATCATAATAATAAAAATCTAAAAAATAACTAACTATATTAATTATATATGTTATATTTGATCGGATAATAATCAAATAGAAACTTTTTCCAATAATTCTCTTGTAATAATTGAGTTAATTATAGAGGTTGCATAAAAAATAAAATCAATACCTCGATTAATATGAGCAGTTTCTGGAGCACAGTCCAAAAGTCCAACACATGTTAGTATCGAGTGCATATATCATTTATGATAAAATAATACTTATTCTAGATTAAATTACTTGTATATCAAAAAAATATTTGAGTCTCTAAATATCTTTTATCTAAAATTATAACTAAAAATATTCATTGAATTGAATAATTTCTAACATGTCATCCCTCATAATCAACATATCATCCATATACAAAATTAAAAAAATTATCAAAATGTAAGAGTTTTTTGCGAAAAATAAAAAAAAAATAATAACATACATATATAAACCAAATGAAATGAAATTTTGCACGATAGCCCAGACGAGCCTAAAAAAATAAACCATTGCCAACACGACAAGACCCATCTGACATCTCCATATTCATTCAAAAAATTGGTGACCCTATAAGACGAGCACATATGATGCCTTAAAATATGTTATTATTTTTACCGATTATTATACTCAATTTACAAAGTTATCAATATTTAAGAAATGATGACAATTTTTTTTCATTTTTATTAAATTTCATGAAAAAAAAAATTATAATACTAATACACTTTTAATCAATTTTTTTTATTTTTTATGAAATATAAAATAATTTATCAGATATAATATGTTGGTACTCTTATAGAAAATGGAATAATTAAAACAAAGAATCAATATTTAGTTGAATTAAATATAACACACATACTTCATAAGATTACCTAGATAATTAGCCACTCAAACTTAACACAATAATGTTAAGTACAAATTTCATAATCAAATGAATAGCATCTTTTTCTCTCATAATGCATCCCATACAAGCTCATATACTCAAGAGACATACTTTTTTACCTTCCAAGTTCCACCAAATATTTTTTTGATATGATTGATTTATTTAAAATTTCTCTCTAAGCAATAAAAATATTGTTGTGAGTTCCATCAAATACACATTCATTGAGTACTTTATTACTCAGAAAAAATACAAGTGCTATTCACCAGAGACAATGAGAGTGATTTATAAGTGTTGCTATGACATTCTTTCCGAACAAGACCTTTTATAAAGACTCAACTTAAAAGAACTACCATCAGATAATATTGTAGTATGCTAATTTTCATATCCCAATGTTACTCCACACAAAGGAGTAGCTACCAACTCTATTCCTATGCTAGTATGCCACTAGATGGTGTACCGTGTACCAATTAGAAAAGCCTAGTGTGTGTATCCCATCGAACACATGGTATGAGTCACCACAAAAGAGAAAGATGAAGATTGAGAGATCAAATAGTCTTAAACTAAAGGTATATACCAAACAGATATATACACAATATTTTCCAAATAAGTTTTATCACAACATATGATTTATATCAATATCATAAATTAGATCTTCCGACTATATTACAGAATGAAACAGAGACATATTATACTCATTATCTTTTATATCGAATACTCTCTTATTCTCATTTTGATATCATACATTGATGCAAACCCCACTACATTGTAGCTTTGAAGTTAAATCAAGTATTGCAAATTACTCCGACCATCTACAAACATGATATAAAGTCTAGCCCCATCTCTTTGACTATATTAAATCAAGAGTCATATGAAAGCTGTGTTCTCACCCCTTTGGTTAAATAAAACCAAAAAACATAGAAACAAAAGAAAAATAATTTGATTCTACATTAGTGCTACATTAAATGGAAAAATAATCCTCGCCCCATCCTTTTTAGTGTACATTAAATGGAAATAATTTCGTCTCCTTAATTACAAAAGAACCAAAAGCCATAAGTTTGAATATTATCAAGAATTAATCTTGATAGACTCCAAATTCTCATAAGAATCACAATATGATGAAAACCTCATACAAACAATATCATCCATAAAATTCTGAAAAATACATAAAGAATGTCTCTTTATATCAAGTTTAGAGGATCCTCAACATACATAGTAGTCAAAATGATTGTTGAGCAATTATATTAATTTTAAAGGCTTTTGGCACAAGTTGAAGAAAAATATTAAAGTGATTGGTAAACAAATTTTTGAATAACTAAACCATCCAACTTTAAAACAAAAATTATACGAATTATTATCATGCAGAGCCATTATTACATTTATATATTTTTATCTTCCAATTTAGCTTAGTCTTTAAAAGATTTTATTTATCATGGGCTCTTATTTTAGAGTTTTATCATACCAAATAAACTCCTTCACAAGCTCAATAAATGCCTCATGAAATTTCTTGGTCATTGACCTTATGATTGGCCCAACTCGGATATGAAGTGAATCCTTTGTACTTTGATTCTTGCTCATGTTCTCATTATTACATTCTTCCACAAAAAAATTCATCCTTGAATCAAAATCTACATTAAATGGACAAAGATCAAAAACACTGAAAGTGACACTAACATTATACCAGGAAAATATCACATAAGCATTCTCATTGATATGGTCCAAGACTTGAAAAGTACAATCTCCTCATGGATTTAGCTTAGAATACTAATGAGATGGAAATTATTTCTTTTTCAAATACACTCAAACCAACTCTCCACGTTGGAAGATAACCCCCTGGTGCTATTATTGTGTTCTTTGCATAGTTCTCATTTCTTTTCTAAATTTATGCCAAACAGTCTCATGGAGTTTCTTCACCATCTTCTCCTTTTGATGCTCATTTAAGAGTATTTTTTCATTCACTAATAATGACATAAATTCTAAAATAGTTAATAGATTAAAATCATAAATAATTTTAAAAGATACAATATTAGTTGTAGAATGAATACTCTTATTATAAGAAAATTTAATGAATAACAAATAATCTTTCCAACTTTTAAGATTTTTAAAAATTATACTTAATAGAGTAATCAAATTTCTATTGACAAATTCAGTTTGTTCATCAATTTGAGAGTGGCAAATAGTTGAAAATAAAAATTCAGTTGCTAATTTTTCATACAAAATTTTCCATAAATAACTTAAGAACTTATTATCTCGATTAGAAATAATAATTCTAGGAATATCAAATAAACATACAAGTTTCTTAGAGAATAAATCAACCATATTAGCTGAATCATCAATTTTATGATCTGCAATAAAATGTATCATTTTGGAAAACTTATGTACAGCTACAATAAAAATCTCTACATATTTTTGATCTAAGCAATCCTAAAACAGAATCCATAGAAATACCTGCTCAAGGTAATAAGGGAATAAGTAGAAATGTGTATAAAACAAGATGTAAAATCCTACATTTATCTTTTATACATGCTATGAACCTAAAATGAATTCTTTTCGCATCCTGCCTCATTTTTTACCAAAAGAAATACTCATGTAATGTGCCAAATAGTTTATTAACTCCAAAATATTTCATTAAGCTCTCACTATGGGACAGGCGAACAAGCAATTCTCTCATATAATTATTGGGACACTCAGTTAATTCTCCTTGAACAAATATTCATCTTGTCTATAAATCTTCCCAATGCATATTTGTCGTATTACATATAAAGAATTACAAAGTAATTATCATTTTCATACAATTCATTCACATTCTCAAAATGAAATATCTTTTCCTCGAGAAAAGAGAAAGTATGCCTAGTTTTGACAAAACATCAACCACCATTTTGTCCTTGCTTTTTTTGTATTAGATAACAAAGAGAAAACTTCCAATAAACTCAACCCGGCCAGATTGGGTGTTTGTTCAACTTTATTTGTCTCTTTAAGTATTTCCAAGACTCAGGATTCCTATGAATGACGAACTTATCCGGCCAAGCATAATGTTCCTGAGTTTGTAAAACACTCACCAAAACATTAAATTCATTCACATTGGTTGGGCAATGGAAAGCAGCTCCATTGAACTTTTCACAATTTCACTAAATAAGCAACCGACTTAGTTTTCTGCATTGAAATAGCATTAATACATATTCCCACTGAATCAAACTCAATATCAAAATTTTTGAAAAATAATGGGGCAGTACATTATTTATCTTTAAGCAATTAAAATGCATTCTCTCACCCTACTCACCATTTGAATCTAATTATTTTCTTTATCACTTCAATAAGTAGTACAACTAGTATGCTAAAATCTAATGAAACGATGATTAAAACTAGTTAAATCATGAAAACTTATTACCTTAAATATAATCTTTTGTGTTGGTCATTCTTTAATTTTACTTTCCCCCATTCATTTTCATCTTATTTACTCCAACAAATCCCATAAACTTCACTTTTTCATGGCAAAAAAAAATATTTTTTAAAGTTGGAGAATAATGTTTCTTTCCTTAAAACCACGAGAACATATTTTAAATATTCAACATGTTTTTTCTAAACTATTATTATATACCAAAATATAAAAGTAGATTATAATAAAATTTCCAAAAAAAAAAAAAACTCACAAAACGAGACTCATCGAAATTATGAATACACTAAATGCATTAGTTAATTCAAATTGCATTACAAATCATTCATACAATCCATATTTATTTTTGAAAGTAATTTTCAATTCATCTATTTTAATTTTTATTTAATGATCATTATTTTTTAACTCAAATTTAAAAAATAAGATCTATGTAGTTTTTCTAGAGGTAGCAAGTAGACCAGAAAACCCGAGCACGGCAATAGACACTACCCAACTAAGCCGTGGCTGGCCCAGAATAGCACGGTCCAGAATCGTACCCGGACTTGGATCGTGCCGACCAAAGGCACAACTCAGGCCATACTAGGTCAGAGGATGTAGTGCCTCATGTTGAGCCAGGCAAGACCTGGGTGCCTGGCCCATTGGCATAGTCCGCTTGCACGAATACCATGACCCAGGATAGCGGGGCAAAAGTGGGCAGTCAATTTAACCCATGCCCGTCCAACCCAATCAATTTAAAAAAAGAATATATTTTTTTAAAAAGCCGGCAATGTACACATGACGTGTTTTTTTAATTAGTCCGTTACGTGATTTTCAATCCTCGTGATAACCCTTCCATATATGAGTGCATAATAAAAATATTTAAAAATTATCATATTCAAAATAAAATATTTAATATCACATTTGATAATCTATCTAATAATGAAATAGTCATTAATATATTTATTATGATTATTAGAAACAGACCAATAAAATATATTTTTCACATTAGAAGCATGTGTCACATTATTAACATAATAGTACAAGTAATGAATAAATATTATTCTTCCCGTATTAGAAAAAATATAAAACTCACTATAATATCTTTGGATACCTAATAAATAATAAAAATTTGATAAACTCTGTTTGTCTGAGGGTCTAAAGAAAAAAAAAATCTAACAGATGTGAGATATCATTGAAATTATATTTATCTGATGCTGAAATCATATATTAAATACGAACACATGATATCCGACTACGTCAATAGTAAAAATGATGAATTTAGTATTAACGACTAAAACTGAGACACAAATTTCATTTGTGAAATTTTATAAATTTTTTGACATGACGAATAAGTATTCACTATTTACACTCTTACCACTTACATTACACTCATGTGCATATGTAATATTAGTTGTATATTTAGAAAGTTTACAAAAGGCCTTATATTTAGTGACATGACTTTTGAGAAAGAAACTAAGTACTTAAAATACTAGTCTATCATTATATTTCTTTATTGTCTGACTGTCTATATTAATCTTAAGATTAATGGAGAAAAAGTAGAGAATATTTTAACATGCATATCCACGTGCATAAATCAGAAATACCAACTTGAGGGATTCATTCAACAAAAATTAATCGAGTTATTTACATATTACGATATTAAGTATGATATTTGTTATAGCTGACTATGGGCATAAATATTATATTCGGAGATGATGACTTCTCCATTCAGTTAGAAAAAAAAATGATGGAGTAGTCCATCAAATAAGAGCGGGTTATCTCGGTACTTATATATCGATTACTACCCAATCCTTATCATATAATAATAACAAGAACCTTGAGTCCACTTATCCCGTGCATAACATCGAAGTCTAGTTTTCCGATGAGCATAACATCAAAGTCTACTTTTTCTGTTGTAGTCAATATTATTTCGAATAAAAGATCAAGATTATGATCAGATATCATTGAGACACTAGCATACATGAAAGAAAAGAATTTGTGATTAAGCATCCAGAATCAGATTAAAACAAGAGCAGATAAGTTATTAGTAGATGGTGACTCGTGAGACATTTTTTTGTTATTTTTTATAATTAAAATTGTTTTAAATAATTTTATTGTATTACGATTTATGTGAAATTATGTCATAACTCATAATGAATAACTTAATTTTAAATTTATAAAATAAATATTTAAAATCATAAACCAATGATTGGTTGACAAGGCTGGCTGCTAGCAGCCTATGAGCACGACCCAACATGACCCGACTTGGCCCAGCACTACCCAGCATGACCCAGCCCGATTCTACCCAAACTCAAGCATGCTGGGTCATGCTGGGCCAGCATGAATTAAGTGGTGTCGTGTCTGGCATTGCACGACTGCCTTACTAGTCCATGCCCAACATGGCATGGCCTTTTGACACATCTAAGTTTATCGAGTACATCACCTAACCTACAAATAAGATAACATTTTACAACAATATTATTGATGACATGGTAATCAATACACATTCTCATGAACCATCCTTTTTTGGTAAAAAGGTCAAATAAGTCATGTTGGCCGGTACGGCCCTAATTTTTTGGACCAAGCAAGCCATTGTGTCAGCTTCCCGGATCGTGCTATGCCAAGTTGTGTCATGCCAAACATACCAAGGCCATGCATCAAGCATTGATTAAACACATTCTAGATTAATTCATTCCAAGATAGGATGGATTAAATTCAAGCTAGCAAGGCCGACATGCATGTCATACCATGCCACATATTTCGTAGTGCATGGAGTAAAAACCCAAACCCATGATGAACCAAGTTGTGCCACAAGCTGGCCCAACATTATTATAGGCAAGATTCAAGTTGTGCCACATGCTGGGCCGGCACTATTCTAGGTACGATTCAAGTCGTGGCTCACCATGCCACAAGAAATTTTTATAAGGTTGCGAGGTATCATGTTGTGGGCCTCCAGCCCATTTGGACACCTCTACTTTTTGGGTACAAGCATGAGCAGGTACAACACAATGAAGCTCCTCTATATCTTGAAGATTAGTCCTATAAGCAAGCTAATTTAAAATTGAACATAATTTAAATTTATTTGGTACTATATGCCTCTAAAAGGTGGCAAACCACTTGGATCATCATCAAGAAATACATCTTCGAAATCATGCAATAAAGAAAAAATATCATTAGACAAATAAAAATCAAGATAATTAAGGTTCAAAATCATCTCTTTGTATAAAAGTACAAACATAAGCAGCTTGTAAATATAAAAAAAACTCTTGAACTCACTTTTTTTGCATAGAAACTTTCCTTTTTGTTTCTTTTTCTTTACACAAATTTTTACTCTACTTTTTTCACTCTTTTTTTTAATGAATTTCTTTTCCTTTCTTTTTTTTTTTATTTTCTTTTTTTTCTATTCCTATCTTTTTAGAATCACAATCAAGTTTTAACCACACTTGATCTTCATACACCTATTTTGATGGCAATAGTAAAAAGGAAACAAACTTTTTGTCCTTCATTAAACACAAATGATTTTTGAAACCATCATGATGGCTCTTGTATCAAATTGCCAATGCTTGCCTACTAAGATGTAAAAAGCATACAAAAAGATAACATCACAAAGCACCTCATCTGCTCATCATGATACTTTACTTTTGTACCCTCACTTCCCAACTATCATTTAACCACTACACTTTATATGGTATAGGACATTAGTGTTGGTTGTTGTAGCATCTTAACTAACAAATCACCAGTAATACTTGCACAACTCCAACCATAAATAATTAAACTACATGCCTAGTCATTAACATGGCAACAAGTATGAAAAATGTTCTCTCATTTTTACTCAATATCATCATTCTTCACTTGGGTGCTAAAAACACACCTAAGTCTCCAATGCTCCTCCTTGCGTTGAGTACTTTAATTCATCATCACTTAAATCTTTAAGCGGTAGCATTAGCTCCTTCTCTTCACTATCTGTCATGATTTCTCCACCACAGATCATCATGGTTCTCTAGTTTAGACAGTGAGTAAAGATATGACCCAAGTCATGATACTTAAAATATTTAATATCTCGATTATGTTGTTAGATCTCATGTGTACCTTTGCTAACCAAGGCAACGTCTTCCTTCTTTTGTTTCAACTTTTGAATTTAAATAACTCTCATTATCCTTTCTCCAATTTGTTTTACATGAAGTTGGTATTTGGTCAGTTTCCCTTGCTTCTCAATTGATGTACTATCCTCAATGTCAAGTGTAATAAATCCTTCATTTCCACGTGATGATACAACTCTATGATAGTGACAATGTCATGATTTAGCAATTCATAAATCTAAACACGGTGGCTTCACTATTTTCTTAGACATTCACTCTGATCATTGCAATATTCATTGCTTGTATTATTCATCTACACTCTTTGATCCATGAATAAGACCCAAAAATTTATTATGCAAATCATGATTATAATAGTTGGGGATAAAGCTTTTTCTCATCACATCATTCATGTCATTCCAAGTCAAAATGGGGTGTTGATGGTTACGCCTTAAAGTCATCAAAAAGTAGTCTTACCCATAAAATTATTATTCTTCTCTACTTTCTTATCTGTACTAAATTAGCCTCTAGGTCATTTCTCCCTTACAAACTAAAATTCATAAGAACAAAAGAAAAATAACTCCATCCCTCTGATTATAAAAGAATCAGAAGTCATATGTTTGAACACTATCAAAATTAATTATGATAGGCTCAAAAGTTCTCACAAGAACCACAAAATAAAAAAAAATCTTACAAAAACAATATCATTCATCAATGTCTATAAATAGATAAAGAATAGCCTTGAGATAAATGATAGTCAAAAAGATTATTGAACAATTATAATAATTTTATATATATTTGTCACAAAATGAAAAAAATCTTAAAATAATTGTTGAAAAGGTATTTAAATAATTGAATCAATGAACTTTAAAGACTAAAATTATATGAATTATTATCATGCATAATTATAAACACTAATTTATTTTTTATCTTTTGTTTTAGCTCCATTTCTTTCAAAGACTATTTGACCTAGGATTTTCTTTGAGAGCTGAGTTAGCCCAAATAAACTCCTTCATGAGTCTATTTAAAATCTCTTGTACCTTCTTAATCTTTGCCATTGTGATTAATCCAAATAACATTTAAAGTGGATCCATAGTATTTTGCTTTTTGCTCATGTTCTCATAATATATTATTATTTTTTGTCCACATCTGATAGTTTTAGGATATCGAACACCATTCTTGAGTCAATCATCCATAATAATAATAAACTATATATATAACCAGAGTCCAATCATATCTAATTATACATGAAAATTTTTTCCAAAATTTTTTGTTATGTCGATAATAAAATGTATATGGGGATGTACACAATGAAAATAAGACTCAAGAAACAAATAGATCAGCACAAGTTTAATATTAATAGCAAAAGTATTTACACATATTTATTGTGTAAACTCCTGAAACACTCTCATATAGTCAAAATGATCACTATTATATTATTACTTTCTCTTACAACATTACACATTTATAGGTGTCAAATGAGCTTAACCAGACTAAGCATGCCCAATTTTTTCAGGCCCAACTGGGCTGGCATGTCGTGTATGGCACGGTACACTTTTTTGGAGGGCAGAGCAGAGCATGAGCCTGCGGCCCAAAATTCACTGGGTTCGGTCCAGTTCGGGTCGGGTCTACCAATTTTTAAAAGAACCTAGGGCTTCAATGTTATGCCATCGTCGCCCATCGGGCATCGGCGCATCGTCCTCCATCGAGCGTCGCTCAATGCATGGGCTGGTGTGTCGTGCCTAAATGCCTGGCACGACACGTGGGCCAAAAACCTTCGGCCCGGCACGGTTGAACAGTTCCTCGTGTCGAGCCGAGCCCGATATGAGGAATTACTAAATTGAACCGTATCTAGTCTGGCATGGTACAAAACCATGCTTGGGCCCGAGCTAAGCTTGCTCAATGCACAGTTCGTGTCGTTCAGTGCCGAACTCTATTGTGCCTCGTGTCAAGCCAGGCATAATCTGGGTGTCTAGCTCAAAGGCATGATTCATCGGCACCACACAAACCATGCCTGGGATCTCTAGATGGGTTCGGGCATTGTCCGAACCTGACCTCCCAAAGTTCTGCTCGAGTCCCTTGAGCTGCCGGGCTCAGCCCGACCCATAGCCCAGAAGCCAATGCTTCTGGAACCATCAAGTTGAACAGACCCAACGGTCAAAAAAAAAATTAAAAAATTGCACAATTTTCAGCCTTAGGAATCACCCCCAATGACTAGGGGCAGAAACCTGACAGTCATCAAGTTTCAAATCAAAAAAAAAACTTAAAATCCAAAAAAATTAAAAAAATATTTTTTTCTTTAATTTATATTTATAAATTTACTCATCTCATTCTCTAGTCTATATCTTATATCTATCGACATTCTTATTCTCTAATCTATATATTATTTATATTGACATTCTTTAATTTATATCGACATTCTTTAATTTATATCGACATTATTATTTTCTCTCTATTTCTCTCTCATATCATCTCTCATTCACATTACTTTCGGGACTCAGATGCAGACTGCAATGCGGATAACAAATTCAAATTTCAAATATCACACATCATCAAGTAAATATGATTTTGTGATTTACAGGTATTATTTTTAAAATTTTATTTAGTTTTTTTATTATTATTTTAATTTATAGTTTAATATAAAATAATATTTAATTTTAAAAATATAATTTAAAATAAAATTAATAAATTAATAAATTAATAAATTAATAAATTAATAAAAAAATAAAAAATGACAAATAATAATTTTTAATGACGATAACAAAATTTATATTTATGTAAACATAAATATTTTTAGTATTAATAATGATAACCCTACAAAAAGGTCTGAGGCCGCTAAAATTTTATTTTCTCCTGGAGTCTTGATCAAAATATCTAAAAAATAAAAAACTAAAACAATTAACAGTTTAGACACACTATAATATTATACAAAATAAAAATATTAGGAGTGACGATTAAATATCAACACAATGTAAATATTATAAAAAAATATTAACTTGTATTAGTTCATGTGGAATTAGGTACCTTAAGGAGTATGCTGAACAATACACTAAAAAATATGGTGCATTAGATTCTAGGCAATCCCAACTCAGCGATAAAATCTTTGAAACTAGATATAGTTCAATCTCTATGTTGACCCCATTCATATAACATAATGAGTTAGGAAGTGAAGATATCATCAAACTATTCAACATGATGGGTCTTGTGGTTAGATTTTTAGATGATCTAAAGATAGTCAGTATCATGTAGACTTATGTTCAACTAGCATATCATAGGATTCCTATGTTCACATCTAGGAATGACATACTAAAATATTATAAATTAAAAAAATAATAATAATTAATGAATTTAAGATATATAGTAGTGTGATATCCGTAATGTCTGATATCTATACTAGTCGTGATGATGCATCTTATGCATATCTCATCGTCTACTATGTAAATTCTAAATAGACATTAAATAAAAAAAATATTAGGATTCATTAAGATTCTTCATCCTCATGATTGCTGAGTCATTTATGACTGCATGATGATAATCTTTAGACAATAAAATATTCAAAATAAAATATTTAGTATCATATTCGATAACGCATATAACAATAAAATAGCTATTAACATATTTTTAGGACTATTAGAGACTGACCATTAAGAAAAATTTTTCATGTTAGATATATACGTCATGCCATTAACCTGATAATAGAAGTGAGAATAAATGTTATTTTCTTTAATTTAAAAAACATACGTAACTCACTAAAATTTTTTTGTACATCTCGCAGACAATAGAAGTTTGATATTCTTTGTTTGTCTACAAGTCTAAAGAAAATAAAATTTCAATCGAATATAAGACACCATTGAAATTACACATACCTTATATTAAAGTCATGTGTTGAAAACAAACACGTGATATCTAAATACATTAATAGTATGAGTGACAAATTTATTATTGACGATACTAATTGTGCTACAAGAATTCTATTTATGAAATTCCTGAAGATTTTTTATAATACAACGAACATGTGTTCGTCAGTTTATACTCCAACAACTTACATTGCATTCAAGCGCATATGCAACATTAATAATATATTTAGAAAATTTAGAGATAACTCGATAGTTAGTGATATAGCTCTTGAGATAAAAACTAAGTACTTAGAATACATATACATTATTCTATTTCTTTATTATCTAGCTGCTTGCAAGGACCATAGGATTAAGATGAAAGAAGTAAAAAATTTTTTGACATACATATCCTCATGCATGAATCAGGAACATGAACCTAAAGGATTAATTCATGAGAAGTTAACTGAGTTATTTATATACTATAATACTAGGTATGATGGTAATAGTAGCCATGCTCCAAGTACGTACATAAATACCATATTCGAAGATGATAACTTCTCCATTTAATTAGCAAAGAAGAAATGATGGGATGAACCATCGAATAAGAGCGAGCTATCTCATTACTTAGATATCAATTATTACTCGATCTTACAAAAAACAGATAACAAGAACCTTGATATTTTATAGTGGTAAAAATCATATTAGTCCACCTGTCACGTGCTATCTAAAATGACAATGGATCTACTGACTCCTCTAGTATTGAGCATAGTATCATAGTCTATTTTTTTGTCGTAGTGAATAAAATTTCAAATAAGATATCAAGATTACAGCTAGATATTATTGAGGTATTAACATGGATGAAAGATTCGAAGGATTCGAGCTTTGTCATCCAAAATCGTGTTGTAACTACAGCAAGAGTAAACAAGTTATGTCTAATGATAATTCATGAGACTCTGATGATGACTAATATTGAACCTAATGTACCGCCAGTGATATCACCATATACTTACGAAATTGATTATTTTTATATTGTCTATTACTTTTTAACTTATGAATTTGCATTATTATTATGTTTTTTATTTATTCAGATACTTACGAGATTGATGTTGATCTTTGATGTTTTGATTTTTGTCTTTTGAGCTTGCGTTGTTATTTTGTAATTTGTACTTGTATTACATTGCGAAAATAAAATAATTGAAATTTATAATATTTATTTTATATTATTTTTTTGAGTTGTGAGTTGTAACTTGTGATTATAATTTTGTTTTTTTATTGTATTATTAATTTAATTAATAAATTAATTAATTTTGTATTAAAATTTAGAATATTTAGAGTTAAAGATGATCCAATTCCAAACGGGCCAAAATGATACGTCCCAACATGACTCGGCATGAAACTAATAAGTCCCGGCATGAATCTACCCGAATCCAGCAAACTAGCTTCAATTAGGCCATGTTTAGCCTGCACCTTTTAATTCGTGTCATGCCTGGCACTGCTCAGTAGCTTGAGTGGGCAACCAAAAAATGAGTTATGCCTACCCGACATAGTCTATTTAACACATCTATACCTGGCTCGACACGGCATAGTTCAAAACCATGCATGGGCTCGTGTTATGCCGGCTTGAGACACAGTCATGCAATGTCAAGCCATGGGGTACTAGGTCGGACACGACCCGTATGTTTGGCCCAAAGTCACTATCCAACGGCATGACCTGGCAGCATACCCTTGAACTCAGGCCGAGTTTCAGGCACATTCCGATTAGACCGAGTCTGATTGTCCGAGCTCTCGTGACTCGTTGGCCTCGCGCCTCGCCTTGCCTCCTCGGCCCTTACCCAATTCCAAAACCTACTGGACCCGTTGAGGTAGAACCAACATAATGATCCAAAAAAATTAAATTAAGTATCCAACCATTAGATACACCCACAACTGCTAGGGCAAAAAATCTGACAACTATCTGGTTTCTATGCTAAAAAATTATTAAAAAATTCAAAAAAAATTCAAAAAAATAATTTTTTAAAAAGCATTTTTATATCTATATATATTCTCCCTAACTTTTCAATCTCACCTCACACTCACTCTCCTCATTGTCTCTAATCTCTATTCTCCATTCCTCCTAATTCCTATTATGAACCACATTCTCTCTCTCTCTCTCATCTCATCTATCTCCCATCTCATCTTGCACATCTCAAAGTTCAATTCGAGCATTCAGCTTTCAACTTTCTTATTGCCTCTTGGTCTCGGAGCTTAGGTGCAGACTGCGAACATTAGATATCAATCATCAACAATAAAAATCTCATAAACAACCAAACATATATTATTTTTTAAATTTTATTTTTTATTAATAATTTAATATCAAATATTATTTAATTTAAAAAATAAAATTTAGAATATAATTAATAAACTAATAAAAATCTAAAATGATAAATAATAAATTTAATGATAACGATAACCCTCGATAAGGTTAGAGACCATCAAAACCACATTTTTGCCAATGATATAAACCTAAACATCTAAATAAACAAAAAAACTAAAAAAAATCTATAGTTTAGACTCAATTTAATATTATATAAAATAAAAATATTAGAGATGTCGATAAAGAATCAACACAATACAAATATTCTAAAAAAAATATTAACCTATATGAGTGCATGTGAGAGGCATGATTGAGAACCTAAATAGACATGTCAAACAATGAACCAAAAATTGTTGTGTATTAGATCATATGCAAATGCAACTGAGCGATGGAATCTTTAAGATTGGATCTAGTTCAACTTAATGTTAATACCATTTATATATTGTAACAAGTTAGGGAGGAAAGATAAAACCAAACTGATTATCATGATTAGTTTTTTGATTAAAATATCAAAGAATCTAAAGGTAATTAGTAGCATACATGTCTATTTATAATTTGTATATCATAGGATTCCTAGGTCCATATCTAGGAATGACATATTAAAATACTTTAATTAGAAAAATAATTAATAACCAAAAAAATTTAGAAAATATAATGACATAATATCTATAACGACTGATATCTAAAGAATTCACAGTGATGCATCTTATACATGTCTCATCACTCACTATGTAGATTCTAAATAGATACAATAAAAAATAATAGAATTTTTTGTGATTATTCATCATAATATCAATGGAATAGTAATTAACATGGTTGTTAGTATAATTAAAAATTGGTCATTATGAGAGATTTTTATATTAGATACATGTATCACATCATTAACCTCATAGTATAAATGAGAAGGAAAGTTGTTTTTCCCACTTTAAAAAAAAATAACTCTCTAAAATATCTTCGAATGCCTAGCAGAAAATAAGAGTTTGGTAGTCTATGTTTGTCAGCGAATTTAAAAAAAAATTCCCAACAAATATGAGACACCATTGAAATTACACATATCTGATGTGTGAGTAATGTATTAGATACGAACAAATGATATCCAACTAATCCAATAATAAAAATAACAAATTTATTATTGATGATGCTGACTATGATATAAAAATTTTATTTATGAAATTCCAGAAGAATTTTATTTATGAAATTCCAGAAGAATTTTTATAACACGACAAACATGTGTTCATTAGTTTATACTCTCATAAATTTCATTACACTCATGTACACATAATATTAATAGTATATTTAAGAAGTTTAGAGATAATCTAATATTTAGTGACATTGCTCTTGAAATATAAACTAATTAGTTAAAATACTAGTCCACAATTTTATCTTAATTATTATCTGATTGCATGCATGGACCCTAAGGTTAAAGTGAAAGGGATAAAGAATATTTTAATAAACATATCATCATGCATGGACCCCACGGTTAAAGTGAAAGAGATAAAGAATATTTTGATATACATATCCTCATGCATGAATCAGAAATACAAACATGAAAAGTTCATTCATAAAAAATTGACAAAACTATTTATATAATATGCTACTAAATATGGTGGTGATGGTAGTCAGGCTCAAAGTATAGATATAAATACTATATTCAGAGATAATGACTTATCCATTCAGTTAGCGAGAAAAAAATAATGAAGTAGACCGTCAAATAAAAACGAACTGTCTTGATACTTAGATATCAATTATTGTTCAATCATATCACATATCGATAACAAGAAATTTAATATTTTATAGTAATTAAAATCATATGAGTCCATTCATCCCATGTTATTTAAGATGACATAGAATCTACTAACTCTCATAGTGTAAAGCATAGCAATAAAATCTATTTTTTCTATTGCATTGAATATTATTTCAGATAAGAGATCAATATTATGGTCAGATATTATTTAGGCATTAACATGCATAAAAAATTAAAAAAATTTAAACTTTAATATTCAGGATTATTCGATAACTATAACAAGAATGGAGTTGATGTCTGATGATGATTCGTAAGACTTTGATGATGAATAAGATTGAGTCTATTGCCTATCACTAGTGATATCACCATACATTTACAGGATAAATCATTTTTATATTATCTATTAATATATCTTTTGAGTTTGCATTATTATTTTGTTTTTTATTTATTTGAATGCTTATAAGATTGATGTTGATCTTTAATGTATTATTTTTATCTTGAGTTTGCTTTGTTATTTTGTAATGTGTACTTGTATTATATTACAAAAATGAAATAATTAAAATTTATAATATTTATATTATATTATTTTTTTGAGTTGTGAGTAAAGGTGTAAAAGGATGAGGGCCAGGTTGGCCGGCCTATTTTTTTCAGGCCCAAGGAGGCTGGCATGTTGTGCCTGGCACTGCATTCTATAGTATCATGCCGTGCTTGGCATGGCATGGTTCCTTCAAGGTAGGCTCGGCACAACCAATGGCCCAAAACCCACCCAAGTTCTGGCCGGTTCGAGTCAAGTGGGTTGTGTTGGGTTGGGTCGAGCCTTTTTTTTAAAAAAATTAGGATTTTAGGTGATGAACCACCGCACTGCCGTTGCCCATTGGTCATTGACGCGTCATCCCCCCGTTTGACACCTATAGTTGTAACTTGTGATTGTAATTTTATTTTTTTAATGTATTTATTAATTTAATTAACTAACTAATTTTGTATTAAAATTTAGAATATTTAAAATTAGAGATAACCTAATTTCAAATGGACCAAAACATACAAGGCTCGACATGAACCAGTTTGAATCCGATAGACTCAGATCAATCAAGTCGTGTTGTACCGCCCTTTTTAAGTCGTGCCATGCCGGCTCGAGGCAGGGTCATTTCATGTCGAGCCAGGGGGTGCCGAGCTAGGCACAACCAGGCTACCTGGCCCAAAGGCACTATCTAGCGACATGACCTAGCACCACACTATGCCCCAGAACTCGGGCTGGGTTTCGAGCACATTCTAATTGGACCGAGCTCAACTACCCAAGCTCCCATGACACATCAGGCTCGCACCTCGCCTTGCCTCTCCTCGCCTCCTTGGCCCTCGCCCAATTCTAGAACCTACTAGAATCGTCGAGGTTGATCCAACCCAATGATCCAAAAAAAATTTAAATTAAGCATCCAACCAATGGATACACCCCCAATGACTAGGGCAAAATATCCGATAACTATCAGATTTCTACGCTAAAAAATTATTACAAAATTCAAAAAAATAAATTTTTAAAATCTTTTTAATATCTATATATATTCTCTCTCACCTCTCAATAATACCTCACACTCACTCTCCTCTCTTTCTCTAATCTCTATCCTTCATTCTTCCTAATTCCTATTAGGAACCCCATTCTCTCTCTTTCTCTCATCTCGTCTCTCTCTCATCTCGTCTCTCACTCCTCTCGGAGTTCAGTTCGGGCATTCAACTTTTGGCTTTCCTATCGCCTCTCAATCTCGGGACTCGGGTGCAAAATAGAAAATTAGATATCAGACATAGTCAATCAGTATTCCATAAACAACCAAACAAGTATTATTTTTAAAATTTTATTTAGTTTTAGATTTTTTTTTATTAATAATTTAATATCAAATATTATTTAATTTAAAAAATAATTTTTAGAATATAATTAATAAACTAATAAAAATTTAATATGATAAAAAATGAATTTAATGACGAGAATGATATTAATATTAACGTAAACATAGATAATTTTGATATTGATAATGATAATCCTACGAAAATATCTGAGATCACTGAAACCTCATTTTTGCCTATGATCTCAGCTTAAACATCTAAAAAATAAAAAACTAAAAGAAAATCTATAATTTAAACCCAATTTAATATTAAACAAAATAAAAATATTAGAAGTGTCAATGAAAAATCAGCACAATACAAATATTATAAAAAAATATTAACCTATAAGAGTGCATATGAAAGGCATAACTGAGCACCTAAAGAGATACTAAATAATGCACCAAAAAATATTATGCATTAGATCATATACAAATCCAATTGAGCGATTGAGTCTTTGAGGTTAGATCTAGTTCAATTTATATGTTAACCACATTTATATACTGCAATGAATTAGAGAGGAAAGACATGATCAAATTGATTACCATTTACCACGATTAGTCTTCTAATTAGATTTTTGGAGAATTCAATGATAGTTAGTATCATACATACCTATTTGCAGCCTGCAAATTATAGAATTCCTATGTTCGAAACATAAATAATAACTAATAAATTTAAAAAATATAGTGACATAATATCCATGACATACGATATCTAGACTAGTAGCAATGATGTATCTTATACATATCTTACCGCCCACAATGTGAATTCTAAAAAGATATGAAATAAAAAAATATTAATATTTTCAAAGATTCTTCATCTTCATGTCAATGGAGCAGCCATTAACATGTTTGTTAGTACAATTAGAAATGAGCCATTAGAAAAGATTTTTCACGTTAGATGCATATGTCACGTCATTAACCTCATAGTAAAAGTAGAGATGAATATTATATTTCCTGCTTTTTAATAAAAATATAACTCACATAAATATCTTCGAATGCCTAGCAAACAACAAGAGTTTGGTAATCAATATTTATTTACAGGTCTAAAGAAGAAATTCAAACGAATATGAGATACCATTAGAATTATACATACCTGATATTAGAGTCATATATTGTATATGAATATGTGATATCTGATGACATCAATAGAAAGAATGACAAACTTATTATTGACGATACTGAATGGAATATAAAAATTTCATATATTAAATTCTTTAAAAATTTTATAACACGACGAACATGTGTTTATTAATGTATACTCTCATGATTTGTATTGCACTCATGTGCACATGTAATATTAATAACATATTTAAAAAGTTTAAAAATAATGTATCATTTAATGACATGGCTCTTGAGATTAAAATCAAATAAATAAAGTACTGGTTCACCATTTTTTTATTTTATTATCTGGCTGCCGGCATGAATCCGAGAGTTAAAATGAATGAAATAAAAGATATTGATATACATATCCTCATGCATGAACCAGGAATACCAACTTGAATGATTCATTCACGAGAAATTGACTAAGTTATTTACATACTACAATAATAGGTATGACGGTAGTAACAATCAGGCTCTAAGTACGAACATGAATACCTTATTCAGAGATAATGACTTCTCCATTCAGTTAGCAATAAAAAAATAATAAGATAGACTATCGAATAAAAGAGAGTCACCTCAGTACTTAGATACAATTCCTGCTCAATTTTATCATATGCCAATAACAAAAACCTTGATCTTTTATAATGATGAAAATCATATAAGTCTACCTATCTCGTGCTGTCAAAGATAGCATAAGATCTACTGACTCATTCAATATCGAATATATCATCGAAGTTTACTTTTTTTATTGCAGTTAATATGATTTCAAATAAGAGATCAAAACCATAGTCAAATATCGTTGAGACACTAACATGCATGAAAGATTGAAAGGATTCAAGGTTGAGTATCCATGATCGAGATCACGTTGAAACAATAGTGAAGAAGTTGCTGATAATTGATAACTCGTGGGACTTTGAGGAAGTTGAGCCTACCGCTAATAATACCATCAGACGCTTACGCGATTATAATCAATTGCATACTCATATGGGTTAGCATTGAGATTGAGTCACTGAGGCAATTGAACTTATTGTATTATTATTATTATGATTGAAATTAATGTTATTTATTTTATGTTGTTATAATTTATAAGTTGACTTTATGTTATTTTATTTATTTTTGAATTAAATGGTGAATAAATAATTAATATATTTTTTTGATATTTTTGTAATTTATGTTAACTTAATAAATAATATAATATAATATCACACTCACAACTCATATATGTTAGCTTATAATATAAAATTTGTAAAAAAAATTAATAATTAAACCACAATTTCGAGACCAAGACAATGAGTCGAGTATGACTGTGCAAGTTGGTCTCGAACTCGAAGTCCTAGCCTCCTAGGACCTAGCTATGTTAGGGCTAGGCTACGTTGGAAAATCAAGCCCAACTCGACATGGCCCAACACGGCACGGCAAGACCCAACCCGAATCTAGCCAGACTCATGCCAATTAGTCATGTCGGGCTGGCCAAAATTGAATCGTGCCATGCCAGGCATGACTCCTATACCATCTCAATGTCAGGCACAGCATGGCGGCTCAATTGGGCAACTAAAAACTAGGTCATTCTGACACAGCACAGCCTGTTTGACACCTCTACATGTGGACTATATCTCAGCTAAATATAAGAAAGACATCTTTTCATGATCAAGATGAGAAAATATTTATGCATTAATCACTATAATTCATTATTCCTAAGAGCTTAAGTATGATGTATAGATTATGAAAAGCTCTTTATGGCATGAAGTAGATTTTTTTCTACTTAGCAAAATTTTTTTTCTACACCTACTACCTTTAGTCTTAAGAAAAAGTGTGACAAACTATTCACGTTGCTTCCACTATAGATCATTAGGTAAGTATGTGATATTAGTTGTGTATATAAATAATATTCTGATACAAAAAGATAATTATTAAGTATGATATTAATTGTGCATATCAATAATATTCTAATACCAAAAGACAATTAGTTGAATATATTACAATTAAAATTATTTCAACAAAATGAGTCGCAAATGAAGAATTTGAGACGTCTTAGATACTTTCTTGTCATTTAGGTGGAATACTCAAGACATGACTTTTTCTTCTAATAAAAAATATGATTTGAATATTTTATTTGATTTCAATATGTTGTGATATACACTTATTAACTCATCACTTGATCCAAGTATAAACTTATTACAAATATCAATTCATCAATTGATTCCACTACAAATAGAAGGATTAAAGAATAATTAAATTATCTAACACAATCAAATTATATATCATCTATATTATTAGTATAATTATTTGACAAGTTGCAACTTCACAAGTCAAGTTGCAAAAAACCAAATGAATAGTTTTCTAGCAACAACCAAAGAAAATATATTATTACTCCATTCAAATCATAACTTTACATTTCAAGTCATGATTAAGATTCTCATTTCCAACTTCTGAATTATGAATCAATCTTATTATTCTCTCACTTGCAAATATTTCTTCATTTTTATCTTCTTCCGAATATGAGTTCTATACCATTAAAACTTTCTTGCACCCACTTCCTTTCGATTTTTTCCTAGTTTGAGAGCAACTTAACGGGGCTTCCTAATATTAATCTCCTCCAATAAATATAATTTTTCTTCCTTGAAATGCTCTCGCTACATTAACTCAATGGATGCTCTTGTATCAGTCACAATGTTCGATTTATCTCCTATATCACAAAGAAAATGGAACACAATTTTAACATACCTCAAGATGAGTTTCTGACTCTTGTAATCCTCATTGATGCATGTTCTAAATTGACTACATCATCCTCAACAAAATATTCAATCTTTGTTTGCTCTACCTCATGATCAAGAGAATCTATGTTACCAATGAGATTGAGTTGTGAATTAATTAGTTATGTCACAACGAAAACATGTAACAACAAAACCATGTCGTGAGTCATGATTTTCATGTCACAATTCAACTTCTTCAATACTCACATCACAACTTACCGAAACTTCTTTGCTTTTTCACTCTCATCTTTGACGTAAATATAGTTTCTTATCATAACATTATGTTCCTATAGAGCGACTCCAAATTTCCATGTCACAAGTCTAATTGTCATGAAACATTGATTCCATGTTGCAACTTCATACTCTATTGTAACACCTTATTTCCATGTCACGACTCTAATGCTGTAGTGGCTTTCTTTTCCATGGAGAACTTCCTCTTTATACCTTTCTTCTCGTAAAACAAGAACTCATTATCTAAAATTTTGATTAGGTATACTAACAACTTGTACCATGACTCATACCTAATTCCTCAACAATTAACACCGCCCTCAAATCATTTTATCATAGTTGTCATTACAATAAAATTTCACCCAATTATCTATCATCACAATTATAGATATCAGATTTATGCTCAAATATTAAATATGTATCACCCTAAAAAAGAATTTAACAGACTCATCATGCATCTGCATGTTCACTTTCACGTGGCTAACTATTTTCTCCAGTAAGCTATGTCTCATAAACACTTCTCATTCATCATATGATTCATAATGAATAAATCAATTCTAATAAAAAATCATGTGATATAACATATCTATATCAATGTACTTGATATACTCATCAACATAAATAACACAAGCATGTGCAAAATGGAGTTCATTCCTGATAATTGCTTCTCTACCAAGCCAACTCTCATATGAATTTACTTGTTCTGACAGTCCCACTTGAAATATTCAATTTTACTGCATTGTGCATTCCAAAACTTCTTTTCTAGCTTATCCACAATTTTCAAACTTCATCTTCCCTTTGAGCTTTCACCATGCTCACTTCTCTCTTCGATCCTCTATTTCACAAATAAAATCTCCTGAGTATTTTTCTCATATTGTACTACCTCATATTCTTCAACAATTGGGCTGAAGTTATTGCTTCATAAGATAACATGTTATACAATTATTAAAGGCAACAATCAAGTCACCTCAACTAATATTATTTCTAATTTATGATTAGTTATAATCAATTTTAAATCTTCAATAGCAGACTAATAATCTCTATCTACCAATAGATCCTACATCTTGAATTTTTACATTTCAAAATATTTGCTTAAAAACTTCTCAATAACAACTCTAGATGTCACCACATTCATCATTCTCAATTTTATACTTAAATCAAGCTTGATAACCTTTAGCTCTAATACCAAATGTTATAACCATATGTTTGGCTCAGAAACCAAATGTTAAAATCCATAATTAGCTCTTAAGCTAAATGATAGAACCATGTGACATTATTTACTCTGATACCAAATATTAAAATCATATGTTTTGTTCAAATATTAAAATGTTGATAACTCACACTTTGCTCTGAAACCAAATAATAGAACCATGCGACCTCCTTTACTTAGACCAAATATAAAAAAATAAATCAGACTTAATCAGCCAAATTTGATACCAATTGTTGGAAAAGAAAATAGAATTTGCACCCTTTGCAATTTGGTTTTGATAACAGATCTTGAGTCATAGACATCCGTGGATATCAGATATTAAATCACACTTTATATTAAGTATGTCTCAATATCAAAAATAATGCAACAAATATCTAAAAGATAGTGACTCATAATCTCAAAAAAATGACATAAAATACCCACAAAAAAAATCACACACACACATGCATAAAAATCAAGGAAAGAAAAGAAAACACAATTATAAAAGAAAAATTTTTACTATTTCTAAAATTATTATAGTACATCTGTTCTCGTAGTCTTTCGTGTCATATATTCTATTCTCCTTTCTGTTACATTTATAAATGATTAAATAGAAATAAAAAATCTCTTTAAACCTAAGATTCAAGTGATGATATGAAATCACATGACATGACTCATTTCATACCATAATACTAATAGACAATAATAAATTAAATCCTTAAGTCGACCAGACAACAATATAAGCAAGTTAGAACTAAAATGATATCATGACACCAATGAATAGGGTCACCACCTCAGCCATAGAATAGTATCACAATACTAAAACACATGTTATAGCTTCAGTTGAATTGCAATTTCACAATACAAATCATGACTCCAAAATACATGTGGCATCTTCACTTGAGTTGTGAGTTTACATTACGTGTCGCAACTCTAAAGCATATGTTACAGCTTCATTCAAGTCGCGACACCAAAGAAAATAGATGCGACTTCATTCGAGTTGCAATTACACGAGTTAGGTCCTAAAACAAAATACAATCTTCCAATCTCAATCACAGAAAATAAATTGCAACTCCATTCTGATCACAAGTTCACATTTCAAGTCACAACTTTAAACCCTAATAGTAGCTTCAAAAGTACAAGTCAATTCTAACATTAGATCTATTAGACAGAAAAATTATATCATGACTTCATATCAATCCCTTTAGCTTGTATAAGAAAAAACTAATTCAATATTATTCATTCAAACGTTATACAAGTATAATTGATACTTGAGTCACTTGAGATATTTTATTATATTTATTAATGATTATATATATTTCACTTAATTATTTCTTTTCATTTACATCTCAATTTTTTTATGTTGCTACAATTTTATAAAAAATTAAAATATACTTTAATAAAAATATAAAAATTATTATAAATATTAATATATTATAGCATATGCCTGACAAATTTAATTATTGTACTAATCATGAAATCATACTATAAACTTTATCAGCTAGCACACTCTCATTAAATGAGATTACAACTTACAACAATAAAAAATTAATGTTTGATTCATATTGCCAAGACTCTTCTCTTTTAATAGAAGGGTTCCAAGACATTTCTAAGAAAATAATTTAAAGCCTTAGACCATAAATTTCTTGACCTATTAAATGCTTCTTCAATCATTTATCATCATATATCTTTTTAAATGTTATATCGTAAAAATAAAATTATTCAATTTAACTCCCAAAATTTATGAGAACATTTTTTTTATTCATGATATCTCCCCAAAGTATGATAAACTAGCATCAAATATAATAAAATATATATTTCTTGATTATTCTAATACTAAAAAGAATATATGTATTATTTGTCAAAAAACTAATCAAAAATTCAATCAATATTGATATATCTTTTTGAGCAAGATTTATTTTTAATGAACTTAGATAGAGTAACAATTCAAAAAAGATATTTGAACTCTTAATTTTTGTTACTCAACAAGAATCCCACTTGGGCCTTCAATCAAAAGATAGTATCAACTTTCAGCTATTTCTAAACTTATTGATTTAGATTACAATGACTCTTTTCTCGACTCATTGTATATATCAACAAGTACAAAATCAATTATCATCTCTCCGCTATTTCTAGCTGCTTTAGCCCTCTTGAATAAAACTAACTCGAGGGCTAACTATAAGTTATTCTTCAAATTTTATTTTCAGATTGTTCTCTGAGAGAAATAAATGAGTTGTACACAACACACTATTTCACATATTTTTTTGTAGTGATGCATTTTCTCCTATTTTGCTGCCCCCAATGCTTATCTTGATGATACTAGGGCATTCGAATCTCAGATTGAGATATTATTTTATCAAAAATTATATCAAGCTATTGTGGAAAAAATAAATATCACCCACACTAACAAGACTTATTATCTAATATCAACTTTCATTAAGGCCAATTATTGATTGCATGTATATGTTCACTCGGACTTTTGAAGATTAATACGACTACTTGTTCTATTGTGAGAAGATCCAATCAGACTTTTGAAGTTGAATATCATGATCCTTTTTATTCAGTACCAAGATGGCCTTCATTAAAGTACTTAATCTCTTGCAACTTCTCAAAAATATATCTATTGAATGTGATAAATATTTTTTTTATGATAGCCTTGAAAAAATATATAAAGAGAGCATATCCTAAGGTTTTGATACCATATAGAGTACTCACATATGGTGTGTAAGTTATGAAAAATGTATAGGGCCTAGGACAATTTCTGTGAGTTTGATTTGCTATAATTTTAACTAAAATTATCTAGTTTGAGTTTCACAAGTATATTATAGATTATTCATTATTTTTTTTGAATAAATTCAAATAACAAACTTATTTAATTAACCATATATATAAATGATTTTAATCATTTGAGATGAATTAGAAGTCACTCAATTCAATGAATAGCTATAATCATAAATTTAGACAAAATCTTTGGATGCTCAAAAATTTCTTGCAATTAATGTATCTTATGATAGTAGAGATTATTGTATTGTTACATAAAAAATGCATTTCATACTCATTCAAAAATTGCTCTTTTGGGTAGCACTCCAATAAATATATCTATTGAATCAGGTAGTAGTGATTTTTGTATGTTATTAGCCCTCCAGTTAATTTAGATATATATGGAAAATTTATAAAAAAAAATTATCATATTATTATGAAATCATATATAATTTATGTAAATAGTTAAATTTATTATTTTGCACCTAATAATAATGAAAAATAGAAAACATACCAATTCATTCTTAAATTAAAAATTGAGATGTTTTGATGACATATAAAATATATTCTTTTGGAAAAAGAAAATATGAGCAATATTTTTATACTTGAATACTACTTTAACCACATAGATCTTATTTTATACTTGACAAACAAAAAATTTAAACAAAGGACCATATTTCATTCATACTCCAAATTTGAATGTTTTAGAGAACATTATATCTAATTTAATACTCATATTTATTTTCTCAAATGCTACATAGGTTGTAATGCTAACATGTAAACTAATATCCTCCTATATAAGAATATTACTAGTCTTAGCTACATTAGTTTCCTTTTAGTTTTTTGAGTCCAAGATAAAAAAAAGAAAAATGTACTTTTATTAGTGCATCATTGAATTTTAAATATTGTTATTTTTTTATAGTTATTATTTGCATTGTTTTTTATTTTTGTTCATTGCAATGATATTTATGAATGGGAGCACCTAACACATAGACCACTCAAAAGTTAAGATTATATATTTAGTATTCCCCTTGCATACATTCTATAAGATTTTCATATTTTTCTATGAGAAAAATAACGCAAAGACTAAGATAAAAACATACAAAAATAAGGAATAATTAAAAGGAATTAAAAAAACTTCAGAGAGGATTGTTGAAGAAGATGAGATAATGCATAAAAAAGATAAGATTTTCAAAATGAAAACTAAAGCCACCCCCAATTACAAAAAAAAAAAAAGTATCCTTATATACATGATTATAGTATATAAAAATATATTGAAAGATAATATTAGTGCACGACTTAATAAATAAATTTTATTTTAAATGTTACTAATTAAAATAAAAACTAATCATTTCATTTAAATCTCTAACATGTTCTCTTATGATTTTGCATTCTACATGATATCAAAATCAAATCCTAAGTAAAAAAAATTTTGGGTTTGAGATGTAGGTCTGTAATAGCACAAAGGCACAATTGAGAGTGTATGCATCTATATTTGTAATAGTGAATGTGTGTACATTATGTGTGTGCAAGAGCATATGCATTAACATTTGACAATAAATGCATATCACATGTCTCCTGTGAGTGTAGCAGTGGTCATGTACAATATCGACACCCAATGCATCAACATGTACGTGTGTGCCAAAATTGATGTGGGTGATAAAAAACTGGTATGGCATGAATAGTACACGTGTAAACATATTTTTTTGTGAGGACGGTGTAGTAAACAATGCGTATAAGATTAAGAACAGTGTTGTAAACAATGCATGTAAGAACAGTGCACCTGTGTGCAGTAAACGTGTAGGGCATGCAAAAATATTTGTGTTATCGGGGCATGTGTGTGTGTGTACCATTTATTTATTTACATGAGTTATTTGGCTAATGGAGGATATCAAATTTCAACTATCACATTATGGAAACTTTGGCAGAAGAAATATAAAAAATAGAGTAAACGAGTTCAAATGTAATTAGAGGTATCAACCGAGCCTGGAGGCCTAAGCACAGCATGGTTCAGCAATGTCTGGCCCGGCACAACAGAGTCCAGTACCATGTGTGGTCCTGGACTGTTCAGGCCCGTGGAACAGCTCGTGCCGTGATGGGCTGGTGAGAGCCGTGCCTCATACTCCAGGTTGGCCCAATAACCCAGGACCAACTATGGTCGGGACTTAGGTCAAAGGTCTAGTAACGTCGGGTGACCGCCCGATGGGTCTAATCTGGTCGCCAGACAGTCATAATTGGGAAGACAGGGCACCAGGCCTCCCCTACTACCCCACACGTTGCTTTTCAAGCAACGGGCTCCAAGCCCGAACTAATTTATAAGGAAAGCCTAGTTCACGACAAGAAACTGGCCCAAACCAGCACAGTCCACTTCAATAAGGGCCGCCTAAACCCTGCACTTTGAGGGCCAACCATGCCGTGTCGGGCAGGCAGTTTGGTTCCCGTGCCATGCCACATTGTAATGGCCATTGGCAACATGGCACTGACCATTTGACACTACTAAATACAATTCTTTTGTGCTTTTGCATGTGATTGTCCATCGGGTTACAGGTTAACTCTTGACTTTTGATTATCATGTGATTGTCCATCAAGTTAGAATTTTTTAATTTGTATGATAATCATAATCTCATGTGAGTTAACAATATCATTGTAATCATTCTAAACTACAAAAATATATGATGACGTTTCATAACTTAAAGGATTGAAACTATATGAGTTAAGTTTGAACAAATTATCACTCATTTTATCTATTTCATACATATAGTTATGTAGCTTTTAAATATTCTACTGGTAGAGATTGATGTGTCTGAAAGTATGTATGAGATAAATTGAATGAATTCTTACCATGATATTTTTGTATTCACTCTTAAATACTTTTTCATTAAGTGATTGAGAATTTTTCATCATATCAAATAGGTACTTCAAAATAAAAGATATAGACTACGACATGCTAAAAAGGCAACTGATTCAACAAATACTAACTTTAAAGAGAATAACAAACATAGCTGAAACAAAAATATAAAAGACATGGTTCAATGGATACACTGCATAAAGAGTGACTACACCAAGAGAAATTATTAAAAATTATTTTCATGCAAGAGACTAAGAATACTAAAAATTATTAAGGATGATAGACCAATTATCAAAATCATCAAAAAATCCTAATAAAGTTATCCTTCAGTTATACGACTGAAGATATATATATTTATATATATAACTTTTGGCAATAAAACAATAATAAATTCCCAATCTTTATGTACTACAACAACAAACACTTCTCACATCAGATTCCTCAATTAGTAACTCATGAACTAACAAAGATAACCTAGATTATGATAATAGTCAACTTTGTATTTTATTTTTTTCATATATTTTATTTATGACAAGTTATCTAACTTGTCTTCTTTCTATGAATTATATTTCAACATAATTAAATTTTAATTTTAATTTTTTTCCATTAATATTATTTTATATAATTGGAACATTTCAAGAAAGATTTTTATTGAGTGAAAAATGATGGAATATAAGTTCTTACTCCTATAATAAGATATCACATTAGATATTTGAATTGAATATTATCGATTTATAACTTGTTGATTCTTGATTTAATTACTCATAACTCACAAAATTGAAAATATTATATCCTAGAATTAAAGATTTCTCTATACAAGAATATGAAGAATATCAACTAGAAAATATACTAGAGCTTTATATTATACCACTATACTTGTATGTGTAAATATTCATTCAATCTAAAATACTTAGATATATGAGGAACAATAGATATATGACTCATGATAGATTTAAATATTTTGTTATAATTATTTATTATTATATTTATTTTATTTAATTACTTCTTTTTTATTTCAAGTCACAAATATTTTTTATTTATTGTTATTTCAAAAAATATATCAAATTAATTTAATAAACATGTAAAATATAATGAGTAACAATATATTAAAATATTATATCTAATAATTTTATTACGTATTGTACTGATCATGTGATTATATATCATACTTCGTAGGCTAACACACCTCCTATAGTTAGTTTGTAGAAATAAAAAATAAATATTTAATTTACATATATCACATATTCTTCTATCATAGAAGTGATCCAAAATATTTTTGAATAAACATGACTTCAACCAAAAATTACATCAAGTAAATATTTTTTTTTCTATTTTTCCTCAATGTACCTTTTTATATATCTTAAAAAAAATTATTAAGCTTATCTCATAAAATCTTTGAAATTAATTATTTTTTCCAAGATCTTTATCCAAGACAAAACAAAATCACACCTAAAAAGATCATGTTTCTTATTTACTTATAGTACTAATAAAACATAAATATTATTTACCTAAAACTAATAGATTATTAAAAAACATTAATATTATATTTTTTAAGTAACAAACATTATTTAATGACCAAGAAAAATAAGAGTCTCAAATATATTTAGATCTATTATTTTTTCCTACTCTAGTAATACTTGGATCTCCAACGAGTAGAAAAAATCATATATTTTTTATATTTGAACTTATTAATTCACATTATTATATTGTTCTTCTATAAATATCAAATTACTCTAATTACTCCTCAAGATCTCCAACAAGTCTCAAATATATTTAGATCTATTAATTCACATTACAATAATACTTGGATCTCCAATAAATTGATTGAAAAAAAATAACATTTCTAAGAAAAGAAATCATATTCGAATCCAAACAATATGATAGCTCTCAAGTGTACTCTAATTTCATCTCAAGATGAGCATGATTCTTATTTAAGATTTAAAATTTATACTAGGAGAAAAAAATATATACACAACTTGTTCTAAGCAGAGAAAAATCTCTCAAGAAATGAGATATAATTAACTCTTCTAATATTTATCTTTCAATCATTCTTCAAAATGACTAAAAAAATTATATTCATCATATTTCACGAGTATCATCATACTTACATCTTTCCTCTTTTTTACTTCTTATATTACTTATGATAGCACTGGGATATTCAACTCGTATTTTGGAATATTTTCTCAATCAAGATGACAAGTCATGTCAGAAAATATAAATATTTCTCACTCTAATGAGACTTTAAACTAATACATCAACCTTCAAGAAGATATGTTATTGATTAGAGGTAGGTATTTGCCATGAATATCAATCTAGGTGAGAAGATAGATCATCATAAATCAAAACATGTAAAAAAGTTTCCTAAGATATTAAATATGGATCACTAATAAATTTTCATTATAATAACTAAGATGATCTTCATACAGATTCTTATTTCAATAATGACTTATAACACATAAATGATATAAATATTAAATATGAATACTATTTTTTTCTAGGTACATTTATGGAGCAAAATATATGAAACAATTACTTGAATTTTGAGCAATATATTTAAATTTAATTTATAGATTACAAACAAAATTATATAACTTAAAATAATCATTAAAGCATTTAATTGTGAGATTTCACTGACAATGACCTTTTTTATTATTACATTGATATGTTATAAATTTTTCTTTATTTTTTTTTTTGAATAACTTTAATGGGAAGTAAATATAAATAATTATATACTTGGAAGATATCCTTATTATGAGATATGACTTAGGAATCACTCATCTTCATGAGTAACTTCAATCATAGTTCAAAATGAAATAACTTAAAACATATATTATTATGAGATAAAAATAATCAACTCTAAAATTGAATTATAATGTCACATAAAAGATATACAGTTAATATTCTTACAAAAATTAATCTTTAAAACAATGATCTATCAAATATTCCGAATTAAGTAAGATTATAATTTTTTATGTGATGTGTACCTTTTAATTAATAATACTACATAGGAGACAATTGAATGAATGATTAACTATTAAAACAATCATCACAACATATATAACTTATAATCAGTATAATTAATCATGTTTTGAATTCTCTATATGAAGTTTCCTTCAGCACAATCTTTGCATAATAATGTGAGTGAATAAATATTTAGCTTTATAAATTTATTTCAAAGACCAATAACACATAAATTTATCCAAATATTTAGATTCGAGTCACGATACATACATTAACTTATATCGATAAAAAATCTATTACCAAATTTTTTAATTTTATATAAGACAATCTATATTGTTAAAAAAATAACAAATAATTATTTTAGAATCTAATACAAAAATAAAATTTAAGACAATAATAATCATTACTTACAAAATACGTTTATCTTTGGATAAAGCATCTTGAAGAAATTAAATATCAACTTTTTTTTATTATACTCTATTATAATAATCAAACTATAAGGCATATAACTTTCAATTTTATGTTTCGTAAAAGAACAAAACACATAAATATGAATTATGTCTATCTTTATAAAAAAATTTATGATATACATTTTATTATAGTCAATTTTTACAACAAATTCAAAAAAACCTTCAATTAATCTTAGCTCATCATTTTCTTCTTTTAATTTTTTTTCTATATATTTATGCATCAGCTTGAAAAAAAAATATTAAAATTTACTACTATTTTTTATTTTAATTTTATTTTAGTTATATTTTATAAATGAGAGTACTAATCAAGTAAGCTGCCCCATATCAAGTTACGATTATAATGTTATTTTAATTATATTTTTTATTTTTAATTTTATTTTAGTTATACAATATAAATGACAACACTCATTATTTTTTATTGTTTTCTACTTTGCATTTTACATTAGTCATTGTTATTCATTCGTACGCATAGGTACTTGAACCATGAACCATGATATGATATCTTTGATATCATATCATGATATCAAAGATTTATCTCTTGCTGATTACATTTTTGCCCCTGTTGAACTACAGCAAAGCCAAATAGTTTCAAACATATTACCCATAACATAATAATGGCCTTGCAACTCAGATTATGTCAATATGCAAAATATATCATGCAGCTAAGAAATGCTAATAACATACAACTTCAATTTTTCCATGAGATCTTGCTAACAAGTTAGATAGGACGTGATTTTCTTCCTTTAGAGCTTCAATCTAAAAATGGAACAACCAAGAAAGTATAAGAAAAAATTAATGGACGCAAGTTTCATTATACATATACTTTCATATAATAAGAAAACATGAATTCCTAGACATGACATGACCTCCTTTCGGGCGTCAATGTACAAGCTTTTATATGTGAAATCAAACCCAGCTGACGTTTCATTGACCAATGATTTTTGAGCTTCCTATAAAACTAAAATAAGTGAGTACTTTGTAAAAAACTAAGAAACTAAACTTTTTAAAGTTACACATTGAGGATACCTTGTACTTAAACGCATCATTTATAATCGTTTTTTGGGCCTCCTGTTGTAACATGCCAGAATCGACATTTTCTTCCAAGTTGCTCATTTCCAGAACAGGTGCAATTCTTTCTTCATTCAAGAGTTCGTCATCTTTTTCATTATCACTCACAGTTATCTCTTTGATGATACGCTCGATGCCGGGATTTCGAACTGGGTGACTTGCCATAATTCGAACGTCTGATTTTCCAGTATTTTGAAGTCGTGGGGACCGTCGAAACACGGAAGGGGTAACCTTCACTTTCTTCATGTCATGTTGGACTTCCGCAGAAGAGAAATTTGATTCTTCAGACTTCGCATGGAAAAGACATAAATCACACAAACAAACAGTTAATTCAACAGTTACTAAATGGATAAGAGCAAAAAAGTACTAACGAAGAGTGATTTGCAACCTTTTTTACTATTTGAGAGCCCCTGGGTGCAGAAGCTCCTCGTTTTTGCCTTGTTCTTGGTGTCATAATCACGCAGAGAACGCTACCTGCAAGGGAGTGATCATCCCAGCAAAGCCACTGCAGAAGGCAATATAACTATGGCACCAGGTTTAGCACCCTTTTTTTTGTTTTATTTAACTGATATTATTTAATTTTCTAATATATTTTATTATGAAATATAAGGACAAGTAAGCGAGATATATAGTAGGAACATGTGAGAGATTTATTTTCCATCAAATATATTATGATTGATACAAGTGCTCCTTATTTATAGGGTTTAATACATGAATACATTAATGTGTATATTAATACGTCAATGAATATATACATAAATACACAAATAAATATACTAATGAATACATATTAATCAATGTCAATTAATACACATTGATTTATCAATAATAAGAGTCAAAGAATATCAATAGTCAAAAGATTAATATAGAGTTTATAGATATTTATAATATTATTCATAATACTTCCCCTTTGATATTCATGATATTGTCTTATTAAAAATCTTACCAAGAAAACCTAGTGAGATAAAACCATAGTGAAGAAAAAAAAAGTACAGTATAAAATATCATTTAAAATATATGAACCTGCGTATTTCAATGCTATGAACTAATCTTTCAAATATTATAGTAGGTAGAGTATCGATGAATAAATCTACTAAATTATTAGTTAAAAAAATTAAATGAACATTTATATCACCCTTCTTTTGTAGATCATGAATGAAAAAGAATTTTAGTAATATATGTTTTGTTCTATCCCTTTTAATATATTAATTTTTTAATTGAACAATATACTACATTATCTTCATACAAGGTCGTCGGGACCTCCTTGCTAAAAGACAACCCACATGACCCTCGAATATGATGTATTACATATTTTAACCAAAAATATTCCCAATTTACTTTATGAATTACTAAAATCTCTGCATGATTAGAAGATGTGGTAATTGTTTGTTTCGTAAAATGCTATGAAATGGTTGTATCATCACATGTGATCAAATAGCCCGTTTGTGATCGAGTATTATGAAGATCAGACATATATCTTGCATCTATATCACCAATTAATTTTGATTTGGGTGGATTGGTTTGATATAGACTCATATCAATCATACCTCGAAGATACATCACTATATGTTTACCTACATTTCAATGTCTTCTTGTTGAACAAGAATTATATCTTGCTAACAGTTTATTAGAAAATGATATATCAGGTCGTGTATGACTTGCCAGATATATTAGTGCTCCAATAACATTATGATATGGTACTTTAGAACCAAGAAGTTCTTCATCATCCATCCAAGGTCGAAAATGATTTTTATTCACATCTAATAACCTTACAACCATTGGAGTGCTCAACGGATGGGCATTATCCATATAGAATCATTGCAACACCTTTGATATATAAGCTGATTGATGAACAAAAATTTAATTCTCTAAGTGTTCAATCTGAAACCAAGGCAAAGTTTTGTTTTTCCGATATTTTTCATCTCAAATTCTTTCTTTAAGTTGCCTACTACTTTTGAAAGCTCATTCGTAGTTCCAATAATATTTAGGTCATCAACATAAACTACAATTATAACAAACTCGAATACATATCTCTTAATAATACACATGGGCAAAAGAGATCATTCTTATACCCTTTTCACAATAAATATTCACTAAGAAGATTATACCACATACGTCGAGATTGTTTCAACCC
This sequence comes from Sapria himalayana, assembly GCA_029783825.1. Taxonomy (NCBI): domain Eukaryota; kingdom Viridiplantae; phylum Streptophyta; class Magnoliopsida; order Malpighiales; family Rafflesiaceae; genus Sapria; species Sapria himalayana. The sequence continues at coordinate 939,090 of JAREIK010004728.1, read as the reverse complement.
ATATAGAAATATGCATAATTTTATAGAGTAAAGTTCTCGAGGACCTGAATTATGTGTTGCAGGCAATTCTATTCCTTTTGGGATTTTCATTTAAATGTCACTGTCAAGTGGTCCATATAAATAAGTTGTAACTACGTCCATTAAACACATACTAAGTTTTTTATGTATTTCTAATCTAATTAAATATCAAAAAGTAGTTGCATCCACTAGAAGGGAATACGTCTCTTCATAATCAATGCTAGGTCTTTGAGAGAATCCTTGTGCAACTAATCGTGTCTTATATTTGACAATTTTATTTGTCGCATCTCTTTTTTACATAAATACTTATTTGTATCATATAAGTTTAACACCATCAGGTGAACATACAATAGGACTAAAAACTTCATTTTTTGAAAGAAAATTCAATTATGATTCAATTGTATCTTTCCATTTTGGTCAATCATCTCTCTGTATATAATGCTCAATAGACATTGGCTCAAGGTCTCTATTATCATTAACAATGTTGAGTACTATATTATAAGCAAATATTTCATTGATATTGTTTTTATTCCGATTCCATATTTGGCTAGTTGTGACATAGTTTATTAAGATCTCTTGATTGTCAGAAGTTTCAAGTACCTGAATTTCTTTTGGAATTACAACTGAAGACTCTTCTAAAGCCATCAATTCCTCAACTTGATCTTTAGATTCTTTTATTTTTTGAGGATTTTTATCTTTGAAACCAACTAGTCGACCACGTTTCACTGATGCTTTTAATTCATTAGCAATAGATTGTCCTACATGGACATCAATTCTAATTGGAGCATTAGTAACTGGTATGTAAGATGTAGTTACTCTCTTCGGATTAGTAAATGTATCTGGTAATTGATTTGCTAAATTTTGCAAATGAATAATCTTTTGAACATCTAGTTCACATTCCTTTGTGCAAGGGTTAAGATGAAATAATAACAATTGATTCTAACTAATAGCTTTTTCCAATTGTTTATTTTCTTTCTTTAAAGTTGAAAAATCTGATTCAGCAAAATGACAATCAGCAAAATGAGCCGTAAATAAATTTCTAGTTGATGGCTTTATATATTTGATTATCGATGGAGATTCATATTCAATATGTATTCCCAATCTTTTTTGAAGACTCATCTTAGTGTGTTGTGGTGGAGTAATTGGAACATATACCACACATCCAAAAATTCTTAGATGAGAAATATTTGATTCTCGACCAAAAACCAATTGTAAAGGAAAGATTTTATGATAATTTGTTGGTATAATATGAATTAGTGTTGCTGTATGCAAAATAGCGTAGGCCTAAGCAGAAGTTGAGAGCTTCATCCTCATTAGTAATGGCTTTATAATCAATTGAAGGCGTTTAATAAATAATTCTACAAGACCATTTTGTGTATAAACATATGCTACATGATGTTCAATAGTTATTTCAATAGACATACAATAATCATTAAAAGCTTAGGAAGTAAATTCTTCAGCATTGTCAAGATGAATTGACTTAATCAGATAATCTAGAAAATGAGCCCATAACATAATTATTTGAGCAAACAGTCTAACAAATGTTTGGTTACATATTGATAATAAATAGACATGTGACCATCTCGTTGATACATCAATTAGAATTATAAAATATTAAAATGATCAACATGGTGGATGATAGACCCACATATGTCATATTGTATACATTGCAAAAATGCAAGAGATTATGTCCTTATTTATATTGGTGATGGTCTTATAATTATATTTTCTTGAGAATAAGTAGCACGTGAAAATTTATTGGACAGAAAAATCTTTTGATTTTTCAATGAATGCCCAATTGAAATTTTAATAATTATTTGTATCATTATAGACTCAGGATGTCCCAGACGGTCATACCAAACAATAAATTTATTTTTATCAGTAAACTTCTAGTTTACAATGGCATGTGCCTCAATTGTGTTTATATTTGTGTAATACAAACTAGGGAAAAAAGTGAGTAATTTTTTCAATATATTTTTCTTGCTCGAGATAATGTTGGTAATATATACATACTCAGCTTGTCTTCATTTGTAGTCTCAATATGATATCAATTTCGTCAAATATCTTTAAAACTCAATAAATTTCTTTGAGATTTTATAGAATATAATGCATCATCAATATGAATTTTTGTTCCTCCGGGTAATAATATATTAGCTTTTCCAGTGCCCTTAATCAATTTTAAACCACCGAATATTGTATTCATATCTGATCCTTGCATTATTAAAAAGGAAAAAAAATTATTCTTGAGTATAGTATGCGTTGATGCACTATCTGTGAGACACATCATTGTCACTAATTGAGGATCCCATAAGATGAGTTTCTAGATTCTTCAATATATCTCTTGAAAATCCAACAGAGCTTCATCCTGATAACATATTATGAATAGAAGGATAAGAGAACGAGAGATATCGGAGAAATAGGGGAGAGATTTCTTTTCCTTCAAGTATATATTCTGACTCATACAAATGCTCCTAATTTATAGGGTTTAAAACATGAATATATTAATGCGTATATAAATACGTCAATGAATATATACATCAATATACAAATAAATATATCAATGAATACATATTAATTCATGCCAATTAATACACATTAATTTATGAATAAAAAAAGTCATACGAATATTAATAGTCAAGAGATTAATAGAGAGTTTATGGAAATCCATAATATTGTTCATAATATATATGTTTAATTGTTTTATTTTTTAGTTCTTAATTCTATATATTTAAAATTCAAATATATTTGCAAATAATACACACACACACACAAAATTAAGAATTGAATAATATTAATTCATTCATTTTCTATCAATTTCTTCCTATGGTAATAGAGAAATAAAATTTTTTTATTATATCTAATAACAATATTGACATTATTATCTCATAATCATTATTTATAAATCATAAACATTAAATTCTAAATTATAAACTATAAATGCTAAATCCTATAGCCTAAATTATAAATACTTGAATTCTAAACCATAAATCCTAAATCCTAAATCATAAACATTATATCGGGAGATAAAAAAGTGTAAAATGCCCGAAAAATATTGAATAGGAAAATTTCAAGGCTGAAGTCTTAGCTTGTGAAATTTCTATCACAATACAAAACAAAATCAATATTAAAAAAATAACAGATAGGAATCTTTGCTCCTAAGTGGTAACTAAGGGATTAGGCCTTAAATACTGAGCAGGATCTTAGGAATCAATCCTAGATCAAGAATCACGCTCAAAATGCATTCGTAGTATTAGAAGAGACGGGAAAATTAATTGAGGATTTGGAGGACTCTAATTCAAAATTTGACTCTTAATCCTGGTCCATAAAGTCGAGCAAAGACTTAAGCAGGATTATGAAGATCATGATCCATGAATGAGCAAAACTACAAGAACTTGAAATTATAAAAGAAAGCATCTAATTCTGAGGCGGTCGAGGTCATCTATCGTGAGATAGTCATGTCATTGAAAAATGACAACCTACTTGGCGTGAAATATAAAGGAATAGTACATCTTGAATTTTGGCTAAAAGAAGTTCTCAAAACTTCTGAACAAATCCCATGAGATGTGTGGCTTGGATGGCCTCCAAATCCTAATGGAGACATCGAAGGAGTCATATGGCATTTTTTTCAGAAGGTCAATGCCCGAAATGACCGAGACTCGACCCACAATGGAAATGCCAACAGAGGCCCAACCCAATATGGCACTCATGACTCAATGAGGCAATGAAAAAGGTCCATAGACATGATACCGTGGGAGAGAAAGGGGAAACAAATCGCCCCTATCCCCACATGCAAACTTCACTTTCATAGCCCAAAGGTCAAGGAGGGACGAGGCAAGTGACACTACCAACCCTCACATAGAGAGCATCCAAAGGATGAGCATCGTCTTTGGCTTGATCCTGAATTTCTACGCAGGAATGACAGAAAGCTAGCACAGAAAAAAGCAAGACAGAATAAGCAGCGTGAGCGATGCCGAAAAAATAGCACACATGAAAGAGGCTCAAAAAGAGGAGACTGCAAGGACACATAAGTACGTAGAAGCCATAAAAGGACACTCCACATGCGATGGATAACATGGGAAAGGTAAGGTCATGTCAAATGCCCTTGACTCTCATGGATTGGCTTCTTCTTCTCCCTTGATGGTTTGAGTTGAGGCAGGTGAGTGACGACTTGGATTGTGTGCCACCTAATGATTTGATGTGTGATTGTTAGATGTGCAATGATAGAATCGATTGTATGGGTAAAACGGGCCTAACTAAAAAGAGGCAAAGAAATTTTTTGGAAAATAAAATCAAATTAGGGAAAGGTCAGAAAGGAACATCCATTACCCATAAAATAGTCTGAAACAATCAATCGTGGATGGAAACCCCAGAATTTTCATTCATTTGGAAGAGATACTGGAAAGGAGTTGGTCATTCGTTTGGACGCTAGTTGGCAAGGCCACTAACGCAAACATCATAAGCTTTCAATGATATAGAAAAATTTTAAAAAATAAAAGCAAACCTAATCAGCGAGTTTGAGCTGTGCGTAATCGATACGAAAGACATTCTCGTCCGATTCATGCACAAGGAGGACTACATGAAGTTGTGGCTCCAGAGATCCCTAACCATCAACGAGATGGTGCTTAGACTCTTAAAATGGACACCCAGTTTCAAAGTACGGAAGAAGAGCTCCATAGTACCTGTTTAGGTCTCCATTCCATACCTGCAGATCCACCTATGTGATATGCACACATCCTATAGCTAAATAACTTCATCGGGAGGTCCCTATAGACCAGCAGGGCAATAGAGGGAGCCTTGCCCAGGCATGCTTCACCAGACTATTGGTTAAAGTGAACATGAGCAGGAAACTACCAAGCATCGCTTTGGTAGGATCAGGTGATGGGGCTTCTGGCAGAAAGTTAGGTATAGTAGCATACATAGGTAATGTGCCTACTGTTCTAAGGTTGGGCACACGGAAAGCATATGCTTGCACAAGAACCCAAGCCTTAAAAGGCAATGTGTGCTAAGGGAAAGGTCCACCTTGGAGAGCATTGGCCCTCAGCCTGCTCCACAAACTAGGAGCAAGATGGTTTAGAGACCAAAAGTGTGCAACTTGGGAATCCCCGAAATAGGATTCACTAAGGCAAGATGAGGACAATCAAGCCACAAGGGGATGAAAATTGTATGGAATGACCTAACGATCATTCCATACAACCCAACTGGAGCTGCCCTGCTCGATATCTAAGAAACCATATATCTAGGAACCAACGAGGGGATCACACAGGAGGAGCACCATACACGGAATGATCTCATGATAATTTCATACCATACGGGCAATAATCATTGCACAAGTGCCAACATGCCTCCTGATGGGGACTCGGCCAGCACCGAGGAGGAGGATCACGGAGATGAAAAGGGTGGGTCCAAGAACAAGCTCCTAAGACTTCCCTTAGAATCCATTCCATCCAAATGCAAAGAAGTGGGGAACCACTGATCCCCCAATGAAAGAACACACAAGATCTCCAGACATGGAATTCCCGTTGTGCATTTCAACATGGATATCCCCTTCTCACAGAGGTTGAGATCTTGATGCCACTATAGTAGAGGTTGAGATCTAGACGAGCCAAATGACCACTATAGCGGAAGTTTAGATCTAGATGAGCCAAATGACTATACTCACATGGAACATTGGATGATTAGGAAAGTCCAACGTGAGCAGGAGAGTATGAAACCTATGCAAGATGCATGATGTGGTAATATTGGTCATCATTGAACCATTCTTCAAAGATAACAGACTCGAGGAGTTAAGAATTAAGCTCAACTTTGTCCTGGCATGGAACAACCCGACCAATAAGATATGAATTTTTTGGAAGGTAGAAGCTGCCATTAAAATTAAAGAGAGTGAACCCCAAGTGGTACACCTCAAGGCCAAGTGAGGCATGGAAACATAGTTTCGATATGTCCATCATGTATGCCAAGTGTAGTATTCTTGAAAGAAATGGAGCTATGAACTCAATAGGATAGCACAGGAGGTCAATTGACCATGGATAGTTATGGGTGACTTTAACACCATCTCGAAATGTGATGAGAAGGTTGGAGGAAACCCACCAAAACTATGCTCCTTGGAAGACTTCAAAGACTACATCCCAGACTACGGCTTCACATACCCTAGTTTTGAAGGATCAGAGTACATGTGGACCACGAGGCAAATATGGGTCATACTGGACAAGGCTCTGATAAATCATCTATGGAACCAGAAGTTTCAAAGAAAGAGAATCAGGCACCTAAACTACATGATATTTGACTACACACCACTACTCATTTAGTGGTCAAACGATGCACATAGAATAAAGACCTCCTTTAAGTTATAGCTAGAGGTGTCAAACGGGCTGGGGACCAGGATAATCCCACCTGGTTAAATCATGCCTGGGCCAGTAGGCATGCTATAATGCATTGTTTGGGCTCGTGATGGGCACACCACTAGCATCGGTTGTGCCGTGGTGTGCTGAAAAATTATTGCCCGCATGCTGGGCAAGGCATGGCACGAGTGCCAGGCACTTGAGCACGACACGCATGAACATGCACCGAGCATGGTCACGACAAGCCGACGGCCACGGGCAAGGCTCGCTGAGCCCCAAAAGGGCGATGGTGGCGTGGCGCGTGCCACCAAAACCCTAATTTTTTAAAAAATTAGGGTTTTGGCCCGACCCAAACTTGGCCAAACCCAACGGATTTCAAGCTGCGGGATTGTGTCGGGCCTGACCTCCACTGAACTATGTCATGCCTACTGTAGAGTGCCATGCCTAGCATGGCATGCCAGTTGGGGTGTCCAAAAAAATTGGGTCGGGCCGACCTGCCCATCATATTTGACACCTGTAGTTCTAGTATGTGTGGGTGAAACATAAGGATTTTCACAGCTTCATGAAAATGAATTGTAATCACCACATGAGCAAAAGAAAACTAAGAAAGTGGGCCCATATGTTGTTCTGCCTGAAGTAGGGTTTGAGGGCTTAGAACAAAAATATTTTTGGAGATATCTTCCAAAATATTAAGAAAGTTGAGGATTATGTTCTAAAGGTAGAAAATGACTATGACTCCAAGAGGGACAATGTCTCCAAGAATGCCCTCAAAGAATCACATACCGCACTTGAGGAAGTTCCCATTGGGGGGAAATATAATGGAAACAAAAGTTGATGGTAAAGTGGCTGTGTGAGAGTAATAAGAATTCAAAATTATTTCATTCATTCATCAAGAATAAATAGATGACTTTGCACATCCACTAGATCATGGATGGCGAGGACACAATGCATGAGAATGATGAGGCAATTAGGTAATCAGAGTGATATTCTTTTGGGACCTACTCACCAAGATCGATGTCCAAGAGGATGGATGGCCTTGTGTGCAACACCCAAGACATCTCAACGGAGGAGGGAAGGGAGATGTGTAGGGCCCCCACAAGGAATGAGGTGAAAGAGGCGATCTCTGTGATCAACTCCAACAACGTTTCATGCACTGATGATTTCTCTTCATTCTTCTACAAATCTTGCTGGGGCATAGCAAAGGATGATGTCTAGGAGAAATGATACATTTTTTTGGAGGCAAAGAACTCCCCAAATCCTTCACCAGCACCATGATCACACTATACCTCAAGAAGAAGAATCCAACGAGATTGAAGGAGTTAATGCCAATCAGCTTGTGCAACACCTCTTACAAGACAATTGCCAAGATCTTGGTAGGGAGAGTCAAGAGGATACTTTACAAATGCATATTTGAGAATAAGGTGAGCTTCATCCCCAATAGGAATATTTGTAACAATATCATATTGCTGCTGGAACTCACCCACCTCATAACTATGAATAGTCGAGTTTGAAACTTGATCATCAAGCTCGATATGGAAAAGGCATATGACATGGTGTACTAGTCTTTCCTCCTGTAGATGATGTCGAAAATGAGATTCTCAGACGAGTGGAACAATTTCATCTAGTGATGCATCTTATGGAATTATTTCTCCATGATGATCAATGGTGAAGCCATGAGATTCTTTCAGTCCACATGAGGCCTTCAACAGGGAAATCCACTATGCACGACCCTTTATATCCTGACAATGGAATACTTTGAGGATGCTCAAAAACTATCTACAAAGGCAACTCATGCATCAGGTACCTGACCAAAAGTCAGGTCATGGTGAGCCACCTAGCCTATGCTGATGACACAATAATATTCACAAATTTTTAAGTGAGCTTAATAAGCAAGGTAATAAGGATATTATCAAGGTACTAGGCAATCTCAGGTCATGCAACAAACCTACAAAAAAGTGCCTTTTACAACAAGACGAGCACAACACTTCAATGGGTGTTGGAGCTCAAGAACATAATGGAAATAGAGAAAAAAGAATTCTTCATTATGTATTTAGGTTGCCCCCTATTCAAGGGTAATATCAAGAGTAAATATTTTAAAGGCATAATCGGGAAGTTCAGGAGGCTGATCGAATGCCTGTCAAATAAGCTCCTCTCTAAAGTAGAAAATATTATTTTGATCAAGTACATCTTATTATTCATTCCTCTCAAGCAATCCCCCCGTGGCCACCATAAAGACAATGGAGAGGCATATATCTAGGTTCTATTGGGGACATGGAAAAGACCTCAAGCACATGAGGTGGATCAGGTGGATGAACCCCTACAAGCCATACAAAAAGATCATATTCAATTTCAATAACCTTGAGGATATCATCAAGGCTATGGACAGAAAGCTCTGGTGAGAGTTCCACACAAAGGAATCACTCCTTAACAAAAATTTGAGGAGAAGATATGGGGACCCCAGAATTCCGACTCACAGGAATCCATTCATTAACATGCCTCTATGGAGATGATTCAAAAGTGAGGCATGTCCGACATAGCAAACCATTGTGTGGCACATAGGAAACGAAGAGATGTCATTCTAGAAAGACAAATGGTTGGATAATGTGAGTGTTAGCAACTAGTTCAAAACTAGACCATCTGAGATGCTAGTCAAAGAGTTCTTTCCGGGAGACGAGTGGGACATTAAAAAATTTAAAAACAATGTTGCACCTATCTAGTCGAAAGAATAATTAAAATCAAGAGGCTAAGATAGGACAAGCCAATCAAGATCCCCAATTAAGGTAAATTTACCTTTAAATCAACACGAAAGATTGCCAGACACAAGGAGCCAGAATACACTAAATGGTTCTCAATCTGGCATCGACACATCGCACTAAAGATATCTTTCTTTGGATTGAGATTAATGAGTGACTTCATCCCGACAGATAAGAAGCTCAAACAAAAAGGTTTATACATCATTTCTAAGTGTACCAACTATGACTTAGAATAGAATTCGACTCATCTTTTTGAATATTATTGGGAGGTACAAAAATAATGGAGGGAGTATTATCCAAGAAATAGCAGTCTGAACTAGGAAAACACATAGGCCTTTTGACATGACAAACCTACGAACTCCAAAATCCCCATAGAGTTGAAGTGGATAAAAATGTTTATACCTCTTCTAATTTGTTGAGATGTTTGGACAGCATAAAATGAAGCCAGATTTAAGAAACAAACATTCACAGCTAGAAATATAACTTATAGAATATATTAACTTTTAGAGAACATCAGCAACACTCTAAAATCAAAAACCTAGAGTCTATAATCTTATTTAAAGAAAATTGATACAATTAATCTATAATCAGCTGGGGCTAGGTAGAAAGTGGACACATGCACATTGAGATACTTGTACATGCATTTTTTTTCTCAGATATAGCATGTAGATAAAGGAAGCCATTATTGGAAACATACAAATTCAAATTTAAAGAAGCTCAAAAGGAAGCTCTCCATTGCCAAAATATCCTTACCACCAAACTCCGAGAGCAAAGGACCTGCATTTACGTTATTTTGTGGTTTTATATGTACTTAATATGCGTAGAACCATTAGGGTGCTTAGGAATTGGTGGGCAGGCCTAAATCAGCCAGCTTTTTAGTCTCTTGTAAAATGTGTGTGCTTTGGTAATAAAATTATGTGTTTGATAAAAAAAACAAAAACCTAGAGTCTAAATCCTAAACCATAACATTAAGCAATAAACCATACATCTTAAACCCTAGATAAAATTCTTCATATGGTACCATTATTCCAAAATCATAAACCTTATGCCCTAAACCCTAAATATTAAATCCTAATATTGCACACATGTCTCGATTAGATTTTTGTATGAGGAGAATTACCCTAAAATATGGCTAATGAGAATGATAGATATTACCTTTCTAGCCATTAGGCTCTTTAAATGGACATTGACTTTTGATGTATTAAAGGAAAGTTCTATTGTGCTAATTAGGTGAGCTTTCATTTTTTTACCAGTCCACTTATGCGATGCAAGTACATTGTTTTCCCTAGCTAGCTTAATAGGAAAATTGTTGCATGTATCATGGGCTATAGAAATATATCTCCCACCTTTCATGTCTCCCAAAGTTTTGGTTGAAATGAACAACAACAAGAAATTAATCTCATATGTTTAAATTGGATTGGAATTCCAAGCATATTGGTAGAGAGTTCTATAGGAACATGCCCAAATATTGCACACATTGTTGCAAAGTGGGACACTTAGTGAAGATATGATATTTGACATATCCTACTTTAAGGAAATATAGAAAAGAAAAATGTACACCTAAAAGAGCCAGTCCGAGAGACCAACCAAGTTTATTTTTTGGAAGGTTAAACAAACCAACCAAAACAAAAAATAATTTGGCAACCAAAATACTTGGCATTTAGTAGGTCAAGTAAGAAAGGAAAGAGTGAGATAAGCCCTCTTAAATTTGATGAAAGCATGGAAGTTACAAATATTGACCTCACAATTACAACCAAAACATTAGTCTACAAAAAATAACCAAAGATCGGAATTATATTAACTTAGGTGTTTCTTTTGAGGCACAGGTCTAAACATTATAAATAATGGAATCAATATCTAGTTGTTATACAAATTAGTATTTATAATGTTATCTAAACATTATAAATATTAAAGTAGAAAAGTATCATCGATGGGAGCCTATTTTTTCTAGTAGATATTCTTGAAGAATGAAGGACCACTAGTGGGCTTCATAAGGAGGAGCCTAGAAAGTCATTATCGATAGACCTAGCCCAAACCTATAAAAATATTGACTCATATATATATCCTTTAAATATTACTCATTTGACTACTATCCATGAATGGTCATCAAGGCTCGTAGCTACACCTCATTATTGATAGAACAAGCTAAATCACAGAAGATCCAATTCTTTGGTTGGAAACTAATGAACAATTCCATTCCAACAAATGCTACTTTAAAGCACAACGGTTTTTACATATTATTTAAATGCATAAACTACAACTTGAAAGAAACTACCTTCCACTTATTCATACAATGCAAAGAAGTAGAGAAGGTATGGAAAGAATATTTTCCAAAAATTAATATTATGGACTACAATCTAATGCAAGCATTTCTTTAGGATAAATCAACAAGTTCCAAAAATTTCATTATTAATTTCATATGAAATTTGGAAAGAATGAAACGATGTAAAAATAAGGATGAAAATATTTGCATTTCAAAAAGATAATTTTTAGAATTGATACTTTAATAGAGAATGTAAATACATCCCACAAGCCCATAAGAAAAATGTCATAACAAAATGATTAAATAAAAAAAAAGTGTTATACAATAAGATAAGTCAAGACAAGTGACATACCAAGTTCAAAAAACCAATAATTAAAGGGGCCCAATTGGGATTTAACCTCTCTCATATTATTATAATTATAGTTTTCTGCTAGTGCTACATTTCAGCATATAGAAAAATAGGAAGAGAAGGAAAACAGCCGCTTTGACCAGTCACTAGGATGAAAAAGAAGAAATTTCAAAAAATAAAGTTTTATTGTAATATTATTTTTGGTGGCATTCCTAATGTGTGGGACCATTGCTTTATATTTTGGATTTAGGTATATTAATTATGCATAGAACCTATAAGGTGTATAGAAATATGGCAAGTTATCCTTAATCGACCAACTTTTTAGCTTTCTATAATCTTGTGTGTGCTATAATAATAAAAAATGTGTGTTTGTTAAAAAAATAAAAAAAAAACATAAACCATAAATCCTAAACCTTACACCCTAGATTATTACAGCCTAAACCATAAACCCAAACCCTTATATCCAATTATAACAGTGAGAACATTTTTCTTCCTCGACTTCAAAATATTAGTATAGACAATGGTAATGAATTTTTTTCTAAACAAATTCAAACATAGTTTCATGAACATAGAATTATTTTGCCAACATATTTGAGATGGAACTTTCCAACAAAATAAAATTGTTGAACGTAAGCATCTACATCTACTTGATATTCTTAGAGCTTTATGATTTTAAACAAACTTGCCTATCCCCCATGGGTGAATGTATTATCACTAATAATTTTCATATGAATAAATTACTTACTCATATTCATGAATATAAATCACCTCATCAAGTTTTATTTAGAATTATTTTATTCAATTGCATATGTATGAATTTTTGGATTTTATTTTTTGCTAAAAAGATGAACATTCAACATAAATTTGATGAAATTTGTAAACTAAGAATTTTCATTGATTATCCATGTGGTTAAAAAGGATATTGTATATATGAAATCAATACTCATCAATTCTATTTGTCATGATATTATGTTCCATGAATCAATTTTTCAATATCATAATCTTCTATCATCATCATTTAGCATATTCATTAATATTACTCTCAATCATGATGATAAACTTTTGACTATATTCTATCTCTTATTGCTATTAGTATCTCTTATAATGACTCTTCTAGCAATTTTCATCATTTAGTAGATCATTCTAATGATTTAGAAGAATATATTCTAACTACTTCTCAAATAGATAATACATTAAGTCCATCTACTTATTCTCATTTAAAAAATCCACGTGACACTCATTTGTCGGTAACTCACCACTTATTTATGTGGATATTCATATAAATAATTCTCACCCCATAGAACACAACCCTACAACCAACAAGCCTCCTCCATGAGATCATAGGCCACCAAGTCACCTCAAGGATTATATATGCAATCATACATCTCTCTCAGTGGCTTTTCCGCTAATCAATTATTTTTAATTGTCATTTTTAGTCATTTTCATCATTATTTTTGAATATATACCATTGAATATCATGAATAAATAATTTATGGTCAAGACATGAAATTTTTTGATTGGCATAATATCATGGCAAAAGAAATTTAGACTCTTGAATTAAATAACACTGTCTTTATCTTCTCTATCCATAGGAATATCAACCTTTTGTTGTAAATGTGTCTACAAAATAAATATTGATCAAATAATTTAATTGAGCAATATAAAGCTTGTTTAGCTACATAACGTTATTCTCAAGTTGAAGGTATAGATTATCATGATACCTTCACACTGATTCCAAAATTAGTTTCTATTCATCTCATTCTTTTCATTGATGCCATTAAAAATTAGTCTATAGATTAACATGATATCAACAATATATTTCTGCAATGAGATATCAATGAAGAAGGTCATATAAAACTTCCTCCTAGCTTCTATCATAAAGGGGAGAGTCATGTCTACAAATATCTTCTTATCTGTAGACAACCTATTTTTGGTTAGTGACAACCCAACAATGGTTAAAATATCTTCTCAAGAATATATTTTATTTGAGATTACAATGTTTAAAATATTTTCTTATTGATCTTTATATCATTGTAATAGTTAAACTAAAATTCATATTGTTGGAAAGCTAGTTTTTCATGAATTCACCAAAAATATTAAGATCGATTATCATATTATTCAAGAAAAAATTCAACGATATCTCCTTAATCCATCACTACTAAAAAATAACGAGAATATTGACCAAATTACCAACCAAAAAAATTAGTCAATAATTACTGACCAAAGACTAACCATATTTACTGATCAAATATTTTTGATTGGAAATTGATCTGTAAATTAGTTGGGAATTAGCAAATAAAAATTACCGATCATTTAACGACCAAAAATATATTATCATGAAGATAGTAGGTGGGGTGGCTTTCCAAATTATTTATAACGTCGTAATTATCATTTACAAACAAAAATTTTGGTCGGTAATACCTAGGTTAAATTTTTTGATTTAAGAAAAAAATTGCTAAATCATTAGCACTTAGAAAAATTTTCATCTTTTGTATTTTGAAGTAGAGGCGAAATGCGACTAGAAGGGAGCAACCTAGGAATTCTATCTCTTCTATTACCAAGTAATTTTTTTATTGTTCTTCTCCTTCAGAATGCTATATACATATCTCCGTTTCTTTGAATTTTATTAGCACTATTGAATTTTCATTTTTTTACAATAATCGGATATTAGCTTTTTTTAATTCTCCCCGATTTTCTTTTTTTTTTTGCTTCTATTTTAATTTCACTTATATGATTTTGACTCTACACCATTAATGAAACTATAAATTTCCAATGTAATCTTTGTTCTTCTACTGTTTAAATTTTTAAGGTTTTATTGATTTCAAATTCTTAATGTTTGCATTTTATTCTCTCCTTCTTGGTGTTTTCTGCTTCTGTAACTTAAGAAAAATTAAGCTTGATGTTAATGGGTTATATTTTTATTTTCTCCAATAAATTATAAACATGTAATAGTATATATAAAGTTTTATACATTTATATAATCGTATGACATTATATATAAATATCTATAATTTAATTTATGTAAATTTATTACATTATATATAAACACTGATATACTTATATTAACATATAATGTTATATATAAATATTTACACATGTATTAATGTTTTTAAATATCTATACAACATTTACAAAAAACTATCCATTTATATAATTTTTTATATAACAATTATATAACATTAAATGTTTATATAATTTTGTAAACATTTATATTACATATTAATTTTTATATAAGTATAGAATATTTATCATGTTTATATAAATGTGATATATATATACTATATATTATTTATAAAAGTGTTACATATATATAAATATATTTAAGTAACATTTATAAAAATATTTTAATAACAAAAATTATAACTAAACACTTGTTTAATTATTTAATCATGTGCCATTATATATAAAAGTATTTATAACTATATTTATAATTAAGTAAACTATTTTTATAACTATATTTATAACTATACATAATTAATTTTAACTATATATTAATGTATAACTATATTTCTTAAAACAATATACTATATGTATAATAATATATAACTATATATAATTTTATTTTACTAAATGTATAACTATATAAATGTTGTATATAATTATATCTTTAACTACATACTTATTTATAACTATATATGTATAACTATATATAAATATTTGTATAATTATGTAACACTCTATATAATTAAATATAACTATATTTGTAACTATATATACATATATGCATTCATATAATTAAATCAAAATATTTATCTATAATTTTGTATACAATTTTGTATAACTACTTATATCTACTTGTATGAATATATCTATATATAAATATATGTTTAATTATATATAACTATTTATAACTATATATATTATATGTATAATAATATATAACTATAAATAATTGTATCTTACTATATGTATAACTATAAAAGTTTTATACACAATTATATTTTAATATTAAATTTACAGCTTATATTTATTATATATTGTATATATTAATATATAAAAAAGTATTTTACTATATCTATACCTATACATAACTATATGTATAAATATATAAAATTAAATGAAAACATATTTATACCTACATGTATAAATATAAGTATAACTATATGTGTAACTATATATATAACCATATGTAACTATATTTATAATTACTGTATAACAACATACAACATCATGTTTAACTATATTTAATTATATAATTTACAACTTATATTTAATATATATTTGTATATATTAGTATATAAAAAAGTATTTTACTATATCTATACCTATACATAATTATATGTATAAATATATAAAATTAAATGAACAAATATATATACCTACATGTATAAATATAAGTTTAACTATATGTGTAACTATATGTATAACCATATGTAATTATATTTATAATTACATGTATAAAAACATACAACATTATGTTAAACTATATGTGTATAACTATATATAAATATACGTATAACTATATATAAATATATGTATAACTTTATAAAAGTATATATAATTAAATATAACTATATATTTGGAACTATATATACATATATATAAATCTATATATTTGTTTATAACTTTGTATACATTTATGTATAATTACTTATAATTACTTGTCTGAATATATCTATATATACCTATATGTTTAACTATATATAATTATTTATAACTATATATACTATATGTATAATAACATATAACTATACATATATGTCACACTATAATGGGCCATTCCAGCACAATACTGTCATTTTGATGCCTCTATGTTTGACATTACTCATAAATAATAGTTTCGGTGATTAATGAATCACAAGAGTTACTTCTACAGATTATATGGCTTGCTTGCTATTTATTTGTGTTTAGAATTATTTTCATCATATTGACATTTTTCCTAAGTGTTTGGTGTAATGGAGTGTGGTTGATTATGAAACCTCTTCCACCTTTTAATGATACCAACTCATACAATGTGTTCAGGCCTCGAGAGAAAGCTCAATGACTCCATACAAAATAGGCATGTGGTCTAGTAGTCTTTTATAATGCAATTAGAAGTTTTACAAGAAAATTTTATATTCTTGTATGTTGCTTCTCATTATGTGTTAAGATGCTACAAATAGAAAAATAATTTGTAGTTGATTGAAAAACTTTGTTTGGTATTCAGATCAGGCATAATGAGTTAAGATTAATAAGTTATAAAAGAAGATTTTATTTTTCTATTACAATTTGCATATATTAGAAGAGAGAAAGGCTATATATGTATGTATGCATCCATGTATGTATGCATCCATGTATCTATGCATCCATGTATGTATGCATCCATGTATGTATGTATGTATTAAACTTTCATCCTGTAAAACCTAGTTGCAAATTTTTTGTGCCTTGTGTTTCCAGGTTCAACACAATTTTGAACAAACTAAGATGATTTTTTCAGCCCTGATTAATGTGTTTAATCCCTTTTTTATGCTTATGACAGAATTTCTAGCTATTTGATGTTCATGCTCCATTATGGATTAGGACCAAACCTATTGAAGAGAAAATAACTATTGGACGGGTGGAGGTGGAGGTGGATGTGTTGGATTGCTATGTTTGGATATACCACGATGAGAAGAAAGTCCACAAGAGGTGTTCAAGTTCAGTATGGGTGTCAGTAAGTGAAACTGATCAGATGATCTCGGATAATATGAATCACACTGCATACCATAGAATGGTTTGTGATGCTGCTGGACTTGATGTATATGTACACTACATACCAGTGTATACATATATACTGTAGTGTATATGTATACATGGGTATATATGTACATATACACTACAGTGTATATGTACATATACTGAGTATATATGTACAAATAAATACTTGTACATATATACCAGTATATTTGTATATGTACATATATACCAGTATATATGTACATTTACACTGTATTATATGTACATATTTATATGTACATATAAATACTCAATATATGTACATATATACACTATAGTATATGTACATATACACTTCAGTGTACATGTACATATATATTGAAGTGTATATGTATATGATAAACATAATATTTAATATTGATGAACAAATCAAGAATTCATATGAACAAATGAATGAGTCATGAATAGAGAAACTAAGTTTTACATTAATAATGAAGCTTAGCAACATTACAAAGAAAGGATGAATATATATATACTAAGAGATAAAACCCTAAAGCTATCAAAGCTATTAAAAAAAGACTAGTCTACTCTTAAAAGTAAAATAGAATTACAAAGAGAAATAAGAGAAATGACTATAGTACCCATAACACTTATTATAATATTTAACATCCCCCCTCAAACTCACGATACTGCTGCAATAAGCGTCGAGAGTTTGCTAGATTAAAAATGAAAACGCGAGATAGAGTGTGATTTTGTAAACAAGTCGGCAAGCTACATAGAAGAAGGAACGAGGGGTAATGTTAAAGTGCTGCTCCGAAAATGATGTCGAATGACATGACAATCAATCTCAATATGCTTGGTCCGCTCGTGAAAAATAGAATTCTGAGCAATTTGGATAGCACTCTTATTATCACAATATAATGGAGTGGGTTGATGAAGAAAAACACCCATGTCCACAAGCAACCATCGTAACCAAACTATCTCACATGTAGTAGAAGCCATGGCACGATACTCTGCCTATGTGGAAGATCTAGAGATAACATCTTGTTAATTGTTCTTCCAAGAAATGAGAGAATCCCCCAAAAAAATACAAAAACCAATAGTCGATTTGCGATCTGTAGGATCACTAGCCCAATCAGCATCAGAATAAGCATGCAACTCCAAGGATGAGGTAGAAGAAAGTAGGGGGCCCTGAAACTGAGTACCTCGAAGATACCTCAAAATACGAAGAACAACAGCCCAATGAACTGTAGTAGGTGAAGTAACAAACTGACTAACTATATGAACAACATATGCAATGTCAGGACGAGTAATAGTAAGATAAACCAAACTACCAACAACAGTGCGGTATAAACTGGGATCCGGCAAAGGAGAACCATCAGAAGTAGAGTAACGAGCATTAATCTTAATAGGAGTATCAACAGTCTTATTATCAGTGATACGAGACCGCTCAAATATATCAGAGATGTACTTAGATTGAGAGAGAAGATAACCTTTCGGAGAAGATGCAACTTCAATACCCAAAAAGTAACGGAGTGTGCCCAAATCCTTCATTGCAAAACAACGAGTCAACTCTGTCTTTAACATTAGAATTCCATCAACATCATCACCAGTAATTATCATATCATCAACATATAAAGAAAGCAGAATACGACCAGTAGGAGTACATCTAACAAATAATGCAGAATCATGATTGCTAGGATGAAAACCAAGTGAGGTAATAACAGTAGAAAACTTTTCAAACCAGGCTCGAGGAGCTTGTTTGAGACCATAAAGGGCTTTTCTGAGCTTGAAAACTTCACCAGGCTGATGAAAAACCCCAGGAGGAGGAACCATATAGATTTCTTCTTGAAGATCTCCATTTAAAAATGCATTTTTAACATCCATTTGAGTAATATGCCAATGACGAACAGAAGCAACTGCAATAAGGGTACGAACCGTAGTCATTTTTTCAACAGGAGCAAAAGTCTCCTCATAATCCATACCATATTGCTGTGAATATCCCTTAGCAACTAATTGAGCTTTATATCTTTCAACAGATCCATCAGATTGAGTCTTAATTTTATAGACCCAACGAGAACCAATGGCACGTTTACCTGGAGGTAAAGGTACCAAATCCCAAGTATGTGTCTGATATAGAGCAGTGAGTTCCTCAGCCATAGCATGCTACCAAAGTGGATCAATGACTACCTCTTTATAGGACTAAGGCTCATAGAGACGATGAACTGAAGCTAAAAATGAGACAAAAGAACTAGAGTAACAAGAATAAATAAAATCAGGTTGTTGAGTGGACTTACGGTTATGAGTAGGGTAACGGGGAGAAATAGGAGCCGTAGTCTCAAAAGGTGATTGAGCAGCCGTAGAAGGAGAGGAAGCTATAGGCATGTCAAGAGCTAAAGTACCAGTATCTGATGAAATATTAGTTGGAACTATGCAATAATTATGATCAAAAAGAGTAGGACGAGACTTGGGAACATCAGCAGGGGGAACAATAGCATCATGAACAGCAAAGGGATTAATACGAATAAGATCAGACTTAGACATGTTATGAGCACTAGCAGGAATAGAAAAATAAGGTATATGTTCAAGAAATACAACATGACGTGAAACATATAATTTTTGACTGATTGGATCAAAACAACGATATCCTTTTTGACCTGCACCATAATTTAGAAAGACACAAATAGCAGATTTTGAAGACAACTTACTACGCTCAACGTGAGGTCGAAGAACAAAACATGTAGAACCAAAAACACGAAGAGAAGAATAATCAGGAGCATGTCTATATAATTTTTTAAAAGGAGACAAACCTGAATTGTGAAAGGTTGGAATTCTATTAATCAAATGAGCCGCAGTAAGGACTGCTTCTCCCCAAAATTCACTAGGAACACTGGTAGACAATAAAGAGATCTAGCAGTCTCAACAATGTGTCTATGTTTCCTTTCAGCAACACCATTTTGTTCAGGAGTATCTGTACAAGAAGTTTGATGAATTGTCCCATCGAAAGCAAGTAAATCAGTAAAAGCATGAGAAGTGTACTCTCCACCCAAATCACATCTAAAACACTTGATAACTGAGGAATGCTGTGTTTTGATGAGAATTCGAAAATCATTGAATATACTTAGAAAATCAGAACATTTTTTCATAAGATAAACCCAGCAATAACGAGTGTAATCAACAATAAAGGAAACATAATAACGTGATCCTCCTTTTGTAGTAATAGGAGAAGGACCCCATACATCAGAATGAACAAGATCAAATGGAGCAAGAGAACCTAGAAGTACTTTTATTAAAAGGCAAAGCAGAAAATTTGGCCAATTTGCAACCACAACAATCTGAAATATTACTAGATTTCACATTGCCTAAGGCTCCTGTAGAAGCTAGAAACAGTAAATGAGATGCAGAAACATGACCAAGATGAGAATGCCACAAATAAAAGACAAACGAAGAATCACTCAACCGAAAAGAAGACAAATCAACACTAGAAATAGAAGCTGCAACATCTGGTACTTGAAGCTCATCCAAAACATATAGTCTCCCTTTCCTACGGCCGGTCCTAATCAGCTTCTGAAATTGCGGGTCCTTCACATAACAAGCAGAGGAAGAAAAAAAGACTAAATATCTAGATTCACAAAGTTGACTAACATAAACAAGATTTATAGTAAGTTTATGAATATAGTAGACATCAGGAAGGGACAAAGATGGTGTAACAATAGACCCACAACCTGTTAAAGGCATAGGAGTGTCATCAGCAGTCAATACTGACACAAATGAATAATGAGATAAAGAAAAAAATGATGACAAATCAGGTGACATATGATGTGAAGTGCCAGAATCTAAGACCCATAAAATTGGAGATGTACATGAGGAACAAGAGGATGACAAACCTGTAGGAGAGGATACAGACATGGCATGCGGTTGTGCTGCAAGGAACTTTTGAAACTGCTCAAGCATAGATGGATCTAATGATGGAGTAGCCATGGTAGCATTAGGATTAGGCGGTCTGAGGGACCACTATTGCTGATGCTGCTATGATGGTGGATGTATAAAAGGTTGTCATTGTTGAGGAAGCTGCTTTGACTGGTGGGGCTGCTGTGATTTACCTCTGTTCAACAATATAGGACACTGTGATTTCCAATGACCCTTTTGCTTATAGAAATGAAATTCATCTTGAGCAGCCGTAGTATGTGATCTAAACTGAGTATTACAAATATGCCTTTGAGAGACTGCAAAAACAGAGGGAGTGGTCAATATAGGAGTATCTTTTTCTGTATGAGACTTAAGTCATATCTCCTCAGCTAACAGTTCACTAACTACTGAATCAACAGAAGGTAGCAGATTGCGATGTAGAATAGTCCCACGAAGTCCCTCAAAATCATCATGAATAGCCATCAAAAATTGAACCAAATGCTGCTCTTCTCTTCTGTCAATATATGGAGCAAAAGCCCTTAACTATGCAGATTCTGTTAGTGCTAATTGGTCCCATAAATCTGTCGTAGCATCATAAAAGTCTTGCACACTCATATTTTTCTGTTGTAAAGCACGAATATCAATTTCCAACTGATATTGTTTTGCAAAATTAGATTGTGTGTATAACTTTGCCAAATAATCCCAAACTTCCTTAGCAGTTTCAAATTTTGCCAATTGCGTTCCTATGGTATGCTTAATATAATTATTAATCCAAGTGATAATCTTTGAATTATCAGATTCCCAAACATCTACTAATTTCATATAATTTTCTACTTTCTCATCCATAGGTTTAACAAAAGCTCCAGAAACATAACCCCATAATTTCTTGCCTTTCAAAAAAGTTTTTATCACATAACTCCAATATGTTTAATTTTTCCCAACCAATTGCACACTAATTGACTGAAGAGAATCATCTCTACCCTCATCCATCACAACAAAATAACAAGATACTTAACAAATATCCAACAAGAAATAATAAGCCAAGAAATCCACCGAACCCAGAAATCCACCGATCCAGAATCATAACAATAAATAGTAACCAAAAAAAATTTTTCTGGCTCTGTTACCATGATAAACATAATATTTAATATTGATGAACAAATCAAGAATTCATATGAACAAATGAATAAGTTATGAATAGAGAAACTAGGTTTTACATTAATAATGAAGCTTAACAACATTGCAAAGAAAAGGATGAATATATATATATACTAAGAGATAAAACCCTAAAGCTATTAAAGCTATTAAAAAAAGACTAGTCTATCCTTAAAAGTAAAATAGAATTACCAAGAAGAAAAAAGAGAAATGACTATATTAGCCATAACACTTATTATAATATTTAATAGTACACACTTTTATATATGTATATATAAACTATAGTATATATGTACATATATACTATAATATCATATATTTATCAAAATAGAATTTTTATTTATTTATTTTGATTTGATTGACTATTTGTACATATGTACATATTATAATATGTGCATATATATATATATACACTATATATATACTATATATGTACATATATACATATTATAATTTTTGTAGAGATATGGTACCGTAATATTTTCCATACGAAGCTTATAGAAGGGAAGAGATTTTTCATTAGACATGATGTACCACGACTAAGACAACTTTGTCGCAGTAGAAAGATGGTGACTGGAGGAGCTGGGGGAGAGAAAGCAACATCAATTTAATGGATAAATTATACTTTATGCACTATATCTAGCTGGGGGAGCTTGTGCCTTGTGTTTGCATGTTCGATGCAATTTCGAACAAACAAAGATGATTTTTGAAGCCCTGGTTAATGTGTTTGTTCCTATTTTTTTATGCTTGTAACATAATATCTAGCGGTTTGATATTCATGCTCCATAATAGATATTTATGCTCTACTTTATGTAAATACTTGCATATATATATCAGTATATATGTATATGTACATAGATACCATATAATGAGTTGCATTTGCATTTTGATAGGCTTACAAAGAAGTTTCTGGAAGGAGGATTGCAATTCAACCCTGATGATCTACCTCGGATTATTCGACGAAATGCTCCAACTACAACATCTACCCCAGCACCTACAGCATCACCTACAGCAACTGCATTAGGTTGTATGATTGAGTATATTACACACTTTTTTTATGTCTAAAACTTGGAATTTGGGAATTAATATTTTTATTTTCTCTTGACCTATTTACTATATAAATGCAGTATATATATATATTAGTTTGCTTTTTTTAATTGTACATTTCTTTTGTTTCGTAATCTTAATATATATATATAAGCAAGATATAAAACTCAAAACAAAATAATATTAAAAAAATAATATACTGACCAAATTGAGACAAAAAACCGACCAAAATTTTTTAATATCAATGATTGATAAAATGTCACCAAATGATCAGTAATATTTTTGGAGACCAATTACCGACCAATTATATTAAAAAATTTTGGTCAGTTTTTGGTGACAATTTCGTTAGTTATTACCGACTATTTGGAGACCATTTACCGACCTAATAATTTTGGTCGGAAAATGGTCGAAATATAGTCGATAATTATTTGTTGGTAAATGGTTGGTAAATGATTGGTAATTTACCGACCAACTTGAATTTTGTCGGCAAAAAATTACGGACGAGCAAAATTGTGACTAAATAAATTGGTCGTAAATGGTCAGTAATAGGTTTATCTACCAAAAAATAGCTAATTACCGACCAAATAATTGGTCGGTAATTCGGTGAATTTTAGTAGAATTATTTTTAACATTTCCAATAATTCTCCAATTTGAATGGGGTGTTGATTGAGTTGAACAAGTTAATTCAAAGCACAAATTCAAAACTTTTTTTGTTTTATTTAACACGTATTTTTAAATTTTTTAATAGTATATAGCTTTAATTATTTAGTAGAGTCATTTTTTAGTTCATAAATTTTTGTATTTTAAATTTCAAATATATATTGTAAATGATATATACACAATTCAAAAAATGAATTAAGAAATTTGTTAAGTCAACTATGGGTTTGGTGAAAATCACTTATATTTAATTATAATTCATTCTAATTTCAAGTATAATAACTTATATTTCATTATATTTTATAAATTTTCACATAATTACTTTAAAGTTTTCTATTTCAAATCGTTGTTAGACATTTATTTCATAATAGTGGTATCAAAGTGAGAATTAGGATAATAACTTTTATAGTTAATATACATCTTGGAAACTTGTATCAAAAGGGTGATAAAAGTTAATACTTTTATCATAGACTTTTCACTTGTTTAGAGGCTTTTGATGTATTTAATACAAATAGTTATTTTTATTATCATGTAATGTTTACTATAAAAGCAAAACAACTAATAATAAAATTTTAAGTAGAAAATTTTAATATGATTAATTTTTCATTAAAGAAAATAAAGATCAATTTAATTTTAAAGAATGATAATTATTTAGATATAATTGAAAAAAATCCACCAATATTACAAAAGATATGTGGAACAAAATGAATGGTAATATAATTATTAATATGGATTTGGAACTAGCTAATTTAGTACTATCTAGTATGGTAGAACGATGATGGAAAAAAAGACTTGGGATACTATCACAAAAAAATATGAGGAAGAGTCACTTCACAATAAGGACTTCTCTAAGAGGAGACTATATGTTGTTCGAATGATAGAACCTACAAAGGTAATTGACCAAATCAATACTTTGAATACTATATTTTCTTAACTTAAAATATGTTGTGTCATAAAATAGAACAATTTGTACATATTGAGATTCAATTTCAAATCTATCTAGTACATATGATCAACTCATCTTCAATCTAACTAATGATATATTCATAAACTTTTTAATCTTCGATGATATTATAGCTAACTCCTAAAAGAAGAAAATATGCATAAACATAAGGAGGATAGACATGCAAGTTCATAGCAAGCAAAAACTTTGATGGTGATATGAAAGATACCAACAAAATATATCTTTAGTGGGAGTAAGAATCATGATAGATCAAAATTAAGAAGTAAGAATATTAAGTGCAACAATTATAGTAAGAAAAGACACTTTAAAAAAATTATTGGTGGAAAAAAGATTGAAAATATTGAGTTATCAAATAATCAAGATAACATAGAAAGTATTAAGAATGATGATAATATGCTATACATCAAGGAAATATTAATGATTGAAATCAAGTAGTTTGTTAATGTTAAGTTACTAGACTCAAAAGCATCATGACACATGATATCATACAAAGAATAGTTCCATTAATTTGAATCAATCTTATGAAATTATACACACATGGATGACTATTTTGTATCCAAAATACTGAATAAAACTATTTATTATAATGTTTATTTATAATGTGTTTTTATAGAAAATATCTTTAAATTAAATAATTTTACTAATTATGATTTTTTATAAAATATGATGAATATTAGTGAAATTGGAAGATTTTTAATGTGAAATAAAATTCTGATGAATTGTTGAGAAATGGAGAGAAAAGTTATGTAAGGTGATAATATTCTTTGTGTTATGACTTTATTATATCTCAATAATATATAAGATAGATTTAGCATCTATTATTGGATGAAAATTTATATAATAGTTGTGGTAATTTATTATGACTTTATTATGCCATCTAATTTTATCACTTAAGTGATATCCCAAAAGCTTATCAATGAGAATATCTTATTAATAAAAATCTATAACTGTATGAGTCATACAAGTAATAAAGCTAACTTTTATCATGATATCGATCCCATAGAGATTGTATCGACAAATAAATTATTCAAAAGTGAGATAACATATTTTTAGTAAAATAGATATTTAAATTATTAAATAATCTTAGGTCCATGGATATATTAATTTAATATATGTGATGATAGTTAAGTTGCTTAACTTATATTATGTTGTATACAAAATACAAGTTAAGATGTTATACAATGATTCTTTACCATAATGGAATATAATGTGGTTATTACCATTTGGCTCATCTCAATGAGATACAATGACCCTTAGTTATCTACTTGGTACATTATAACTGAGATAATAATTTATTTTTACTCGATAGTCATTCACAATCTCTTACCATTTATGAAACTTCGTCAATTTCCAATGATGGTTACATCACACTTTTATTCTTCATCCTTATGTATCATAAAGATTGATATGATTTATAAGAATTTGTACTATCAACTTTAAAAGTGTCATACTCAAATAATTAATGTATGTTTCTTTTAAGTTTCACTAATATGAACTATGAGTAGAAGAAACTCATGAGGATTTTCACAACCTTTTGAGTCACCACATACTCATGCATATCTTAAGGTTTGCTCATTACCATCCTCCTCAGTTATGATGTGTCTCTCAACTAAAGGTGAATTTCTTGAAAGAATATTTTATACAACACTCATCCTAATCAAGAACCTATTCTTTTAAGATATGTTCAATAGAATAACATATAAAATAGTTAACACTTTTGACTTCATATGTATTATATGTGTGATGATTAATATACCCAAATTTTGGGTTTCAATGTACCAAAATATCTCGTGCACCATAGTTGGAAGGACTATCACTTATTTCCTACCATATGCATGAGTAAGCCTCAAGTAGTTTACCAATTACCATCTACTTTGACACTCTCTCACAAACCTATAAATCGTTAAAACTCTAGTTTAAGTTCTATTTAATTATCATCCATAAATATTCATAACATAAAATAAACCAAATACATTTATTCATAGATAAATTACAATGTTACTTCACATATATTCAAATTACACATTTCTTAGACCCATGCTATTCTGATAAAAATTCTCAAATTTATCCTAGAGTTGGGAAGTTTGAAAATTATGTGCCAACTAAATTAAATATAGCATTCCTTGCTTGCATGTTGAACTCCTTGAGATAGTGAAATTTACTTTTAAGGTTTGGTAGTTTTCATGAATTTTTATATTCCACAGAGGGAAAGAAAATCAGAGACATATACTCTAAATGTTTTTATCTTCATCTTTTTTACTTAGATGATTTTACTTTACTCTAAGTATATGGTTGTGAATTTTAGAAGAAAGTCATAATTTTGGTCTACAACTCTTAAGTTTTAGGTTACAACTCTAGAAAATGGTCGCGGCTATGGACTTTATTTTGATCTTTTTATAACACAGTTATGGTGATGGCAATCACTATGATTTTGGTTTGATATCTCTCTAATACAAAGTTATTGTGATATGAAGTGGTCACAACTATATGATTTTTTTTCTTGTCTTTAATAAAGAGCCATGCCATTTGAAAATGGCTACGACATGGTGAAAGGGTTATCATATCATTATATGACCACAATACTATGATAAAGCTATGACATTAGCATTTTCCATTCTTCATTATTATATAGTTGTGGCATTGTGATATAGTTATGGAACTTAAAAGGTCTTCTATATCAAGTGGCCATAATTTTATGAAATGATCACAACACAAAATTTTCTCTTTATATGACTTCAAGTTTGTGTGGTAATGTGAGTGGCCACCATATTGGCATTCACTTCTCTCATACATTATATTGCTAATATGCTACAAGAATGCCAACACACTAATAAATAGCTCAAATATAAAAGTAATGGTTTTGTATTCTTTTGAGTACAAGAGTGGCCCACAATACTACAAGAATATGACACTTATTCTAGTATGTCCTTGGAAAGGTCATACTAGAGTAATATTTTCTATAATATTTAGTGTCCCAAAATTTATGTTTTTAAAAATTATAGTGGCTTTGACCAAATTAGTTTCCACTCTATAACTTTCTATAGCTTAAAAGTCATAACTTTGTAAAAAAAAAATAACTCTTACTTTATATTACCAAGCCAAATTAAAGATAAAGTCATGATTCTTAGACTTGTCATGATCTTAAGTGCTAGCGGGGTACTTGGTTACTATAATGTAGAATTAAAGTCACTTCCATTTATATTTTATGAGATAGTTATGACTAAAACTCAATGATAATATCATAACTAATAAGAATATTTTGGACAATTAAAGAATAATGTTAACGAGTTAGTATGACTATAACATACAATAATTTCTATGACTAATTAGGTAATGTTTCGACTAAGAATAGGTGCCAAAATATGCAAGGCTAATTATTCTACCTCCACTTCTAAACACGTCCAAAACTTATTAATCTCTGAACTATTTATCAAAACCTGCGAAAACTCAAATTCATGAAATTAATTAATAATTTCTCCCATTTCGTGCCTACATAATATCATAAAGAACTAGACTACTTAAGAATATTCAGTAATTTGGACACAAAACAAAATATTTTTATGCCATGACCCTATCACATCATTGAAATAATTATTTTATCATGCCATATATTATTTGTGGCAATGAAACATTCTTAGAGTTTTAGCTACACGAGCACGTGAAAATTTTGTAACTATGATATTAATTTTACATTGCAAAACTCAAGTACTCTACTAGTGTTCATAGTCAAGGAAAACCTCCAAAAAAAGAGCTTTACTTTATAGAGCCTATAAGTCTAAGTCAAAAGAAATGGTGCCATTCCCAGAATCAAGCCTTTTAGCAATAGAAATTTTTAGAGAGCAATAATCGAGTCGTTGTCATTTCTATTACCATGACTTTAGCTTAAGAGAATGACCAAAGTTGTGGCCTATTCCTTGATGTATGACTTTGGGTTACAAATTTAAAATGTACAAGTCATGGCATTCACATTTCAATGACTAAGTATTATGGATGCAATAGTTGTAGTCATTCTTAGTATTATGGATGCAATAGTTGTAGTCATTCTAAATATCATGGCCATTTGATACAAAAGAAAGAACAGGGTCACTGCACATTCCCAAATATGCAAATTTCTTTTCTAGAAAAAAAATATATATCTATGGACATTCTCAATTATATGATATTATAAAGTTAGAAAGATACAAAAGATGCAACTCATTATCAGTGTCATAACTTTGTGTTCTAGAGAAGAAAAGACAAAGCCATGATAATATAAAAAGCCACTAAATTTGACTTAACTTTTACAACCATCCATACAAGTATAAAAGAAAAAGTCAATATATTCTTGAAAAAAGGCTAACATTTAATGGGGCATGAGAAAATAGATGAAAGCTAGGTTTTTAGGAGAAGAATTTCACCTAACACTTGGGGGAGTCCATGAATAATTGGGTGATGCAAGGCACAAATATAAACCCTAAGGGGACATAAATTTTAACTCACACTATGGGCAAATCTGATGCACACGATATAGTATCTTGGATTTAAGATTTTATTCCTGTTAACTTTTGAGGGCTATCATTGAAAATATAAAATTTAATGATATGAAATCTCTTGTTATCTTGTATGAATTCCTCTATAATATGAGGCTAAATTGATATTTAATATTTTTGATGATTTATTATGAACCCTAATAAGATAAAAGAATCCAAACTTTTGACAATGATGATAGGAAAGTCCCGATTGACCAAGAATAGACTAATGAAAGATAAAGACTAGAGACTAAACTAATGGTCAGCTTATAGGATAGAGATTAGATGGAAAATGAGATATACCACTGATTGGGAAAAAGAGGCAAAAGAACAGACTATTTCTACAAATGTGAATCCACCAAGTAAGAGGGGAAAGAATCTACCCAAACAACTTATGCTAATTTTCATATTCCAAAGTTCGAAGAGCATTCACTTTATTTATTATATGATGCCATGCCATAGAAGATAACTTGGTAGGAGTAATAAGGAATTAGCTTATAGAAGAGGTGAATGAACCAGAAAAAGGATGGCAGTGGTGACATGCTGGTAGTAAGCTACAGTAGTTCAGTGTCTAATGAAAGCTAAGCGGGAAGGCTACTTAACTTCAGGCAATCAGGAAGAAGCAACCTTTAGACTTGGAGTTCAAAGTGAAATGGATCAGATTTAATGAGTTAGTTATTCCTCTCATATCCTCCTTTCTTTAATAAAGCAATTTCTCACTGATCCTCTATCCTGAGCTATTTATTCTTCCTTCTTTGATGGCTTCCCAGTAAGTTAAGAAATTTCTTATTCCATAAGATAAAATTCGAGTTTCCTATTATGAAATAGCAATCCTAAGGTCCTCCAGTTTAATTGAGATAGCTATGAAATGAGATAGGTAAATTCTTTGCTAGGTTTTTAAGAGAAACTCCACTCTTAGATTACATGAAGATTCTCAAACGAAAAAAGAGCAAGGTTAGGAGAGAAGGGCATTTCTTTGTCATGATCACCACGTTTAGCTATTAATTCATACCTATCTACATGATGTGATAGAGTGATAATCTATTCGATTCCCCTTTTATATGATGCCTACTACCTAATGGCAGCCAATGGTCCATGGCTGGATGACATATCATCGTACATTAATCGAACTACTCATCTATTTTTTTGTACTGACAATTGACTGGTTAAAATGAATGATGGAGTCTCTAAAAAAACTCAAAATCATTTCATCTCAACAGACAACAATGAAATGAGCTGTACCCATGAGCTAGGAGCCCAACCCATAGCATCTCTTTGTCGCCCCATTTTTATTGGGGACCGAGAGCAACCTTTGTAGGCTTGGTCAATAAAAATCTCTTTCACTCTTTCAAGGTCAAAACCATAGCCAAGTGACTAAGGCTAGAGTTCTGACTATTCCTATATGCTATTCTATTATAGTCTTTGCTTTAAAAACTATGCCAATTGGAGAAGTAGTTGCACTTTTTTTCTAATGAAAGGATATATCAGCAAGAGATATACATATCTACAATATAAATTTGTTAAGAAAAAAAAAGTGAGAATGACATACCAAAAGAAGTAAATAGAACCTATTCAAGTAGGATTCCAGAGATTTCAAATGAATAGATAAAAAATTGAAAGAAAGGGCCAACTCTTATAGTTGTGCTTGTAAACAACGCTACCCAACCAACTAATAAAATGTCGAATTCCACTGGGACACATGCACAAAATGCTGATCAAATCTATTAAAGGAAGCCTAATAAAAGTGGGAATACAAGAAGATCTAACTGATTTGATGATGGACAAGATCTCGAAAGGTGATTCCTTTCCTTTCTTAACTAGGGGTTCCTTTCCTGACTATGGAACTATTAGAAAAAGAAAGGCTAGCTAAAACAACTTAATTGAGCAGAGCTTAGCATTTAAGATTAACTGGGATCATGCCCCATTCCGAATAATTAATAGGAATAGGTTGAAGAAAGGCATGAACATAGACTTCCTACCAACTATGAAAAGTAAGTTTATAACCTTTAGCCATAAAATACATCTCTTTATCATGAAAACATGCCAGGAAAATTGACTAGCACATCAATGACTTTTTTGCTCATCACTAATCCAATTAAATAATTTCTAGTAATGGTGCTAAAAACTTATTGGGACATTATTATACCATCTAATTTTATAAGTTAAGCCATGTCTCAAAAAATCATTAATGAGAGTATCTCATTAATGGAGATACACAAGTACTTGAGTTATATAAGTCAAAAAATATGCTTTCTTCTATATATCAATTTCATAAAAATTATTTTTATAGTTCAATTATTCAATAGTAAGACAGCTCAATTTTAGTAAAAATATTTTTAGTAAAAAATATTTTTAGATTATTTCATTATCTTAGATCCATGAGTTCATTTATTAAATCTATGTGATAATATTTATGTTGCTCAATTTAAATTTTGTTTGGACAGGGAATGGAGGTATGAGTACTGTGCAATGACTCATTGCCAATGAAATATAATGAAGTTGTCACCATTGAGCTTCTCTAAATGGTGGTCCATTCATAGTTATCCCTTTGATACATCACCATTTAGAGAATAATTTATCTCTACTTAAGAATCATTCATAATATTATACCTTTTAGGCAACTCTATCAAATATCTTTGATGTTTATTTCATATGCACACTCTTTAATTTTAGTCTTAGGTGAAACAAGGACTAAAGATTGACAATGATTTGCAAGCATTTATACTTATGGATTAAAAAGTGACATACTTGTATAATTAACATACAATCATGTCAAGTTTCACCAATGAAAATCGAATAAGTAAAAGTAACTCAAAAGGGGTGTCATGACCTTCCAAGTTACAAGACACTCATGTATATCCTAGAAAATACCTATCACCATCATCCTAGGTGATGGTGTGATTCATACATTAAAGGTGAACTTCTTAGTGGAACATTCTATTTAACATCTAATTAAATCAAGAATAAGTTCTTTTAAGATGTGTATAATGGATTGACTTGGAAAAATAATCATATTTTTAGCTTCGTTAGTATCATACTCATGATGATTAACTTACCTAAATATTGGGTTTTAACATATATATTTATTTCATGCATCATAATTGGTAGGACTATCACTTCCTTCCTACCATATGGGTAAGTGAGCCTCATGATTTATCTATTACTAATCAGCATGATAATCTCACACAAACCTATCAATTATCAAAACCATGGTTAAATTTTATTTAATCACTAATTCTTCAATATCAAAAATATAAAATAACTCAGACATAAAAATCTCAATATACCCTGGAGATGGAAGATTTGAGAGCCATGTCCCCAACTCTAAAGTTTATATTAAGTATTGTCTTTCTTGCTTGCATGTAGAACTCCTAGAAAGTGTGAAATTCACCATAGGGTATAATAGTTATGCTTAGCTCATCTTGTTCCATATAAGGAGATGAATAAGAAAGAGAGATTCTATGAATTTCTTTATCTTTCATGTTTATACTCAGGTGACTATATTACTCTAAATAAGAAGCTACAACTTTCAATAGAGAGGTAACACTCAGGTATTTATCTCTTAAGCATGAGGTCATGACTCTGGAAAGCAGCCATGACTAGTCTTTATTTTGTTCTTTTTGTAATATAGAGTCATGGTACTAGCAACAACTATGACTTGAGCCTAATGTATTTGTAACATGAAGTCACAATATTGTAAAGTAACTACGAATTCATGTATTTATCTTCTTGTTATTAATAAAGGACCACAATGCTAAGAAATAGTCATAACATGATGAAGGGCTTCTCATGTTGATATATGGCCATTGTTGTGTAATAAAGCTAGTGTATTAGCAATAGTCCTTTTTGATTATTATATGGCAAAGTTTCTATAAAATAGCAATGACACTAAGAATATTTCTCTTATATTTTATGGCCATGGCATTGAAAAATGGCCATGGTACAAACTTTGCTCTTAATATGTCTTCAAGTGTCCATGGTAATGTGGGTGGCCGTGGCACTAGTATTCTCTTTTCTTATATATCATGTTGTTATATTACTACGAGTATGTCATGACACTATAATTAGCTTGGGCATAAAAGTAATAACTTTGCATTTCTTTGAGGACAAGAGTTACAACATTGGAAAATGGTCGTATTATAGTTATATCTTCTATAACATTTAACACCCTAGGGGTTATGACTCTATATACCTACTATAATTTTGGCATGATTAGTTTTGACTTTGTAAATTTTTATAACTCAAAAATTATGGCTATGTAAAATGACCATAACTCTGACTTGATATTACTGTGCCATTTAAAGATAAAGTCATTATGTTGTGATTTGGCCATGAAAATGACTACTGATCATCAGTGGGGTACTTAGTCGATATGACATAAAATTAATGTCATAATTATTTAAATTTTATGAGATATGTGTTTTTAACTCTATGATAATATTTCTTTCCCTATGAATGTATCAAACAGATGAAAAAAATGTACTATTAAGTTAGTAAGGTCATAGCATACAAAGATTGTCATGATTTCGTAGATAGAGTTTTAGTCAAAAAATGAATGACAAAATTTTGCAAGACTCCATGTGTCATATCTCACTTAAACACATTCAAAAACCTTTTTCTTTTAAGACTATAAAAACTTGCCAAAAATACAATGTCATGAATTTATTCCATAATTTCCTAGATTAAATGCTTACATAATATCATAATGTACTAAAATACCTATAAATATCTAGTGGTTTGAACACCAAACATGAGTATTATAGTAAAGAACTATTTGAGAACTTCTAGATGACTTCAATAATTAGTATTTTAAAATGAATAGTGTAAAGCTCTTGGTTTACTCTTTGTAAATAATATACAATGGTTGTATCTAGTGTATCCTATCCTTTTGCATTAAGTATAATGAATTGAGAATCTCATACATTTATTTCTATTATGAAAATACTTCTATATACCCATGATCAAAGATTACATTGCACCAAATTAGGCTTCCTCCCCAAACTCCTAATTTTTGCTCAAAAATAAATTATACCAATTTAGGGTTTCTATCAAATAATAATTCATAAAATTAAATTAATCTCAAATTAAAATTAAATATAGTTATTATTTTATCAAATTTTCAAGTACTTGAAAAAATGGGTTTTGTATTCATTGTTCAAATTACAAAGTATTCTTGAATATTTTGATGATTTTAGATAATTTGAAAGCATATGAATGAGATATTAATAAATTGATTTCATGTTTTTGGAGTTTTAGTATATTTTGATGAATATTCATGAAATCAATAGGTTTTTAGAGGTGTTTGGCTAATTGGTAGATTATAAAATATCTCATAGTTTCTACATCTATTATGGACTGAAGCATTACCTAATTGGTCGTGGCAAAATTTTCATTCTATTATTATACATCCATTCTCACATAAACCTTCAACTACCCAATATATTGTTTGTGGCTGCAAAATTATCATGAAGTTACAGCCATACTTATCTAATGATAATTAAATATCTATGATATTCATATGATGTCATAATAACTAAGTATCCAACTAGTGCTAAATATAACAATCAATCACTAATTCTATGAATTTTTCTTTAATAAAATTTTATAGTCTTGGGATAGAGTCATGACATTTTCACCAAGCCAAGATTTTTGAGACATAGAATGCTACGAAGCCAAAACTACTCATATCTCTTTAAGTATTTGTGGCACTGTAAGTGGCCAAGACACTAATATTGCTTTCTATAAGATAAAATATTGCCTTGACACTATTATGATGGCATGAAATTATCACTTAACTCATGCATACAAGTTATGGTTATGTATTCCTTTGAGGATAAGAGTCTCAAGCTTGACAATGTTTATACTCGAGTAATGTTCTATTTAATATTTGGTATCCCAGAAGTCATGGCTTTGAATAATTGTCGTGTCTTTGATATGAGCAATTATGACTGTAATTTTTTATTACTAAAAAGTTTGTCTTTATAAAAAATCAAAACTTTAACTTAAGATTACCAAGCCATATAAAGATAAAGTCATTACACTATAAAATTAGTCATGACCTTGATCACTAGAGGGGTACTTGGTTGCTCTGAAATAGAATTAATATTTTAGGTATTTAAAATTTTTGAGCTCAGTATGAATGCAACATAATGATAATATCATAGCCATTGCAAATGTGTCACATAGTAAAAAGATTATGCTAATAAGTTAGTAGTGCCATATTGTATAAGAATTATCCTAACCAATTATATAGAGTTTTGACTAAGAATTAATGTCAAAATTATGAGACACATTGATCAACCCCTTCTGCTAAATATCTCAAAAACCTCTTTGATTTTATGATTATTTATCAAAACTTTCCAAAATATCAAAAATCATTAAATTAAATCATATTAGCTTTATTTTGACATCTACAAATCATTATTAACAAATAGGATAGTGATAGGCAACACATATGACCTAAGCAACTATGTTATGACTTACAAGGTTATGATATGTAACACTCTAGACTTATGCAAGTATGTTCACTCAAGGTATTGACAAGTAATACTTAGGATTTGCACAAATATATTGTGAATCACAAGGTAGTGACAACTCCTATGAGTTAATTTGAATTATTTGTTTTCCACCTATAAAACTTGAAAGAAATATGTATCAAATGTACAAGTAATTTGCTTATAAAGATGAAAGCATAAATTCTTATAAACTATGTCAATATTTAGTTTTTATGAGATTTGAGATTGAATAATTAGAGTGTGCATATGAAATAACCATCAATAATAGTTGAAGAAGTGACCTAAAGATTATGAGATTATGAATGATTCTTGAGTATAAATGAATTTTTTACTAGGATGTAACATACTATGATAAGACAACTATCCGGGGATTACTATTGGGATGAGCTCAATGATAACAACCATCTTGTATTTCATTTGGTAAAGAAATCATTGTACAATACTACAACCTTTGTTACATATCCAATATAATATAAGTCAAGCAACTTAAACATCATCATCATATATAGATTAAATGAATTTACTATAGATCTATAATTATCTATTTTATTGAAAAAGAGTTGTCTAATTATTGAATAACAAATATGTTGATAAAATCAATGGGGATCAATATTTGGATCAAAGTTCAATTTACTACTTTCAAGACCCATATACTTGCAGAGATTAGTTTGTTATGTACTTTCATTAATTAGCTTTAGGGACATCAATTAACTAATATAATTAGATAGAATTATCAAAGTCATAATAAGTTTTATAATTATTATTAAAAATTTTTTAGTTAAACAGTCAATATGAGTCAGCATAATTATTATTTAAAATGTGTAATTCTTATTTAATAGTTTAGAAAACATTGAATTTGATAAATATTCTCAAATTTAAAATTTAGATCTCGTTAACTTTTTTGAAAATAGATAGCTTCCTTACGAATTTGTTTGTATTTTTTTTCTTATTTTCTTTCTTTCCAACCACCAATCTACAAAAATAGAATGCATAGTCAATTTTTAAAGACTCATATAAATTACCTAAAAGAACTATGAGAGGAGAATGAAGCACATGAAATTTTATTTTGTAAACATGCAAAGGAAGTGAGTGATAATATCTCAAATTATCATTACAATGAGATTTATCATGCTCAAATAAATGAATTATATTTATAACCTCATTTCAACCAGTATCAACCATATTATCAGCCTAAATATAGTTATGGAAACTAGGGATATGGAAGTCTTAAAGAAAAGACATTTTATAAATCTCAATAGTCTTTAGGATCTTATTGGATAGCTAAACTTGATAAATCACTAAGAGAATTGAGAAGAAACAATGCTGATGGGGAAACAAAGATGAGATAATAGAAATAGAAAGATGAAATCATGAATTGAGTTATGTTTAAAGAAAGTGATATATCAAAAATCCATGTAGGTAAGTAGTAAATAGTCATGATTAAAAATTTAGAAGAGAAAATTAAATATACATCCTCAATTATTTGAAGAGGAAAGGAATAAGCGAATAATGAATTTTTGTGATAAATATGGAAACACTTGTGGTAGAAAAGCTTGAAGACTAAATTGAAGATACGGACTCAATTGTTTAGGAAGAAGATGCTGAATTAAATGATGAAATCTATTTAGATATTGTAGTGATTACTATGATAGAAAATCTTGAAAAGGAAATTAAAGATATTGCCTAGACTATTTAAGAAGAAGAAGTTGATGCATACGACAAAATCTTTATAGTTAATATGAATATATTTGTGTTATAAAATCTTGAATAGAAGCTGGAAGATATGGCCTCAACTATTCAAGAAGAAAAAGATGAAGCTAGCCATTAGGTTTTGGAGGATGAATTTGAGAAAGTTGTTGATGTATGAGCAAAAAATTGAGAAAACCAATACATTTCACAATGTTATGGCTAGGAAGAAAATAAAGAAAAAGTGCCAGAAAAAAAATATTTTAATGGATGAAAAAATATAGACAACCATTCATCTATCATTCACATATAATGCTAGAAGTACTAGAAATAAAGAAGTGAAATGTTATACTAAGAAGCTATCATATATAGTGGAGATCTCCAAAGAAGATAAAGAAGTTTTGAATGTCTAGTTACAAATATTAAACATAACACTAATATCTATAGCCAGACCATCATAACCTTTCAAGTAACACAAAAAATATGTTTCTTGTGGTTGCTATTGAAAGTACAAGAAATCAAGACAATAATCTCACATCAAACACACTTTATCAAACAAGCAGCGTACAAAAAATTTGAGCTATCTCCTAAGAAGTATTATGTTTAATATCCATAGCTAGACAATCATAACCTCATTTCTTACTTCAGAGATCTCTAATTATTATGCTAGATTCTCAATATACTACCCTACATCTTTCTTTCTTATACTTTCAGTATTAATAGAGATAGTTGGATAAATGATAATCATGATACACTCATCCACAAAGGTAGTTTGGGTGGAGAACCTTTTTCTCCCTGCATTGATATTACAGATTATCTTAGTTCTATTATATTTTAGCTCATACTTTTTTTATAACTTTTTCTATTTCAGAAAACCAAAACAATATAGTTAACTTTATCTTCTTCTATTTGAGTAATTGAGGTCATATATTTAATTTCCTCTTCAAGATATTTTATCATAAATTTCTCTATATTAGCCGTGAAGATCTCGCCACCTGCTTCATCTTCTTGTTCTTGAATAATTGAGGCTATATTATCAGTTTACTCTTCAAGATTTTATACTACAAATGTCTTTTTATTAACCGTGAAGATTTTTTTACTTGTTTCATTAAATACTTTTTTAATAATTGTGGTTGAATACTCAATTTTCTCTCATAAGTTTTTAAACCATAACAATATCTTTATTAACTATTTGGATTTTTGATGTAGCACTTTCTTATGACTTAACCAAATCTATGACTATATATTTCTTTCTTTTGTCTTAATTTTTCATTAGCAGCAAGATTAGATGTAATCAATTCAATCAGCATTTTTTCAAGATCATCTATGATATAAAGTTGTGAAGATGGTTGATAATTATTAAATGTTTTCTCCTCATGACTTCCATATCCATCTCCATCAATCACTTGTGACTAAAAGTCAATCAATGTCTTGAGCATAATAAGACTCACCATACTGATAGTCAGTGATATTCTCACTCACTTTTGTCTCACATTTCCCAAAATAAATTTCATTTACTTTATTCTACTCCCATATCTTCTTTAATAAATTTTTTAGGTAATTACGAAAGGATTGGATTACCATTTTGATCTATAGATTAGTGGCTAAAAAATATACATGTTTGTTATTCAAACTATCAACCATTTTAATGTATTTTAGTGATTTATGATAATGTATAGGCATGAAATGAGAGAATTTATGTATTAATTTTATGACTATGGTGTTTTGGCATATTTTGGTGAATAAACTAAAAAGTGAAAGGCTTTAAAGGTATTTAGCTGAGAATGTAAGAAGATAGCTTTTTGTATAGTTTTGGCATCAATTTTTGGTAGAAACTATACCTTGTTGGTCATAATAATATTTATATATAATGATCAAACTAACTAATTAGCATAATTCATTTACTATGCAACATATTCAATGTGATTGTGATGATATCTAGAAGTCACAACCATATCTACCTTATAAATTTTATATGAATATGACATTTATTCTTTATCATAACAATCAAATACCCCACTGATGCTTGATGTCACGACCAACTCCGAGTACCATGACTTTATCTTTAAAATGGCTAGGTAGTCTCAAGTTAAAGCCATACTTTTTTTACAAAGCCACGCCTTTTGATCTATATATAGTTATAGAATCAAAATAATTTAGGCCAAAGTCATAGAAATTATCCAAAACTTTGACTTTTATGATATATAATGTTAC
This sequence comes from Sapria himalayana, assembly GCA_029783825.1. Taxonomy (NCBI): domain Eukaryota; kingdom Viridiplantae; phylum Streptophyta; class Magnoliopsida; order Malpighiales; family Rafflesiaceae; genus Sapria; species Sapria himalayana. The sequence continues at coordinate 899,080 of JAREIK010004728.1, read as the reverse complement.
AAGTGATATTTTTCGAGTATGACCATCATATAAAGTCACGATGCTTGTTCGCAAAGGAAGACAAAGTCACAACTTTTACTTATGATTAATTACTAGTGATATGATATCTTTGTAGTGCCATATTAAATGACATATGATAGAAGTGAAGATAAATATCAAAGCAATCCATAGTATCACTGATACTTAAGACATATGATCAGAAAATTTTATGTCAAGGCCACCATTTCTTAGTGTCATGGCCAAGGATACATGTGAGACCTTCTCAATTCTATAACTATTTCTTAGTGCCTTGGTCATATAATGATCATGATAGTCCAATGTCAATGACATAGCTATTTTATAGTACTATGATCATATAACAATATGAGAGGCTCTTCACAATGCTACAGCATTTCTTAGTACTATAAATCCTTAAGAAGGACAATAAGACAAATGCATAAAGTTACGAACACTCCAAAGTTACATGACACTTTGTTACATATATATTAGGCCCAAATCATGATTGTTGCAAGTATCATGACTTTGTGCTATAGAATGTTTGAGAATCATTTCAGAGTATGTCAATTTTCTAGAGACACAATCTCATGATTAAGAAAAGAAAGTAAAAGTTACAACTTTCCTTTGAAAGTCATGATTTTATACTTAAAAGTGATGTAGGACTAGTCATGTATAAAAGTGAAAAATAAAGAAATTCAAGAATTTATCTCAATTCTTTTTTCTATTTCTCCACATAGAAAGCAAAGCCATGAAAACAACTAAACCTTATAGGTGAGTTTTGCATTTTATAGAGGTTCCACGAGCAAGGAATAAATGTGACACTTAATGCAATTCCTATAGTTGATGGACATAACTTTCAAACCCCCCACCCTTCTAGGGTATATTAAATAAATTAATATATGTGATTGGACAATGGTTGTTTTTATAATTAATAAATGAGTTAAATTTATATTGTGTTATGTATGTTGATGGATGAATAATTAAATAAAATTTGAATGAAAGTTTTGAGTATTGATAGATTTGTGTAATATTATCATGATGGTTGGTGATATGTAAACTGCAAGGCTCATTCATATATATGGTAGGAAATAAATGATAAACCTTCAAAATGTGATGCATGAGATAAACAAATACATTAAAATTCAAAATTTGGATATGTTAATCATTATGACTATGATGTGTATGAAGCTAAAAGTATAAATACTTACATACCAATCTATTATATACATTTTAAAAGATTTGGTTCTCAATTTAGATGGAAATTATATAAAATATTTTTTTAAGATATTCACCTTTAGTGCATAAGTCATATTTCCATTGAGGATGACACTTATGAAATGAGAATGAAGTGTGCAAATGAAGCAACCATTAAAGATAGTTGACATTGTTGCCTAAAATATATGATTTTATGAATAACTTTTGAGTAATTATGGTTTATTTTCTCGATGGTAACATACCAATAGAATTGCAACGATGATCCCACCATTAGAATAGACTCAATGGTGACAACTACATTGTATGCCGATAGGACAATAAGTCATTGCATAATATCCTAACATGTATTATATGTTTAGACATAACCTAAGTCAAACTAACATAAATATCCATCACATAGATCAAATGAACAAACTCATGGATCCAAGATTATTTCACAATCCAAATATTTATTTTACTGGAAATAAGTTATCTCACTATTGAATAACTATACTTCTAGTACAATTCCTATGTGATTAATATCTAAATAAAAATCTTATTTATCACTTGTATGACTTATACATTTATAGATCTCTATTGTTGAAATATTTTTATTAAAGAGTTTTTGAGACATATTCTAGCTAATAAAATTAGGTATCAAAATAAAGCTATAATACATACAAAACCCAATATACAACTATTTACTTTACAAACATGTTAACATGACTTAGCATTTAGATGTGGGAAGATTTATCAAACACAATACTCTATAATATACCAAAAAATAATTTTTATTTTAGAGGTATAATTATGTCAGCTCACATTAACTAACTAACCTAAAAATTATTTAAATCAACACCAAAAATGTATAGTGACTTTGTTACACTACATATTTATATTAGTTTGGTAATATCACAAAAGCTCGATAAAGAGAGGATCTCATCAATAATGATTCATAAGTTCTTGGGTCGTATAAGTAGTAAAAATGTCTTTCAATTAGATATTGATCCCATTGAAATTGTTTTGGTAATTCATCACTTAACAACAAGACAACTCATTTCTAATTAAATTGATATTTAGATTGCGAGAGATATGATTATATGTTTAGACATAAATTTTTTATGGGATAGTCTTAGATCCATTAGTTTATTTCTTTAATTTATGTGATATATATTTAAAACAATTTGAATTATATTATGTTTGGACATAAGATGAAGGTTGTAGTGTTGTGAATTGAATCCTTATCCTAATGGTATACAATTGGTTATCACTATTAAATTTATCCCAATAATGGTTCTCTCATTGCTATCCATTTGGTATATTACCACGAAGAAAATAAATCATTCATGCTAGAAGTCATTCACAATCTCATACTCTTTCAAAAATGTTGTCAGTTATCTTTGATTATTGCTTTATATGCTCACTATTATTCTTTGCACTTACATATCATAAAGGTCAATAATTAGCATAGTTTATAACTGTTTGCACTTTAAGCTTCTTAATTGTCATACTTGCATAATTAAAGTTTGTTTCCTAGAGTTTTACCAGTGAAAATCATATGAGTAAATTAACTTACAAAGGGCCATTACTATCTTACGAGTCACAAAATACTATTGCATATTCTAAGGATTACATGTTATCATCCTATTTGGAGATGATGTGACTCTGATACTAAAGGTAAATCATTTAACATTATATTCTATATAACGTCCATCCCATTCAAAAACTACTTCTTTTGAGAGTTGTATAATGGATTGGTATGTAAAAGTATTCGCACTTTTTACTTCGTAAGTGCCATGCTCACAAAGATTAACATATTCAAATTTTAATGTATTGTTTTATCACTTGAATTATAGTCGAAAGGGTTATCACTTTTTTACTATCATATACATGAGTGAGCCATATGGTTTACCTATCGTTATCTACCTTAATAATCTCACATAAAACTTTGCATTATTAAAAAATTCTAGCTCAATTTATATTTAATTAGCTTTCCATTAATATCCATAAGAAAATATAAATCAAACATATTCATTAATAAAAAATTATTGTCACATCATACAAATCGAAATACATAAACACTAGATCACATGTTTTTGATAAAAAATATTAAATCTACTTAGAGAGGATGAGGTTGTAAGATGCACATTCCAAATATATGAATTAGTATTAAGTCGTGCATCGCTTACTTGCTTGTTGAGTTTTTAGAGAGTACAAAATTTGTCCATAAGATTTGATAGTCACACCATAACTTTGCTTATTGCACAGAGAGAGTAGAAGGAATGAAAGATTTTTCAAAATATCTATTTTTTCCACTTTTATACTAGGGAAATTCTATATTACTTTAAATAGAATGTCACATCTCTTTGAAGAAAGTCTTAACTTTTGGCATTCATCTCCTAGGCTTGAGGTCACATCTATAGAAAATGACCTGACTCTAGGATGCTTTCCAATCTTTATGAAACATATTCATGGGTGTAGGCAACAACAATGGTAGGGACATAATATGTTCCAGCATAAAGTCACCACATTGTAGTGAAGTGGCCACAACTTTGTGTGTTTGTTATCTTGTTTTTTCATGAAGGCCATGGTATTGGGAAAGGTTACAACATAGTGAAGGGATTCTCATATTATTCACTAGATACAACATTATAAAATAGTCATGAGATTAGCATTAGTTTTTCTTGATCATTATTTTGCCATGACACTAAGAAATAGCTGTAGTACCAAGAAGGCGACTCATGTATTTCATGATGCCTTGGTATTTAAAAATAGATGCAACATAAAAATTGTCTTCATATGTCCAAGTATTTGAAAAGTTGCTAGTGACCACGATACTAGCTTTCTTTTCTCGCATATATCATGTCGCCATTGTACTTCAAGAATATTACAACACTAGAAATTAAAGCTTACTAAAAAGTAATAATTTTGTATTCCTTTTAGGAAAAAAGTCTTAGTAGTTGGAAATGACAATATTCGATTAATATCCTTTATAATAGTTAGTGTCATAAATTTTATAATGTTAATTAATTGTTATAGTTTGTAAATGGTCGGTAATTGATCTCTAATAGTAATACCGACCATTGATATTGAAAATATTTGGTCAGTTTTGTCACAATTCGGTCAGTAATTACTGACTAATTTTTTTAGTAGCTTTTCTACTGTTTATGTAGAAACCATAGAACATATCACAAAAAAATATCTAATTCACTTCCGGTTTTGATGTAGTTGATGTAGAAACATTTACAAATAACACAATAAAAAAATCCAATTAACTCCAGCAAACAACTATATATACTGCATATATATATTAATAACATCAAGAGAAAATAAAAAAATTAAATCCAAAATTAAAGTTTATGACATTGAAAAAAATGTAAGTAATACACTCAATCGTCCAACCTAGTTTCATAATTGTTATGCTGTGATGTTTCTAGTCCACATGGTGAGATGTCGGGTACTGTGGTAGAGCTGTCTACTGCTACTAGTCCTGATACAGTTGCTACTGTAGGTGGAGTAGATGTTGTAGATGGAGCATTACGCCGAACAAACTAATGTAGATCATCATGGTTGAACTACTATCCTCCTTCCTAAAACTTCAAAGTAAGTCAGTCAAAATGCATGCACAACTCATCTCTATCATTCTCATACTCGATCATGTGTCGCTTGGTATTAGCCAACTAAAACTATATCGAATTTCGTATCACATCCTGAAATTCCTCCATCTTCGAGAACAAATTCGAAACTAGTCTTAAAAATTCAGCTTCATAGTCAGGTTATCTTTATGAGTAGAATGATGATGTCGAAGAACTGATACCATAGACATGCATCTTCTCCTTGCCATCAACAGCCACATACCAAATCTGATTCATATCAATTGGAGGAGTTGCTAAATGAGAACTACCAGTTACATCATCGCATGAACCTGAAGTATACTGAGAATATGCTTGAGTCGCATCAGCTAACATTTTCTCATATCTTGCCTAATAAAAATGTATGAAAAGTATTTCAATTTATACATAAACAAAAAAAAAGAAAAATTATTTTTTTTAATTTAAACTTACATTTGCTGCACAAGATCTCTGATTAACAAATGTCTGATCATCATTAGCCTTCGTATGTGTGATTCTGAATAAGCGAGGAGCATTGGGCTTCTTACCCTCCTTGCATGTCTACAATTACACACAATACATATGTTAATTAAATTGAAAAAAAAATTATGATTAATGAAATTTAGGCATAATTGAACATATTTCACAAAGTAATAAACATAAAAAGTATAAATTAGAAATAATATCAATCCTCGTTCATGCTCATGCATAGAGCGAGATCCACAAGTGTGTGAAGACATGTCACTGCCCTCTCCAGCCTACTCTGAGTGATGATTGCCACTCTATTTATCACACCTCTTTCTATAATCCAGATCTTTCCAACTATTTCACCACTCCTTGAAAGCATTATTCAAGACAGTCGAATCTTTTTCACTCTTTTTCAACCATTTATCTTTGATCTCGTAGATAGTGTCTTTATACCGAATAATAGAATATTTTTAGAACATACTATTGATTGCCTCCTTTGGATGTGTCCACCTGTAAACTTTCTACAATTATAAAGAAATAATTTATAATCAGTGAACAAATGAATAAATAAAAGATGTAAAAAATTTTTAGGTTGTAATTTTTACCTTAAATTCTCTCCAAATTATCAATTGGTCTCTATGTGTGAGTTACTTCCAATTATGTCCATTAGGTTGAAAGGACTTCCTAAAAATTATTCTCAAAACCCTAGAAATGGAACCAGACAGCTCTAATTTCATCCGGTAATCAAAAATTTATGAGCAAGTAAGAAATAAAATAATAAATTGATAAATCGTTTGTTAAGTTTTATATCTTACGGATTATCAATTGTCAAATCAAACTAAGCAACAGGGAGATTCACGTCTGAAGGGTACTCTGATGAAGACTCTCCAACATCTCCATCCTTTCCCTCCGCTCCCTCCATGTCTATTGATTATTTATCAAAATCTTAGGACCAATATGTTTATCAGTCAGTTGATGCTGCTACTGCGGTACATTCACAACCATCGCTGTCTGCTATGACATCTCATCCACCCATGACTCTCTACTTGTTTCAGGCATACCTGATGTCATGATGCCTATACCATAGCTCGTACGACCTTGCAATGTGCTGCCTCTACCTTGACCACGTGGATATATGTAAAAAATACATAAGGCAATGAAAATAAACAAAAATGATTAACAAATAAAAATAACATAAAACTCACTATATACTCATTTAAATTATAATTATCAAAATATGGTTCAACTTCTTTTTCAAATGTAGTAACATCATTTTCAAACTTCTGTTCATCACTTATTTCTTCCTCATTATCAATTAAATTTTCATCATTTACATCCCCACTTGTATCCATCTCAAAAGATGCAACTAAAAGGATGTCTTTGTCCCCCACCACAGCTTCGATTATAACATCATATCATCATTTTGAAAAGCTGGTACTATCAAATCATGTACTTGGTGATGCGGGGATGTCAATTTGAGCCCTTGCTTTTATCTTGAACACAACTTTCCAATCCTTTCTAGGACCGGTCCAACCCAGATATTCACAATAATAAACATGTGATGCTTGTACTACTAAGACAAAAGGTTAATACTTGTTGAATCATTTTTTATCTTGCACATCGACAAGTTAATATCGAGGATGGACAATAATACCAACATTTGGTATTGGGTCGAACCATTCACATTTGAATAAAATAGTTTTTTTAACCAGGAGGGCTTCAAATTCTAACTCGATACTTCTACCATAGTCCCATAATAGTCATATTTAGTTTCATTATATATGGATCCTTTAATGCATACCCCCTTATTTCCTATTACACGGTAGCTACCATATGATTTAGTGTGAAATTTAAACCATTCGCACGGTAACATTATACATTTTAACCTCTCTTAGGGGACATCATGCAATACTTCGAAGATAATGATTGGAAATTTTATTTGCACGATTATGAACCTGTAATCAAAATTAAGAAGATTATTTAGATTACAATTATAAAATTTTTAAGAACAATACAATTATTTTGTGATTTTCATTATAAGTAAACATACATATTTTTCAAAAAATTATGGAAATTCTTGCTCCGTCACGGCATTGATAGCTTCTTCATCCGTGTTTGGAAATTCTTTACGTTTATTTATAACAAAATCACTAAAAAAAGAAATTAAATATTATTGATAAATTAATAGGAAATACTAAAGTATAATACTTAATAGATGTCATTTGACTATTAAGAAATACTTACTCAATGAATGGTTGAACCTCTTGACAATTCACTAGGACATATAGATGAGCAGTAGTATATTCATAGTCTGCTAGATACCTTTTCCCTTCAACACCAATTGCATTACCCGGAGGCTTGAAAATTTCAAACATATCATTATCCACATTGTCATAAAGATAACTTTCATTCCGCTTTTCCTTAAGTGAAAGAGTTTGATCTCCTTTTTTGAAATAGAATGATACAAATTTTGCAACCTCATCCATAATATAGCCTATTGATATAGAACCCTCCACTTAAGCCTTATTCATTATGCTTTATTTTCCTCAAGTATCTACAAAAATATTATTGAAAATTACAAGTCATTTTTGGGTATATATAAATATATATATATAGAAAAAGAATTGGTTTAGTGAATTAATATTACCTTTCTGGGTGATACATCCAATGATAATGGACAAGACTAGCAATCCTAGTTTCGTAAGCCAAGTGAACTTAGATATGTTCTATTGTGTCAAAAAACTAGAAGGAAAGATTTTCTCAAGATTGTATAAGATAACAAAAATTTGTTCATCTAGATTCCTCAGCTCCTCATCAGTCAATGAAGATGAAGTTAGTTGTTTGAAGAATAAAGAGATCTCAGTTATCGGCTCCCATATTCTATTAGGCAGGAATTCTCAAAGTGCAATTGGTAACAACATTTGCATGAATACATGACAATCATGACTTTTAATACCAAACATCTTAAGTTTTTTCGCTACAACACATCTCCCCAGATTAGAAGCATATCCATGTGGAAATCTTAGTTTGTTTACCCACTCAAACACAACCTTCTTCTATGATTTATTAAAAAGAAATGGCACATCAGAGTATTTATTGGTGACAATATTTTTTGCAAATTGAGGACAATGATAATATTTATTCAACTCATCTCTTGACTTGAAAGTGTCATTAGTTTTCCCTGGAATATTAAATACTATTTTGAAAATATTGTCACACACATTTTTCTCGATATGCATAACATTAAAATTATGCCAGAGCAAGTGTTAATGCTAGTAGATCAAATCCCAGAAAATACTTCTCCTTTTCTACCCACAGGTCTTAGATAGAGCTGCATTCACAACCTCAGCATTAACATCTATCACCTTCCTCAATCCTCTTTTATTCAATTCCTGTAGAATATCATACCAAGATCAAACCCCCAAGAATTATTTAGTAACCTTTCTATTCTTAATGAAGTCTTTGTTATTACGTCGATATGAATGTTTAATAGGCAAAAACTTCTGATGGTTATCGAACCACGACTATTTTTCGCTATTATTTAATCTAAAAGTATAAAAAGCTTCCATACAATGCGGACATGCCAACATACTAGTTGTACTCCACCAAGGCATCAAATAATATGCTGGAAAGTCATTTATGGTCCACATAAGGGCAACGTGCATCTGAAAATTTTTCCATTTGGAAATATCATAAGTTTGAACCTCAACACCCCAAAGACTTTTCAACTCCACTATGAATGGCTGCAAAAAAATATCTATCATCCCCTTTGGATTTGTAGGTCCAAGTACTAAAACAGTCAAAAATATAAATTCCTCCTTCATTCATAAGTTAAAAAATAGTGTGATTAATTTTATCCGAGACCATCTGATCAGTTTCACTTACTAACACCCGTGCTGAACTTGAACACCTCTGGTGGACTTGCTTCTCACCATGGTATATCCAAACATAGTAATCCTCCACAAAATCATTTCTATACAAATGCATCTTCACATTCTCAAAATTCAAAAACTTTTTATTCTGACATTTAACTAAAGCGCAAGGACACCTTATATCTATGCCACCATTCACACACTTAGGATGTCTCAGAGCAAATTCAACAAATTCATCAACTTTATCTTCCTATTCATTAGAGTACATTCCATTCACTATTCGACCCTTGTACATCCATTCATGACTGTCTTTCATAACTAGTTAAAAAATCATTTTATTTAACAAACGCTATTGTCTCTAATTATTGTTATATATAATTATATAGACATTTATTTAGATATACAAATGTTTATATATAGTTATACACATATAGTTTAAAATAATGTTGTATGTTGTTATACATGTAATTATAAATACTATTACATGTTGTTATACATATAGTTACACATATAGCTAAATGTATATTTATACATGTAGGTTTATATATTTAATATTATATATATATATAGTAATGTATAGGTATAGATATAGTAAAATACTTTTTATATAATACTATATACAAATATATATTAAATATAAGCTGTAAATTTAATATTTAAATATAATTATGCATAAAACTTTTAAAGTTATACATATAGTAAGATATAATTATTTATAGTTATATATTATTTTACATATAATATATATAGTTATAAATAGTTATATATAATTAAACATATAGTTATATATAGATATATTAATACAAGTAGTTATAAGTAGTTATACATAAATATATACAATGTTATAAACAAATATTTTAATTTAATTATATGAATACATATATGTATATATAGTTACGAATATAGTTATATTTAATTAAATATAGTGTTACATATTTATACAAATATTTATATATAGTTATACACATATAGTTATAAATATGTATTTAGTTAAAGATATAATTATATATAACATTTATATAGTTATACATTTAGTAGAATATAATTATATATAGTTATATTTTAGTATACATTTAGTATAATTTTTTTAGAAATATAGTTATATAGAATTATACATATAGTTATATATTATTATATAGTTACGAATTAGTAATGTAAAGTTATAAATATAGTTATGAAGATAGTTTACTTTATTATAAATATAATTATAAATACTTTCATATAAAATGACATATGATTATATAATTAAACACGTGTATCTATATAATATTTGTGAATAAAATATTTTTATAAATGTTACTTAAATATAATTATATTTATATGTAACACTTTTATAAATAATATATAGTATATATATCACATTTATATTAACATTATAAATATTCTATATTTATATAAAAAATAATATGTAATATTAATATTTACAAAATTGTATAATCATTTAATGTTGCATAATTGTTATATAAAAAATTATATAAATGGATAGCTTAATGTAAATATTGTATAGATATTTATAAATATTAATATATATGTATAAATATTTATATATAACATTATGTGTTTATATAAACATATCAATGTGTATTTATAATGTAATACATTTATATATATTAAAGTATAGACATTTATACATAATGTCATATGATTATATAAATGTATAAAAGTTTATATATACTGTTAGTGACATTTAAGATTAACATTATATAAAAGTTTGATTTAACATTAATCATTATATTTATTAAAGTATAGACATTTATACATAATGTCATATGATTGTATAAATATAAACCATGAACATTCAAATTATTCTGAACAAATATTCTATAATTGAAATCAAAATTAATAAAACCATAAAAATCTAAATAGTAGAAGAATAAAGATTAAACTAAAAAATTATAGTTTAATTAATATTGTCGAGTCAAAATTATGTTAGGTTAAAGAAATTGAAGCAAAAATGAAGAAATTCAGAGGAGAAATAAACAAACCTAATACCCGATTATATTGAAAAAATGAAAATCCAATTATATATATATATAATTCAGAGAGACAAAAATATGTATAAGCATTTTGAAGGAGAAGAACAAAGAAAAACTTACCGGGATTTTGAAGAAAGAACAAATTTTATCAATTTTGTGCTTACAGTCGCATCTGATTTGAAAAAATGATGGAGTTTTAAATGAATGTAGGTGTTAATGACTTAGCAAATGAATTTTAAATCAAAAAATTAAAACTATGAATTACTGACCAAAATTATGGTCGGTAAAAGGTCGGCAAGAACAAATTTATAAGTATTTGAAAGTCTATTTTACCGATCAATTTTAATGGTAATATATTTTTGGTCATTAAATGCTCGATAATTTGTCGGCAATTTCTAATTGCAAATCCATCCTAATTTTCCGACCAATTTCCGACCAAATACATTTGGTCGGTAGGTTTGGTCGGTAGGTATGGTCGGTATATGGTCGTGAAATAATTATTTATTACCGACCTAAATATTCGGTCAGAAGTTTGGTCGGTAATTACGATGTTATAAATATATTGGATAACCACTTTACCGACCATTTTTAATGGTTATATATTTTTGGTCGTTAAATCTTCAGTAATCTTTCAGAAATGTTTTTCACTAATTCTCTCCTAATTTACAGACTATATTTCCGACTAAATATATTTGGTCGGTAATATATGGTCAATAGTTGGTTGAAAATTTGCTCGAAAGTATTTTTTTCTGATGCCCCTCTTTGGATCTCTAAATTGGTCATGAATTGGTCCCAAATTACCAACCTTTATATCTGGTCAATCAATTGTCGGCAAGTACGAAGTTATAAATAATATGAAAATCCACTGTATCGATTAATTTTAGTGGTAATATATTTTTGATCATTAAATGATCGTTAATATATTGGATAACCACTATACATATCGATTTCCGACCAATAATATTTGGTTGATAATCATAGTAGGTCTTTAGTCAGAAATATGGTCGAATTTTTTTTTCCAATATCATTTTTTGGTCGCTAAATGGTCGTGATTTGGACAACAATTACCAACCAAATTTTTAGGTCGGTAATTTGGTTGGTATTTTCGTGGTTTTTAGTAGTGGCTCATTATAAGTAGAGGCACTTCCAATATGTGAGTCTTACTTAGAAGAAAAAATAACTAGTTGACTTCTTAAGGCTAAAGGTTATAGAGAGAAAGAGTTGTTATATTTGATCATGGTTACGATATGATCATGGTTCATTCTAATTTATATGGACCCATGACTATCAAAGCAAGAAGTGGCTCTAAATATTACAAGTCATTACGATATGATCATGGTTGCAAGTATCTCATGTGAGAGTTTAGTAATTACTTATTAGAACAAGTTATTACATCTTAGTTGTTTGCATATAGTGTGCCACAATTGAATGATGTCATAAAAAGAAGAAATATAACTCTCATGGATATAGTGAGATTAATGAGGAGTTATTAAGACTTCTCAAATTATTAATGATGATGTGCATTTGAAATAATAACTTATATTCTAAATTTGGTACTGTATATTTTAGTATTTGATATTCTAACTGAATTGTGGAAAGGGTGCAAACTAGTCTAAAACATATTTGACTTTGAGGTATTGCAACACATGTGAAAAAAGAGAATAAAAAATTTGGAACCAAGAACAAAAATTTGTTTATTTTTTAGAATGTCCTAGAGAAACCAAAGATGATTTTTTATATATTCCAATTTATAAAAAAAGCATTATTAGTACTAATACCTAGTTCTTAGAAAATGATTTTGTAATGAATCATTAATTGAGAATTACGATTATTATTCTAGAATAATTAAAAGGAAATAAACATGAACAAACTTCTTTAAAATCTATGGTAAATGAGGAAACACCACGAAAAAAATATTCTTGACACTATATGTCCTCATCATATTGGGATAAATGTCAAAATAAGTATTGATGCAAGACCTTGTAGATCTACCATTAGCATACCATTTTCACAATTAGGGCAGAATGAAAATGATTTTTTACATCAATTAGTGAGTACACATTGTACCACTAATAAAGCACTACCAAATGGAGTGCATCATCATAGTGTTAGTATGATTCATTACCCTTGTCGGTGTAAACTTTTTGGAAGGCCTTTTAATATAATTTATGCTAGATTAGATACTAATTATTAAAACTAAGAAAAAGTATTTAAAGATAAAGATGCACATCCTTGGCAAAAGGTTATGAAATCTTTGACATAGTCCATGTACTATAATCAAATACTATATCTTATAGAATTACTTAGAGAGATAAAACTCATCAAGTGCAAGTTGATTTATAAGAAAAAGAAAGAAACTAGAGATAAAATTGCAACTTTGAAGACTAAGCTTGTTGTAAAATGGTTCACTCAAAAATAAATGGTCAGCTGAGGAAACATTTTTGCTAGTTACTATGTTAAAGTCTATCAGGATTCTCTTATCCATCGCAACTCATTCCAACTATGAAGCTTGGAAAATAGATATAAAGACTACATTTTTGAGTACACATCTTAAGTAGTGCATCAACATGACGCAACTTGATGATTTCATAGAAATACCAAGAACACATGTCATGCAAATGTAATAATTTAATTTAGACTTAAAAGCAAGCATATAAATCTTAGAATACTCATGTTGATCAAATCATTAAATCTTACATTTTGATCAATATTCAAATGAGTCATGAGTGTACAAAATGCACAACAAAAGCATAATGATATTCTTAGTATTGTATATATGTAACATCTTGCTCTTTGGAAATAATTCAAAGATATTATCCTTAGTCAAACTACACTATTATCTAACCAATTTGATATGAAAGATTTGGAAGAAGTTAGGTACATTAGTGGAATTAAGCTTTTTCAGAATTATAAGCAGAGAATGATGGGCTTATCATATGCTACTTATATCGATCAGATTATGACACTACTACAAAAAGTTAAAAAGACTACAGTTAGTTTTTGAAAAAAAGTCATAACTTAAATGATTAGATCTATAATTAAAAACATAGTTTTATATTATATTATAATATAAAAAACTATATTTTTATTAAACCATAATCTTATATCATCTTATAATATAAAAATACTATTTTATTAATTAAACTATAGTCTTATATTATCTATAATATAAAAAAACTACATTGTTACTTAAGTTGCATCTTTAAATTATCTTAGAATATAAAAAAACTATTTTTAATGGAGTCGTAGTCTTGTATTTTTTTTATAATATAAAAGACTTTAGTCTTATTTAAGACATACTCTAATATAAACCTAAAAATATATTGATTTTTAATATCATATTTAAGAATGTATTCTTTTACACTTATCCAAAAAAAAAGATAAAAAATTAGATTTTTTATGTTTTTTTATTAATTTTTATTAAGTTTTATTATTTATTATTATTAATTATTAATTATTATTAGTATTATAATTTATTATAATTTATTATAATTTATAATTATTTATTATTATTTATTATTATTTATTATTATTTATTATTATTTATTATTATTTATTATTATTTATTATTATTTATTATTATTTATTATTATTTATTATTATTTATTATTATTTATTATTATTTATTATTATTTATTATTATTATTTATTATTATTTATTATTCTTTATTATTCTTTATTATTATTTATTATTATTTATTAGTATTTATAATTTTTATTATTATTTATAATTTTTTATTATTATTTATAATTTTTTATTATTATTTATAATTTTTTATTATTTTTATATTTTTATATTTTTATATTTTTATATTTTTATATTTTTATATTTTTATATTTTTATATTTTTATATTTTATTTATTTTTTTATTTTTTTATTTTTTTATTTTTTTATTTTTTTATTTTTTTATTTTTTTATTTTTTTATTTTTTTATTTTTATATTTTTTTATTTTTTTATTTTTTATTTTTTTATTTTTTTATTTTTATATTTTTTTTATTTTTATATTTTTTTATTTTTATATTTTTTTTATTTTTTTATTTTTTTATTTTTTTATTTTTTATTTTTTTATTTTTTTATTTTTTTATTTTTTTATTTTTTTATTTTTTTATTTTTTTATTTTTTTATTTTTTATTTTTTTATTTTTTATTTTTTTATTTTTTATTTTTTATTTTTTATTTTTTTATTTTTTTATTTTTTTATTTTTTTATTTTTTTATTTTTTATTTTTTTATTTTTTTATTTTTTATTTTTTTATTTTTTTATTTTTTTATTTTTTTATTTTTTTATTTTTTTATTTTTTTATTTTTTTATTTTTTTATTTTTTTATTTTTTTATTTTTTTATTTTTTTTTTATTTTTTTATTTTTTTATTTTTTTTTTATTTTTATTTTTTTGTTTGTTGTTGAGTTTTATACTAAAAAATGCATTCAAAATAAAAAATATAAAATTTAATATTAGTTTCAAAAATATGCCCAAACTAGTACGTCTGAAAACTGTGTGACAATGGATCTCGTTGTGCATCCATTACCATGATGTTTAATTTTTAAAATCATTGGTTGTTGTAAATGCCAGCTTTTAAAAATATTTAGAGATTCTATTACGCCCCACACCTCACGCCCCTCGCTGCTCACCAGTCTGCCCTCATCTTTCACTCTTCTCTTCCCACCCCTCTCCCCCCGCCCTTCTCTATGAACTCATTCGTGGAGCTCCATCAAGCTCGACGTGGAGCTCAACGGAGTTCCACGAAGGAGCTCTTGGAGGTGGGCAGGGAGAGAGGGGTGAGAAGAGAGGGGCAATAGGCGAGGGCAGATGGGCAAGGGGCGTAATGGGCATATTTTTCATACATTAAATTTGTTTTCAGAAGCACTAATCTGGACATATTTTTGAAACTAAGATTAAATTTTAGATTTTTTATTTTAAATGCACTATTTCCGTACAAAACTCTTTTCATAGAGACTCAATCAAACTTTAGATGAGGTACTTCAAGGTGCTCACGTAGAAGATAATCTCCACAATTTGCACAATGGTAAGGAGTTTCTATAGGCTTCAATTTTATGCTTTTCATGATTCAAAAAACTAAGATCTGTGAGTCAACAATAGCAGTCAAGGTGGCTGATCGGGCAACACAAGAGCCACTAGTTGTTCAGGTAGTGTCAACGAGCACGCCTCTGACATGCATCTATCTACCATCATCATGCTGACGTATGTTGGTGGTTGGCTAATGGTTTTTGGGTGAAAGGTGCACCTGCTACCACTGGAGACGCACCTGTGGGCTTCGAGCAATGGATTCTAGGGTCAGGTTGCTCCTTTTCCCAGTTGTAGGTTTCTTGTTTGGGTCCAGCAAGGCCTATTCAGGCTTCCAGTATTTTGGACTTGGACTAGACATGCTCAAATCTCTCATTTTAAAATTTTGTAAGTTAGAACTACTTAGAAATTAATTTCAAAAAATTAATTTCTAAGGTTCAAAAGTTTTTATTTCACTTTATGGTTACATAAAATTCAGATGCAATATGTGATTTTCTTAATTCAATAACTAAAACTAAAATGGATAAATTAGGACTAGGAGAGGAAGGAATTGAAGATAAATCAAATCCTAACAATTTTAACTTTATGAATAATGATTCATGAAGGAATGAAGCTATGAAATATGGACATAACATTGTGAAAACATATGTAATGTTGAGGAAGATAAATCTATCTTAGATGTTGAATTAATTTGTCTTCAATACAATGATGATATTAATACTATGGAAATGGTTGAAATAGCCATAAATCTATTTGAATGTAGTCTAGAGAAAATATATTAACTTGTTAGATAATGTTGAGCGCCCTTTATACACTAGTTGTAGTGGGTTCACTAAGCTTTTTATTTTGGTATAATTATAGAATTTTAAAATAAAATGTGTGTGGAGTGATTCAAGTAATAATGTGCTATTAAGCTTTTGAGGTACTTCAAAAAGCTTAATATATGAAGCAATTTAGACATTTTACACCTTAGGAATCCAATATGAAAAGATACATGCATACCCAAATGAATGCATTTTGCATAGAAATAAAAACTAGGATATTGATGTATGTCAAAATTATTTTGAATCAAAATGGAAAATTTCTAAAGGATCCAATAATCCAAAAGTAGGCATGCTGCCAAAAGTTGTGTGGTATTTTTTTCCCAATACCCAGGTTTAGAAGAATGTTTGGTACTCATCAAATATCGAAAGAATTGATATGACATTCTAGTAAAATAGAAGTTGATAATTACATTTGACATCCAGTAGATGCAGCATCATAAAAATTAATAGACCAAAATTGACCTAATTTCACATGTGAGCAATGAAAAAATGCCTGGCACTTGAATCAGATGTGATAAATCCACATAGCTTCTTAAGTAGTCATCATAGTATGTGGCATGTAATACTTATTACTTATTAATTATCTTTTTTTATATAGACTAACTCACTCTTATTTGACACTGTCTAATAAAGATTATAAATAGATTTAGTTTATGATACTACAAGTACACATGTAAAACAAGTAGTAAAAAAATGGATGTAAGTCTAGATATTATTCACACAAAGATTGATAAGAATTGAATTGCCAACTACTCAAACTACTAAAGATTCACAATATTTTAATCATTAGAAAATTGTTTTTAGATACGAGTTAACAAATAATAAAAATAAATGAATTAAAGCCCAAAACAAAAATTCAAAAGAAATCTACAAATATAAGTTAGACTAGATCAGTTCTCTTGAAGAAACTGATGCTAGTAGTCTAGCACAAATGGTATAGCTAGTTTTTGAAGACTTCTTTATCATAGCTTATTTATAGAGAAAATTAGAAATATATCAAACAAATTTGTCATATAGCCTTGGATCTCTCTCTCTCTCTATAGCTACATATTTTACAACATAAATAACCTTACTTTCCTAGAAGTCTAAGATCTAAGTAGTTACTTGTTGGTTGAGCCATCTTATGAAAATTAAGTATTTTTCTTTCTCAATACTTTATATCCATTTCTATTGATTATAAGTCTATTATTTTTCAAGACATGGGTGTTGCATATCTCTGCAAATGGTTGGTGCCCTTTTTTTTTTAAATCTTATAGAGTTTTCTTTTCACTTGATTGGATCTAAGCCAATATAAAGATATCAATTACTCAAAAGATTTAGGTAATATCTTTATAAATTTATCTAGATAATCACTCTATTTTTATATATTTGAGTAAAATGAAGATTTATATACATAAATTGGAAGAACTCCACTGTTCATCACTATTAGCCTAATATACCCTCATAATAGATAGTCTACTATCCCTCAAAAATCATTTTCTCTTTGTCACTCAAAGGGCCTCCTGGAAATAATGATATGATACAACGAATTATGGGCATATGGCTCTAACATTGCGAATAAGTTAATGGAAGTTTAACACAAGTATACTAAATTTAACCTCCTAGTACCAATAAACTCTCACTAATTTCTGTAAAATAACATACTTAACAATTAACTCAATTCAGCAAAAAATTGCATATTTGCATATATCACAATCACCAATGAACTACATATTAAGGAAGCACAAGGTGATTGAGATTAATGGATTCATCTGAATTCAAGAAATTTGTTTAAGTTTCAAAACAATATAGCCAATGATTCATAAAGAAGAAGCAAACATTGTTTAGATTCAAGTTTTTGGTAAGCAGAGTTTCAAATCCAAAACAAACAATGAAGAATGATACTGATCTAATATAGATTTACGCTAAAAAAAGAAAAGAAAAAAAACTACATGGAGTTGTAAGCTACCAATTTTCTAGTTCACCTCCTAAACCTTTTTTTTAAGTAGAATATGCTTTTATAAGGTTTATGCTAATCTTAGATCCAAAGGTTATTTTTCTAAAATCCCAAAAGATTGGCCTAACTTTGAATTTCTTGTCGTGACTTTTACTTCTCTATTTATTTCCATTTCTTTGTCATGACTAATTTCTAATGTCACGACTAAATTCTGATGTCATGCCTAAATTCTCTATCATGATTAATTTCTAATGTCATGACAAATAATTTTCTGTTGCTTGAACTTTGAAGCCATTGTGAAATTTTGAAAAAAAAAATGAATAAATAAATAATATGATTTTTTTCTAAAATAAATAGGCAGAATAATAATATTCCAATAAGAAAAATAAGTTAAAAATTTTAGAACCTTAATTATAAAATGAATTTTATTATTGAATCCATCTTTTAAAATATAGCTACGGTGACAAATTTCATCAAATTTTGAGAAAGTTAGAATTTAGTTTTTTTTTAAAATTATTTAATTATTATTAGAATAATTAGGAAATAAAAAAATTAAAAAAAGCCGCACGATACTAGCACATGGCTGCACCATGCACGGTCAAGTGTCAGAAGAAAAAATAATAAAAAAACTATAGAAAAATAATAATAATAAGCTTTTTATAAATTATTTTAAATAAAAATAATAAATGATAGGAATTTGGAAAATGGGATGATGAAAAAAAACAACACTTTGGGGGGGAGAGAGAGAGACATAGTACAGAGAAAAAAAATTAAAAGGTTCGTTGATTTTATTTTAATCATAACGGATTATTCTAGAGTCAAAATAGAATAGTTCAAGAATAAAAGTTGATATACGCATCGAGATCTTCAGTTTGATATTAAATTGATAAAATTTCCTTGAAAAATTCAAAGAGGTTGTGGTTTTCTCCTATTAGAATTTCTTTCTATTTAAAGGTAATAAATGATCATAATTTATATTTCAATTAGAACTATTTAGAAATTTTATTAGGAATGGTTAATTGGTGAAAAGTATCTATGTTTCATTTAGTAAAATATATTGCAGTATGAATTAGGGTTGGATAGTATTAACTATGTTTGGAGCATGGTTTAATCATAAATGACATATTGGTATTTCATGCGCACGGGAACATTCCTTATAAATGGGTCGGTGCGTGATATATATATATACATATAATAGTAGAATGTATTGAAATTTGCGAGCTTGAATTATGACAACATCCAGACTGAGTTGTATGGTATTTTTTTTAGGAGCATAGCTAATATTAATATACGAACTCGAATTGGGAGAATATCTAGACTAAGTTACGCTGTGATTTTTAGAAAATATCTAAGGAAAAAAAATATTTTATCGGAAAATATCCAATATGATTTTTCGGAGTATGTCCATATTTCTCGGAGTATGTTCATTTTCTCGAAGTATGTCCAAGAAAAGTATATTTTGTTCAGAGAAGGTCAAATATTATTTTTTAGAGGAAATCCATATATATATATATATATATATATATATATATATATATATATATATTTCTACATCTATATATAATATGTCACACTTGGCTTCGACATGTGTGAGTGATTCGATGGGACTCAGGAATATAGGCATATAAATATTTCATCCATAATTATATTCATATAAATATTGTACTTGATTGAGTGTTGATATATATGCATGTTGTTTTGCATGCACTTAGGTAGAAAGTATCCCTTTAAATATTGGACTCGGGTACATGCTCAGGATAGATGATAGACCCACATACGAGATCACACATATGAAAGGGAACCGGTTGTGGCTTGAATAATATATTATGTGTTTTTATTATATCAAGCAAATAAAATAAGAAAAAAAATGTATGTTACATTTAATAAACTTTTATTTTATTGCACATTTTATTATGTTTAGGAATGAAAGTGGCCACCTAGGGGATGGGGTGTCATAGCTTGGTATCCGAGGTACTTTCTTTATGCTATTACACCATAGATAAAGAGGATAGATCAGTCAATAATACAAGGTACTTTCTTGCTTTTTCATTTATGGGCAAGAGTTTTATTTGATTCAGATGCATTACATTCATTTATTTCTACATCATGTGTGAAATAATTAGGATTAGAAGTTAAAAACTTGGAGGAGTCATTTCATGCGACTTCTCCCTTGGAAACTAAGGTGAAAATTAGTCAGCTGTGTCAAAATTATGAGTTAGAAATCTCAAGGATTCTACTCATGACATGCCTTAGGGTCATGGACATATAAGATTTCGATCTAAATTCTTGGCATGGATTGGTTAACAGCATATTAAGTCTTTATTGATTGTGATCATAAAAGAATTATTGTCCACACACCAAATAATATATGTGTTGTATTTCAGAGGGGTAAGCATGATGTTTTACTCGAGATTATATATGATTCTAAATGACATGGACAACTAATGAGTTGGCTGGCATGTCTCACCCTATAAGAAGAGGAGATATTGAATATATATCTTCCTCGAATAGTTTGTGAATATGAGAATATTTTTTTAGATGAATTTCCAAAATTACCCCTCACATAGAAATGTGGATTTTAATATTAAGTTACATCCTAGTACATCACCTATTTTTATGACTCCACATAGGATGACACTGATTAAATTACAGGAACTTAAGGTTCAGATTCAAAATTTGTTGGACAAGAGTTTCATTAGACCCATTACTTCACATTGGGGTGCTCCGGTTCTGTTTGCAAAGAAAAATGATAAAACCATTTGACTGTGTGTTGATTATTGACAGTTAAATAAGGTTATGATAAAGAATCCATAACCACCATGGATTGATGATTTGTTTGACCAGTTAAAAGGGGCACAAGTCTTTTCCAAAATAGATCTTCATACTGGATATTACCAGTTGTGAGTTAGAAAGGTTGACATCTCTAAGATAGCATTTAGAACATGGTATGGGCATTTTGAGTTGATAGTAATGCCTTTCAGATTAACAAATGTGCCAACAGCAATAATGGAGTTCACGTATAGAATATTATTGCCATATTTATATCATTTTGTTATGATTTTTATGGATGATATTTTAATTTATTCTCAGTACAAAAAGAGCATGAAGATCATTTAAATATTGTTCTATAAACTTTGATATAACATAAGTTGTATGTCAAGTTTGGTAAATGTGACTTTTGGTTGAAAGAAGTAAAATTATTGGGACATGTAGTTTTTTATGTATTAGTGGACATTGAAAAATTCGGGGCAATACTAAGTTGGGAGACCCAAAATTAGTTTTTGAGATACGTAGTTTTTTGGGATTGGCTAGGTATTACAGAAGATTTATTGATAATTTTTTCCGATTAGCTGCTCTAATGACTAGTTTGACTAGGAAGGAAGTTAAGTATGAGTGGATTGATTCATGAGAAAAGACATTCAAAGAATTGAAAAGGAGACTTACTTTAGCTCATATTCTAATAGTTCTAGATAGGTGATAAAAATATACAGTGTATTGTGATGCCTCGGAAGATGGATTGAGATGTGTTCTGATATAATCTAGAAAAGTTGTAGCTTATGGTTCAAGGCAGCTAAAGAATCGTAAGTAGAAATACTCCGCACATGATATAGAGTTGATGGATATAGTCTTTGCTTTAAAATATGGCGCCACTATTTGTTTGGGAAGCAATTTGAGGTATATTATGACCACAAAATTCTAAAATATATCTCTACACAACGAGACCTTAATATTAGATAGTGTCGATGGATGGAGTATCAAGAAGATTATGATTTTATTTTACATTACCATTTGGGTAAGGCAAATGTGGTGACTGATGCTCTTAGTCGGAAGTCATGAGGTACACTAACTAGTATAGCTTCGCGGGAATGGAATATACTTAAAGCTGTGAGATGATTCAGCTTACAATATTACTGTCAAAATCAAAGTTTTATCAAGAGTTTGGTAGTCATACCTTCTCTATTAAATAAGGTGATTGAGATCTAGAAACAAGATATAAAAATATTATCCATAAAGAACTGAGTAGACTGGTACATGCGATGAAGGTTGGGCTGTTCATATGGATTGTAGTCTTTTGTTTAAGGGATGGACTGTGGTTCCCCAAATAGAAGAATTGAGAGAAGAGATTCTTTGAGAAGTCCACTATTCTTATTTTATGACCCATTCGGGTGGCATAAAGATTTTAAATGATCTTCGTCGCTAGTATTACTGAAATAAAATGATGCAACATTTTGGGGATTTTGTTCGACAATGCCTCACTTGTCAATAGATAAAGGCTGAGTATCAGAAGCCATCTAGATTACTTTAACCTTAGAAGGTAGCAGAGTTGAAATGGAAGCATGCCACAATGGATTTTGTGACTCACTTGCCATGGACATCACAAAAACATGATGTTGTGTAGGTGATTGTGGATCGGCTTACAAAGTCAGCACATTTTCTGGCAATGCCGATAACCTTCACCCAAAAGGAATTGTGTAGGTTATACACACAAGAAATTATCCGATTATATGGAGTGACAATATCTAATGTATCGGACAGAGATCCCAGATTTACAGCTTATTTTTGAAGAGTTTTCAGAAAGTAATGGGAACACTACTGAAAATGAGCACTGCTTTTCATCCACAAACAGATGGTTAGTCAGAAAGAACCATATAAGTTTTGAAAGATATATTGTGAGCATATTGTCTATATTTCAAGGGTAGCTAGGAAGAACATCTGTCTTTGGTCGAGTTTGCCTATAATAATTATTAGACAAGTATCCCAATGGCACCATATGAAGCATTGTATAGAAGGCCAAGTCGATCTTCAGTTTGTTGGGCTAAGGTGGAAGACAGATACATCAAAGGTCTAGTTGTGATTAGAGATACCTCAGACAAGATACGACAATATCTTCTTACAGCTCAAAGTCAACAAAAAAGTTGTGTTAATTTGAAATGGTGACCTCTAGAATTTGAGGTGGGAGATCATGTTTTCTTGAAAGTAATGCCAAAAAGAGGAGTAATTAGATTTGGCAAGCGTGAAAAGTTATCACCAAGATGTATTAGGCATTTTGAAATACTTCAGAAGGTAGATTTGGTTACTTATCGATTAATATTACTACCACATTTATCTGGTGTCCACGAGATATTTCATGTCTTTATGCTTAGGAAATATATTCGTGATCTAATTCATGCAATGGATTGAGATGAACTCATTATTGATACAAATGGAATATTTAAAGAAATATCAGTGTGTATC
The DNA here is from genome assembly GCA_029783825.1 of Sapria himalayana. NCBI lineage: Eukaryota > Viridiplantae > Streptophyta > Magnoliopsida > Malpighiales > Rafflesiaceae > Sapria > Sapria himalayana. Next base: position 874,942 of record JAREIK010004728.1, on the reverse strand, counting down.
ATTAATAGACGAGACCAAGTTTTCTGACCCAAAACTATGAGGCTAGTAAAAGTGATATGACAGCATCAATGAATAAAAGAAGCAACACGAGAATATGAAGGCACGATGCATATTGCGTATCTTTTTTATTTGAAAATGAAGGTATGTATTTTAGTAATTTAATAATTATTTAACCTCAAGGTATGTTTATAATTGTAAAGCTATATTTGTGAGAATTTTGGGATAAAATTTATTAAGGAGGAGAGAATGTGAAATCCCAGAAAAAAAATGAATAAATAAATAAAATGATTCTTTTTTCTAGAAAAAATGGGCAAAATGGTAATTTTGCAATAAGAAAAATAAGCTGAAAATTTTAGAACTCTGATGATAAACTGGATTTTATTATTGAATTCGTCTTGGAAAATATAGTTAAGATGACAAATTCTATCAAATTTTGAGGAAGTCAATTTATTTTTTTATAAAAATTTATTTAATTATTATTAGAATAATTAGGAAATAAAAAAATTTTAAAAAAAGTCCGTGTCATGACATCAGCAGGTAGCTGCGTCATGTGCGGTCAAGTGCATAAAAAGAAGAATAAACAAAATAATAATAATAATATGCTTTTTATATATTATTTTAAATTAACAAAAAAATAAATGATGGGAATCGGAAAACTAGATGACGAAAAAAAAAACAACACTTCGGAGAGAGAGAGAGACATAGTGCAAAGAAAAAAAATAAAAAGGTTTATTAATATTCTTTTAATCATATGAATTATTCTGGACTTGAAATAGAATAGTATAAGAACAAAAATTACTCTACTTGACAAAATTTTAAATTCGATATCAAATTTATAAAGTTTTCGTAAAATATTCCCAATGTAGTATTTTTCTCCTATTGGAATTTCTTTATATTTAAAGACCATCAATAATCATGATTTATATTTCAAATAAAATTGTTTAGAAGTTTTATTAGGAATGGTTAATTGATGAAAAGTTTTTTGTGTTTCGTTTAGTAAAATATATTATAGTGTGAAGTGGGTTTAGATAGTATTAACTACGTCTAGAACATGGTTTAATCACAAACGATATATTTGCACTTCATATGCATGGGAATATTCTATATAAAATGGGTGGGTGCATAATATATATATACTTATTAAGGTATAATGAATTATATTTTGTGATCTTGAATTGAGACAACGTCTAGACTAAGTTGCATAGTATTTTTTTTTCAGGAGCATGGCTGATATTAATATGCAAACTCAAATTGGGACAATGTCTAAGCTAAGTTACACAGGTGATTTTTGAAAAATATCCAAGGATAAAAATATTTTATTAGAAAATATCCAATATGATTTTTAGGAGGAGATCCATATTTCTCAAAGTATGTCAAAAAAAACATATTTTATTCAAAGAATGTCCAATATTAATTTTCGGATGAGGTCCATATTTTTTGGAATAATTTTAAATATATATATATATATTTCTATAGATATATATATCTGCATCTATATATAAAGATGTCACACTTGGCTTCGACATGTGTGAGGGAAATGATTAGACTCTGGAATATGGGCATATTAGTATTTCATCCATAATTACATTCATATAAATATTATACTTGAATGGTTGTTGATATATATGCATGATGATTTACATGCGCTTAGGTTGAGAGTAGCCCTATATGAGTTTAGCTCTACTGAGCTTTGCTCACTCCATTGTAGGACCCTTTTCAGGTACACATCTAGAACAGATGACAGGTCCACATGTGGGATTTCACGTATGAAGGGAAACTGGTTTTGGCTTAAATAATATATTATGCGTTTTTATTCTACTAAGCAAATAAAATAAGAAAAAAATGTACGTTTCATTTGAGATAATTTTATTTTATTGCATATTTTATTAAGTGATGGAATGAATGGGTCCCCCTGGTGGATAGGGTGTCACAGTTATGGCCATAATTTTCTGCTACGACATGGTTTCCATATTGAGATTATTCTCTAAAAAAATTATTCGCCATGATCTTAGTTTTATTATCATGACCTCACATAGTTCATTCTTTTGTGGTACCTAAAAAATATGTTGCTATCAACTTTGTCTTTCTTACCTTGAACTCTTGGTCTCAACTTGTTGTGTGCCATGACATAAACTATCCATGTCGCATCATATATTACTATCCATGACATGGTTTCGTGACTACCATTCTCCTACAAGAGACTTGAGTGGCAATGGTTTTATCTTCATTTCTTTATATTATTGGTTGTGATATCATTTCTTAGTTGTGATTTGCTTTTTAATTCTTTTTCGAATTTTCATCACAATTTGCAATAGAGTTGATTTTATCACATCTTTGAAACCAATAAAACCATAAAACCATGAGAATTGTGAATTTTTATCTTTTAGTCATGAAATTCATTTTTTAAACATGAAAATTTGCTAGGAAAATGAACAAAATATAAATGAGTTTTTAGCTAATCCTTTACAATTTCGCATCATAATTGTGTATGAAAAAATAATTTATGATGTTAACCTTATTGATATTGGGTCCTAAGAAGTTGATATAAGTGGATAGTCAGATGATGGACTAAGCTTTCAATTAGATCTAGTAAATTTGGAAATTCAAAGTGAGCTACAACTAATAGTGGGTGAGAAAAGAACATATTTACTTGTTATAAGTTACACACTTTCTATGGTCAATAAAATCAATATTTTCAAGATGTTATCTACACTTAAAGTTTCTGATGGATATTGCTCTAACTTTAAAAATTGTCTTTCTATGGAATAAATAAATCTTTATGGCCTACAATCTCTAACTACCACACTTTAATCCAGCAAATTCTTCTATTGATAGTATGAGGATTGTTGAATAAGAACATGAGATCCATAATAACTATACTATAGTTTTTTCTTCAATCCACTTTCTAGCAGAGTTATGGAATTTTGTAATCTCATTTTAATACAAGAAGAAATTGTGAATACTTGATGTTTGATGAAAAAGAATTATTCTCATTCTTTTTTTGACATAATTATTCATTTAATAGTATACTTTGTACGCAAAGTCTAGTAATGTGAAATAGTCTATTTAAGATGGTTGTGTCCTTTTGAAAGATTCTTGAAGATCTTAAAAGCATATCTATGCAATATTAATAGGCCAAAAGTTTGGATTGTATAATGATATATTACTGAGAAGATTATAAATTATTATTTAGAGTTTTTGTCTAATATGAAAGTAGTTGGGATCCCATCAATGTGAATTGAGTGTGATGGTCAAGAAAGTATTGGAAAACTACTTTATAGTTCTCATTTATTTAGAGCTGATGCAAAAGAATTAGTGTAAGCAAATCTTTATGTATTTGAAAATATAATATAAGTTGTAGCCGATATAGAGTAAGTCATCCCCATCATATGTTATTTGAGTCTCATTAAATATTCTTATTATTAAAGTATGTGTTCATAATAGAATAAGTTTTAATATACATGCAATACATGAAAGAATTGAAGGTAATTAATCCCAATAAAAGAAAGAGACTAAAGTAACTTTAAGATGAGCATAATCAAACATTCATAAATTGGTTGCATCAAAAGGTATATGACTATGTGTTTCGCATCTTATAAAAGATCATCATTTATTTATACTCATCTATTATTTTTAACTCTTGAATCTTAAAAAATGAATGTTGGTTGCATTTGAAATGAAAGAATCTATTAACATAATATATAATATATTGAGGTAGATATCTCATGGACCCCAACCCCAAGTGATAAGATATGTAAAATATCTTATATATGGAGTTCAATTTCATATCCAAAAACTTGGTAGTACTAGATGTGTTCAGAATAGTGGTACCACCTTAAATGCTATAATAATAAATGTGTCTACCTCAATTCTCAAAGACAAAATCTGGTAATTTCAAGCATGTCCTTCTATAGAATTTTTCAAGATATATGGGAACTTGATTATATTGAATTTTTAAGGACCTAGTTTTTAAGTGTTGATGGGTTGAGAGCTCTAGTGGAGTTAAAAAAGATGAAGATGGATCCACATTAGTTGATCTTACCAAAATTAGAGATAATTTATTTTCTTTTTATTTTGTCTACTTGTCCCTTGTATAAGTATTTTATGTAGAAGATAGAAATGATCTAGCTTGGTCAATTGTAGTTCTAAACTCAAGGCATATATGTTTAATAGTTATTCAATTGATGATGAGTATGGTGATACTATATTAGAACATTGTGGTATCAGATCTTTGCATTATATATAGTCTTTTGATATTATGGGTGATACTCAACTACCTTATGTGTGGGATGATAATCAATGTGTTTGGATTGCCAATAATTAACATGAAATGGTAATAACTTTATTAATCATATAATTATTTGTTTTTGTTATTTTATTATATTTATTTTTATATGTTATAGTTTTTGTTAAAATTATTATAATTTACTCTTATTGCACAAGTTGCTGACTATGAATGAAAAACCTACGTCATGCATAGAAAAGGTCAAAAGAAAAAGGGGTCAAACAATTATGTATAGAGTAGTAAAAGCTAGATCTCATGAAGAAGTAAATGAGGTGTTTTAAAATAAAAGAGGACAATATTTAGGAGAGGTTAAAATGGAAATGCAAAATTATCAAGGTGTTATTGCAAGAACCACTCGGACTTTTAATATTGAAAATTGACTTTCAGTTCCTAGAGAAGTGAAAACAAAATTTGGATTCAAATAAAAATGAGTTTTTTCTTAATTTTTTTATTTGAATTTTGATTTCATTAGTATGTTCTTATTTATTTCTATGCTGTGGTAGAAAACTTATAATATTCTAGTAGCAAGAAAGAATCATATTTTGTCATATTCTTATACAAAATGGAGACAATTTAAGTTCAAGTTGAGGACAACATTTTTGAATCAAATAAAGGATAGGCGACCCTTATTTGACAACCCTCCTAAAAACTATCCATTCATAAAAAAAGATGGTTGGAATGCCTTTGTTAGTATGTATAGTTTTTAGAATTTTAGGAATAGGGTAGGTTGCAAAGTGAAAGAACAAAAAACAATGAGTATCGACATCTTTCATCTAGGCATAGATTTGTTTATGTGGAAAAAAGATTGTAAGTGTTGAATATTTAGTTCTACATCGTTGAGTAATTATTTATATAACTTTTTATTAAAATATTTATTTTCTAATAATGATAGAAAAAAGAGATAGGCATCAATGAAGATATTGGATAAAGTGTTGTATGGAAAGCTGCTTATTCAAAAGGTTTTGGTTTTGATAGTGAAGTCATCCAACAAGCCATACATAAAATTGTAAATAAATATGTTATTATTAAATAATAGCTAATTATATATTTTTTATAACTTCATAATGCATAGTTCATTTTATCTACATATCATGGTAAATATACAATGAAAGTGAAATATGGATCAATATAAGAATCAAGACAAAAAGACATACTAGGAATGATATTGGAAAATCTCAAACATAGTGGTCGAGTAATTCATGCTGGAGGCATGGTTATGCTTACAACCAATTTCAATCTTCTGAACAAAAACAAAAACAAGAAAAATCTTGCAACAATTGTTCGAAAAACAAAAAAAAATAAACCAACAACAAAGAGAACATGCCGAGGAAAGAAAATTATTTATTGAGAAGCTACGTCAACATCATAAAGAAATACAAAGTTGAGAGAAATTCCCAAAATTCTTATAAGTGCTCAATATGTTTGAGACAAAGGTATATATTTTCAGTTAAAAAACTACATTCAAATAAAAATATTATTGCTTCTGATACACAAAATGATGCAAATTTAGAATTAGTTTCTTTTGGACAAAAAAACTTGTAGATGTTATGTTAATATTTACTTATATTTGTAGCATTTTATTTAATTCATAGTACTTTATATATTCTAATTGCATTGCTTTGAAGGGAAAACCATGTAAAATTGTAGTGAAATATTTTAATAATATAATTACATATGGTAGAGTGATTGAGAATGTAGCACCAAACTCTATTGCACATGGAATTCCTTTGGGTATTCATAATTATCAGTGTATTTATTGATGTTTATTTTGATAATAATGCTTTCCTTCCAATAATAATAAGTGATGATGCTATGAAAGTTAAATATTTTGTTGGTTCTAATGTTGCATGCCCTCGATTATTAGTTATTGATGATTGAATCAAGGTATCTCAAACTTTTTTAACTTATCGATAAATTTATGATTAATTTATGATGATAAACTATTTATTATGTAACATATGTGAATTGAATTTCATTATTATGAATATGCTAAGATTGTTCTTGAAAAGTTACTATTAGAAAACATGGAAAATGGTCCTTAGAGTTTGTCATATTTAAAGAATTACATTGCCAAAAGTTTGGGAGAAACAAATACAATACATATGGTATTGGATGTTAGTATCTTTGATTATGAATGAGTCTATTATATTATTCAAGAAGATATCAATAGCTCTTTCTTAATAGAGAATTTTATTTCTAGTTCTATTATGCTATATACGAGGTTATAAGACACACACACACACACACACACATATATATATATATATATATTTTTGCATTTCATATGCAATTACTATATGTAGTAAGTTTTAAATTAAAACTATGGAATTGAATAATCTGACTTGTGTAGTTATTTGTACAACCAAATAAATAAATCAAAACTGCTCAACATGTATGGCTTCGTATACCCTAGAAAGATATACGTACACTCTAGATCAACTAGAGCAAGATCATATTTGATTGCTAAAAAATTAGAGCATTATTAAGTGGATCAATTATTTCTTATTCCTTATAACTCTAGGTAAGTAGTTTTTTAATGAACATTCATATTTTTGATATTAATTTAATTGTTATTATGTTTATGTAGTGATTACTTGTCCTTGGTGGTCATTAACTACTATAGGGACAACATATATTTTTGTAATTCTATTGGATATTCAGATTGAAAAAATTGAAAGGTATTATATACATAAATATTTTTATTTTTATTTTTATTTTTATTTTTATTTTTATAGTAATTAACCTAATTAGATTATATCATTTGAGTCTCATACTAGTATTATACTTTGTTAAATTAGTACACTCGAAATATACAATGCTGAAGCTGATCGAGTTAAAATAAAAAAATTTATTTGGGAGTCTATTAAGGTATAGTGTGTTGCAAATTCTTTTTAAAAATTCATAAAATTAGATTTTATCTGTTTGAATCTTATAAAAACTTTTAAATTCATTTTTCAAGTGTCCTAATCAACCATCAAGTGTTAGATGTGGATATTATATCATCATATATATGAAGAAGATCATTGAAAATAATATCATTTCAATTTATGAAACGGTTGTTTATTATTCTGTACATGATTCATGTAAGTAGTACTTTATATGATTTTGAATTTTTATGTCATGTTATTTAGTGTTCTTTTCTGAATAACATTTGTATATAAGAAATTTGGTGAGAAAAAAAAAACTTATAAACAAGAAGAGATCAGCATTATGCATGGAGAATGAGTAGAGTACTTGTATGGCTTCATTTGAAGAAATGTTATGAATATTTATTTATAAACACAACTAATAATTACGATAATACCAACCAAAGTACCGACCATAAAATTCAGTCGGTAATTACTGTCCAAAACATGACCAGTTAGCAACCAAAAAAGGGTTTTGAAACAAAAAATATTTCCAACCAAAATTCCGACCAAAGAACGACCATAATTACCGACTATTTTTGATTGAGAATTGGTCTATAGTGTGTTTATCAAATATAGTACCGACCATTTAACGACCTATCATATAATTGGTCGGTAATTACCGACCATTCTACGACCACTTTAGAGATCAAAATAGGTAAATAGGAGAAAAATATTTCTGACCAAATTCCTGACCAACCAACCATATATTACCGACCAAATACATTTGGTCGAGAATATGATCTGTAAATTAGAAGGGAATTAACAAAAAATATTTTGGAAATATTATCTACCATTTAACGACCAAATATTCATAACCATTAAAAATGGTTGGTTCAGTGATTAATTAAGATATTTATAATACCTTAAGTACCGATCAAACTACTGACCAAATATTTAGGTCCGTAATTACCGACCATAATTCCTGACTAAATATTTTTGGTCAGAAATTGGTCAGTAAATTAGGATGTAAATAGCACATAGAAATTATCGACTAATTACCGACCTTTTAACGACCAAAAAATATATTACTATTAAAAATTGATTGGTAAATTGGACTTCCATATACTTATAGATTTTTTATCACCTATTGTTTGTCGACCATAATTTTGGTCGGTTATTCATTATTTTAATTTTTTGATTTGAAAATTATTTGCCAAGTCATTTAACCCTAATTCCTTGTAATTCCATCAATTTTCTGAATCATAGCTGATTGTAAGCACGAAAATGCAAAAATTTTGATATTTATTCTAAATCCAAGTAAGTTTTTCTTTGTTATTCTTCTTCAAATTGCTTATACACATATCTGTCTCTCTGAATTATATATAGATTTTCGGAATTTTGTTTTTCAGTATATTCGGGAATTAGGTTTTTTTTCTCCTCCTAATTTCTTAATTTTTACTTCAATTTCATTTAACATAATGATTTTGACTAGACACGATTAATTAAACTATAATTTTTCATTTTTTATAATTTGTTCATCTACTGTTTATATTTTTAAGATTTTAGTGATTTTGATTTTAATTACATGATATTTGCATTCCGATAAATCTTAATGTTAATGGTTTATATTTATATATTAGTATGACATTATGTATAAATGTCTATACTTTAATATATATAATGATTAATGTTAAGTCGAACTTTTATATAATGTTAATCTTATATGTCTATCACACTGTATATAAACTTTTCACCTGGGTCAAACTTGTAGTATCCATGTATCCATACTTTATTGCATAGTCTCTCTCTTTGTGCTGCTTGATAAATAATGATTTCCTGTTACTATAATTTAATGATCATTAAAATACAATATGATATTTACACAAATTATTAGTGTTATGATTTATCATTCATGTAAGGGCAATACATAGTTTTCCATATGGAAACAATACAAACTTTTTTTTTAAATAATACACTAATTTTATGTGGTATGGAATATACTCAACATTTTCACTTGATATATTAGATACCTCAAACTAAAAATATTTAAAAAAAATCTCCCTTTAAAAAATTTTAATTAAAGCATACCCCAAAATTTAAAAAAATTATGTTTTAGAGCACTTAAGTAGTAAAATCCAGAATTGCACCACCCGTCCTTTAAAGAACTCCACCTCTCCCTACCACATCATCATTAAAAAATAAAAAAATAAATATTAAAGAATATTTTTGAATAGTATTTTTTTAAAATAACATATATATACATCATACATTATATGTAAAAATATATTTTTTTAAAACATATACACCCAATATGTTTAGCATAGAATATATCTTGTAATGTTTTTTTTAAAATGTATACAATATTATGTGTTATATATTTTTCAAAAAACATATATACATAGCATCCATTTTCTACTTATATATGTTTTTTCAATTTGTGAATACACAAATATATTTTTAATAAATATATATGATATATACTTTTTGAAAACATACACAACATGTTATGTGTATACATTTTTGAAAAAACCTATATGCACAATATCCTTTTTCTATGTGTAAATGTTTTTTTTCAAAAATATATATATATACATATAATACATTTTCAAAAAACATATAAAGTATATATATATCTGAAAACCTATAAAATATTATATGTATAAACATTTTTAAATAAATAAATAATATATATATATATATATATATATATATATATATATTGCGTTTACATTTTCTATGTGGGTATATATACACAAAATACTCTATTAATTATATAATTTTTTTCAAAAACATATATAAATATACTTTTCAATATGTTTTGCAAAAACATATATATAGTTTATGTATACTCGATACTTATGAAAAATAGTATTTTTTTTTTGTTTTTTTGATGATGATTACAAACATTTTTGAAAAAAAAAACATATATACACAATATTCACTTTCTGTGTATTTGTTTTTTTGAAAATGTATATACACATAATATATGCATAATTATAAAAGTTTTATGCAAATTTAATATATATAAATATTTAATTTATAGTTTATATTTAATATATACTTGTATATAGTAGTATATAAAATAGCTTTTTACTATATCTATACATATACATTACTATATGTATGAATATATAAATTTAAATGAACAGATATATATACTTACATGTATAAATATATGTTTAACTATATGTATAACCACATGTAATAATATTTTTAATTACATGTATAACAACAAACAAAATTATGTTAAACTATGTGTATAACTATATATAAATATTTGTATAACTAAATAAATGTCTATATAATTATATATAACTATATTTGTAACTATATATACATATATTTATTGATATAATTAAATCAAAATATTTCTTGATTTTTTTAACTAGTTATGGAAGACAATCGTGAATGGATGTACAATGGTCGAATAGTGAATGGAATGTTCTCTAATGAATAGGAAGATAAAGTTGATTGATTTATTGAGTTTGCTCTGAGACATCCTAAGTGTGTGAATGGTGGCATAGACATAAGGTGTCCTTGTACTTTAGTTAAATGTCAGAATAAAAAGTTTTTGAATTTTGAGACTGTGAAGATGAATTTGTGTAGAAATGATTTTGTCACAGATTACTATGTTTGGATATACCATGGTGAGAAGCAAGTCCACTAGAGTTGTTCATGTTCAGCATGAGTGTCAGACTGTCAGTAAGCGAAACTGATCAGATAAATAATATTAATCACACTACATACCATAAAAATGGTTTTTAATGATGTGGGTCCTGAATTCAACCCGAATGAGGAACCCAATGCCGAGCCAAGGAATTTCTATGACATGATTCGAGCTAGAGACAAACCTGTATACGAAAGAAATACCAAGCATACTCAACTTTTTGCAGTCATGAGAATGTTAGAAATAAATTACAGACACAAGCATTCGTAGGCATGGTTTGATGATATGTCTAAATTCATTCAATAATTATTACCACAAGATAATCTGATGCCATTGGATTTCTATATCACGAAGAAGTTAGTTAGATGCTTGGGATTACTCGTATAGGTCATTCATTACTATTTGAACAACTGTATGATATACTGGGGTGATGACAATAACCTTAATAGTTGTAAAATATGTGAGTATGCTCGGTATAAGCAAAAGGTTATGGATTCTAAAAATAGATTGTACGTAAGTTGAAGGTGCCGTATAAAAAGATGCACTATATTTCTATAACATCTTGGTTGTAGAGATTGTGTGCATCAACCGCAATAGCTAATGAAATGAGGTGGCATTCACAGCATAATATGGAGGATCGTAAGATGTGTCGCCCTTCTGATGCCCTTACTTTGAAATATTTTAATTGGTGTTTTTTTGATTTTTCTTCTGATGTTTGAAATGTTAGGCTGGGTTTATTTGCTGATGGTTTTCATTCATTTGGTCAATCTGGACAGTAATATTTTGTGTGGCCTGTGGTGGTGACGCTGTATAATTTGCTTCCATACTTATGTAATAAGGAGGAATTTATGTTTTTGACTATGTTAGTGTCGGAGCCTACGAATCCAAATGAGAAGATAGATATTTTTTTGTAGTCATTGATGGCAGAGTTGAAAAGTCTTTTGGATGTTGAGGTTCAAACTTATGATATTTTTAAATGGCAAAATTTTTAGATGCACACTACCCTCATGTAGACCATAAATGACTTTCCATCATATTCTATGATGTCTAGGTAGAGTACAACTTGTATGTTGGCATGTCCGTATTGTATTGAAGATTCTGATGCTATTAGTTAATTTAGAGTGGAAAATAGTCGTGGTTCGACAACCATCGGAAGATTTTGCCTATTAATCATCCTTTTCAACGTAACATTAAAGACTTCATTAAGAATAGAAACATTACTAAACAATTGTCGGGGGTTAGATTTGGAGATGAAATTCTGTAGGAATTAGATAATAAAGGCTTAAGGAATGTGATAGATGTTGATGATGAGATTATGAATGCATATATATCTAAGACTTGTGGTGAAATAAGAGAAGTATTTTCTAGGATTTGCCCTGCTAGCGTGAACACTTGCTTAGGGACAATCTTGATGTTATGCATATTGAGAAGAATGTGTTTGACAATATTTTCAATACAATGTTTAACATTCCAGAAAAAATTAAGGACAAGTACAAGTCAAGAGATGAGTTGAATAAATATTGTCATCTTCCTCATTTTGCAAAAAATATTGTCACCAATAAATACCCTGACGTGCCATTTATTTTGATTAAGTCACAGAAGAAGGTTGTGCTGGAGTGGGTAAAAAAATATAGATTTTCAGATGGCTATTCTTCTAATCTAGGGAGATGTGTGGATGCAAAAAACCTTAAGATGTTAGGTATGAAGAGTCAAGATTGTCATGTATTCATGCAAAGGTTATTACTATTGCTCTTCGAGAATTCCTGCCTAATAGAATATAGGAGCCGATACCTGAGATTTCTTTATTCCTCAAGCAATTAATTTCTTCTTCATTAATTGATGAGGAGTTGAAAAATCTGGATGAACAAATTCTTGTTATCTTATGCAATCTTGAAAAAATATTTTCTCCTAGTTTTTTTGACTCAATGAAATATTTTACTATTCACTTGGATTATGAAGCAAGGATTACTAATCCTTTCAATTATCATTGGATGTATCCTCCAAAAAGGTAATATTAATTTACTAAAACAATTCTTTTCTTACACACACACACACACATGACTTGTAATTTTTAATAATCTTTTTATAGATACTTGAGGAAAATAATACATTTAATAATGAATAAGCCTCAGGTTGAGGGTTCTATATCAATAGGCTATATTATAGATGAGGCTGCAAAATTCACATCATTCTATTTCAAAGAAGGAGATCCAACTTTTCTACTCAAGGAAAAATGGAATGAGGTTTATCTTTATGACAATGTGTATAATGATATTGTTTGAAATTTTCAAGCCTCCAGGTAAAGTAATTGGTGCTGAAGAGAAAAGTATCTAGCAAACTATGAATATACTGTAGCTGATCTATATGTCCTAGGGAATTGTCAAGAGATTCAACCATTCATTTAGTAAGTATTTACTAATAATTAAATTAGATCTATTTATCATTATAATTTACTATTTTATATCAATGTATCAATTATTTTTAATTTCTTTTTTTAGTGATTTTGTTATATATAAAAGTAAAGAGTTTCCAAACATAAATGAAGAAGCTATCAATACCATGACGGAGCAAAAATTTCCATCATTTTTTGAAAAATACATATGTTTACTTATAATGAAAATCACAAAACAATTTTATTATTCGAATAAAAATTTATAAATGTAATCTAAATAATCCACTTAATTTTGATTACAGATTCATAATCATGCAAATAAACTTTCCAATTATTATATTCGAAGTATAATACGAGGTCCCCTAAAAGAGGTTAGAATGTATAATGGTTACTGTGTGAATGGTTTTAAATTTCATACTAATCGTATGATAGTTACCAGGCAACAGATAATATGGGGGTATGTATTAAAGGATATGTATACAATGAAACCGAATATGACTATTACGGGACTCTAGTCAAAGTGATCGAGTTAGAATTTGAAGTCATCCTAGTTAACAAAACTATATTATTCAAATGTGAATGGTTTGATCCAACACCACATGTTGGTATTGTTGTCCATCCTTGATATATACTTGTCGATATGCATGATAAAAAATAATTTAACTTGTATGAACTTTTTGTCTTAGCTGTACAACCATCACATGTTTATTATTGTGAATATTCGGGTTGGACTAGTCCTAGAAAGGATTGGAAAGCTGTGTGCAAGATCAAAGCATGGGCTCAAATTAACATCCCGCATCACCAAGTACAAATTTTATAGAACCAGCTTTTCAAAATGATGACAATGATATTATAATTGAAGCTGTGGTGGGGGATGAAGATGTCCTTTTAGTCGTATCTTCTAGATGGATACAAGTGGGGATGTAGATGTTAAAAAAATTTTAATTGATTATGAGGAAGAAATGAGTGATAAAGAGGAGTTTGAAAATGATGTTATTATATCTGAAGAAAAAGACGAACCAGATTTGGATGATTCTGATGAGAATGAGTAGATAATGAGTTTTATGTTATTTTAATCATTAATCTTTTTTGTTTATTTTCATTGTGTAATGTTTGTTGTACAGATATGGCACGTTGCAAGGTCGTATGAGTAATGGTATAAGTAGCATGGCCTTAGGTATGCCTGAAACTGGTAGAGGGTCATGGGTGGATTAGATGCCACAACTAATAGATAAAAGGTTGTGAATGTACCACAGTAACAACAACAGCTGACTGATCCACATAATGGTCCTGAGATTTTGATGAATGATCAAGAGATCTGGGAGGGAGAGGAGAGAGAGGATGGAGATGTTGGAGAGTCTTCCTCAGAGCACCCTACATATGAGACTCTTCCTATTACTCAGTTTGATCCGACAATTGATAATCCGTAAGATATAAAACATAACAAATAATTTTTCAATTTAGTATTTTATTTCTTGCTTACTAATAAAATTTTGTTTATAGGATGAAGTTAGATCCGTCTGGTTCCATTTCTAGGGTTCTGAAGACAATTTTCAGAAAGTCCTTTAAACATAATGGACATAATTGGAAGTCACTCACACATAAAGACCAATTGATGATTTGGAAAGAATTTAAGGTAAATATTACTACCTAAAAATTTTTATATCTTTTATCTATTCTGTTATTCACAGATTAAAAATTGTTTATTTATAATTGCACAAAGTTAAGTGGACACGGCCAAAGGAGGCGGTAAAAAGTGTGTTTTACAAACATGCTACCAGTTAGTATAAAGACACCATGCACGAGATCAAAGATAAATGGTTGAAGAAGAAAGAAAAAGATTAGAGTGTCCCGGATCATGTTTTCAAGGAGTGGCGGAGCAGATGCGAAGATCTGGATTATAAGAAGAAGTGTGATAAACAGAGCAGCAATCATCGCTCAGAGAGGGCTGGGGAGGGTAATGGCATGTCTACACATACTTGTGGATCTCGCTCTATGTGTGAGCACAAACAAGCATTGGTATTATTTCTAATTTATACTTTTAATGTTTATTACTTTGTAAAATATGTTAAATTATGCCTAAATTTTATTTCTCATAAAGAATTTTTTTTTCAATAGAATTAAAGTATGTATTATGTGTAATTATAGACACACAAAGAGGGTAAGAAGCCTAATGCTCTCCTTACTTATTTAGACATACACACACGAGGGCTCATGATGATCAGACTTTCATTGATCAGAGATCTCGTGTAGGAAATGTAAGTTTCATTAAAAAAATTAACTTTTCTTTTTTTTTTGTTTGAATATAAATTGAAATAATTTTCATACATTTTTATTAGGCGAGATATGAGGAAATTTTAGCTGCTGCAACCCAATTGTATTCCTAGTCTACTTCAGGTTCATGTTATGGTGCAATAGGTAGTTCTTATTCATTAGCTCCACCAGTTGATACAAATCAAATTAGGTATGCGGCTGTTGATGGCAAGGAAAAGATGCACGTCAATGGTATCGGTTCACCGACATCATCATTCTACTCGCATAGATAACCATATTATGAAGCTGAATTTTTAGGACCATTTTCGAATTTGTTCTCGATGATGGAGGAATTTCAGGACGTGATGCGAAATGCAATACAGTATCACTTGGCCGATATCGAGCAATGCATGATCGATTATGAGGATGATATAGATGAATTGTGTATGCATTTTGACTAGCTTACAAAGAAGTTTTAGGAAGGAGGTATGCAGTTCAACCTTGATGATTTACATTAGATTGTTCGGCGTAATGCTCTAGCTAGCATCTACTCTATCACCTACAACAACACTTGCAGCAACTGTATCAAGACTATTAGCAGCAGACAACTCTACCCTAGTACTCGACATCTCACAATGTGGACCAGAAACGTTGCAACATAACGATTATGAAACTAGGTTGGATGATTGAGCGTATTACAATCATTTTTTTTCAATGCCTTAAATTTTGATTTTAGATTTTATTTTTTTATTTTTTTATTTTTTTATTTTTTCTTGATGTATTTAATATATATATGCAGTATATAGTTGTTTGTTGGAGTTAATTGGATTTTTTGTTGTTGTGTTATCTGTATAGGTTTATGCAACAATTGCATCAAAACTCGAAGTTAATTGGATTTTTTGTTGTTGTATTATTTGTTCTAGTTTCTACAGCAACTACAGCAAAATTGGAAAAAAAATGGTCAGTAATTACTGATTGAATTGTGACCAAAACCAATCAAATGGTCGATAATACTTTTGAAGATCAATTACCTACCAATGATTTTAAAAGATTTTGGCCGTAATTTTTTCTAGTTATTACCAACCATTTTGTGACCATGTAATGATCTAATGCTTTTGGTTTGAAGATGGTTAGAATATAGTTGGAAATTATTTATCGGTAAATGGTCTGTAAATTGTTGGTAATTATCGACCATTTGGAGACTATTTACTGACCTAATGCTTTTGGTTGGAAAATTGTAGGAATATAGTCGGATTTTATTTGTCAGTTAATAGTCTGTAAATGGTCATTAATTACTAACCATTTGTAGATAATGTACCGACCTAATTATTTTGGTTGGAATTTTGTCGGAATATAGTCGATAATTATTTGTTGGTTGATGGTCGATAATTTACCGACCAAAAAAATTTTTGTCTATAAAAAAATTAGCGACAAACAAAATTACGACCTACTATTTTGGTCGGTAATTGGTTGCTATTTGGCTTACAGACCAAAAAATACTGAATTAGAGACCAAATAATTGGTTGGTAATTTGGTGAATTTTAATAGTGAACTCAAGGGTCCTTTCTTTATTAGTCTTAAGATCTATTTTAGATTTATATGACCAAGGGATAAGTGTCAATATATGTTTAATTCATTTGAGAAGATGATTATTTCTAACATGGTAAAACAATAATGCTATTCAATTCATTTTGCTCCATTGATGGAAATATAGTTTTGATAACACAAATTATATACTAATGTACTAGAATAAATACTTTTTTTATTCAATTTAATAATGAAATAATCATTAAACAAATACGAATATCAATTATTTGCCAAACAAGAAACTAAATTTAATTTATTTTAATAGAGGATACACAAAGACAATCCTTTAATAATGAATGCATATCTTTTCCAAAATTAAAGTGGTTTTCTCCTATTACAACATTTGCAACTTTTGTAGTACTACTCATGTAAATATAAATTTCTCTATCACTGAGTTCTCTGGTTTCCTTGAACCCCTATATAAAATTATAAACATTATTTGTGGTTCCCTTATCCACACACAAAGTCCTGGTAGATAATACCGCTCCGTATATTTCAACTACTAGTAAATAAGATTTACTTTGTTTGTTTACCTTGCTGAGATAAATAAGTCACTACTTCTTCTATTGTCATGGCTCCTTGTAGTAAAAATATTTATCCATATGTTTTTTCATACCTATTTGTAATCTAGGATGTGCATGAGGGACATGGACTTGTTTCTTAATCTTCTTCCTCATCTTTTTTCATTTCGGCTCAGGAGAAGAATCTTTTTAGAGACAAAGACTTGAGATAATTTCTAGATAAAATTCTTAGCTGATATTTATTCTTTAAGTAAGTTTACCGATGTCTATTAGGACTTATTCATGTTATAATCAAGACAAAATATCTTATATGAATTTGATAATGACTGGAGAATGATATCGAATGGAGTATCTCAATAGTGAGAGAGTAATTCGTTAATCTTATCCATTACACTCTTGCAAGAGTCTTTTAATATAATTCTTCATGAGTTAGACAATAAAATGAAATATAAGTTTATGATAGTTGAGATTGAGATGATAATAAATTAGGAAAAATATTTATTGTATAGAAGAAAAATGAGTAATCCAAACAAAGTTTTTTGATGTGCGAAAGGTGACTTCGCATTCTCATAGTTGACCCTACATTCTCTAATTTGTAGTTGACCTTTTACATGCCACTTATATTTTTATTATCAATAGAAAATCAACATCATATGAACTTATTTATCTTTAATGGCTCTGAGTACATTGTAAAGTTGTTCTCTATATGAATTTTTTTTTATTAATACTTTATTTTTCTACTTTTGTTCAAATAAATTGATAAATAAATAAATTATATATATACATATACATATATAGGATTATATATGTATGTGTATATATATAGTGATATACATATATGTATATATATATAGTGACACACATGCACAAACATGTTAACAATTATAATTTGAAAATTATTTTAGAATTTGAAAATAGTTTTTGCTTAGAATAATGATTTTTGAATTTGGAAACCATAATTTTCTAAAAATTAAATTTTTTAATGGGTAAAAAATTTATAGTTTGGTATATATTTTTTAAAATTATTTTCGAAAATTATTTTTTAAAATTATTGAAAATACTTTATTTTTTTAAAATTATTTTCGAAAATAATTTTTTAAAATTATTCAAATATTTTTTTAAAATTATTGAATATTTGAATAATTTTTTGAAAATACTTTATTTTCGGTGTACAAAAAATAATTAAACTCAATTTATATGACTATTTAGAGATGGACAAAAAAGTTCAATCTATGATGAAAATTTAGCAGCCAGCAGTGGCTGTTGTCCTGTTGATTTTTTCGAAAACTGGAACCACTGGAGATATATCCCGAAGTTAAGCTGTTGTTCACTTTAGACTCTCTGCTTTGCACATCTCTCAGGAGTTTCTGCAGTCTGTCCTCGTTGCTTTCCAGGCAGGGTTTTCGTCGAGATAATGACCATGATTCGGAAACGAGGGAGAAGAGCTTCCGTACGTAGAGGTTTTCAAGTGGTAAAACAGGTGGAAAAATACCCCGCATTAGAGCAATTGCTCCAAATAATATCTGTTGAATTCCTTATTTATCCGTATAATTATTCTTTTTTCATCCAAAGCTCAAAGAAACACATATTTCTCCTGCGGAAGTTCAACTTGACAAGAGGGTGGTGAAGGAAACCTCCTGTGTGCTTCGACGATCACGACGCTTTAAAAATGCGGCAAAATCATCATCCCTTCGAAACGTTAAAAATTGCCCCGCTCGAAAACGTGACATGGAGCGCATCATGAAAGAGATAACTGTGAGTGATAGTGAAAATGACGGCGAACCCTTGAATGTCCAAAGAGTATTACCTTTTCTGGATCAGAAAATATTGGACGAAAATGTCGATTATGGCATGCTACATTTGGAGGCCCAAAACATGGCTACAAATGATGCGTTTAAATACTTGGTATCTTCATTGTGTAACTTTGTTTCTTATTTATTCACTAGTACTTGCTGATTTTAGTTTCACAGGAAGAGGAAACCCGTAAACCATTGGTCAAAGAAGCTTCTGTTGCTGTAGATTTCACATATAGAAGCTTGTATTTTAGCGCCCAAAAGAAGGTGTTGCCTAATTTATGAATTTGTGCTTTCTTATTATTTATAAGCAAGCATCCGTTAATGAATTTTTTCTCATACTTTCGGATGTTCCATTTCTAGATCGAAGCACTAAAGCAACAAAATCACTCACTGTCTAATATGTTACAAAGAGCTCTTGGAAAAATCGAAGTTGTATGTTTTTAGCATTAATTGCTTGCATGATGTTATTTACATGTCATAATCTGAATTGCATGGCCCATACAAAGAGAGACAAATGCACTAAGCTTTGTATGATATATTTGAGGCTATCTTGCTTTTTGTTGTTCAACAGTGACAAAAATCTGATCCTTAGGTGATCAATTTGTTTGTAGCTGTCTGTAGGTCGTAATTGAACTAAATATTGAAATCTATTAACTCCATAAGAAAAATTTATTCTTTCAGGAGATGTTTGACTAAGCTGAATAGAGCTGTGATTTTAATTGTTTGTGTTTTTATACAGTCACTGCATCCTTGATTAACAGAGATGCTTGATTGAATTGCCCGAAAAAGATTTGAAATTTTACTTTTTTACAACTTTCTCTAAATCTGTTTTTCCAGAGTTACAGCATCCAGCAGTTATTGTTGCACTCTTACTTTGAAGTTACATTTCATGAAATCTCAGAGTGAAATTTGTATTAATTTTGGAGTTGCAAATTTCTATAGATGAGCATAAAGTCAACTTCTATTTTAAAATACTTACTTTTATTATTTAAGTAAATGTTGGATGATAAGGAAGTAAAGAAAAAATATAAATTTGTTTGATCTATTTGTATGTTAGAATAAATGATACCCTTGCACAAGTTTGTTTCAATTAATTCTTTTTATTTACACTAGTGTCATATTGATTGAGGTGTTGCATTTTATATATTTTTTATTTATTATGTTCTAGTATTTAGTTTATCCAAAGAGTGTTTGTAGTATAAAAATATTTGAATTGTTTATTTTCTCTTTTTATTTCACTTCGAGGTGAATTATATGTCATTTTGTTCACAATTTTTTAACATGGTATACTGCCTAGAATAATGGCTGCTATTGATCAATGCCTAGTTATGGTGTTGGTGCTGACTAAACTACATATCATCATAATCAATGATGAATTTTGTTTTTGATCATTTTTATTTGAAGGAATATGTTTGCTTGAAGAGGTTTGATGTGTATCTTTAGGTGGTGGGTAATTTTGGTATCAAATTGTTGCTTTATAGGTCTGAGCATTTATGGGCTCTTATCATTTTTCTTAGAGAAAAGATAATTATTTGCATCAAGTCATGTCAATTTGTAATTCAAATTGAAATGTATTTGAAAAGGCTTGATGTTTGTTTCTGATCAAATTCCTATCTGGATACCGAACACTTATTGCTTGTACCTTTGTATGTATGTTACCCATTTCATTTTCTTTCAAGAGAAGATATTTCAGATGCAATCAAAACTTCTTTGATGATAGTGGCACCTCATAACCTGGTTTAGACTAGGATGGTTTGTGCCAACATTCAAGATAATTTCATCTATAGTTATGTGCAACTTTTCTTGATTACCATATATTGAGATTGATACATAATTTTCATTTTTTATGATATTTCATTGAGTTTGTTAGTTTTATCATGTTTAATTTCTATACATAATGATTTAGTAGCTAGTAACATCATTGTGATCTTCTTGACAATGTAATTTTATGATATTAGCAAATAAGTGATATGTTTGTATGAGTAATTCTAGTTGAGATTGACCTAGTGATGAAAATAATAAACAAATTGAGAGAGAACAATTGCTTTACATAATTTACTATTATTCTATTTGAGAGAATCACTTATTCATTCGATGTTAAATTTCAAGCGGGTTTGTTTAATAGTATAGATTAGAGATTTATCACCTCATTGATAGATGAAGAGAGATAATACTAGAAATAGAGAGATACCAGATTTCTTCCATGGTGTACTTATTGTAGGACTAAAAATCCTTATAATACTTGTTATGTATTATGTTTTGAGATATTGGGTACCACTTTCTAGAGTTTTTTAGGGGAAGGATTATCTACTTGATCTTTATGGTGTTCTATTAATTTTTATATCTTTGGAGGATTATAATAAACTCAACTCAAGATCTGTTTTTGACTTGTTTAGTTTTTATGTCATTGCTCTTATTTTACATTCTTGTGGTTGACTCTTGGTTGATAGATTCAAGAGAGAATATTCATGTTACAAGCATCCATTCTCTTTACAATTTAATTTTGTTATTACTAATGCTATTATTGTAGGCAATAATGGGACCTCTATTGTTATAAATTATAATATGTGAAAATGCTAATTTTTGTCACCTTATTTTATCTTTTGCTTAGTATGAATAAGTTTCTTTGTAGTTTTTTCTTGTTTTATTTTTTTATTTTTAACATCTCTTATAATTCAATCTTGATAACTTGTACCTCAAAATAATACATTGAATTCATTATCTAGGGTTCAGAATGTGCATAAGAGAGAGATTGGAAAAGTCAGAAAGCAGAGAAAAAATGTTCTAAATTGAGGAGCCTATATGTTTTTTTATCCAATATGTATATGTATGTATAGTTTGGGGTAACCCTCAAGTCGGCTGCTTCTAAAAAACTAAGATAACAAAAAAAATGAACAAAAGACTCCACACTTCTTTTAAGTTGGGGTATACATGTCATAAATCCTCATCTTAAAAGAGAGAAAATTAACTTTTGATTTTCTATTAGATTTTATGAAGATATTTGTAGTCTAAGATATTTGTAATCAATTTAAATATGCTTTGTTTGCTTGTGGAACATAGGGTTAGGTGTAATGTTCTGGATTGTTTTGTAGTTACAGTAAAATATCATTGATTTTTGAATTGATAGGCAAAATTTTCTCAAGGAGTGGTAGGTCCACTGAAACTCATAAGATGTTACTGTTATAGTTTTGCACTCAATTTTTGTATTGGATCTTGAAATAAACGTTGGTATTTTGCTCTTTCAGTAGGTATTGTTACATGTAAAAAAAATACAAAAACTTATGACATATATTTAAGTATGTTCAATCATCTTAAATATAATTTTATATTTTATACTTTTTTTTCATATATTTAACTATCATAAATACTATATATATATATATATATATATATATATATATATGAATCTATTTAGGAGAGTTTAAAAAATAATTAATTATACTGATAGTGTATATTATGTGTCATAATTATTGTTAGAAAATTTAATTTTTTATGATGATTTTATATCCAACATAATTAATTGATAAACCAATATTTATAGTTAAGGTTATACTCATATTAAGTAATGAGTCAGTAGGTGCCCAATTAGTAGTACCTAAATCAGATAAAATATTTAAATAATCACTTATGAAAAAGAAAAGTTGGGCCTCATGAGTATCTGATAGAGGTGTTAAACGGGACGTGCCAAGCTGGCCTGACACATTTTTTTCAGGCTTGACCGTGCTTTCATGCCAGGCCAGACATGGTTTTTGTGGAGTTCAGCCTGGCACTGGCCCGCGGCATGAGCCCGCGGCATGAGCCCGCGGCATGATCCTGTCGGTTTCGGCCCGGTCGGGTGAACCCTAAATTAAAAAAAATTAGGGTTTCAGCGTGTGCCGTCACGCGGAAACTAAAATTTTAAAAATTAGGGTTTCGACGCTCCTGTAACTCTAATTTTAAAAAAAAATTTTGATTTTGGCACGGTACTATGTTAACGGGCCACGATACCGTGCCGGGCTCGGCAAGGCACGAGGCTTGGTTGGCCTCAACACGGCACGACATATTTATGCTGTGGTCGGGCACGGCACGAACCCGGGCACGAAAAATTTTTGTGCCGGGCTGGCCCAGGCACGGACGAACATTGCTGTGCCTCGTGCCGGGCCTGGCCGGCCCTGCCCAGTTGACATCTCTAGTATTTGATCTTTTTACTAAAAAAATATCAGACATCCTAATTCATTTGTTGATATAATAATTTAGTATGTAAAATGATTTTAATTGGGATATACCTTAATTAATTATCTTCAATAATTAAAATATTATTGATATATATTACTAATATTAGATACTCATCGTTTGATTTATGTCCAAAGAAATATGAATAATTTGATACACATTGTTTAAGATTAAACATAGTAAGTAGCAAAGAAAGTCTACTTAATTATGTCATAAGTGAATAGTTTAAATCATAAAGTGCTTTCTAGAATTTGCACACATCATCTCTATGCTTTTAGGAATAAAAAATGTTGATGACTATGGCATAAACATTTATTCTTCTAGTTTATTATTAAAAAATATTTTTTACATATAACTAATATACAATCAACATGTGTGATGTATTAGAAAGAAATATCTTAGTGGTGATCATTTTGGCCATAAGAGATGACGTATTCCAATAGTCAATTTCATATGTCTGCATAAAATTTCTTGCTACTAACCTATGTTGAGTCATTTAATCTTTCCTTAGATTTCATCTCCATTGCATACACTCATCTATATCCTATTACCATGCTTATCAATTAGTTTTAGAGTGAGATTTCATATATGGTTAGATAGGATCCTACTCAATTCTTTCAACTATATACATAATCATCCTAGATGATTGAGTATCTCAGAAAAAATATTCAAGAATTCTGAAATTATTAAGTGAGGATAAAAAGGTTGAATATGTAACATCAAAACATGAATAAAGTTTTTGAGATAAAAGATATTGAGTAATGCAAAGATGTATTTGATCTTAGCTTTCTTATATATTTGCAATTCAAAAGTGCAAAATAATTTTTCGAGATTGATTAATTGATGTCACAAAAGACTCATCTGGAATAAATTGTGGATGTATTCATTTTTTGGATATACCTTGACATTGAGATCTTTAGGTCTCCCAATCCTCATCTCCCTCTCTCGGGGTGATTCACACCTTGTGTATATTGAGATATTTATACTATGCTCTTCTCTTAGGAAAGCTAATCTAGGTGAGGTATTACTATTCTTCTTAAAATTAGTC
Source organism: Sapria himalayana (assembly GCA_029783825.1). NCBI lineage: Eukaryota > Viridiplantae > Streptophyta > Magnoliopsida > Malpighiales > Rafflesiaceae > Sapria > Sapria himalayana. Next base: position 850,332 of record JAREIK010004728.1, on the reverse strand, counting down.
GTGCTAGTCGTATTAGGTATAAAAACATGAGGGTCAGTTGTTGCCCCTCCATAGGGAATAATCATCGTGAAAGGAAATGATCGTGTATTATAATATCTGAAGGTATTACTACTCTTGTATTGAATGTTTAAAAAAGGCTTATACTCAAAGAATACAACATCAATCATTATAATAACTCTCATAAACTCAGATGAATAATACTTATACTCTTAAGTACTAAATTATCCAATACAGACATACTTGATAACGTAAAATTATCTTCTATCTTCCAAGGGAGAAATTTTGAATAAAATATATATACTTTAAAAATTTTAGTTGGATGATGATTAAGTTAATCTTTGGGATATGAGCTTAAATAGGATATGACCTAAGCGAATAGAGGATAACACATGGTTGATAAGAAAATTAGTGGTTAATATTATTTCTTCTCAAAAATATTTAGGCATGCTTTTATAAAGTTTGAGTGTCTTTGTTGTCTTAATCAGATATTAATTTATCCTCTCAGCTATTATTTTTTGTGTTGAAGTAGTAGCACATAGTGTATGATGAAATATCTTAAATTCCTCAAAAAAATAAAAAAATTAATAAGAAATATATTTTAATTTAATATATTTTTTAAATACCTTATGTTATATCCAAATTGTAGTCTAGTTTTTTAATAAAATTTCATAAAAAGATGAGAAATCTTCTTAAATACTACTAATTATGTAAATCGAGTATAATTATCAATACAAGTAAGAAAATATCTCAAACCATTATATTTAATCGTCTAACATGATCCCTTTAATATTATTTCTCTAATGCTCAACTTTAGATTTTTCAAATTTTTTAGTGAAAGATGTACTTAATTGAGTGTGAATTTTTAATGAATTAATATTAGAATGTTTCTAGAAGGATTCATGTTAGTCGAGAAAAACATGTACAATTCATCTCGCTTAATCAAGAAAGTCACTTGTTTGGTTTGATGATCTTACATAAAATATCAAAGAAGAAAAAAAATATCATAATTTTGATATTTCGTAAATTAATTGACAAGAAATAAATTATGATGAACTTTATATAATATCATAACAATATTATATATAAAATACTTGATAAAAGAAAGTAACCAACATAAACATTGTTATACTATCTAGCCCATATAATAGTTTCATTGATCATAGCAATATCAAAGTTTCTGGATTCCATAAACAAAATAAAAATATTATGATTATTATAATATGAGTATTAGCTCCTTAACCCACTAGCCAATAATTTGGAGTAAGATGTGAGCATGAAAATATAGTGGATGTAGACTTATTTGATCTAATGGTATCCAAGAACACAATATAGGAGTACTCTTAAAAAATTGGCGCATTTACATTGGATGTAGTCATAAAAATTTTAATTTGAGCAGGTCTAGTGGTCATCTATATAGTCTTTGAATTCTGAAAATTTTGGTATACTTTATTGTGCATTAATCAACATATTTCTTGAATTTGTCTTGACCTATTACAAAAAGAACAAATTATTATTATCTTTCTGCCTCTCAGTGTATTTTGCTAGGCTTTTTAACCTTGTCATCAATACTGTGTGACAAAGATATCATAGTATTGCAACTAATAATATCAACTCCATTCAATCTAGGCATAATTGTAGCCACCTGAATTACTATGATAAATAAATCTTTAGTAGAGATGAAAATGTCTTCATCTCATAAATATGTGTTTGTAAATTAATATATTGCTTTGCTAATGAATGCACATAAAGAATATTACATACATGCTTAACAATTTTTTTTAATGTTATCTGATCTGTCAATACCAATATCACATTAATATTTTTTTTTCATAATTATGTTTAAGTCACATAGTGATTCATCTTATTATATTTTGTCAATCTACACATTCACAGCTGAATGATAAAATTATATAAACGAAATATTCATAAAGAATACATTGAAGCGGTCATATTTCAAATCTTTTTTGCAAGTATTGTAAGAATCAAATATACTAGATACATTTAGCTCAATTGATTACCACAAATGAACTAGTAGTTGTGTGTTGATTTGCATTTACTTATTAGTTTTGGTTAGAAGTGGATTTTTTAATATGTGATTCACATATCATTGGGGCACAAATTAGATTTTCATTAATGTTGTACAAAGAGAAAAAATATTCTCTATCAATTTTAATTGGGCTATGTTCAATGATTTCATATTAATTTCAATCTTTTTGAATTACTACATTGCACACCTCTATGCAAAAGTAAAACCTAAGAAGCACGGACACGGACACGGGGATACGACACAGCAGGATACGGGGACACGGTAAATTCTAAAAAATTAGGATACGGATACGGCTCGAATACGGCATGATAAAAAAATAAAAATAAAAATTATTAATTATAAATATTAGGTATTTTATAAAATTTATTAAATTAAATTAAATTAAAATATTTTATTATATAAAATAAATATATATTATTTATTTTATAAAATAAAAATATTTTATTTTATTTTATAAAATAATATTTATAATTATTTTATTTTATAAAAGAATATTTTATAATTATATTATATAAAAATATATATTTTTTATTTTATTTTATAAAAATATTTTATTTTATGCCATTGCCTCTCCCCTCAAGCACGACCGCCCCTGCCTCTCCCCTCAATCACGCCAGCCCGCCCCTGCCTCTCCCCTCAAACACGCCCGCACACCCCTGCCTCTCCCCTTAAACACGCCTGCCCCTGCCTCTCCCCTCAAATCGCGCCGCCCCTGCCTCTTTCCTCATATCGTGCCGTCCCTGCCTCTCCCCTCAAATTGCGCCGCTCCTGCCTCTCCCCTCAAATCGTGCCGCCCCTGCCTCTCCCCTCAAATTGCGCCGCTCTTGCCTCTCCCTTCAAATCGTGCCGCCCCTGCCTCTCCCCTCAAATTGCGCCGCTCTTGCCTCTCCCTTCAAATCGTGCCGCCCCTGCCTCTCCCCTCAAATTGCGCCGCTCCTGCCTCTTCCCTCAAATCGTGCCGCCCCTTCTTCTCCCCTCAAATTGCGCCTATCCCTGCCAGTGACCAACGTCGCCCATGCTGCGACGTTGGCCACCCTATGTTGTCGGATGTTGGGCATTATAGATGTGGATACGGTTGCCGACGCAACCATCCGATCTGTCACGTGGCGTATCGGATACAGATTGTGCAATGATATGCCATGTGGCGTATCGGACACGTATTCGTGCCTTGTCCATGTCGTGTATACGTGTCCAGGTGTCGGACACGTGGACATGGCTGCAGGGAGCCGTGTCTGTGCTTCCTTGAGTAAAACAATCAAAATATAAAAGTAGCTGAAATATTTTTGTAATAAATAATTCATAGCGTGATCACAAAAAAAGATGCAGGGAAAAGTTTTTTTTTAAAACATAAATGTGGGTTGTCATACCAAAAGGATCCCAAGGGGATGCCCTACCATTCTTGGGCTATCCTACATAGTAGGTTACATATTTTTTTTTAAAGAAAAAAATTGCTCTGAGAATTAGTGTTGTCGAGGATTCTATATAGTTACCGCCATGTCGAGTGTTGCCTTGATGACAAAAATAAAATTTTTATTTGATAATATGTCATTAGACTTTTTATGACTTTATTGTCCGACAAGTGAACCCAATATATTCACTGTACATGAGTGTTTCACTATTATAGTGCAATTGTGCTAACCTCACTATAGCAACTTTTGATTATTATGGTTATAAATTGAGTATAACTTCATTTCAATTAGAGGTGTCAAACGGGCCCGTCCCATTTTTTTTTGCACGGGCGTGCTCTCTTGCTGGGCTGGGCATGACACGGTTACTGTACCATGTCGTGCCTGGCCCGACATGGTTGAAAAAAGTCGGGCCTGGCCTGGCCGTACGGGCTAGTAATTTTTTTTTAAATTTTTTTAATTTTTTTAATTTTTTTAATTTTTTAATTTTTATTTTATTTATATAAATTATTAAATTATATATAAAATTTTAGATAATATATAATATTATATATTTATAATATGAAAAATGATAAAATTTATTAAAATAACAAAGTTATAAAATTTTTTTATAATGTAATATAAAATTAGTTTAAAATTTATTAGAATTATATAATATAGTTATAAATTTTTAATTGAAAAATTAAAACAAAAAAATAAATAAATCAATACATTTTGTTAAAAAAATAAAAATTAAAAAAAACATAATCAACTCAAATGAAAAATGACCAATCAGTCATTTGATACCGAAGGTCTGAACCAAACAAATTACAGTTTCAACATAACCTATAAATATAGCATACTATCAATAAAAAATAAAACATCGAAATCAAAAAATAGTTGATCATCATCAATCGTTAATCGTCACATCATGAGCATCATCAGTCGCAATATCAAGATCAGTATCATATGGATTATCATCATCAGCAATCAACTCCTCCGCTATCGCAGTGGATACGGTTGCAGTCCCAGTCCTAGTCCCAGCTCCAGCACGATCATGGATGCTAAACCTCGATTCCTCCCAATCCTTAAAACAAGCCAAGGCATCAACTATATCTGGACGTAATCTTGATCTCTTATCTAAAATCACGTTCACTGCAACAGAAAAAGCAGACTGCGATACTACGCTCGACGCCGGAGGAGTCAGTAGATCCCGTGTCATCCTAGATAGCACGAAAAAGGTGGACTCATATGATTTCCACCATTGTAATAAATCAAGATTCTTAGTATCAGAATGTGATAGGATTGAGCTGTAATTGGTATCTAAGTACTGAGACAGCTCGCTCCTATGTGATGGTCTACCCATACGTTTTCGCCTCGCTAGCTGAATGGAATAATCGTCATCTCCGAACAAGGTATTAATGTCCGTAATCACAGTCTCACCACCACCACCACCATACCTAGTATCGTAGTATGAGAATATGTCAGTCAACTTCTCGTGAATGAATCTTTCAGGTGGCTCTTCTAGGTTCATGCACGAGGAAATGAAAGCCAGAGTGTTTTCTACCCCTTCCACATTAGCCCTAGGGTCCATGCATGCAGCGAGACAATAAAGAGATGGAATGGTAGACCAGTACTTCAAGTACTTGGTCTCCATCTTTGCAATCATATGGCTAAGCGTCGGGTCAGCTCGATACTTCCTAAACATGCTACTAATGTTGCATGTGCACCGGAGTGCAATGCAAGTGGTGGGCGTATAAACCGACGAACACATGTTCGTCGTGTCATAAAATATCTTCAGGAATTTCATAAATGAAATTCTTGAAGCCCAGTCAGTGTCGTCAATAATAAGTTTTTCACTCTTACTATTGACGTAGTCGGATATCACGTGTTCGTATCCAACACATGATTAAAATATCAGGTACGTGTAATTCCAACGATGTCTCACATCCGATTGGAATTTCTTTTTCTTAAGATTCGCAGACAAATAGAGAGTACCAAACTCTTGTTGTCTGCGAGGAGTGCGAATATACTTTAGTGTATTGCGTATATTATCCAACGCGGGGGAACACACCTTCATACCCGCTTGAACAATCAGGTTAATCACGTGACACATGCATCTGACATGAAAGATCTCTCCTAATGGTGCGTCTTTAATATTCCTAACAAACATATTGATCGCTACTCCATTATTAGAAGCGTTATCGAATGTGACACTAAAAATTTTATTTTAAATTTTATATTTCCTAAAGATTTTCATCATACACTCAAAAATGGCCGGGCCATCATGAGGATGAAGAATCTCAGTGAATCCTAAAATTTTTTTATTGATTGTCCAGTTAGAATCTACATAGTGACTCGTGAGACATACATAAGAAGAATCATCGTAACTTGTCCATATATCGGACGTCACGGAAACTACTCCACTATATGCCATAAATTTCTTAATTATTTTTTGTTTTTCTAACTTATATATCTTTAGTATGTCATTTCTAGATGTGGACATAGGAATCCTACGATAAGCAGGCTGAAGATATATCTGCATGATGCGCACTACCCTTGGATTTTCCAAAAATCCGATTGGAAAACCCATCAATTTGATAAGTATTGCCATGCCGTCCCTACCCAACTCGTTGGAGTATATGAAGGGAGTAAACTTTGAGACTGAACTCAATCTAGTCTCAAAAAATGCAGTACCAAGTTGGATTTGCCTAGGATTTAATGAACCATATTTTTTGGTGTATAATTCGACATGCCTCTTAAGGTGCCCAATCCCAAACGAACTCTTACATGTTAAAAGTTCCATACAATATTTGCACTGTGTCATTTCTTGTTTCTCATCCCTAATATTTTTTTATTTTATTATATTAAAATGAGTTCAAACCACAGAAGTCCTCCTGGTTTTTTATTTTTTATAAGTTTGGGTTGAAACGATTGGAGAAACCAAAGTTTCAGCAGTCTCAGACCTCTGTGTAATATTTTTATTTTCTAAATTTAAATATATTTTATTAGTATTTATCATTTTTTATGATTTTTATTATTCAGAATAGTTATTTAGTGACTAGAAGACTGATTTTAATATTTTTTATTTTTGTTTAGAGAGAGAAACTAGAGAGAGAGAGAGAGAAAGTTAAAAAAATTTAAAATAAATTATCTGGTAAAAGCAGTGAGGTCGGTCACGTGCACGGTGCACCACAGTCAAGCACAAAGTTCAAAACTCAAGTTGAGATTCCCGAAAATCCAAGCCGAATGCCGAAATCCCAAGTATCGAGAGAGAGGAGCAAGATTTTTGAGAGAGAAAATGAGCGATTTGAGAGAAAATATGTTTATGAAAAACATAAATGTTAAAGTGAGAGGGGTGGAATTTATAGATTAAAGAAAATATTTTTTTTTAAAAAAAGTAATTTTTTTTTAATTTTTTATGGGGCAAAATCATGAGGGCCGTTGGTTTCTGCCCCCTAGCCTTTGGAGGCGAGATCCAACGGCTGAAATTTAAATTTTTTATTAATTTTTTTTCCGTTGGGAGGGGGGGGGGGTGAAGCATGGGGAAGGGGGTCGGGGCGTCGGGCTCGGGGGACACCCGACACGGGACGAACCCGTGCTGGTGTGCCGTGCCACGGGCACCGAACCATGCCGGGTCAGGCATGGCACAACACGCGTTAGGCACGGCATTACACGGCTCGTGCCTTACCCGGGCACGGCACGGGCCCGCTCAAGGGATTTTCCAGTGCCGTGCCGCCCCAGGCACGGCCGAACCGTGCCTCGTGCCGGCCCGGCCCGGTTGACACCTCTAATTTTAATGTCCAATGTATGTGAGTGTTGGATAAAAATATGTAATTAGACTTTTATATAGTTGTCGTCACTAGACTTTTGATGACTTCAATGCCCAATAAATACTGCAACTATACGCACCCAGTGCTGACTGCCATTCATTGAAAACTGCATTTCAATACCATGTGAATTTGGAAAGTAGAGAAAAAATATTATAAATTCGGGTAACTATTTGTTTTTTTTAGTTATATTTAATTTATTGGCTAATGATATATGAAATACTCGTTAATGGTTCATCTTGAGTTAATTCAAATGAATGGTTTATATTGATATATAATTATTAATTCATGTATGATAGTCAATTAATTTGAAAGTAACTAATATGTTTGATTGTTGTCCAATGAGAAAAAAATTTTTGAATTTAGTGGTGCCAATATACTTTTATGAGAAGTTTTCTCATGTGATATTATTGTTTATTTAATTTATGTACTAATTAATTAGGTTGTTGCTCTTTACTTTGTGGCTTGTATATTGCTTTTAGAGAGGATTGATGGAGTTATACATGTATTGATGTATTTGAGTATGCTCAAAAGATTGAGTATTTACATTATTTTATACTTGTATTTGTTGGGGGTGTGATATATTATCTTTTTCATACATATTGTTAGTGAGAAGTTTTTTAAAGATATTTATTCGGTGATTTAAATTTCTACAGTTGCACCTAGATTAATTAGAGTTGCAATGATTAGTCAGGTTGGTATAAGATATTCGCATAGTGACCATGAGAGAATCCGAGGGGTGCTTCTAGAGGGATGAAATTTGTGTTATCTTCCACTTTTTGTGTGTGATTGCGACACATTTTAGAGAGATGATAGATCCTAATTAAAGAAGGATAGTTCTATGTTTAGATGTTTTATGATAAATTGTTGAAACTTTACAGATTATATTTTATGCATGTATACATTTTTCAGTCTTATTATATTCACTCCAACTGAGGCATTTATATCTTTACTAATTTTTTTTGTTTCTCTGTACTTAGATCACATGCTCAAAGGTTAACACTCATGCCACCCATACTTATATATATATATATATATATCAAGCCCATATTAAATAATAATATTGTGACTAATGACATTGTTCCATGACATGATAATGTCAATGTTCAATATGTTTTTTTGATACATTTTTTAATGAATTTTATCATAATTTATTTTTAGTTAATTATCTATTTAAACAAATTTTAAAATTATGTTTTTTATATTTTTGTATAGGATCGGTGATCCATACAATGAGATGACAAATATGATGGCAGTCTGGTCTGATTTGACCCATGACACAACCATGAAAAAACTAGGTCTACATTTAATATTCTGACCAAAATTGGGTTTTGATGTTGTGTGGGCCATGTTGGGCTAGATGACAGCATCATGCTGTCAGAGCATGACTTGAGAAGGGCACATGCTTCTCATATGCCATAATTTTAAATATTGACCTTGGATCATGTTAGATTGGATTGACATGATGGCCTTGTCCACAGGCTGACTAGAGCTGGAAAATGTGTTGGGCAGCCCATCCTTGCATCTGGTACAATCTTGAAAAATTGGTCTTAGCTTGACTCTTGCAAACAACATTCTGGTCTGAAATCAATACAAGCCGACATGGTTTGAAGGTGTGGGCTATGTTAGGTTTTGGGGTTGGCCCATGTGCCACTTGAGGAGGCAACACTGCACGACACTAAGTGTTGGCTAGGCCAGGCCAAATTTGCTTCGGGTTTCTCTGGTACATGATTCATGTTTGGGTTGTGTCTTGGGGCAGTGTGAACTTCGATTAGATGTACATCATGAGAGATTCATGTGCCATTTTAAAAAATGACCTTTTTCCTTTTCATCGAGCCATGATTAGGCATGGCAAGCTCGCATGTGTAAAGGTTAACTTGGACCAAACTTTGTCTAACAAGGGTTGTCATGTGTTTTGCAGGGAAGACCCATGCCTAGAGGTGTCAATCAGGTAGTGCCTTGTTGGAAAACCTTAATTTTTTTAGCCCAATAGGGCCATCATGCCTTTTCAAATGCTACATGGTACATCCACCTAGGATGTGCCATGACTGCATGACTTCATGGTAGTGAGGCCCAGCATGACCTATTTTCTCGCAATGTCAACAAGGCTTGCTAGGGTCGTAGACTTAGAGGTGTCAAACGTGCCGGGCCGGCCCGGCCCAGCACGAGGCACGGCACGGTTCGGCCGTGCCTGGGCCGGCCCGGCATGTTCAAAAACCGTGCCCGGGCCCGGGCCCGTGCCCGGGTGAATTAAATCCCGTGCTGTGCCGTGCCTGGCCCGGCACGGCTCGTGCCTTGGCACGGCACGCCGGCACGGGTCCATCCCGTGCCGGTTCACGCAGGCACGCGTGGCACGCCGCCAGTGCCACGCGTGCCGTGGCGTGAGTCGTGAGTCGCGACTCACGAGTCACGGTCACGACTCATTGAGTCGTGACCCAACCGGGCCCCGCCCCCGGTAAAAAGACCGCGGGTCGGGTCCAAACAGACCCGCCCCGCCTGCCCTGCCCCTGCCTTGCGCCCGTGCCGCCTGGCCAAGCCAAGCCGTGCCCGAATTTAACACACCGTGCCGTGCCCGGCACGGCACGGTAGCACGGCCGGGCACGTGAATAACGGGCCGTGCCGTGCTGGGCCGGCCCGTTTGACACCTCTACGTAGACTTGTCTCACTCTTTGCACAATTGGACCAAGCAGCATTTAATAATCGTGATTGTTTTGGCTCGCAACTAACTTATACTAGCTTGGGTTAGCCTGCCTTGGCATTAGCTTGCGAGGTAGGCCTGGCATGGCCCATAGCACGACTCCCCCAACTGGGCCTGCTAGATTGTGCTAGATTGGCATGGCCAAGCTGCCTGCAGCTTGGCCATGACATTGGGCCACTGACAGTGGCAATGGACACTGAGCTGTGTTGCCTAGCTGGGACTGACTAACAGGTAGTGCCTTGTGGTTAGGCCACTCCACTGCCAATGTCACTACTCAGTCAGCCAGTGTCTAGTGGCCACTGATTCAGGTCAGGATAGGAGTTATCCAATGCCTAGTGGCCTTTGCCACTGGTGATTGGTCATTGCCATAGGTTGTAAATTGTAATTAAAATTGTACAGCTAATAACCTTGGAAATGGTGCAATGGACATTGACTTTGTTAGACAAATTTTGTTTTTAAAATAAAATTTATTTGTTAAAATTTAAAAATTAGAAATAAATTACATTATATTGTAAATGTAAATGAATAAAAGTCATAGTTCAATAAAAAAATAAATTTGTTTCATGCTCTTGGTTTTAATATAATATCACAACTAATTATAAAATAAAAAACTATAAAAGAATGACAAACAATGATATTCAATAATAAAAACATGTCATTTCTCTAATATTCTTGATGAGTCCGTATGTTTTGGATCGTCATATCTTGAGCTTGTAGTCATAGCCTTGATATCCTAATTGTTGTTGTTTTTGTGTGTGTGTGTGTGTGCAATCACTTATTATTAGTTTTTTCACTTGATCTGCTGATCACGAGTACTTATGAATCCTTTTAGTTTTTTAAGCTTGATAATATTTCTACAATATCTGGTTGCATTATTGTAGAGGTGTTAATCAAGTCATGTTAACATAACCTATTTTATTTATTTTTAATGAACATAGAATTTAAAATTTTAATGAACATAATGATAACATTACATAATTTTATTATCGGCATGGAATGATAAAATTACATAATGGCACTATTGGGTTTTTAATGAACATAGAGTTTAAAATTTTTGTTGTCTGCTTTGTATCTTAAAGTATTTAGTGTATTTTTTATGTTTTTATTATCGGAAAACTTTATTTATTTTTTGGCATGTATTATTTTGTTAGTAATGTAACTTATATACCTAATTTGATAAATATTATTAAAGGATTCATATTTAATGGTTCTCACAAATATATTAATAATACATTGCTATTTGAAGCGTTATTGAAGATAATACAAAAATTTTATTTTGAATATCGTATTTCTTAAAAATTTTTGACTAACACTCATATATGGTGAGATCATTATGAGGATGAGGGATCATGTAAAACAGTAAACAATGATGCTTACAAATACAATATTATCAGGACTAGTTCAAATATTAGTCATTACAAAGATTGCTCAATTGTATTTATTAAATTTGTTAATTATTAATTATGTTTTAAATTTAAAATATATAATTATGTCATTCATACTGATTAGACTAAGAAATCTATGATCAGCGAGTTAGAAGTAAATTTGCATAATATAAATTAGTCTATGATCCTTTGAGTGTTTAATTGAAAAACTCATAATAGAATTAATTTTAGCTTACCTTCCATTATAAACTCATTCCCATAAAGAAATATAGTCAATGAACCTGAAGTTGATCTAACTTAAAAGACATTACTAAGTTGAGTTTTTTTGGAATTTATATATAATATATGTATTTATTTGTGTATTATTCGACTTGTCTCTTAAGGTAGCTATTGCCGCTAACACTCTTATATTTATATTTATTTTATATAGTATATATATCATGTTAAATTTACTTTGATATCTATAGAATATTTATTTGTAATTATATTAAAGTGTGTTTATACATTACAAAAAAATAAATTTTAGTGACGAAATATTTTGACCAAAATTTATGTCACAAAATTGTGACATATTTGTGATTGAATAGTGATTGTTATTTGTTTGTGATGGATTTGTGACGGAATATTATGGTGAATTTATAAAAAGAAAATTTGTTAATAAATTTTGACGGGAAGATGACACAAAAATTGGATTTAATCATAATTATGTGAATTGGATTTCATTACAATCTTGTGATGAGAATTGGGTTCCGTCACAAAATAGTGATATAAATTGGATTACATTACAAAATAGTGATAAAAATCATATTGTATTACACAATAAGGTGATATATTTTATATTCCTTCACTATTTTGTGACGGATTAAATTTTAGTCATTATTTTGTGATGGATTAAAATTTCATTACTATTTTGTGACAAAATTAGATTTCCATCACTATTTGTGATGGAATTGTTATATATTTGTGACTTGTATTACATATAAATAATTTCATATAATATTTTAAATTGCATTATACAATATTTCAAAATATTATATATATATATATAATATTGTTTTGCAAGCTATTACAAAATATTTGTATATTTAAAAAAATTTTAGAAAATTATTAAATTTTATTATTAATATACATTGTACTGTATTTGTATATTTAACTTTGTGATATTTAAATATAATAAGTTTTATTATACCCTTAGAGATGCCAATGAGCCTGGCCGGGCCGGCCTATTTTTAGGTGGCCCTATCGGGCCACCTTGCCGTGCCTGTTATGGCATGATTTCATCATAGTTGGTCTGATATGGCTCGTCAGCTAGGCTATTTAGTATTTTGAGTAGGGTCGTGCCTCGACAGGCTGGACCTGGCCCGTTCGGCAATGGTTTGGATTGTTTTAGAAAATTTTAATACATAATTTAAAATTATTAAAAAATTTAAATTATAATTATTTAATACTTAAATAGTTTATAGTTAAATTTAAATAAATAAATACTTATTTATTTTTTAATTTATTAAATAAATAAAACATAAAGTATAAACAATTAAAATTTAAAACTAAAACATTTATATAAACCAATGAAAATCACAAAAAACATAAGTATCTGATTCAAGCCTCAAAGTAAAATGATAAAAAAATTAAATAAAGATAATGTCAATCTAAAAAAGATAAATAAAAATAAAAAATATCGTCAGTATATGATTAATGATTATATCAGTATCACTATTAGTGTATCAGTAGCATTAAGTTGTAGGCTGTAATGTAGGCTGAGACACTCAACTCAATCATCATTATCTCAATCTCATTCTCATATTATTGTCAATTATCATCAATATTTCATGGATCATCATCAGCAACAAATTCTACTATTTTTGTTGAAGTCCCAGCATGATTTTAGATGTCTAAGCTTGAATTCTATTAATCTTTCATGCATACTAATATCTCAATAATATTTGGTTGTAATATGGATCTTTTTTCTGAAATCACATTTACTACAATAGAAAAAAAAGATTTTAATGCTATGTTTGATACTGAATGAGTTATTAGATTTTGTGTCATCTTAGATAGTACATGATAGTTGGACTCATTATGATTTTATCACTATAAAATATTAAAATTTTTATTATCTGAATATGATAGGATTGAGCAATAATCAGTATTTAAGTATTGAAATAGTTTGTTCTTATTTGATAATTCATCTTGTTGTTTCTACCTCGCTATTTGAATGGAAAAGTTATTTTTCTGAATATAATATCTATGTTTATACCTGCAGCCTCACCACTATTATCACTATACCTAGTATAGTTTTATGTAAAGAATTCATTTAACTTCTAATAATGAATTTTTCAGGTTGGTCTTTTTTGTTCATGTACTAGGATATGTATATCAAAATATTTTCTATTTCTTTCATTTTAATATTAGGGTCCATACAGGCAGTTAGATTATAAAGAGATAGAATGGTGGATCAGTACTTTAAAGTACTTGGTTTTTATTTTTACAACCATATTATTAATTATTGAGTCATCTCTAAATTTTTAAACATGGTAATAATATTGCATATGTACTTGAGTGCAACGAAAGTTTTGGGAGTATAAATTGATGAATACTTGTTTGTTGTGTCATAAAAATTTTTTTATAAATTTTATAAATGAAATATCTGTAGGCTAGTTAGTATTATTAATAATAAGTTTATTATTTTTATTATTAACATAGTCATATATCTCATGTTCGTTTTTAACATATCACTCAAATTTTAAGTATGTGTAATTTTAATGGTTTTTTAAATCTAAATGGAATTTTTTCTTTTTTAGACCTACAGACAAACAGAGACAACTGACTTCCTATGGTTTGCAAACTGTACAAATAAATTTTAGTGAGTTATACATATTTTTTAAAGCAGGGGAAAAATATTCATCTTTGCTTGTATTATGAGATTAATGATGTGACACTTGCATCTAATAGTTTGGGTCATGCCGAAATCTCGTGTCTTCGAGCCATGGTACTAGGCCGTGCTTGGCCCGACATGAGGCTCGATAGACCTAGACACGGCATGAGCAGTGCTGTTAATTGGCCCGGCACGAGCATGGGCATGGGTCTGGACTGAGCCAAGCTATGCATGGTCTAGTTGGGCCGTGCCTTGGGCTAGGCTCGGGATACTCGGCTTGTTGGGCACCTATATACACTATGTTATAGTCTTAAAATATACTAAATATAAAAATAAATTATATATGCCGTGATGTATAGTTACAAAATTTGAAATTATAAAAATTTATAATATTTATCTCCTAAATGTATATTTTAGCTATAATTGGGGCATAGCCAATAGAAGGAATTGGTTAAAACTATATATTTAAGAGTGACTTGATTATTTTCATGCTGAACTCGAGATATACTAATATGTTGTTGAATTGATATTTGTTTCCTTTATAGTTTTTATGAATATTTTTTGATTTATGAATATTTTGAAAAAGTATATAATACAATTAATTTCAAATATAAAAATGAAATTTTTTAATAGTTATCTATTATAATTTGGTCACAAATCAGTAAATAAATAGTGGTGGAATTATAAATCCATCACAAATTTGTGGTGAAATTCTTATTCCGTCACAAAATAATGATGAAAACACAAATTCATCACAATTTTGTGATTTATGACCAATTTATGATATATATCTATTTTTTTATATATTTTAATATGTATTATACTATTTTAAAATATTCTAATATTTGAAAATTTTATAAACTATTTGAAATTTAATTATTAATAAATGTTGTGCTATATTGTGCAATATTTTTTTTTAATTTTTAAATTTTGTAATATTTTAAATTGTATATATAAATTTGCAGTGCTATATACTCATTAAAAATAATTAATATCAAAATAAATAATATATATTATGCTACAATGTTATAAAAAATGACATAAAAATTTGTGATATTTCAAAATAAATTTTTATTTTAGACACCATTAGGGTATAGCTAATTGAAGAAAATTATTAAATTATTTATTTGAAATCAACTCCATTTTATTCACTAAAGCATAAACTATTCTTATAAGTTATTGAAGCAATCTTGGTCTCATTATTAGTTTTTTTAGATTTTTTTTGTATTTATAAATATTTTGAAAAAAACATATAATACAATATATTTTAAATGTTAAAATAATTTTTTATAATAGCTATATGTCACAAATCGGTCACAGAATAGTGATGAAATTATAGATTTGTCACAAATTTATGACGAATTCTCATTCCATCACAAAATAGTGACGGAAATACAAATCCATCATAATTTTGTAATTAGTTTATGATAAATATCTATTAAATTTTTATTTTCTATATTTTAATTTGTATTATACGCTATTTCAAAATATTCAAATATTTAAAAAGTTATAACCTTTTTTAAAATTTTATTATTAATAATTGTTTTGCTATATTGTACATTTTTTTAATTTTTAAAATTTGTAATATTTTAATATGTTAAATAGTATTATAATTTTGCACTGCTATATACTCAAAAAATAATAAGTATAAAAATAAATAAGTATTATTGTAATATATTTTATATATATCCAAAATGTTAACGGTAGTATATCTGATATCTTATGGGATTATGCTGGTCTTGGCTCGAACACCAATATTTATGGAAATAAAAAATATACTTAGATTAGATCCAATTTATATATATATTTTTAACATATATATATATTTTTTCCTTTTTATTTTATTCAAATAATAGGATATTATTATAAAAAAATGACTTAGATCAGATTAGATTATAAATTATTTTCCAATTTGGATTGGTCTCAATTACTCACCGAAGTGACCCCAATCCAAAATTATGATATGAAGAAATAACATTGAATAATATTAGGTCCCTATCAATTGATCATTTTTTATTTAAATCTTTAAAGAAAATGTATTGAATATTATATGTGTGTTTATATATATATATATGTATATATATTCTATTGGTGAAGTGATATTAAATAGGATGCAAGGCTATATTACTTCAATCTTTGTCTCCTATGATGTTCTAGTAGCTTTGTCTCTTCCACAAAGACAAAAAGTCTTTATTAATTAACTAAGAAGCTATAGAACTAATATTAAATAGGAAGCAAGGACACATGGAGCTCTATGACCTTGTCGATCTCTAGGAGCTCCTGATCGAGCTAATGGAGCTTCTAGAGCTCAACCATGAGCTCCATGCAACTCATCGTCAAGCTCCATAGAGTTAGATGTGCTAGTGGAGCTCGACGAGCTCATGGAGCTCTTGGTCGAGCTCCATCAAGCTTTTAGTAGAGCTCGACTAGGAGATGCATGGGGCTCGACGGGTGACAGGATACAGGCTACGAGAGAGGTGCGAGGGTCGAGTTACAGAGGAGAGGGGTGATGCGAGGGTTAAGTCAAAACAAGTGAATGTAGGTTCATCTTTTATTATTTTGTAATTTAAAAGATATTCAATACTTATTAAAATAAAAAAATAAAAAAATTTTAATATTAACTTGAACAATTTTTTAATTTAGGATCGCATAGAGGAGTTGGTGTCTTTGGCGTCTAATTTTTAGATGATGGTTCACAACTTATATAAGTTGATATAGACATTCTTTATTTTGAGACAGTGGAGAGAAGATGAGACATGTATATGGTCTTGGTTCACTGGTTGCATCTATCTTTCCTTCTCCTTGGTGACATAGATATTATTTATTTAGTTGATATAGACACTCTTTATTTTGTGATTGAAACTATTTCCATCACAAATTGTGATGGATGCTAACAAAAATTCATTAAAAAATTGTGATGGAATAGCGTCATAAATCTATCACAATTTTGTGATGGAAACACCTTTCATCATTTTTGAATTTTTTGGTGACGAAATTATATTCATCACAAAATTTAGTGAAAACTAATACTATGATGGCAAAAATTCTGTTACAAATTCGTCACTAAGCATGATTTGTGATGGAATTGTGACGAAAATTTATGTCACTATATTGGTTATTTCCTTTTTGATAAAAATTAATTTGGCAACTCGATAAATTGATATCTCGAAATAAATTAAGAACTTATAATACTTCTATAGGCATCTCACTAATAAGTTATTTTCATGAATTTATAGGATTGCTTGAAAATTTATTTTATTTCATCTTTTTTACTAATTACATTGCATATAATATTTTACATATATGATGAGATGGAATTAACTTAATGGTGATTAAGGATGGAAATGACACTATTAATGCAAACATTTTTGTTTCACAATCAACAACTACGAATTGATTTTTATGAATTTCACTATTTCATGTTATTGGTGCAATTTATTGTAAGATAGGATCTAGGATGTATACAAATGATAAACATAACTAGAGGCCTAATTTAGAAAATTCAATTCAAGTACCATGTCATAGTCCTTTAAAGAAATTATTTTGATTGTCTATTTTATTTTTGTTTCAAATATTTTTTTGCTCTAATGTTTTGATATTATGATTGATAATAATGAAATTCAAAGTTATAAATATTAATTTTTTTTTGTATTCCATACTTCTAGTTTTAGATTGAACTCAACAAGATTGAACTTAATTTAATAGTATTTTTTTGTGATTCTCCATTGTTCATGCCTTAGCCATTTGAGCTTTCATTGATGTCATTATTTCTTTTGATTTTTTTTTTAATTTTCTAGATATCAAGCATCATACACATTTTGCTTAGGATTCTCTACCTTGGAAACATATATCATGGCAAGGAAGTCGACTTCTTTTGATAATCATAAGAATTATATATACAAGACCCCATACACAAATTTATTAAAAGAGAGAAACACATAGATTAATAAAATTAATTATAAATAAAATGTGAGTGAGTATAAAAATAAGAAGACTTTAAATATTGAAAGTTTCATTCAACAATGGCTCAGATTTTATTACATATCATAATTTGATTACCAAGAAAATTATTATAATATTTTAGAATATGAAGATATTTTTAAGTATTTAAAATTTTTAAGATTTCTTTAGAAATATTTTCAAAAGCTTAGCTCATAGTTTGTATTTTTTAGAATTGTAATGTGTCATGACATGGTGCATATGTGTCAAATCGGTACGGTGACCTGAGCATGACATGAGTGATGATCCAAATTAGTCGTGCTATGCTCAGCATGATATCGTACAAAATCATGAATGTACCTGGATCGTACCTGGTTCATTTTTATAGTCCACGGGCATGGTGATTCATGGTCAGGCATTATAAGTGTTTTTTATTAATTTTTGATTTTTGCTAGCTGTGTCATAATGCACTTATGCTATGTAATGTATATGAATGTATTATATGCTTATTTTTGATTATAAAATGAAAAGTTTTTTTTTTATTAAAATATTTTTTATTTTTTAATTAAGTCTAATCTTAATTTGTTTAATTATTTAATTTATTTTAATATATTTAAATTTAAAATGCAATTTAAATATGTAATGCACATTGTATATGTACATTTTAATTATATTATTTTGATTATGTTATGAAATACATGAATGAATATTTATTATATTCAATGTACCTATTATGATACATTCCTAACTTATATTCTATGTATGAATACTCATCTCTCTATTCAATGTATATATTCAATACATTGACATTAATGATCTATGCATCTTTGTTTTCTTATAAATAGAAGCTTAGTTTTGGTCATTATATAGAATGATTGAAATGTTTGTAATAAAATTTATGTTTTGACTTTTATTATTATCTTTGGTGTTTATTTATTTTCTATTCTTATTCTCTCTCTATTATATTTATTATATTTTTACAACATAATATTTGATAACACGTTATTAGCATGGATATTTATTAATTGAGTAAATAATTTTCACAAGGTAAATTTTATTTTTTATTAATTAATTTATAATTTATTTTCTTCTTTAAATTTTTTTTTTCTTTTTCTTGGCTTGAAGCTAAATTTTCAACCTAAAAGTATCATTTTGTTCATGAAGTGGTGGTGGATATTTGGAAATCCTACTAATTAATATAATGATTCCTTTATTTTCCAATAATAATGGTAACTATTAAAAAGTTCAAATTTCACATCCTCGAAGTAAGTAAAAATATTTATCTATTATGAAAATGTGCTTCCAATGGCAAGATCTTGCTAATGTAATTATAGTAGATAAAATATCAAATGCAAAAGATAAAGTAAGTGCATTAATTTTTATTCATCATTATTTGCATGAGAGCTTGCAAAATTAATATTTATTCGTTCAAAATCCTCAAACCTTTTGGAAGAGGTTGAAGGATAGGTATGATCATACTAAGGCTATTATCCTACCTCAAGCATAATATGACTGGCAAAATCTTAGGCTACAATATTTTAAATCATTATTTGACTATAACAATGCTTTATTTGATATTATTACTCAACTTGAATTATGTGGTATCAAACTCACTGATGTAGAACTGTTAAAGAAAATTTTAATCACCTTTCATGCTTTGAATATTGTATTGTAATAGTAATATTGGCACGTCAATTTGTTACATACTTAGATATAATTTTTGTGCTTCTCACTGCTAAAAAATCATGATCTTAGATTTGCTGGTTAAAAGTATTGCCAAAAGCATATGCAAATTCTGAGAAAATTATTTGTTATTTTAACGGCTACAAGCACATGCAAGAATATAAATTTTGAAGGGATGACAAAAAATTTAACTACCATAGGAAATCTAATTTTGGAGGGATGACAAATGCATCCCTAGATGTATTAATTTTTATTATTCTTTAATATGGTTATGCAATGAAATACTTTGAACTTGATATAATATTTATCATTTTGAAATTTTATTTGACCTTGTAATTAATATGAAATTTTTATGATACGTGATACCTGAAGTTGTCAACATTAATATAAATGGAAAACATCTAAAAAAATAAATATGTTTGTTTGCTTGATAGTGTATTAATGCATGTCATATTTTGTAGTAGATATTTTTTCTTGAGTATGACATTATGTAAGATACATGTCCATATAATATATGGTCTTATTTTGATTATTGATGATTTCAAGAATGACACAATTATTTTGTCAAAAGGCACCAATCTTACATATTGAGAATACATTTCTAAGCATTATATCAAAAATAAATCTACTTAGCTTCAAAGATATATATCGTAATATGTATCATGTGGAGATTATTTATAAAAAAATAAAGAATATATTAGCATTGCCTCTTATAAGATGGATTTAAAGGTCATCCATGAGAAGTTAAAAAATTTTTGTTTGAGTTTGCATAGTGTCATGATTAAAACCGTTGAAACTTACTCCATCATATCTTTGAGATTGGTAAATCATTATTAATTTGGATTATGACATGATCCTCTTGGTCACTCTGGTGTATCAATATTACATAAAATAATTCAGAATACAAATGGCATCCTTTAAAGGATACAAAGGTATTATTATCTAAAGATTATAATTGTGAAGCTTGTTCACAAGAAAAAACTCATTATCAAACCTTTTATAACAAAGTTTGATCTTGAATCCCTCCCCTCTATTTACGTAAAGAATTTAAGGTGATATTTGTGGACCAATACAACCATCAAGTGGATTATTTTAATATTTTATTATATTAATGGATGCACCTTGTAGATGATCTTCTGTTTGTCTAATATCTACGCACAATGTCACTTTTGTATGTTTACTTGCGCAAATTATAAAATTATGACCATAATTCTCTAATTATCCAATTAAATGTATAAGGAAGGATAATATTGGTGGATTTACATTAGAGGTGTCAAACGGGCCGGCCCAGCACGGCACGACCCGTTTTTCACGTGCCCCGCCGTGCTACCGTGCCGTGCCGTGCCCGGCCCGTTTTTTAAAGTCGGGCACGGCACGGCCCGTGGGCACGGCGAGGCCGTGCCGTGCTGTGCCCGGCCCGCTCGGGCACGGTTGGCTTGGACCTGGTCTCCTGGACCGGCTCAACCGGGGTCCGGGTCCCGGGAGCCAACAGCCAAGCACGGGCACGGGCGCACGGCCCGTGCTTGGCACTTGGCAGATTATAAAAATTTTTTTTTTTTTTTTAATTTTTTTATTAAGTTTCTGTTTATCTGTTTTTAAGTTTATGCAATAAATAAAAAATAAAATTTTTTGTAAAAAATATTACATTTAAAATTAAATGTAATTATGTAAGTATGAAAAAAAAAATTAGAAAATTTATTTTTTTTTTCAATTAAGTTTAGCATATTTTAATATTATAATGTATTAATTAAATATTAAGATTTAAAGTTAATAAATTTTAAAATAAAATTTAAATCTTAAATTAATAAATAAATACATTAAGTTAGTAAAAATTTTAATTAAAAAAAATTTAAACTACGCAAATAAAAATTACCATTCATGCTTTTGAAACCTATACTCCGAAAAAAAAAGTATAAGTTTCAACTTCAACACAATGTATAATTCAAAGTACAAACAAAACGTATAAATAAAAAAAATAAAAAAATATCGAAAAAAAAGAGCAGATGAGCATCAATCGTCAAGCGGCATATAATGAGAATCATCAGCCGCAACATCAAGATCAGTATCATATGGGTCATCATCATCGGCAATCAGCTCCTCCGCCATCGTAGTGGATGTGGATGCGACTGCAGTGTCTATCACAGTCTCAGCTTCAGCACGATCACTGATGCTAAATATCGATTCCTCCCAATCCTTCAAACATGCCAAGGCCTCAACCATATCTGGACGTAATCTCGATCTCCTATCCGAAATCACGTTCACTGCAATAGAAAAAACAGACTCCGATGCTACGCTCGACACCGGAGGAGTCAGTAGATCCCGTGCCATCCTAGATAGCACGGGATAGGCGGACTCATATGATTTCTACCACTGTAATAAATCAAGATTCTTATTGTCAGAAGGTGATAGGATTGAGCAGTAATCGGTATCTAAGTACCGAGACAGCTCGCTCCTATGTGAAGGTCCACCCCTACGTTTCCCCCTCGCTACGTTAATGGAATAAGCGTCTTCTCCGAACAAGGTATCAGTGTCCGTACTCACAGTCTCAACACCACCACCACCATACCTAGTATCGTAGTATGTGAACAGGTCTCTCAACTTCTCGTAAATGAACCCTTGAGGTGGCTCTTCCAGGTTCATGCACGAGGAAATGAAAGTCAGGGTGTTTTCAACCCCTTCCACCTTAGCCCTAGGGTCCATGCATGCTGCGAGGCAATAAAGAGATGGAATGGTGGACCAGTACTTCAGGTACTTGGTCTCCATCTCTGCAACCATATGGCTGAGCGTCGGGTCCGCTCGATACATCCTAAACATGCTACTAATGTTGCATATGCAACGGAGTGCAATGCAAGTGGTGGGCGTATAAACCGACGAACACATGTTCGTCGTGTCATAAAATATCTTCAGGAATTTCATAAATGAAATTCCTGAATCCCAGTCAGTGTCGTCAACAATAAGTTCGCCACTCTTACTATTGACGTAGTCGAATATCACGTGTTCGTATCCAACACATGATTCCAACATCAGGTACGTGTAATTCCAACGATGTCTCACATCAGATTGAAATTTCTTCTTCTTAAGATTCGCAGACAAACAGAGATTACCAAACTCTTGTAGTCTGCGAGGAGTGTGAATATACTTGAGTGCATTGCGCATATTTTCCAACGCGGGGGAACACACCTTCATACCCGCTTGAACTATCAGGTTAATAACATGACACATGCATCTGACATGAAATATCTCTCCTAAAGGTGCGTCTCTAATATTCCTAACAAACATATTGATCGCTACTCCATTATTCGCAGCATTATCGAAAGTGACACTAAAAATTTTATTTTGAATTTTATATTCCCTAAATATTTTCATCATACACTCAAAAATGGCCGGGCCATAACGAGGATGAAGAATCTCAGTGAATCCTAATATTTTTTTATTTATTGTCCAGTTTGAATCGACATAATGACTCGTGATACATGCATAAGAAGAATCATCGTGACATGTCCATATATCGGACGTCACGGACACCACTCCACTAAATGCCAAAAATTCCTTAATTATTTTTTGTTTTTCTAACTTATATATCTTTAGTATGTCACTCCTAGATGTGGACCTAGGAATCCTACGATAGGATGGCTGAAAATAAGTCTGCATGATGCGCATTACCCTCGGATCTTCCGAAAATCTGATCGGAAGACCCATCAATGTGATGAGCCTGGCCATGCCGTCCCTACCCAACTCGCTGGAGTATACGAAGGGAGTAAACTTTGAGACTGAACTCGATCCAGTCTCAAAAAATGTAGTGCCAAGTTGGGTTTGCCTAGGATCTAACGGTCCATGTTTTTTGGAGCATATTTCAGCATGCCTCTTTAGGTGCCCAGTCCCACATGTACTCTTGCATGTTAAAAGTCGCATACAATATTTGCACTGTGCCATTTCATGTTCCTCACCCCCAACATCTAATTGTGTTATGATTTTAAAATGTGTCCAAACTACAGAAGTCCTCCTAGTTTTTTGTTTTTTAGAACTTTGGGCTGAGATGACAGGAGAAACCAAAGTTTCAGGAGCCACAGACGTTTGTGTAACACTAACATTTTCATTTTCCAAATTTAAATATGTGTTAGGTGAATTTG
Source organism: Sapria himalayana (assembly GCA_029783825.1). Taxonomy (NCBI): domain Eukaryota; kingdom Viridiplantae; phylum Streptophyta; class Magnoliopsida; order Malpighiales; family Rafflesiaceae; genus Sapria; species Sapria himalayana. Next base: position 826,360 of record JAREIK010004728.1, on the reverse strand, counting down.
TCATTTTTTATTTTTCGTACGTTTTTCTAGAGAGAGAAGCTTTAGAGAGAGAAAATAAAAAAAAAGTAAATTATATTACCCGGTAAAAGCAATGAGGTCACTCACGTGCAAGATGCACTGCAGGAAGCTTTGATGTTCAAAACTCTAGTTGAGTTTCACGAAAATCCAAGCCGAAATCAAAATCACGAGGGCCGAGAGAGAGAAGCACGGTTTATGTGAGAGAGAGAAAATATTGAGAGGATTTATGTTTTTGAAAAACATAAATTGTATAGGGAGGGGGGTAGATTTTATAGGCTAAATAAAGTTTTTTTTTTAAAAAAAAATTATTTTTTTATTATTTTTTGAATTTTTTTATTATATTTAAGGGGCAGAATCACGAGGACCGTCGGATTCTGCCCCCTAGCTGTTGGAGTCGAATCCAAGGGCTGAAAATCGCTCAAAGTTTGAAAATTTTTTTTTTTCCGTTAGAAATTTTGAATTTCTCGGTTTTTGGCAGAAAAGACCGCGGGGGCCCGGGGCCTGGATGGGTCTAGTGACCGAGTCACGACTCACGACTCAGTGAGTCGTGACTCGTGACCGTGATTCTCGACTCGTGAGTCGCGACTCACCCCACGGCACGCGTGGCACGCCGCCAGTGCCACGCGTGCCTGCGTGACCGGCACGGGATGGACCCGTGCCGGCGTGCCGGGCCAGGCACGGCACGGCACGGCCGAACCGTGCCGTGCCTCTTGCCGGGCCGGCCCGGCCCATTTGACACCTCTAATTTACATTAAAGAATTTTGATACGTATTGTGCTTCACTAGGAATCGAGGTTGAGCACCCGGTCGCATATGTTCATACTCAAATAGATTAGCAAAATCTTTGATCAAATATATCTAAATTATTGGCTGCACTCTATTATTATGAATGAATTTCAACGATTCAGTGTGGGGTCATGCAATTTTGCATGTGACAACCCTAATAAGATTGTAGCTCACTGCTAGTCTCTTACAATATTTCTTTAAAATGATTTTTGGTTATGAACTTTATTTCATTTTTAAGCACTTTTGGTTGTGCAGTATAGGTGCATATAGCACCACCAAAGAGAACGAAATTGGGATCTCAATGTCGTTTGGACATTTATGCTGAGTTTAATTTACTGTCTATTATTATGTTTTTGGAATCAACTACTAGTGATCTTTTTACTGCCAGATTTGTAGATTGCCATTTCAATGAGACTATATTTATATTGATTGAGACATCTAAAATTGTAATGATTGTGATGCAAATACTAGTTAAAGATTTTCTTCTGGAATGAGAAAAAACTATTTTAATTAAACCCAAGAATTCTTGAGTGCAAAAATGAGGTGCAGCGCATAATTTATTTATAGGCTATAGCCACTAGACTTTTTGATGGATTTAATAATGCTACTACGGTAATGAAATCTCATATTCTAGTTGTAAATATTTCAGTCAGGGTAACTATTTCTGAAGGACAAGCTAAAATAGATCAAAATCTTTCATATTTTAAACGTGGTAGATTGATAGCATCAATATACACTGTTCCTCAACATTGGGGAAAGAATCAAGAATCCATTTCAGAAAATCTTGGTGTTGTGCTTACTTCTAAAGGATTTAATTCCCATGATGAGACATAAACTCATGAAAAGATCATTAATCCTAGAAATACTAAGAATTTCATTGCATATTGTAATGATATTTAGGATTGAAATGAAATCATCATTGATGATATTTTTGTATTCTCAGTTGCTCATTAGATTATGAATGATGATTGTGATTCGCTATCTATTATTGAATGCCTTTATAGGCAAGATTAGTCTAAGTGGGTGGAAGAAATTAAAGTTGAATTAGTTTCCTTAGCTAAACAAGAGGTTTTTAGACCCATAACTTTCATCCCCATTAATGTAAAGTCCGTTGAATATAAATAGATATTTGTGTAGAAATAAAATGAGAAAAACGAGGTTGTCAGGTATAAAGTTTGACTCATTGCCCAAGGATTCTCCAAGAGACCTGTGATTGATTATGATGAAACATTTCGGTTGTGATGGATATTATTGTATTTCATTTTCTCATTAGTCTGGTACTAATTTGAAAAAGTTGAAAATGCTTTTATAGGACATTATGACGGCATATCTATATGGCTCATTTGACTCGGATATTTATATGAAAATTCTCGAGGGATTCAAAATGTATGAGCATGCACTCCCTGTAATTTATTCTTAATAAAATTGCAAAGATCCTTGTATGGGTTAAAGTAATTCGGTCACATGTGGTATCAACTCCTAAGTGAGTACCTTATAAAGGAAAGGTACAAAAATAATCTTATCTGCCCATGCATGTTATTAAGAAATCAGAAATCAAATTTACTATTTTAGTAGTTTATGTCGATTAGAAGTCTAGAAGAGTTCCAATTAAATTTGTCATTCACTAAAATTGTTGATTATTTGAAAAGGGATTTGAAATAAAAAATTTGGGTAAAATCAAACCTTGTCTTTGTCTAGAGCTTAAGCATAATGTAAATGGAATAATCGTCCATCAATCATCATACATTGACTTATTAGTTAAATGTTTCAACACAGATAAGGCTCACCCATTGAGCACCCGTATGGTTGTAAGGTCTTTAAATCTCCAAAATGATTAGTTTTGTCTTAGAGAATTTGATGAAAAGATACTTGGACTTGAAGTATAATCTCTCAATGTAATTAGGGCTTTGATGTAATTAGTATAATGTACGAGATCAGATATTACTTTTGTGGCAAATTTATTGGCATATTTTAGTTCTAAGTTAACTCGAATGAACTGAAATAGGACTAAATATATTTTTTGTTATCTCTGAGGAATCATATATTTGAGGTTATATTATTCCAAGGATTTTACTATCTCTTGTTTAGTTGAATATTCTAATGTTGAATATAGATCTGATTCACATAAAGTTTGCTATCAAATTGATTATTTATTTTGTTATAATGACATTGTTATTTCTTGGTATTTATGAAGCAATTGCTTGTAGCCACATTTTCTAACTACTCTGAGATTATTGTTTTATATTAAGTAGGAAGAGAATGTGTTTGGTTAAGACCCGTTATAACACACATTTACAATTATAGTTGCTTAACGTTGATTACAAATTTTACAACTATCTTAATGGAAAACTAAGTATATACAAATCTTCTAACTACTTTGCTTGTATTGTACAAGTTAGGGCATGATATGTCAAAGGTGATATGGCCAAGTATATCTCGTCAAAATTATTTATTTTCATGAACTCAAAGAAAATTGACAAATTGATAATAAGTAGATTTGATCCATAAATAATATTGCAGATCTTTTTATCAAATTATTGCTACGTCGACTTTTGATAAATTTGTATGATATTAGTATGTGATGAGTTAATAAGATGCAAGATTAATTAGCCCATATAGCTCAAATTGAGGGGGAGATATTGTTAATTATTTCATTCTTTTTTTTCTTTTATTTGATTTTTGTCCCATTGGATTTTTCCGGCTTAAGATTTTGAGACAGTTTCTTTCAATGCACATTCATGAATACAATCAATATTCAAGGGAGAGTTTTATGAAATACATGAATGTGTATTGAATGATACTGCTTCATTAAAGTAGTCCGATTCTCGGTTTAAGGTTTTTGTCCCAATATTTTAAAATAGATTAATAATTATATAAACAATAAGAATAATATTTTGAATAAATTAAAATTTCAAAATATTTTAATTGGGCTTTGGCTCACGCAAATATAAATTAAATTCAGATTTTAGGATTCAGGTTGTCTGATCCTTGACTTTGCACTTGCCGTTGCAGCGCTGCCCTAAAACTGGGGTAGATCCAGCACGACCCAGCACGGATCTGCCTGCTGCGGGTCATATGGGTCATGCAGGCATATTGCTGCCACTTTAACACCTCTAAGTTCACATGTCATGCCTATAGTGCTTGTCGTGTTGTGTGTCAACTTGCTGGAGATTTTTTTTTTTTGCTCGGCACATCATGTGTAGAGGTGTCAACTGTGTTGGGCTGGCCCGACCCGCACGAGGCACGGCACGGTTCAGCCGTGCCTGGGCCGGGCCGGCACATTTTTAAACCGAGCCCGTGCTGTGCCGGGGCACGGCACGCCGGCACGGGTTCTTCCCGTGCCGGTTAGGTTTTACGCGGGCACGCGTGGCATCCCAACGGGAAAAAAAAAATTCAAATATTATTGATTTTCAGCCGTTGGATTCTCCTCCAACGGCTAGGGGGCAGAATCCAACGGTCCTTGTGATTCTGCCCCCTAAATATATATTAAAAATTCAAAAAAATATAAAAAAAATATCTTTTTTTATAAAAAATTAATATCTTTAATCTATAAATTCTACCCCCCTCCTTATAACATTTATGTTTTTCAAAAACATATATCATCTCAAAATTTTCTCTCTCTCACATAAACTGTGCATCTTTCTCTTGGGCCTTGGGATTTTGCTTTCGGCTTGAAATTTCGTGAAACTCGACTTGAGTTTTGAACATCAGAGCTTGTTGCGGTGCACCTTGCACGTGACTGACCTCATTGCTTTTACCGGGTAATTTATTTTACGTTTTTTTTCACTTTCTTCTCTCTAAAGTTTATCTCTCTAGAAAAAATTAGGAAAAAATAAAAAACATAAAAATGACAAATACACTTGACACGTATTTAAATTTGAAAAATGAAAATGTTAGTGTTACACAGAGGTCTGAGGCTGCTGAAATTTTGGTTTCTCCAGTCGTCTCAACCCAAAGTTCTAAAAAACAAAAAACTAGGAGGACTTCTGTAGTTTGGAATCATTTTAAAATAATAACACAAAAAAATGTTAGGGGTGAGGAACAAGAAATGGCATAGTGCAAATATTGTATGTGACTATTAACATGCAAGAGTTCATTTGGGACTGAGCACCTTAAGAGGCATGCCAAATTATGCACTAAAAAACATGGACCATTAGATCCTAGGCAAACCCAACTTGGCACTACATTTTTTGAGACTGGATTGAGTCCAGTCTCAAAGTTTACTCCCTTCATATATTTCAGCGAGTTGGGTAGGGACGGCATAGCCAAGCTCATCACATTGATGGGTCTTCCGATCAGATTTTTGGAAGATCCAAGGGTAGTGCGCATCATGCAGACTTATTTTCAGCCTTCTTATCGTATAATTTCTAGGTCCACATCTAGGAATGACATACTAAAAATATATAAGTTAGAAAAACAAAAAATAATTAAGGAATTTATGGCATATAGTGGAGTGGTGTCCGTGACATTCGATATATGGACAAGTCACGATGATTCTTCTTATGCATGTCTCATGAGTCACTATGTAGATTCTAACTGGACAATCAATAAAAAAATTTAGGATTCACTGAGATTCTTCATTCTCATGATGGCATGACCATTTTTGAGTGTATGATGAAAATCTTTAGGGAATATAAAATTTAAAATAAAATTTTTAGTGTCACATTCGATAACACTTCTAATAATGGAGTAGCGATCAATATGTTTGTTAGGAATATTAAAGACGCACCATTAGGAGAGATCTTTCATGTCAGATGCATGTGTCACGTGATTAACCTGATTATTCAAGCGGGTATGAAGGTGTGTTCCCTCGCGTTGGATAATATACGCAATGTACTAAAGTATATTCGTACTCCTCGCAGACAACAAGAGTTTGGTACTATCTGTTTGTCTGCGAATCTTAAGAAGAAGAAATTCCAATCGGATGTGAGACATCGTTGGAATTACACGTACCTGATGTTGGAATTATGTGTTGGATACGAACACGTGATATCCGACTACGTCAATAGTAAGAGTGACGAATTTATTATTGACGACACTGGCTTGGCTTCTGGAATTTCATTTATGAAATTCCTGAAGATATTTTATGACACGACGAATATGTATTCTTCGGTTTATACGCCCACCACTTGTATTGTACTCCGGTGTACATGCAACATTAGTAGCATGTTTAAGAAATATCGAGCTGACCCGACGCTTAGCCATATGGTTGCAGAGATGGAGACCAAATACTTGAAGTACTGGTCTACCGTTCTATCTCTTTATTATCTCGCTGCATGCATGGACCCTAGGGCTAAGGTGGAAGGGATAGAAAATACCCTGGCTTTCATTTCCTCGTGCATGAACCTGGAAGAGCCACCTGAAGAGTTCATTTACGAGAAGTTGACTGACATATTCACATACTACGATACTAGGTATGGTGGTGGTGGTGGTGGTAAGACTGTGATTACGGACATTGATACCTTGTTCGGAGATGACTATTATTCCATTCAGCTAGCGAGGCTGAAAACGTAGGGGTGGACCATCACACAAGAACGAGCTGTCTCGGTACTTAGATGCCGATTACTACTCAATTCCTATCACATTCTGACACTAAGAATCTTGATTTTTACAGTGGTGGAAATCATATGAGTCCACTTATCCCGTGCCATCTAGGATGACACGGGATCTACTGACTCCTCCGGTGTCGAGCGTAACATCGGAGTCTGCTTTTTCTGTTGCAGTGAATGTGATTTCGGATAGAAGATCGAGATTACGTCCAGATCTGGTTGAGGCCTTGGCATGTTTGAAGGATTGGAAGGAATCGAGGTTTAGCATTCATGATCGTGCTGGAGCTGAGACTGGGACAGACACTGCAGTCGCATCCATATCCACTACGATGGTGGAGGAGTTGATTGCCGATGATGATGATCCATATGCTACTGATCTTGATGTTGCGGCTGATGATTCTTATGATATGCCGATTGACGATTGATGGTGATCTGCTGTTTTTTTTTTCGATGTTTTTTTATTGATTATATTTGTACGCTTTGTTTGTACGTTGTGTTGAAACTTATACTTGTTTTGTTCAGGTCCATCGGTTTCAAATGGATGATTGATAATTTTTCATTTATATTGTTTAATTTTTTTTAATTTTTATTTTTACTAACATAATATATTGATTTATTTTTTTTACGATTTAAATTTTATTTTAAAAATTAATAATTTTAATATATAATTAATAAATATAATAAAAGCTAAACTAATTTGGATTTGATAAAAAAAATAAATTTCTTAACTTTGTTTTTTCATTTAATTTTTATTTTTAACATTTTTAAAAATATTTATATTTAATACTCTACACTTAAGCATTACAATTTACAATATATAAATTTTTTTTAAAAAAAAATATTCTGCCTGGCCGTGCGGCCTACCTATCTCTCAGTCTCGGGCTCGGCCTCTCGGGTCTGCCTCTGCCCTGGCCTGTATGGCCAGGCTCTTTTTAAACCGTGCCAGGCCGGGCACGATACAGGAACCGTGCCGTGCCCAGCCCGGCACGGTAGCAAGACCGTGCCCTTATAAAACGGGCCGTGCCGGGCCGGCCCGTTTGACACATCTAATCATGTGTCGTGCTTCTAGCCTATCCTCTTGCAGTACTGGACCTGTAAAGGCACATGTGCCATGCTGTGTGGATCTGCCTGCTGGCTCGCCACATCGTGTGCTGGGCTGCAAGGCACATCATGTGTGTCAACATGAGATTCACATGCCTTTGTTGTGTGGTGCTCGACATGACTACGTTGGGTGGCACACTGGGCTGGGCTTGGGCTGTCTCGCCCAATAGATACCACTATCCATGCCATGCCTAGTGCATGGGACATGTTAGATTGGCCGCTGATCTGACCCAGCGTGACCTGTTTTCCATCTCTAGGGATGAACCAACCATAGTCTTTTGTTGCATTTGTGTAGGTCCGAGTCAAGTCTATTCGTTATGTCATTACACCATGCCCTGGCTGTTTTTTGTGTCCGAGTTTGGCTGGGTGGGACACGTGCTTATTGCTTGGGTCGTGCTGGGCTTGCAGACTGTTTCACCCAAAATGACTCAATTTGTCAGCTGACATTTGGGTCGTGCTGGGTTTTGCTCTTTGACAAGCAAGTTGAGTGGCTACAACTTGTTTGACACTTGTAGGGTGGTCGCCATGGTTTCATGATGAAATACCACTCCCTTCTGAATTTTTAATTAATCTATTCCAGTTGTCTCTAATTTTTGAATTTGAATCGGGAATTCTCAGAAATAACCTTAGCTATAAAATTCTATAAATTGCTATTTCTCGTTGAATGGTGAAATCCCCATAGTTTGCCAAAGGAAGTTATTTTGGTAATTTTGTACCCATGTGGTTTGATTCACATCATTTAGTAGAGATATTTTCTATTTCATTTATTTATATATTTGGGAATATTGTGGGATGACCAATAATTACGACTTGAAATAATTTATTATTTTTATTAGAGAATATTTCTATTTGATTTATTCTTTGTGTAATTTTATTAAATATTTAAAATGGTGCGAAATGATAATATTTTAGAATATACTTTATATTAATTTTTTTTGTTTTTTAAAGAATTATGAGATAATGTACAAAAAACCTCCATTGTAATTTTGTACTACATATAAATGATCTTAAGTATTTTTGGGGAGAAATGATGCTAATTGTTAACTTTTTTAATTAATTAAATAATATTATTTTGTTTTATTGTATCATAAATCAATATTTCATTCTTCACATGATAGTTTCTTTAATATTTTACTTAAGTTTTGAGCGTACTTGCATTGTTCAAAGATTTCTAGCTTGCTAAAGAGAAAATAATTGTCCACATCATTAAATATGTTTTATTAATGATTGTATTTGATATACACATTGTCTGTTTAAAAAAAATCTCAAGTTTTGTCAATATTTGTGAAATTTTATTAAATAATAAAATTGAAGCTTGGTGATAATATTAAAATGTTGAGAAAGTATAATATTTTAAAATATAATTCATATTAGTTTTTTTTTATTTTATAAGAAATCTTATGGTAATACTTCAACATAAAATTGAATAGTTGAAATGAAGAATTGGTATGTGATAATGAATGATATGACACTTCTACTATATATGAGTGATCTTAAGTATTTTTGATGAGAAATAATGTTAACTGCTAAGTTTAGAATCAATTGAATAATATTGTCTTTTTTATCTCATATAATATTTTATTTTTTTTGTTATTAAGATATATTCCTTTGTCTTTTACTTTATATTTTTGAACGAACCTCCTTTTTTCAAAGATATTGCACATGGTAGAGTGAAATTGCTTCTCCACATCATTATGTATGTTTTCCTTTGATACTATAATATTTAGATGATATAAATGTGTTACTGACTAAAAATTAGGAGGTTCATTCCTATTTTTGATGTGTCATTCTATTTGTGTATATGTTTTTTTAATGATTTGATTCAAAGAGATGCTTTGTTCGCTTGTCTTGTTGTTACACCTCGTTGACTGTCTTATTGAATTTGCATTTAGGTTGTCTAATTCACATTAGTTAGTGGAGATCATTTCTATCTGATTCATTCACGTATTTAAGTATCTTGTGGGATAATCAAAAATCATGGCTAGCTTGGGTTAGTTGGTGGATCCTCATAGGCTATTGGCTAGTGCTATTATGCTAGCCTAGAATGTCATAAGCCAATGACAAGGTTGCTAGCATTGTTATCAAAATCATATGGTTTATGATTCGATTCGTGATTTATGGGATAAATAATCTGACTTTTTAAAAGAATCAAAAATATGCATGAATCGCTGAATTACAAATCGATTCACAAGGGACCAATATCCTAAAAAAGTCTCAAATAATAACTAAAATACTATAAAAAAAATTTGTTAACTGTAATAATTAATTAACGTAGAAAGATGTAATTTTATTCTTTGGTATTATGAATTTAATGTGAAGAAACAACAAAATACCAAAAAAATAATAAAAATAATAACTAAAATATCGAAAAAAAAGCTAGCTATATGAAATAGAAATTAATTAACATGGAAAAAAATCATAAAAAATTTGATTTTTGATTCAATTTGATTCTCTATTCACTAATTAAGTTTTTTGATTCTTGATTCGAATTTCTATTTTATAATTATAACTGCTAGACTATTAGCCATACCTAGATAGTGAGATGTGCCCTTAGGCTCTACTCCATATATGTATATTGAGGAGATTGAACAATAATTAATATATAAGTAACCTAATAACTTATTCTTCTTTGGTCGACCTCTCTATTATTTATCCGTAACTAGCTGAATGAAGAAGTCAGTACTATAATATGGTAGCGATTTCTACACTTGGAGACTTAAAAAATTTTAATTTTTTTTTTGTAAATTTTAAATATTTTATCAAATTATTTGTAAATCATGTCTTTTGGTTCTTATGATTGGTTAATCTAAGTAGATATGAATTTAGATAATATTTTTTTTATTTTGACTTCAACTTTATGATTCATAAATCAACAATGTAATAAAAAGATAAAATGGATGAATAATATTTTAAATAATTCAGTTTCAACTTAATTACTATAATACCAAAATACGAGTATTTTTTATATTGGTTAAAGATACTATTTATATGATTTCATATTATAATTGCATATGCATCTTAGTATACTGTTGAATGTGAAAGTGTATATACATAAATTCATGTTTGTACTATCATAATTTTTTAAAAAATTTTAATAAAATCATATTATCATAGTCTAATTCTTTAAATATTAATTTATTATTTTTTTTAATGTCGTACTCGGATATCATATGGTTATATGCAACATATAAATCTCATATCATGTATGTTGAATTTAAATGATATTTAATTTTTATTTAAATTTTTTTTTATAGGCTCACTAATTTATACAGAGTGAAAATTTTGTAGTTTGTTAGATATTTTAATATATTTTAATATATTATATATATTTAATTTAATGAGAATTGTTTTTAATTTGGGCTGTACTATTTTTTTATTGTGTTATATATTCTTAATTGTATAATTTTTTAGCCAAGTGATCATCTCTAAAGGGTCTTACGAAAATATTTATTATGATGTCATTATTTGAAGTGTTAATAAATATTATATTAAATATTTTATTTTATATCTTATATTCTCTAGATATAATTAACAAATACTCATATATGGCTATATCATGATGATGATTCAATTCTCACAAAATTTAATTTTCTTAGAATCAAAAAATGGCCGGTGATTCATACGAACGCTTTGTCATCATGATTATTTTCAATATCGAACATCACCGATACAATTTTATTTTGTATTCAAAATTTATTAATTATTTTTTTATTTTATAATTTTTATTACTTTTTTCCTACATTGTTACTTAGTGTTTTATGATAAGTGGACTGAGAGTTTTTTTGCATATGATGATTAGTCTATGATCTTTTGAAAATCTAAGTAGAAGACTTATTATGGCAATGGACCTAGTCATGCTATCACTCGCAAGCTCATGTTGGAAAATAAAGAACAATGAACTTTAAGTTGTTCTAAATTCAATGATCTCGTCGTTTAGTTGTATTTGTCTGAGATTTAATATTTTATTTTTTGTGTATTATTTGGCATAATTTATATATTATTAAATTTCATCATCATTATTATAAGTATATATTTTTTATATTATGTGCATTATGTGTTGACTTTTAGGTTTTTCAGGTCTAACAGCTGAGGCTGACTTATGACTGGGAGATAATATATTATTGCACTTTTCTGTCAAGTTGTTTTTATATACGTCACCGCGTACAACATTTTCATAATAAAAATAATAATCATTATTTTTCGTTTTTAAATTTTAATGATTTTAAGTATGAGAGATATTTATTTACTTTTAAAATTACATTCTATGTAATTTTTTAATTTTTCAAATTAAAAAAATTACATAGAATGTAAAATAAAAAAAAAATTTCACCTTCAACCTGACTACAGGTTCAGCATATTAAAAAAAATAAAAAAATTAATAAAAATGTTGCTTGATAGCCAAGATTTCAACTATTAGAGGCCAAGATGACATTCAAACCCAAGATTTCAACATTAAAGTACACCTGTTGACTGTACAACCACATGCATCATATTAAATGGTCACCGGACATATTTGTATATAAATAAATATAAATCTATGTATTTTTGTGTGTGTGTGTGTGTGTGTGTGTGTGTATTTATTTATTTATATTTATATATTTCCATATGTTTATGATTATATATATGTGTGTTTATATTTGTTTAGTGTATATATATATATAGGTATATATTTATTTATATACGCATATTTTCAATAAGCATTCGATTTGAGACACGTAACTTGGTGGTTTATCTTTTCTGAGATTATATTAGATGAATTAAGTGCAATTATATGTAATTTGTTATGTTATTTTATAAAAAAATTAATGAAATAATTATATTATTTTATTTTTCCTTTTCTTTTATTATTTCTCTTTTTCTCTCTCATTGAATTATGGAATCCCTATTTAATTTACAATAATTGAATTTTCAAGAAAGAAGTAAAATAAAATTTCCAATAGTCGAGGATAATTATATTAATATTGTGTTTAATAATGAAAATAATAAATCTATCTTATATTTTTGTACCAATTTTTGAACCAAGAAATCCCCCCCATCTCACCTAGCTACCAACTTTCCAAGTTCATAATATGATAATAAATAAATTATAACATTAATAATGATTAAATAATTTGATGAATATTAATTATTATTAAATTCCATTATTTCCTAAATCAAATTGAAATTTCCATTATTTTCTATAGTCCATGCTACATTCCTTCTTGTTTCTTGGGTATTTACCGAATTTTTTTTTTCCTCCCTCGTGCTGATTTATTTATTAAATGTTTTGTTTTTTTTTGGTTTGCTTGTTTTATGGTAGTATGAGAGACCTGATCACGTGCCAGCTCATATGCTGGTAAATTTAAATGCGGTGGCGGTTCATGAGAGTTTGTCCAGGGCAGCATGAACAACGTTGTTTTAATGATGGCTTTTTGGCTCCCTGCTATTGTTTTTGTCAGCATGGCGGCAGCTCCCTGGTACATGCTATACTGACTGAGTTTTCAAAAAACACTGCTATTCAGCTTTTGATTTATGATGATTTGTTGTTTGTGATCTAATTTTTGACAGTAAACAAGTATTTCTTGGGTTTTTATGCTAGCAAATTATGCTGTAATTGTCTTCCTAAATAAAGTTGTGTAGGAATCCATCATTTTTAAGTTTTATGTCTCATGTCACAAGCTAGCTAGTATGATTATGGCTTGGTTTGGTTCAACTCTGATAGAGACATGGGCTAGATCGTCGAGAAGCTGGGCTACACGGTGAACGTGTCTGGCTAGGACTATTCTAACCCAAGTTGGACAACGAGCTCGATATTAGTTTGGCCGACTCAACTATTTCATAAAAATTGATGGATCAACCATTTTAATATGCTAGTCATAGTTAATAGTCGTTGTTTTATTATCGTGCCTACTATCTCTATAGTTGAAGTTTACTAGCCATTGTTTTCTATACTAATTATTTTTGAAACTTATATATGCCATATGGATATTCGACTGGGCTATAATGTTATGATATAGTTTTCTTTTGAGAATTTTAGATTTGCTATTGGCATTCTTTCTTCGGATCATGTTTTGATGTAATGACAAGTAATTTCATAGTTTTAGGGTTTGCGTCTCATTAGGTTTAGTTTTTTTTTTTTTTTTTTTTTTAATTTAAGGATTCCTTGTTCATGGAGATCACATCTTAGTATCATGGTAATTAGTTTTCAAGTTTGAGACTCATCAGATGTAGTCTTTTTGATTTTTGTGTGTGTGGGCTGTTCTTGATTATGTGCTGAGTGAGAGTTTTGTGCACTGGGTGCGACATTTAGAGATATCGTTCTTGATGATGTTTGTGCGCGTTAAAATATAATCAAGTAGAATTAGTAAAAACACAAGATCAAACAAAATTTAAGAACCAAAAACACAATGCTCAAAAGCTTGTGATTCAAGAACAAACAAAGCTAAACCAAGCCAGAATGGAAGTGATGAATGCTTTAAATTCTCACCCTTTGGTGCCTTTGTGCATGCAAAGCTATGTGATATTAGGATTATGGGATACGCGGTTATGCATGTGAAATTTCTTAAGATTAAAACACTATACTTAATCACTTGTTATGTTGAGAGACATGCAAAAGTAAGTTGAAAATAACCTAGGATTATAACCTTGATAATTGGGTAGATATCCTTTTATTTGAATTGTGATATGTATGGAGTTGAGTGCGAGTGTGTATGTATATGTTTTTTGTAGTAATTGATACACACACACACACACATATATGTGTGTGTGTGTGTGTGCTTGTGTGTGTTTGTGCTTATGTGTGCGTGTGTGTTTGTGCTTATGTGTGCATGTGTGTTTGTGCTTGTGTGCATGTGTGTTTGTGCTTGTGTGCGTGTGTTTGTGCTTGTGTGCGTGTGTTTGTGCTTGTGTGCGTGTGTGTTTGTGCTTGTGTGCGTGTGTGTTTGTGCTTGTGTGCGTGTGTGTTTGTGCTTGTGTGTGTGTGTGTGTGGTTTGTGCGTGTGTGTTTGTGCCTGTTTGTGCTTGTGTGTGTGGTTTGTGCCTGTGTGTGTGCGTGTGTGTGGTTTGTGCCTGTGTGTGTGCGTGTGTGTGTGGTTTGTGCCTGTGTGTGTGCGTGTGTGTGGTTTGTGCCTGTGTGTGTGCGTGTGTGCATGAACAAATATAAATGGGCGAAAGTGGGTGTGGATGAGTCCATATCAATGTTTATATATTTGGTAAAGAAAATGAAACTCTTTTGTCATGTGTCTATGCATGTGTATTTATGTAAATATGTTTATTGATATAGTCTATGGATGTGTGCTTGGGTACATGTGTGTATGTATGTATGTGTCTGTGTGCATATATATATAAAATGAGGAATATACTTGTCATGTATGTGCATGTATGTATGTGTTTTTGAATGAAAGTGCACATGTTATTGAAGTTCATATTAGATTATATGTGAAATTTTATTTGTTATAAATTGTTGCCTAGATATTTTATATACATATATGTGTGTGTATGTGTGTGTGTGTGTGTGTGTGTGTGTGTGTGTGTGTGTGTGTGTGTGTATATACACATATATTTATAAAGTTTAAATGGTTACAATGTGTGTGTGTGTGTATGTGTTGTTATTTTAAAATTAATATACTAAAAATAGAAACATAAATCAAATAAAACATAGCCTGCCGAACAAGAAATGATCCAACATCATTCACCATATGAATAATGAATTTGTTTGTAACAAAAATATGCTGTTCATATATCAATGATATTTTTAGTACCAAATGTATGCATTTTTTCTTAGATTAACTATTTATCAGATGTGATGCTAAATTTTGAAGATATTATTGACAAATAATTAACTTTTATGAAATACACGGATAATTATGTTTGGGGTCCTAAATCTTAAATTATTTATGATTTGTTCCCCGAATAATAGTTTTTTATTTATGATTTCCCAAATATAAAATATTTTATTTTATTAGGTCACTGACTGCTCAGGATCAGGAGGTTTTTTTTTTTTTTTTTTAAATTAGGCCTTAAAATATAATTTTTCCTAAAAATATATGCAATATTATGTGCATGTTCTTTAAAACATTTTACCATACTTTTTGAATCTTTAGAAGATTTTCATTAAGGTATATTTATTTTAATCTTTGGCTCACGTGATAATGATGATGATTTTAAAAAATAAAAAAAGACATGCTTCCCAATTTTATAAAATATAAAAAAAGAAAATTTATCACCTTGTTATTTTAAAATTTTAAAATAAATTGATTAACTTATTTTATATGTTCATCAATCAAGTTAAAAATATTTACAATATTTCACGACAAACTCAATCACCATTTATGTCACAAATTCTTTATTAATTTCATTGAGGACACTTCATCCAACGAAAAAGATTTAAGTACACCTTGTTGCATATAAAAAAATAGATATTTTTGTATTTTTAACAATTATATGTCTTGGAAAAGAGAATAAAAGTCCAGCAAAACCTATTTGATTAAATAATAATGAATATGTTTATAAAAATTTCAAGAAATATTCTTTTTTTTTTGTTCATTTATCCTTCCTCCCAAATCCAATTCATACTATTCTTTAGCTCACATGCGAACATAGAGGATCTAGGGCTATAGTAGATAAGACTCTCATTCTAACCACATGGTAAGTGATCTAATAAATATAATTCTAGGTGTCATACTCATGTCTACATGGTAAGTGATCTAACATATATTATTGTACTATTCAATACTGTCTTATTCTTTTTTTTTTTCTTTTTTTTTTCTTTTTTTTCTTTTATTTCTTTTGTTTCTTTTGTTCCTTTTCCTTCCTTTTCCCTCCCTTTCCTTCCCTTTTCTTCTTTTTATTTCTTTTTATTTCTTTTCTTCTTATTCTTTGTGGTGCTGATTTTCTCACTTTCACTTTTGAATCTTAATCTTAATCTTCATCTTTATTTTCTTTATCTTTTTTTTTTTTATTTTTTCATGGACTATTGAAGATCCAATGCCATAAGAACATGTCTCTTTTGTCATGTCTTTGAGTATGCGGAAGTACTCATCGTAGCATTTCTTCATTTTGTTCAATCCAATCTGGCATGTTGTTCATCATAACCTCTAATCTTACAAAGTGTTATTGCATTTCCTGTAGGATGAATGTTTAATCATTCCCTCCTCCCTATTTGATGATCATTAGTCGAATACGTGATCAAGTGAAACAATTTTTCTTGATTTTTGATTTTTTTTTTTGATAATGAAAAACACTATTTCACTTATTGTTTGGATTTTTCTTGATAATGAAAAACACTCCTGCCCGCCCTATTTTATTCACGAAATTTAATTATTTGATTGTTGTTTGAACTAATAACCCAGATCAAGGATCAAACGCAAAAAAGAATCCAAGAAACCCTCAAAATAATACAAGACAATATAATAAGTTGAAAAGGATAATATTATTATCTTTTGTTTCTATTGTGTTTTTTTAATGATTTTTATTTTTTTTTTATTCTTATAATTTGTTATTTTGATGATATATGAAACAAACTAATTAATGGATATTTTAATTAAATTTTGAAAAGTAAACCTCTGATACCAAAATAATGCCAAAATTACTACGTTTTGATTTGAGATCCACAAAGCATTATAGTTTACTCTTGGCATCTTCAAATATGATTAATAAGAGTAAACTAGGGGTTACCCCTCTCATAAAGAGCTTAGTTGGTCAAAACCCTTGGCAATGTTCAGGAGATCATAAGTTCAAGTTTTACTGGTGGGGTGTACTGGAGATATTTCTTATCTACTCAGTTCTCTGGGGGCCTAGGGGGATGTAGGGGTCCATGTAAGTGGACCCTGAAGCCCTTGGTTTCCAAAAAAAAAAAAAAAAGAGTAAACTAGGGGCTACAAGAATAAAGATAATTACACAATCATCTTGTTTATAAAAAACCCAAGAACCATAAGTTGAACACTAAAATTTGACCCTTATAGAGTTTTCAAAATTTTTTTTTCACCTTATCCCCCATCTCCCCTTGCCAACATAGAGATAGATGCATACGATAAACATCCACAATAATCTATCATCTCAGTTGTGATCGTGATCAAGTACGTTTTAACTTTGGAATTCTTATAAGATCAAGTTCATTAGTATTGATTTAAACACATTTTAAATTTGACTATAATAGAATTAAATGTTCTTAAAGAACTAAATAAGTTTTAATTTTTATCCATTCAAGTCTCTCTAAAAATACATCAACTACCCCATTTATAGTTCTGGATACCCTTAGTGTTTGTAACTCAGCCTTGATTGGTGACTATTGATTAATGATTATTAATATTCAATCTTAATTTTCTAGTTGTTTAATTTCCAAATATTCTATCAACGGCTACAATTATATTTGTTTACTAATTCAACAGCCATGCAGTTAGTAACTTAAGGAAATTATTGATATCTAAAATAGTCAAAATCAATTTTAATATAGGTTTTATATTATAAAAATTAAATTTTTAAAAAAATTATAATCTAATATTTTTTTACTTTTATATTATTAAATGATTATATTATTTAATTTTTATTACTACAAACGATGCAATCCGAATAATTACGACCCGAACCAACTAGAGGCAACATGATTTGTAGTGATAAAATAAAAATTGATGAAATTGGGTTGAAACTTACATTATTTATAGTGATAAAATATAAAAAAAATAAATAAAAAATAAATAAAAAATAAATAAAAAATAAATAAAAAATAAATAAAAAATAAATAAAAAATAAATAAAAAATAAATAAAAAATAAATAAAAACAAAATAGTCATTAAATAATATATAAAAGTAAAAAAAAATTATTTATATTTTTTATATTTTTTATATTTTTAATTTTTATAATATAAAACCTATATTAAAATTGCTGATCAAACCCACCGAGGTACTACTTCTTTTAAATTAATTTGATACTAGATATAAAAAATAGTATTTATAATTTATAATTAATTTGATAGTAAGGATCCCTTTGATAAAATTAAAAAAATTAAGTACTGAAAAATTAAAATTAATTTTATAAGTATAAAATTTATATTGAAAAACTGTTTGATAAATTACTGTTAATTAAATGTTGAATATAAATATATTATTTGATAACTGTAAATGATGAATGCTGAAAATATTATATTTTACATGTATATCTTTATTATCATTGCATTATATATTATCAAACATAAATAGAATTTCTAATGAATTTTTGTTTCACTATAATTATTAATTATTAAAAAAAATAAAATCACGAAAAATATATCCATAAATAAATTATAAATCCAAAAAAAAAAATATTTAAAAAATAACCAATAAAATATAAAATCTTTAAAACTATTAAAATTTTTAATATAAAAACAAAAATTAATGAACAATTAGTTGATTTGCTATTTTATCTATTAAATTAATGATGAAAGAGAGTTAGGGTCAGGGTTTGTGGTGGCGGAGAAATGAGGAGAGATTCACAAACTAAATTATAGTGTGAATGAGAAAATGAAAAAAAAATAAAAAAAAATGATAAAATAGAAATTTAAAAAAAAAGTTGTTCAAAATATTCAGTCTTTAACATTAAGTAGATCTCTACTTACTTAAAAATTTCAATGAATTTTTAATTAAAATTTTAAATTTTCAGGTCTCAATATTTTTTTTATCAAACGCACTTAAAATTTTAAACAATTCAAAATTTTAATTTTCAATGGTATTTATAATTTATTCGCGAAATAATTGAAGTTAAATTATAAAATGATACATGGCAGGGACACTACTTCCCAATGATAAAAAAACCACAGAGCGAATTTTTTTGGGGTGCTTTCACTTCCGTACTTATCGTTTGATTTTTTTGTTCGCGTGTGTTGCATCTCTTACTCGATTTCGCTTTTGATGCCTTGGTTCCGCTGATCAAATCCATTTAAATACATTCGGTTTACCGTTCTTGATGGGGGCGCCCAAACAGAAATGGACAGCGGAAGAAGAAGCAGCTTTAAAAGCTGGCGTGGTCAAACATGGCGTTGGCAAATGGCGCACGATCCTCAGGGATCCTGAATTCAGCAGCATCTTGTATTTGCGTTCAAATGTCGATCTCAAGGTTGTTCATCTAATCATTGTAGGATTTGGAGCTTAGCTAAGCTTCCGTGTTGAGTGACTGAGGATTTTGTTTCAAATTTGTCCAAGGGCAGGATAAATGGCGGAATATGAGCGTGACGGTAAATGGCTTTGCGTCTAGGGAAAAATCTAAAATATGTGTTAAAAAGGTGCATGGAGTCGCTGACCATGATGAGGGAGCGTTGACTCTCGTCAATGTTGAAGGAGATGAAATCGTAATGGATGTGAAGCCTCTTGCCGTTTCCAAAGCGGCAATGCCGATTTCAACTCCTATACGAGACGCAATGAGGTAAGAGATCTTGCTTTTTTTATGCCATTATAATTACTTGATTGTGTGTGTTAAGCCACCAATCTCGCCATCCATCAAGTCTCCCATCACATCAAGCCATCAATCAAACCATCAATCAAGCAATCAATTATACCACCAAATAAGCCATTAATATACCAATCATTTCATATACGTAATATTTTACTGTGCCTCATGAAAACGCCCTAAATATAATAGGATTCATCCTCTTTTCATATAAACTCCCATTGAATTTTCGAGGAAATATATTAGTGTTTCACTGTAGAGCATATTCACAGTCTTTCATTGTAGATCGTATATACATAGTCTTCTATCATTACAAAATTGCCACAGATAGCTCCACTTCTGCGTTGGTCGCTCACAAGTCTCATTCACCATCTCTGATCTTTCTTGCAAACTGCAGGACCTGCTCAATTGGCTACATGTTAGGGTGCACCTCAAACAGTGCAAAAATTAAAATTCGTAATCAAATATGGGCGAGTAGATATTGTATGTGAATAGCATATAAGTAAGGAGTTCACATGAGCAGTGATATGATAATGAATAATTTTTTCATTGCTGCTGATTGTAATTAATTGAATCTGTTTGGCTTTCCTACAGTATATCATTATATTTGATGAGTTTTCAGCTGATAAATTCTCTTTCCTGTATTGTTGCAGTGTGTTTGAGATCTATAAAATGCGAATGAATGAAATTTTAAAATTAGATCATAAATGAAGCATGATGATTGCATTATTATGTGGATATAGTACTCAGTGTATAATCATTTTATTTAGTGTGAGGTCTATGAGATATTAATATCTTGATAATCTAATTTTTGAAAATCAATGAGATTTTATCTGACGAGTCTTGAACTCGAGACTTATTGCTATTGGTCAAAGATATTTGCCATCGTATAAATATATGACTTTTAATACATACATACAATATAAAGATTTACTAGGTGATCATTAATTGTAATATTTTTTTTTGTCTAAATATTTTTAAATATAAAATTAAAATTAGATCTAATGTACTAATATTTGTGTAATTATATAGTATAATATTATGTCACATCAATAATATTTACTAGATGAAAAAAGTCTCATAATATAATAATTATTAGATAAATCATGTTAATAATTCAAAATATGAAACTACTTTAATCCAAGATGCAAATAAAATAATTATAAATAACAATTTGAATGATACGATAAATATATGTAAAATTTTGTAAATATAAAATAAAAAATAAACTAATTAGAAAATAATAAAGTTTTACATTTGCCGAAAATAATACTAAATAGAAACATTTAATGTGATGTGATAATAAAAAGGAAATTATGTATGATTTCTATAAAAAAATATTTAAATTAGTAATTAATTGAAAAATGTAAATAGTAGAATTGATAATTAAAATTTAGAATAAAGTTGTGAAATAAAAATGAGTTAGATTTGTATGTGTTTATAAGAAGGTTTTATTGCCTTAATTAAAATATATATGATTGATTATTTATATCAAAAAATTATTTAGGTGAATTATGTAGTCTGAAAATATTTAAAGCATAAATATTATATATATATATATATATATATTATTTAATTAAGTATTTCAATGATTATTACTTTAAATAATTTAATGAATATATGAAAATGTGGTATATTTATTATCATATACTTTCAAGAAAAATTAGTGACTTAGATCTAGACACTACTTTAATACGAGAATGAAAATTTAATATATATTTTAATAATGTTTGAAATATGTTGATGTTGCTAAAGAGTGATTATCAATTGTGTTACAACATTTAGCCAGACTAAAAATAAAATTAATAAAATCTCATGTCAAATAACATTGACATGTGATAAACCTATATATTGGATATTAGATGGTAGTAGCTCACATGTTGGTGCTCGTATTAATACTAAAAATAAAGAAAGAAATAAACTAACCAACTATAGTATTTTCTTTAAGTTATTTAGGAAATATCAAGAATACTAAACAACTATATGTTAAGATGATTTTTCTTCAATATCTTTATGAAGATATCTATTAATTGATCCGATGTCTCTATATACTATATAATATTAGTTTTATTTTTTGAGGGAGAAATAATTTATTTTTTGGTATTGTCTTTTTGTAAATATTGTATTAGAGTTTATTTTTCTTTGTTTGATTGT
This sequence comes from Sapria himalayana, assembly GCA_029783825.1. Taxonomy (NCBI): domain Eukaryota; kingdom Viridiplantae; phylum Streptophyta; class Magnoliopsida; order Malpighiales; family Rafflesiaceae; genus Sapria; species Sapria himalayana. The sequence goes on along the minus strand of JAREIK010004728.1, from coordinate 804,356 downwards.
CATAATAAAATTTAGTGAGAGAGTTTATCACAATAAGTTGTCTCTGTCTTGAACATAAAAATAATTACCTATTTATTTTTTTATGATACATGATTATTTTTAAAAAAAGTACAAAAGTTTATAGTGACTATCTTCTTTGTGTAAGTTAGTGTTTAACTTGAAATTGAATAATTTATTAAATATAAGTATCTATCATCGTTCAGTGAGGTCCAAAGTCCTTGAGATTTTTTTATATATCTTAGTGTATGAAAAATTATATTCAAATGAACATAGAGGAGAATCTCAAAAATAATTAATAATACTGATTATATAAGCTATTTTTAATTTAATTATTATCAGATAATTAATATTTCTGATGCTTTTCTAAAAGTAGAGTCAATTATAGGAGTCATTTATATATTAGATAAGAAATTAGTATATGAATTAATCTACGTATCTATTGCAATATAACTCAATAAATCAAACTATGTGAGTATATCAATTACATACGTCATATATGCAGAATAATTTTTTTTAGAGTATTACTTCTATCCTAAGATAATATTTCTCTCAAAGTCATTCATTTGGAATTCTAATTAAATATTTTTTTTTGAGTTGAATAATTTATAATTCATCTTATCTCATAATTAGAATATTATCTATGTACATAATAATTAAAATTATTTGATTTAGGATAAATAAAAAAAATTATAATGCATCTATAGAGTTTAAACAGAGTGATTTTTTATGAAATTCTTGTGTGTCATATGTTCAATAATTATTTTATATCGTCGGCTATCTTCTATAATTTGTAAACTATTTCTTAATATATTGTTAGAAACTCTTGTGACTACTCTATATTTTTTGTACCCATTTGGTATATTCTCCATATGTGAGAATATGCAATTGAAATTAAAATTTATATCATCATTTTTAGTTATAAGAGAAAAATTATATTTATAATCTACTTAATTATTTGTGTGAATCTTTTCGTTATAAGTCTTGGTTTACGATAATTTATAAGTTTTCTCCCACAACAAACATTTATACAAGTCATAATGTTAATTTAAGTCATATTAGAGTAGATAGTATATATCTTTTTCATTATGATCTAATATTATCCTTGGTAAGATAATATATTAAAAATATCTAAATATCTTAAAATTACTAAGAGAAATAATAAAAGAAATAAAATAAAAAATAAAACATAACTATGATAAAACTTCCATTGAATGTTAAGTATTTGTACAAATTATCTATTCTTTTTCGAGTGTGTTCAAAAGGTCAAGTTTAAAGAGTCTGATTGTAGGATCATTTGACTTATTCATAAATTTATTTATGATATGAGAAGGTGATACATGCTTTCTTCTCTTAATATAAACTATGTTTTAAGTGGTTAAATCTCATAGACTTTAAGTTATAAAGTAGATTTGTGGACTACTGTGTTAATCGAACTCAAGGAATATTTTTTTTCATTGAAAGTCTTATTTTCTTTAGAATTAATATAATTTATACTTGATATATGTGTTGATTTTATAAGAGTAATATCATAATATAGATCAATAATTTTAATTGGAGTCTTGATGATTAACTCTCTCATACGTGAAGGTCTAAAGAGGAATATATAGGATTAATGAATTCATATGTTTCATTTGAACTCTCACTCTTCCTAAACTTTTTAAAAATAACTTCTGCTAAAAAAAAGTTTTCATTTCTTAATAAAATTTTATTATATATTTATGAAAAATATTTTTTTTTGAGTAGTGAAGAATAAATGAAAGATACATCTCAAGGTACTAAGTATTATTTTATCTCATGGGATTGTGGACAAAATAAGTATTGATAAAAAGTTTGGAAGGTAGGTTAAATAATCTCTCCATTATGCAAGTTTTGAAAGGTCACATGCTGAGAAAATTAGGAAAAAGATTTTGTTGATATGCGAATTTATGGTTAATATCACATCTCCTCAAAATTATTCGGAACACTCCAACTAAAAAATAATATTTGAGTTGTCTTATTTAGATATTTATTTCTTTTATATGAAATTTCATTTTGTAGGGTTGTTTCAACATATTAAGTCTAAGGTCCAATCCTATGATTTATACAATAAATATTGAATTTATTTGACATATAATTTAGTATATTATAATTTATATTTCTTATATTTTTATCTATTTAATTTTTTATTTTTTATGAAATAAATGAAAAATAAAAAATTTTGATCTAAGATGAAAAAGGAACATATAAATTATGAATAATTATTAATAAAAAATAATAAAATACTTATCTCTCTCATGAGCATTATCATTATCAAATTTTCATATATTAGAATAAGTACTTAGTCGTGCTAGTTTTGAGAGTAGGACAAGAAGCTATTATGTAATTTCTTAATTGAGACATCTAACACTTTGAGGTAGAAATACTCTTAGGGTTAAATTAAAATATTCTTAAACTAGTTAATGATAGGTAATCAAGTTAAGAATGTATATCTAATAGATTTAATATACTCACACTTATTCGAAGATCATATCTTGAAAAAGAAAAAAGATCATGTTGCTCAGTTCAAACTCCAAAATTTTCTTAGAATTTTTATATCCTACAAATAAATTATAATAAAACAAATAAAATTTTCATTAATTTCAATGAAAAGATGATGAATGGATGAAGACTTGCTTAGTTACATTGAAAAGACTTTGAGTGTTGGGAAAGGTTTGTCGCTACCTCAATTAAGGAGAAATCTCAAATATTTTTCTTAAGTTAGAAGTGTCAAATAAGTCGTGTTGTGTTGGCATGATACGTTTCAAAGTGGCCCACTCTGACATTGTATCATGCCCGACATGACACGAGAAATATTACACTTGGCCTGGCACATCTTGTTTGGCTTGCATAATATCAGATTGTGCTTGTTCATTTCGGTAAGAATCTTTCTTATTGCTTTGGCATTTTGGAATAAAATTTTAAATTCAAATGAAATATAATTTTTTAAATTTATTATTGAATTATTATTTTTTTTAAATATTACAATTAAAAAAATTACAAGTACATATAAAATTTTAAAAAATTTAGATATTCACATTCGCGTCTTGTGATTGTGTTTGATAGAAATAAAATTATCAAAAATATATTATATTTTATAAATAAAAGTAGAATATGATAAATATGTTAAATGATATATATTTATAAAATATAATGAAGTGAAACATAATTTATAAGATAATAAGTGCAATATAATAATAATATCTAATTCATAATAAAATAAATAATAGTAGTAATAAAATAATAATAATAATATAGTATCTTTATATCTTAATCATATATAAAAATCAAAATCATTTGAATAATCAATCAGTATTTGTGTTATAGTAGTGCGGTTATAGATATAAATTATCATTATCATGTATGTGTATGAAAATATTTTTAGTAATGACCTTAATATCATTGATTTTCATGTTTCATGAATTATCATTATCAATTATCTTATTTATTTTATTCTGAATATTTACTCTTGATTTTTTTATTCATTCATGCATACAAGTATTTCTATTACATTTAGTCATAATCTCTATCTTATATTTGAAATAATATTGATTATCACAGGAAAAGTAGATTTTGATGTTATGCTAGATTTCCAAAGTATTGGTAGATTATGCACAATTTTAGGCAGAAAGCGATAAGTGAATTTTTATGATTTTCATAAAAATAAAGTTTTTAAATTTTCACCATGATTATGTGATAGGATAGAGTATTAATTACTATTTAAGTATCGAAATAGTTCATTCATATTTGATAAACTATCCTATCATCCATTCTTAGTTTACTGAATAAAAAAATCATAATTTTTGAATATAATATCTAAATTTGTAGTTGTAGCTTGGCTATAATTATCATACTTTGTATCATATTATATAAATAAGTTAGTTAATTTTTTATTAATAAAATCTTTAGTTTGGTATATTTGATTTATGTACGTAGATATGTATGTCAAAATATTTTTTATTTCTTTCATATTAACCTTGTGATTTATGTAGGTAGTCAAATAATATTGAGTATAAATTGAAGATCAATATTTTAAATATCAATTTATCATTTCAATAGTTATGATACTAGATGCATAATGGCTTTTGTGTTTGTTAAATATGCTATTAATATTACATATTCAACTAAGTGAAATATAAGTACTAAGTGCATACATAGATGAAAATATATTTGTTATTTAATAAAATTTTATTAAGAATTTCATAAAATAAATTATGTTATCTCTATATTGATCATTAATAATAAGTTTATTATTCTTATTATTGATATAATATTGTATCATATGTTTGAAATTAACACATGATTTCAATATAAGGTAGGTACAATTTTAATAATGTTTGATATTTGTTTGGAATTTTTTTAAGGCTTGCAGACATATAGAAACTACTTAACTCATATTGTCTACTAAACAATCTAAAGTTTTTTAATAAATTTTTTATTTTTTTAATGTGTGAGATATAACTTTTATTTTTTGCACATGTTATTAAGTAATTTATGTGACATGTATACATAATGTGAAAAATATTACCTAATAGTTTATCTTTAATAATTTTAATAAATATACTAATAACTATGTTATTATTAGAAGAATAATAGAAAATAATACTAAATATTTTATTATAAATATCATATCCCCTGAAGATCTGCGTTATATACATATATATGGCCTGATCATCATGGGAATGAAGAATATAAAGAAATCCTAAATTTTTTTTAGTAAAGTTTTTATTTAGAATCTATATAGTAAGCGATGAGTCATGCAAATGATGCATCATTGTGATCAATATTTAAAAAAACATAAATGAGGCGTGCCTTGGGGCGTATCTCAGAGCGAGATGTGCGTAAAATGCTTAGAGGTACATGAAAATAAGGCAACGGACTTGATAGGCATACGCCTTCTTTTATGAAGCATTTCGAGATGCATTTAAAATGCACCTTTCATGCCTTGAAAAAGAAGGCGTACACATATGGGGTATGCAAAAAAAAATAAAATAAAAATTTTCATAAACCCTAGATAGTGCTATTCAATTTTCTGCACTATTTATCATTTCACAAACTCATTAAAGTATTTTGAATTCAAGGTAGAAACAAGAAGAAAGGAAAGAAATATATAGAAAAATTAATAGTTTTATTTATTCTAAAGGTTTCCAATTCAACATTGTAAATGATCCTTATTAGAGGTGTCAAATGAGCTGGGTTGGGCTAGTTTTTAGGCCCACCCAGACTGGCATATGTGCCTAGTATGACATGATTTTTTGAAGGGCAGGCCCAGCACTAGACTGTGGCCTGAAATCTGCTTGGGTTTGGGCCGGGTCGACCCAATTTGAGATGGATCGGCCAAATTTTTAAAAAACCTAGGGTTTTGGTATCACACCGCCATTGCCCATTGGGCATGTCGAGCCTCGCCCGTTGGGCATCAGTGCATTGTTTCCTGTCGGGTGTCGCTCAGTGCATGGGTTGGCATGTCATGCCCACGTGCCAGGCACCCGTTCCATGCTTGGTACGACACGTGGGCCACAAACCTTCCGCCCAACATTGCATGACTTTTGCCGAGGGTGTGCACGGCATGGCACTGTAGTGTGCCATGCTGGGGTTTGGGCCGTGTCGGGCTAGCCCGACCCGTTTGATACCTATAATCCTTATTAAATTTTTATGAAGATGCTGTTGTAAATTTTGAGCCCAGGTTTAAGCTTCTATCTATGTACAAATTAATGACATGAATTCTTAAAGAAGAAGTGAATGATTTAAGTATTATTATGGATGATCACAAAAAAATTTGGAAATAATATGGATGTTTAATTATCTTAGATGGTTGGACAGCTGGAAAGAGTAAGTGTATTATCAATTTTTTGGGGAAGTCCTGCCGATACTTAGTTTATAAAATCAATTGATGCTTCTAATATAATAAAAAAATAAGAAATTAATGTTTAAATATCTTGATGACGTAATTGAAGAAATTGGGGAGAAGAATATTGTGTAAGTCATCACTGATAATACTTCTATGTTCTAATAATGTGAATGTTAAAATGAGGCTTATGAAAAAAAAAATTTATTATGGATTTCTTGTGCTGCACATTGTATTGATTTGATATTGGAAGATATTGGAAAGTTAAATGTTCATGTACTACACTTGTTCAAGCTAGGCAAGTAGTGGAGTTTACCTATGGTCATACTTGGGTTCTTATTTTGATGAAAATATTTACAAAAATTCATTGAATTTTTTTGTTCAGCAATTACATGGTTTGCTATTTTATTTCTACACTCCAAAATTTTAATAAGTAAAAGCAAGGTCTTATAGTAATGTTTTCTACAGAAAATAAGCGTTCAAGCAAATGAGCTAAAATAGTAGAAGATGTGAAAGCTCAAAATATAATATTGTTTGTTCTAAATTTTTGGTCACATGTTTTTTATATTAAAATTACTGTTTCATTAGTTTGTGTCTTGAGAAATATTGATTCAGAGGAAAGACTAGTCACGAGTTATATTTATGAGCTGATGGATTTTATTAAAGAGAAGATTGTATTTAATTGTGTGAGTGTTGAGAGAAAATATAGCCCAATTTAGAGAAAAATTAATCCCAGATGAACTCCGCAACTTCATTAACCTTTACATGCAGCAAGTTACTATCTTAATTATCAATTGCAGTACGAGGATAAGTTCTCTAATATTGATGAGGTGAGAGAGATTATTTGAATGCATAGATAGGATATTAGATTATCAAGAATGTTTAAAAGTTGATATCCAATTCGACTTATTTGACCAAGTAATAGGTGAATTTGGGACTCGTTTTGTAATTGATTCTTAAACATTTAGAATTTATACAAGTTGGTGGATACATTTTGGGGTTCAACACCAGAGTTTTAAAAATTAGCTATTCGAGTCTTTAGTCTAACTTGTAGTATTTCGGGATGTGAAAGAAATTGGAGCACATTTGAATTGGTAATATTTTTATTTTTATAAATTTTTATATTTTTATTTTTATTTTAATATTTGAGGATTTTATTTCATTTTAACATAATTTTCTTTATTTCATTATTTGTAGATATATACAAAAAAAAAACAAAATATATTTAAATACAAAAGGTTGAATATTCTAGTGTATGTAATGTACAATACTAGATTGAGAGAACACAGTCTACAAAAGAAAATAAATGTTGATCTAATTTTGATAGAGGAGATTAATTTGGATGATTAGTGGATTGCAGAGAGAAGATTCACTCCTCCCTTTTGATCTTTGTTGGCTTCAGGATGATGAGTTATTCAATGTTGATACTATTAAAGTTGTGTCATTCAACTCCCAACAAACTCAAGTATTATCAGATTAAATATTTTTTTTACATTCCTATAAAAAAAAACTTAATGAAGTATCAAGTAGGTACACAAAAATTGAAATCAGGAATTTAATGAATTTTAATAAAAAAATTTATTATATTTATATTTTTTACTATGTACAAGCAGAGGCAAAGATAAAGATAAGAAGTTTAATTAAACATCAATTGATAAAGATAAAAATTTAGATGAAATGAGGATATATGATAATGAATATTTTTCTACTTTTAAATATTGGATGAGGATGATGTCTCTGAAGAGAAGAATTTAATTTAAATCAATTTAATTTTGTTTTTATTTTATGACTTTATTATGATTTTTTGTGAAAATTATAAACTAATATGCTTTTTTATAATTCTAATGAATTGTTTTCTTGTTTTATTTATGATATTTTATTTTATATATTTTAAAATATTAATTAATTATATATTATGATGCTCAAACTACCTATGTCTCAACACTTTGAGGCTTGCACATTTCCTTGCATTTTTACTTTTTAAAATTTTGATCATGATTAGTTCATATATTTGACTTCATGGACACTAATATATTATATTTTTTAAATTTATTAATTATTAATTATTTTTTTAATATATGATATTTTAATTTGTAATTGTTACTTGTCAACCTAGGAATTCAATGATAAGTAGGTTAGAAGTAGGTCTGTATAATGTTAACTATCATAGTATTTTTTGAAATTCTAACTAGAAGATACTTTAATAATTAGATTGGTCATACATTCTCTCATAAAATTATTGTGATAATTGAATAAGGTGAATGAAGTTGAACGTTTACTAGATCAAACTTGAATGATTCTGTTGCTAATTTGGATTTGCTTGTGATCTAATATATTATATTTTTTATTCTATTGATCGACATGTATCTTAAGGTGATCAGTATTATATTTACTCGTATATGTATAAATTTTTAATAATATATTTATTATGCCAATTCTTTTTTGATATTCCTTAAAATTTTTATTTTTTAATATTTTGAAGAACATGTATACTACTGAAGTTTGTTTAATTTATTTTTTAGGTGACAAATGATTTTTGTTCAAGATTATTAGAGAAAATCTAGTTTTGGTATTTGACTTTTTAGTATTATTATTATCAAAGAAGCATGAATATGGCTCTCTATAGTTGTGTCCACGTGTCGATATGAACACGGCACGGATATGTGTCCGATAAGCCATGTGGCATATCGTTGACTAATTCGTGTCTACTACGCAGCATAGCATATTTGACGGATGCGTTGGATGTTGTATCCATTCCAAAAATACCAAGTGGCCAATGTCCAACGATGTCGAGTGCCAGATGTCCGATGACGTCGAGTGGCCGACGTCGCCCATGATGCCGAATGGTCAATTTTGTGGGGAGGCAAGGGGCGCAATTCTGTGGGGTGGTGGGGGCGTGATTCTTTAGGCTTGGGGGCATGATTTTGATAAAATAAAATAAAATATTTTTATTTTATAAAATAAAAAAAAATATTTTTTTTATAATATAAGATAATCATAAAATATTATTTTATAAAATAAGATAATTATAAATATTATCTTATAAAATAAAATAAAATATTTTTATTTAATAAAATAAAAAATATATATTTATTTTATAAAATAAGATATTTTATTCTATATTATTTTATAAAATACCTAATATTTATAAAGAAAATAATTTTTATTTTTATTTTTATTTTTTTTATCATGCTGTATTCGTATCCTAATTTTTTAAAATTTACTATGTTCCCGTATCTTGTTGTGTCGTATCCTCGTATCCGTGTCCGTGCTTCTTAGATTATTATTATTATTATCTATATTGTTGGATAAATGTGCTTCCACGATTGTGATTCAAAAGAAGAAACAACAGAGAAACAGCAACAAATGATATATATCCAATCCACACTCATAATCTAATCACGACAGAATCAAAAACGAAACAAAATCACAAAAGAAACGTACGAAATAATGTGGTTCACTAGTCGTTTAACATGATTAGCTATATCCACAAAAAAATACTTATGCATCACAAATTATAACCAAAACAGAGAGCTTATAGTATGTGCAGCGTAGAAACAGTCAAGAAAAAATCGCGCATAGAGAGAGAAGAAATTCTAGAGATGAACAGTTTCACCCACGGAAAATTGCAGTCCGAAAAACATAAAATAAATATAATTTATATTAACACAATTTTTGGTTTAATTAATCGGAGTATGTTGGATCCCTTGGATGGGTCAGGCATTGCTCCAAAAATTTTTTGGCCCGCTGACCGGATAGCGAGACATTCGTTATTGTTCTATTGATACATTCTTAGCATATTAATATTTTCTTTCCTATACTTACATGAAAATATTAAAACAGAAATATTTTGGTTATAAAAAATAGATAATTAAAACAAATTATATACAGCATATATCTATGTTAATTTCAACTTCATTATCATTATATTTATTATTTATTATTTTATAAATTTTTTCTATTTATTAAATAAATAATAAAATTAATTAAAAATTAACACTCAAAAAAGAATAAAAAAATAAGTGTACCTTAACTCATGTATTGTAAAATATTATCCTTTGCACTGCCTACACCTTTTTCTAAAATAGTTCTTTTGGTATGACTATTATTATTGTTATCTATATGGATGCTGACAGCAATAGCCTATCACTATTGCTGTCGGCATCCACTGCTTGAAAATCTAGTGGGCTTCGTCAGGCAGACGTAAGCCACTGGCCATGTAAGCTGAACATGGCTTACTTGGCTGTTTTTTTTAAAAAAATCAATCCCTTCTGGCGATTACACAATGGTGCATGACTTGTGAACTAAGACCCACCTGTGCCTTGTCAAAGGTTATTGGCTGTTGGGTCGTGTCATAGGGTTAGGCATGTAGGTTGTCCTTGACCCAACATGAAGCATGGTCAGCTTCAGCACTGTAGGGCATGAGGCGTGCCTCGGGCCGGCACGATGCTGAACCATGCCGTGTCGGGCCTGACCAATTTGGGCCTTGCCTCATGTAGTGCTAGGGTCACCCATCCCACTTGATATCTCTACCTTCAGTTAGGGTTATAGTGCGAAGACTCTATGAGGATTACTTAAATGAATTTCGTTGTTGATCTATCTTCCTTAATCATTTGTAGTACTTTTGATTTTTTATGTAGAAATAATTATTAACAATTATTATTTTTTTAATCCATCATCTTTCAGTGTTTAACTTGAATTGAGGCTCTAATGTTTTTGACTCTTCTACTAACACTCTTTCAATTTCTTTAAAGTGCAAAGCGTGAAGTGTCCTTGTATAAATCGAATTTCTTAGTAATAAAATTTTTATTTAGTGGAAAACTTTTCATCTCCCAAAATTTTGTTGTAGAATATAAAAATTTTATAGCTCAATGAATATATGATTATTATGCCTAGAAGTTTCTTTAATTGTCACTCTATCTTTTGTATCTCAATTTCGACTAGAAAATCTTTTAGGAATTGTCTTACTAATCAAGTGAATTGTGTAATATGTGTGATAACTTGCTCAAGCTCATTGTTTCTCTATGTCTGAGTCTAATAGACTAAATAATTGCATCATATATGTGTGTCATTGAGTTATGAATAATAATGTTATAAATTTGTAAAAAAAAATTGAAGCCAACTCTACCTTGATGAACATTAGAATTGCAACTAAAAGTTGAGCCTCCCCTAGTTGCTTCTCTTTTATCTCATATTTGGGTTGTTTATTTATATAATTTGTTTATTATTCCATGACCAAAGAATCATGCCTCAACTCATAACTCATTGTGAATAACTTTGATTTCCAAATTTACATAGAGTAATGATTAGTTTTTTAAACTCTATTATAATAAATTACCGTCAAAAGAAAGCACCACACCCATATGGCATATTGTCGTGTCGAAATGGGTTGGCACCGTAAGCCCCAATTACACCACCACAGTACAATTTCTATGCACCACTAAAAAAACACACCACACACCTGATTCTATCAAAAAAACACAACAATGCATTGTGCCTCTTAGAGCATTCTAACTGAATCACCATTGCACAACAATTTGAATGTTTTGCTTGAAATACCATACAATCATAATCTTATTTAGTGACTAAGATGGTTATACAAATAAATATGAATGATAATGTTGTCTTATTGCTTTTAAAAATACAAGAATCTTAGTATTATGAGAATGTTATAATTAATTAAGAAGAATTGATTGATAAATTTTAGTTGATCTCATAGAAAATCCTAATAGGTTTAAAATGTTTTCAAAGAAATAAAATATTTTTTCAAAAAAAAAATTTTTGATTATTTCATTCCACAAAATAGTATATTCATGTATAATATATGAGATATCCCATCAAATTAGTTTATAATTATAATTATATAATCAAATAAAAAAATATTGTAATAATTATGTCATCTTTTTATTAAGGTCACTCAAAATTTGTTTGGAGCACTCATATTATTTTCATAATTTTCCATATTTTCTAATACTTTAATGACATTAAGTGTGCCTCATTGATAGTGTGAGGAATGTATTTTCATGTAACTCTCAATCTATGCTTGTTGCATTAATTTAGTAAAGATAATATTTTACTGTTATGAATTTTCTTTAGTAATTGGTCTAACAAATATTAATCTATGCTTGTTGAATTTTCATTATCTTCCTCTTTTAGAAAAAAATTTATCTTCAAATTATCACCTACAACAAAAAGAGAAATCAAAAAAATTAAAGTTATAAGTAATATCATATTTATCTGGAAGATCTAGTTTATAAGCATTTTGATTGATCTGTTCAAAAACTTGGAATGACTCATATCTCCTTAGAAGTAGCTTTAAGTCTCTCTTTAAGAAATTTTTATTCCTTATGTGTAAGTGAAACCAAATGTCCAAACTTAATCTTCTCGTTTAGTTACAAATTTTTTATGGCCTTTATTAGTTTGATTGATATATTTCATTTTCCTTTGTATGTTGGTTTTAATTTTTAAATGAATTTAATTAACTAGTTTGTTTTTTTTCTTTCTAGCAAGATTAATATGTTCACCCGAAGGTAAACAATTTTGATAAAAATTTGATGTTGTAAACATTTGGCATAAGTTTTTATGTTATGAATTGTGATATATAACATTGTTGATAATATTCTATTAACTATCTTAGTTTGTCCATTAATGTGCGGATGAACAATTTAGTAGAAAGTAAAAGCTTTGTTCCCTATAGAATATTCATAAAATTATTTAGAAATTTAGTATTTCTATCTAAAATAATACTCTTAAGGTATGTCATGCAATATTATAATTTCATTGAGAAATATGTTAGATATATGTGATGCATCATCAATTTTATGATACAGAGTCAAATGTGACTTTAATTTTATGTATTACCACAAAAATTAAATCATTTTCATTCTTAGTTCTAGGCAAACCAAATAGAAAATTTATAGGTATGTTAACTCATAGTTTTCGGGTATAAACAGAGGAGTATATTGTTCATGTGAATGTGTCTTAAGATTTTTCTTACTTATAGTTTAGGTATTTCTTATAAATTTCCTCAACATCACATTTTACATGTAGCCAAAAGGGATGGTTTGTAAAAAATATAGAGTTCTATGTATTTCAAAATGGCTCATTAACTTGCTCCCATGTATTTGTCTCACAAGCAAATCACGTAGTGAATATCTATGAATGTATAATTTGTTCTCTTAAATAAAAGTTTATTAAAATAAAAAAACTTACGTATTGTGATCTTTTCATTATCATTGAATATTTTGTAAAATCAACAATAGCTGTATATAAATTTAATGTATTCATATATTTAAAAATCATAACTTTAAGATAAAAAATTAAAACATACATATGAGCATACTTGTTAAATCAAAATTTGAATTAAGAATCAGAATGCTTGATTAGTGAATTGAGAATCAAAAATTGAATCGAATTGAATCGTGAATCGAATTTTTTGTGATTTTTTTGCATGTTAATTAATTCTTATTTTCTACAGCTGACAATTTTTTTGGTATTTTAGTTTATATTTTTGTGATTTATTTGATATTTTGTTACTTATTCATGTTAAATTTGTAATAACAAAGATTGAAGTTATTTTTTTCAGGTTAATTAATTTTTACAGTTAATTTTTTTTTTGTAATTTAGTTTTTATTTTTGTGACTTTTTGATGATCATTGTCATTTAAAAATTGATATTAAATTAATTCATGTAAATCGATTCACGATTCAGTGATTCAGTCTTTGATTTATTTATATTTTTGATTCTTTTAAAAAGTAAGATCATTATTCCTTAAATCGTGAATCAAATTGTGAATCGTATAATATTGATAATAATGCATACGAGATAATCCATTAGAAACTATAGTTTGTTTTATCTCTTCTAGTATTTTAAAGACATGATTCATATGAATCACACATATTTTGAGTTGAATGTAGCATTATTATGTCTTCAATACTCTCAATAAGGCATTTATTTTCTTATCATAAGTAGGATAATTTAAGATTAATTCATAGAATTTTTCACAAAAATATTTAACTGATCTATCTTATTGTATTAATACAGCTCCAATATGATTTTCAATACATCACATTCAATTATATATATTTTATTAAAATTAGTTAAAATGAGTAATATAACATTAGTTAGTTTCTTCTTATTTAAATCAAATGATTTTTCTTGTTTATCTCACTGCTTGAACCCTATATTTTTCTTTATTATCCTAGTTAGGAGCAAGACTAGTCTAATAAGAATTTTAATAAATTTTTATTAAAGTTAGCTAAACCATGAAAATGCATTACATTGATTATAAATATTGATGGTGGTTAGCCTTCATGTATGTGTATCATTTTCTTATCCATTTCTATTTCCTGAGCAATAAAGACAACCTTAAAAAATAAGTTTATTTGAGCTAAAAATATATGTTTTATATTCTCAAGATGTTTATCTTGATTATCAATTAAAAATCAAGTCATCATCAAAATGTATCATCTTAAATTGAAAATGAAGATCGTGAAACTCGATTCATTAATCTTGTGAAATGAAGGATTTATATAATTTTTAAATTCATATTTTATTTAACATTGTTTTCCATTCATTTACAAATTTTTCAAGATTAATCCAAACGACTTAACTAACCACACATACAAATTATGTCTTTTGTCTACGCTATATTTCCTTGATCATTTTATGATATTTTAATTTGGTGATATCTACTTTCTAAATTAATTTTGAAAAATACACAATCACCATGTAACTCATCATTTCATGAAATGAGATGTTATTATTTTATTGTTATGTTATGAACTGTTTAATAATTAATGCATATTTTTGACATTTATTTTTTTTAGGAACTAATAAAATTAGAACAATATGGGAACACATAATTTTTCTATTATCTAACTTTTTTATTAGTTCACTAATATTCTTTTCTAGCTTATTTGTTTACTCGGGGTTACTCTGATGTGCAAGTCGGTCAGGGATATATATATCCTAAAATAAATGCAATTTAATGTTCAATACCTTGGATTGGGTGTCGTTTAGGTGATTTTTCTTGAAGAAAGCTATATTTGTATTCTTGTAAAATATAATAAACAAAACAATGCAAAGTTGAGTTATGATCATTGTTGCTTAATAAAACCTCATTGGTTAAATCATTGGCTTATTTAAATATAAGCTTTTTTTATCTCAGTCATAGTTGTTAAATCGAGATTCGAATTGTGAATCAGAAAGTTTGATTAGTGATTCGAGAATCAACTCGAATTGAATCGTGAATCGAATTTTTTGTGATTTTTTTTCACGTTAATTAATTCTTATTTCCTATAGTTGGTAATTTTTTTTGGTATTTTAATTTTAATTTTTTGTTTTTTTTTGATATTTTATTATTTTTTCATGTTAAATTCATAATATCAAATGTTAGAGTTGATTTTTTCCACGTTAATTAATTTTTACAATTTGTAATTTTTTTTTGGTATTTTAATTTTTATTTATAATTTTTTGAAAATATTGATTCCTTGAGAATTGATATTAAATCGATTAATGTGAATCGATTCGTGATTCAATGATTTAGTATTCGATTCATGCATATTTTTAATTCTTTTAAAGAGTCGGATCATTTACCTTCTAAATTATTGTTCGAATCGTGAAATATATAATTTTGATAACAGACATCTCACCCATCTTCTCTATATAATTTTTTTGTAGCTCTCTAATTTCTTCATTGTTAGATTACTCTTTTTTTTTATATATTTTTGGTCACCCCTCATCTTTTCTTTCTATTTTTGATTTTTATTTATTTTTATAGTATTTTTCTTTATATATATAGATATATTTTTTCTTTTGAATATTATTTTTTTCTTTTTTTACTAGATCTTCATATGGCCGTGAGTATTTGAAGGTTGGTAGCCCTATTTTTTGTATTATAATTGTGCTAGTAATATTATTATAAGTTTTATCATCAATAATTATACTGCACACCTTATTATTCATATGATATATAGTGTGAAATATGTTTTCCATTGCACTTCATCTTTTTTCTTATCAATAATTTTCCTTGAACAACATCTTCATTTGACATATCTTTTTAGGATAATATTGACCTTGTATATTTTCTATCATCACTTTTTTCTCTTTTATCTTGCATTGTCATGAGCCTCTTATTTGGACATTGGGTTGCTATGTGGCCTCTTTCAAGATACGTGGAACATTTAATTTTATGATTTTGAGGTGAAAATTGGAATTGGCACAACACGTATTTAAAGTGAATACAAATAATGTTCAAAAAAAAGAATCACAACAAATAGTACTTTTATATTAGCCCTCTAGGGCTAAGATTCGTGATGGGTATGTGTTGGGTTCGATCGAAGTCATCCTTGGCAATCAGCATGAGCCTCAAGGACTCTTTCTTGGTCAGGAGTCTGGGCCATGCGTGGACTATAGCTAAGCCGTGGCTCAATGCCATGTCTGGGCATGGCACAGGTCTGGGCCAGCGGTGGATCGTGCTAGGGCCTAGGAGCAGAATCATACCCATCCACGAGTTTGTGCCAGGGCATGGTTCGCAGGTCAAGTTTGTGCATGGGCTTGACCTGTGTCCTTGCACTGGCTAGAGTTATGTCTGGGAATGACCTTCCATGCTTGCACAAGCAGCTAGAGTTTGATGGTGCTTGGTATTTATTGTATAAATCACCCACACACACATCATATCTGACTGGTAATCAACTACACGTACATCAGGTGGGTTTGGCCCACATCAATCTCATATGAACAGAGAGACATCTAGTGATGAGAAAGTCGTCCAGTATAAATTTGAGTTATTCTTGTCAACGTTTGTGGCTATGTGATATATAGGCTGTACTAACACTATGTTATTTATTATTTTTCTTCTCTTCATACTTATAGGCTGGATAATCTGATAATGGAAGCCATAAATAACTTGAAGGAGGCCGGTGGGTCAAATAAGACAGCAATTGCAACATACATTGAGGTAATCTGTAATCTATTTTATAAAATTTGATCATGTAATTCATCTTGCCAATTAGAGGTGTCAAACGGGTCAGGCCGGACCGGCCCATCTCATTTTTTGATGGCTGGTTTACCATGACATCGGGCCGGGCACACATGGCATCCTGGCCTGGCCCAGCCCGGCCTGACATAAACCGTGCCAAGGGGGCCCAGCCTGGCTCGGCCTGAGGTAGAGGTGTCAAACGTGTCGGGCCGGCCCGGCCCGCACGAGGCACGGCACGGTTCGGCCGTGCCTGGGCCGGCCCGACACGTTCAAAAACCATGCCCGGGCGCATGCCGTGCCCGGGTGAAGATGGACCCGTGCCGTGCCTTGGCACGGCACGCCGGCACGGGTCCATCCCGTGCCGGTTCACGCAGGCACGCGTGGCACTGGCGGCGTGCCACGCGTGCCGTGGCGTGAGTCGCGACTCACGAGTCACGACTAACGCCTCACGGTCACGACTTACTGAGTCGTGACCCAACCGGGCCCCCCCGCGGTACCCGCGGTCTTTTCTGCCGAAACCCGAATCCAAAAAAATTTCCAACGGGAAAAAAAAATTTTTTTTCAAACTTGAGCGATTTTCAGCCCTTACATTCGCCTCCAACTGCTAGGGGGCAGAATCCAACAGTCCTCATGATTCTGCCCCTTAAATATATTAAAAAAATTCAAAAAATTAATAAAAAAATATTTTTTTTAAAAAAATAAAACTTTATTTAGCCTATAAAATCTACCCCCATCCCTATAACATTTTATGTTTTTCAAAAACATAAAATCTCTCAATATTTTCTCTCTCTCACATAAACCGTGCATCTCTCTCTCGGTCCTCGTGAATTTGATTTCGGCTTGGATTTCCGTGAAACTCAACTTGAGTTTTGAACAGCAAAGCTTCCTGCGGTACACCTTGCACGTGAGTGACCTCATTACTTTTACCGAGTAATATAATTTACTTTTTTTGTACTTTCTCTCTCTAAAGCTTCTCTCTCTAGAAAAACTTACGAAAAATAAAAAATGACAAATACACCTAACACGTATTTAAATTTGGAAAATGAAAATATTAGTGTTACACAGACGTCCGTGGCTCCTGAAACTTTGGTTTCTCCTGTCGTCTCATCCCAAAGTTCTAAAAAACAAAAAACTAGGAGGACTTCTGTAGTTTGGACACATTTTAAAATCATAACACAAGTAGATGTTAGGGGTGAGGAACATGAAATGGCACAGTGCAAATATTGTATGAGACTTTTAACATGCAAGAGTACATGTGGGACTGGGCACCTCAAGAGGCATGCTGAAATATGCTCCAAAAAACATGGACCGTTAGATCCTAGGCAAACCCAACTTGACACTACATTTTTTGAGACTGGATCGAGTTCAGTCTCAAAGTTTACTCCCTTCGTATACTCCAGCGAATTGGGTAGGGACGGCATGGCCAGGCTCATCACATTGATGGGTCTTCCGATCAGATTTTCGGAAGATCCGAGAGTAGTGTGCATCATGCAGACTTATTTTCAGCCATCCTATCGTAGGATTCCTAGGTTCACATCTAGGAGTGACATACTAAAGATATATAAGTTAGAAAAACAAAAAATAATTAAGGAATTTTTGGCATTTAGTGGAGTGGTGTCCGTGACGTCCGATATATGGACATGTCACGATGATTCTTCTTATGCATGTCTCACGAGTCATTATGTAGATTCAAACTGGATTATCAATAAAAAAATATTAGGATTCACTGAGATTCTTCATCCTCATGATGGCCCGGCCATTTTTGAGTGTATGATGAAAATATTTAGGGAATATAAAATTCAAAATAAAATTTTTAGTGTCACTTTCGATAATGCTGCAAATAATGGAGTAGCGATCAACATGTTTGTTAGGAATATTAGAGACGCACCATTAGGAGAGATCTTTCATGTCAGATGCATGTGTCATGTTATTAACCTGATAGTTCAAGCAAGTATGAAGGTTTGTTCCCCCGCATTGGAAAATATACGCAATGCACTCAAGTATATTCATACTCCTCGCAGACTACAAGAGTTTGGTAATCTCTGTTTATCTGCGAATCTTAAGAAGAAGAAATTCCAATCGGATGTGAGACATCGTTGGAATTACACGTACCTGATGTTGGATATGAACACGTGATATCCGACTACGTCAATAGTAAGAGTGGCGAACTTATTATTGACGACACTGACTGGGATTCAGGAATTTCATTTATGAAATTCCTGAAGATATTTTATGACACGACGAACATGTGTTCGTCGGTTTATACGCCCACCACTTGCATTGCACTCCGTTGCATATGCAATATTAGTAGCATGTTTAGGATGTATCGAGCGGACCCGACGCTTAGCCATATGGTTGCAGAGATGGAGACCAAGTACCTGAAGTACTGGTCCACCATTCCATCTCTTTATTATCTCGCAGCATGCATGGACCCTAGGGCTAAGGTGGAAGGTGTTAAAAATACCCTGACTTTCATTTTCTCGTGCATGAACCTGGAAGAACCACTTGAAGGGTTCATTTACGAGAAGTTGACAGACCTGTTCACATACTACGATACTAGGTATGGTGGTGGTGGTGGTGAGACTGTGATTACGGACTCTGATACCTTGTTCGGATATGACGCTTATTCCATTAACCTAGCGAGGGGGAAACGTAGGGGTGGACCTTCACATAGGAGCGAGCTGTCTCGGTACTTAGATACCGATTACTGCTCAATCCTATCACCTTCTGACAATAAGAATTTTGATTTATTACAGTGGTAGAAATCATATGAGTCGCCTATCCCGTGCTATCTAGGATGGCACGTGATCTACTGACTCCTCCGGTGTCGAGCGTAGCATCGGAGTCTGCTTTTTCTGTTGCAGTGAACGTGATTTCGGATAGGAGATCGAGATTACGTCCAAATATGGTTGAGGCCTTGGCATGTTTGAAGGATTGGGAGGAATTGAGATTTAGCATCAGTGATCGTGCTGAAGCTGAGACTGTGACAGACACTGCAGTCGCATCCACATCCACTACGATGGCGGAGGAGCTGATTGCCGATGATGATGACCCATATGATACTGATCTTGATGTTGCGGCTGATGATTCTCATGATATGCCGCTTGACGATTGATGCTCATCTGCTCTTTTTTTTCGATATTTTTTTATTTATTTTATTTATACGCTTTGTTTGTACTTTGTATTATACGTTGTGTTGAAACTTATACATGTTTTGTTCGAACTATTGGTTTCAAAAACATGAATGGTAATTTTTCATTTGTGTAGTTTAAATTTTTTTTTAATTTTAATTTTTACTAACTTAATGTATTTATTTATTATTTTACGATTTAAATTTTATTTTAAAAATTAATAACTTTAATTTTTAATATATAATTAATAAATTATAATAATAAAAAAAGCTAAGCTTAATTGAATAAAAAATTTTTTTTTCTAATTTCTAATATTTGTTTGTTTTATTTAATTTTAAATTTTATAATTTTTACAAAAAATTATATTTTTTAATTATTATATATACTCTAAAGTATATACAGAATAACAGAAACTTAATAAAAAAAAATAAAAATAAAAAATTTTTATAATCTGCCAAGTGCGGAAGTGCCAAGCAGAAGCACGGGCCGTGCCCGTGCTTGGCTCCCGGGACCCGGACCCCAGTTGAGCCGGTCCAGGCGTCCAGGCTGGACGCATGCCGTGCGCCCGTGCCCTGCCTGGCCAAGCCAGGCCGTGCCGTGCCCGGCACGGCACGATAGCACGGCGGGGCACATGAAAAACGGGCCGTGCCGTGCTGGGCCGGCCCGTTTGACACCTCTAGCCTGAGGCACAGTTCCATACTATGTTGGGCCAGGCATGACTGAATTGAGCCGGGCCTGCCCTGGCCTCCAGGCCTTTTTTGACATATCTATTGTCAATTCAAGTAAAATAAATATATTAAAAAAATGATAGGTGCATCCCTAATATTGTGGGCTCCTTTTTACCAATGTCTCCACCATAGTTACTAGATGTGCAAGATAGACATATTGAGGTGCTAAAGTTTTTTGGAGCCTTAAGACACAAGTTGAAATTAATGTTTTGAGTTTTTTTTTGTGAGGTACACTACACACACACACACATATTATATATTTCATTAAATATTATCTATAATTTTTAGTGTGGGTTGAGGTATTGGGAAAATGGATGTTTAGTGGGGGGGAAAAGTAATGATGGACAAAAAGTAATGTTGGAGGAGCTTTGGGAATAATGCAGTCTATGTGGGAATAATACATCGGGAATATGTGATTTGTGGTGGGGGCACCCGACCAAGGATAATTGGCGTCTGGGCTATGATATGATGATGCTTCTTGTGTCTTTCACAATTCCTTGTGCCTATCCCAAAGCAAGGTGATTTTGCTTAGGCCCGGTGTCGCATGGGCTTGAGTCACACCTAAAGCATGTCTTTAATAACTATGATTTTCACGAGCTGATGCATATTGATGTTATATATGAAGTTTGAAGAGAAATAAAGAAAACGGTAATATTATTGGTTTATTGATGAACATATTTGTTTATGTTGCCTAATATATGATATAAATATAAGTAATCATAATTAATATATCATATTTTTTTCAAATATAATAATAATAAATATGTAATTTAAAGTTCATTAAATCTCAATAATATTATGTTGTTACTTTGTCTGTCTATTTCTTGTTTATCAAGAGGCAATTTTGGTGTAACTTATAATAAATCTTTTGTTTGTGTAGGTTGGCGTGTTATTAGAATTTAAAATATCAATTAATTTTGTACAATTATGATATGTGAAAGAAATTCAAGTCCTACATTCTTTTTACACTTATTATAACTTGCATAAAATAATTTGTGTGTGTGTGTGTGTGAAAATTGTGGTAACTATTAGATAATTAAATTTTGTTATAATTCTCTTATATATATTATTATGTTGAGATAATTTTATTTTGTATTTTTTTGTTGAATTTTTTTCTCTTAATAAATTCGTTAGTGGGTGACTTAGGAGTTTTTTCTATTATTGCTTAAGTAACAGATTTGTTAGTAGATGATTTTGCAGCTAGCTATCATATTTCATGTGATCACTATTTTTTTTTCTTTTTTGATTTTGGAGCCTTCTGTTATTGTTATTACCAATGACACTTCTATATGATCCAATGAGTATGACACTTCTGTTAATGTTAAATCATTAACTTTTGTTGCATGTTTTTTATTTTCTAAAATTTTCTTATAATTTTGTGTATGAGTTGTATTTTCAAATAATTAAATTATATCCTAAAATTTGTAATTTAAAATAATGTTAAATAATTTTTTATTCTTATGATGTTTACTTACAATATTGATAGACAATGAAAATAATTTTCTTACGGATTGAAAATAATAGTCTTTATATGTTTGTTTCCTCCTTCCAGAGACTTTCTAGATGTTTGATAATTAATGATTCACTTTGTAATTCATAGTTAATTTGATTTTCAATCTTTGGTTAAGTCTTATTTTTATTTATTGAATATTACAAGTTCTTATTTGATTTTTGCTTGTCATGTTTATCCATCAGTTTTCACATTGTACATGGGTAACATAATTTAAAGATATGATTTTTTTTTTAATTATATAAAATGGTTATGTTGGCATTAAGAAGGATGGGAGAGGGAGGAGAACAATGCAAATAGAAAAATAAATTTTATTAAAAATGAAAAATAATCTTTTATAATATAACTTAAATTTTATATATATATATATATATATATATATACATGGTTTGAGACAAATCACAAATTAGATACTTTCAAATAATGAAAAAAAGAAATAAAACAATAAAGAAATAAATTAAAACATAAAGATTTCTTCAAAATTGGGGCATTCATATCATAAATCCCTAATAGTGTGCATTTGTTTGTTTGTCTATATATATAAACACTGTTAGGTGGTGGTATTATCTACTCTGATCTCGTGGACCCAAGGCCCATATATGGGGGGCCAGAGGATAGTATGGTATGGGTTGATGAGTGGGGAGACAAAAAAAAATTTGTTGCGGCGATTGAATTTGATTGCTGGTAATTACGTTGGTTGTAGCGAATGAATTGTCTTGATTAAAGTATTAATCTAATAGCTAATTTTATCTTCAATCATAAAAGATTAATTATAATTTTAATACGTCTCTATCCGAGTATGTTCAAAATCTCTGAATGTAATTTTATATTTTGGAGTTTTATTTATTTATCTAAGATTCCTAAACATGTCTAGGAGAATCTAAAAAGTTATTAAAATATACTAATCACATAAGTAATATGTGATCTAGTTATTGTTAGGTATTTAGTTTTCTCATCATCATTCTATACATAATAGAATAAATTAATGAGCCAATACATGAAGATAAATTTTTATTTGAAAGTGATGAATCAACAAGTGCGTATCTTGTCACATTTAGGTCAGATAAAATATCTAAATCATATTTTTTTTGAGTAAAAATATTATACTTCTTGAGTATCCGACATAATCCCAAAAAAATATATTAGATATCTCAAATTATTTTCCTGAAATTGATTATTTGAATATGTTCAATGGATTATTTCTTATAATTAAAATATTATTAGACGTGCATAACTAATATCGCATACTCATCTTCTTTGAGTAAGTGCTCATCTGAATCGAGAAAAACATATACAATTCATGATGCTCTATCTCCAATAATATCAACTATCTGGTCTATAATCTTGTTTACAAATAATTGTAAAATAGAAAATGATATTACACCCTTGTTATTTTATAATGTAACTGACAGAAAATAAATTATAATAAATTATATATAAATTATATATAAAATATATGTAAATATGTATATATGCATCAAATAGAAATGACCAACATTGATATTCTCATGCCTTTTTACCCATATAAAGTGTCATTGCCCATTGGTCATAATAATATCATAAATCTTGGACTCGACACATAAAATAAAAGGAGAGCTATTATATGTTCTTGAATTTTTTTTTCAAAAATTGAAGTGAATGAATGTAGATGTGCCTAAGATAGTAATACAAAGAATGGGTTTTAGGGTACTTCTCTTGATGAAGTGTCATTGTAATATGACTACTAGATATGGTTTTTGATGAATCAATTTGAGTATGCTTAGTAGCATATCGTTATTGAAAGTGTAATATCTATCTTTTTTCTCACTTATGTCTCAAGTTCCCAAATTAGAAAGTAAGTCATTATTATTTTTCTGTCTCAAGAGTATCTCTGCCAGATCTCTCAATATTTTCACGTCCACTGCATGATGAAAATATTATCCTCAATTTTTACTTAGTTATTTCTAATGCTCATTTACTAATTTGTCATTTTTTTTTATCTCAATCCGACACACTATAATACAAATAATATTTAGAAAAACAATTTTTTTACAAACAACAATGGTAGCATATAAAATTTCTATAAAAAAAGTATTTTAAATAATTTAGCTACTTACATACTATCTCATGGTCACACCCAAGAATGTCTTGGCATTGTTATGTCGATTGTCGTGGAATCGCAATAAGGACCTCAAAGGAGGTTTTGTATCGGCATCGTCATGTTGGTCATTGGTGCCACAGGAAAACAACTATGCATCACCCAAAGCATGTCTTTGTACATCTGATGATCTCTAAATATAAATATCAACACAAAGTACCCATTATTTGTATGTGTTTTACTTGTTATAGTGCTATGGAACTACTACCATTGTCAAAATCTAGCAATGATTAAATTTTGAAATAGGGTAAGAGCTTTGGCATTGGGAAGGAGGAGGGAGGGAAGAGAACATTGCAAATAAAAAATTAAATTCTTTCAAAAATAAAAAGCAATCTTTCAAAATATAACATAAATCATATATATATATAGTTTGGGGTAACCAACAAGTTTAGTTTTCTAAAACAATAATAAAAGAAAAAATTAAAAGACAATAAATTAAAATTCTATAGGTTAAAATATAATTTTTATATAATATTCAAGTTTTGAGAAGTAATAATATTATTGAGTATTGATTATGTTATTGTATTTTTAATGAAAAATATAAAATAGTTTATTGTATTTAATACATTAGTATATTACTCTAAGATATGGTTGTTAAAAAAATATTCATTTGGTTTTGATTAATACTATTGCACGATTCTTAAATATTTCTATGTAGAAGTTGTTTTAACTTCTACAATTTGATTCATGGAATTATTTTTTGTTTTTGTTTTTTTTAGAATTCATACCCTTTTATTAATTTTATGTGATAGAAAAATTATACTACTTTCGTTCTGAAATGATAGTCCGATTCATGCACTTCTTTAAAAATAAAGAGACAAATAGCAAGAAAATCTCGTGACTGTCTTTTTTGTAAAGATCTTTTCAAGAGCTTTCAATTAGTGTATAATTTGATCATATTATGTTACGTACATGATCCACTAACAGGATCTCAAAATCAGTTAAATTAAATGTAAATAATAAATTTCAATGATAAATAACTGGATCTTAGCTTCTTCAATGTCATCTAGTTCCTTCAGCATCAGTGGACAACTAAAGACATCGATGAGCTCATTATTGCAGTGGAAAATTTTTTACAGCAGTACATTTTGGAGAAGCTCAATGATCATTTTTTGATATTTCATAAGTGCATAGAAGTCATCAATGATAAATAACTGGATCGATGAGCCTTCATGTGATTGTCAGTTGTAACCAAGAAGCTATCAATCCAACAAAACTGATTTTACAAATGAATTAAAATATTGGACTATCATTTTAGAATAAAATCTTGCGCGATATCAGACTATCATTTTGGAATGGAGGGAGTACTATTTATGTTCTCCGATCTAAGTATTCTTTTTTGGTTTATGATCTATTACTCGTGGAAGAGAAAAGATGGTAGCATGTGTCATCAATTATGTGTTATTTGGCTATTTTAGTATTGTAAGAGTTTTATTTAAAATTCTTATGAAGCAAAGAGAACATGTGTGTTGATATGACTTTCTCTAAATAAAAATTATTTTTTAATAATTCATCTTTGAATTCTGATTCCAATGAGCTTCTTATGATTAGTTCATTATCATTTCCGATTAGATAGTAGTTTTCAATATTCTGATGTACTTTCTCACTCAAATCTTGATATTATTTATTTTAATTTCTCGTCTTCTCTTGAAAAATCACTTTATTTTTACTTGTGATAGTTATATTGTTTGAATTAACGAAATTAATGAAGGTTCGAGTTGGAAAATTAGAGTTTTGAAATTAATTGATTGAAATCAAAATTTCTAATAGATGATTTTACCTTTGAAGTGAAGAGAAATAATTTAATTTATTTAAATACATAAAAAACTCAAATTATAATTATTTTTGATGTCTATGCATATTATAAGATGTTAACTGAAGGACTAAGTAAGGCAGATAAATTAACTTAGAAACGAAAAGACATGGAAGTATCTAGGCATCATATGATCATGCTAATATGGATAAAATTAGAGAAATATATCTTATGTGATTGAGGCATATGACAAGGAGATTCATGAATAAATCTTTTACCCAAAAGTATTTTTTAATATTTTTAGATTTGCATAAATAGAGGTAGGAATACAAGCTGAACTTGACAAGCCATGTCGAGCCACCTCACCTCCATGTCCAAAGTGGCTCTTCCCTCCCAAATTTTTTATTAAATTATTTCACTAATTGAATGTTGACTACTACCTTTTCATTAAATGAACTTCTTGTCAATATGTACGCTTAGGCGTATGTATTTAGTTCACATCTCTTCTAGAAGAGAAAATATGGTTGTCCGTGCCGTTATGCCTATTTTTCTTATCTATATTAGTGCCCAAAAGTATATCAATATCATTCTTCTAAAGCGGGATGAATTATTCTTTTTGTTGTTGGATTTATCTTTTCTTATAATAGGTCCTTTTTGGCTAGTGATTTCTGTTGAGACCTTTTCTTAATCCATTTCATCTATTGGATGTTTTCTTCTATATTTTCTGAAAGCATACTTTTTCAAATCTTATATCCTAAAAATATATTATTTATTTTGTCTCTTAAAAGTTTTAAATGTATTTATTTTATTCTCAATCATTTTACTGGACAAGGCAAGTTGGTCTCTATGATCGTGAGATATGTTTTTAATTGTGAGATATGTTTTTAATTGTGAGATATGTGTTTATTTTGTTGTTTAATATGGTAGACGTATTTCTCACATGGAGATTGGTTAAATTTTAATAAGTGTGAATAATATTTTTTTGATCATGATAAAATTTTGAACGAGCCTAAGAATAATATAAATATAAATATTATGCATAGATTCATTACTCATTCTCCCCTTTTTATTCTCTTGTCTGGAACATCAATGAGTAGAGAGAGTAACATATCGAATATATATAAGCATGTTGATACTCAGTATGATGTTATTCTTATTGAATTATCATGTCTATCAATAAATTCAAATCATATCGAGTCTGAAGAGAATAATATTTCTTAAGTAGGAAGATTGCATTTAGACTCAGAAGGTGTGCTAGTATAGATTGATATTGATGTTGAGTCGGCAATTAGGAGAGAGAGACATGCTCATCCTTCTCAGACCAAAGATGAGCCTAACGATAAGCCAAATGATGCTGCAGCTAATTACCCTGATCTTTACTTTATGATCGCTCTTTTAAAGGGATAAAGTAATTGTATAAAACAGTCAATATTATAAGTTTTGTAGTAGTCTCGTTATTTTTTTTTTTGTTTCTTTTATTATTTCTCTTGATGGTACAAAACTACTTAAGTCTCTTTCTGAAGTATTATCTTCTTCAGGATGGTGCTATATCATTATAAAAGAGATGTATCCTCTCCACTGTAATGTGACCTAAAAGTTAGTTTCATAACTTTTGGAATATCTGTTAGTTCCTGGTAGTTGGTTGCCTGAAGACAGGTCAAAATGGGAATGTAGACCACCTTAAGATAAGACATAAGACATGTGGCGAGTAGATTCACTTTTATATGTAGTTTCAATTATAAGCATATTTACTCTCTAGTGATCAAGATGGTCTTGGTGCATATTCTCATTTTTCTTGCAGTATCTCAATATATCAATTAGATTTGAAGTATCTATTTTTTCATGTTAATCATAAGGATAATGTGCATATGGAGTAGCCATTGAGGCTTAGAGCAATACATTTTGGTGATGTTTGTAGATTGTTAAAGGATCTGAAGTATTCATCAAGAGTCTGGTTTGTGAGGTTTTGCCATGTAATCTCCTTGTTTGGGTTAGATATGTCTGTTATTGGTAGAAATGGACCGCGGCATGACTCATGCTGTGCTGGGCCGACATGAGCCGTGCTGGACCAATGCGAGCCGTGCTGAATGGCACGAGCTATGCCTCGTGCCGTTTCATAGGTGGTTTATAAGGTAGACCTACAAAGGGCTAGGAGATTAGTCATTGATTGCAAGTCGGTGTTCATTGTGATGAATGGGCTTGGTGACAAGGTGGACTCACTAAGGGCTAGACTTGTAGTGAGGACATTCACTTTGTTATATGAGATTGCCACAATTCTTTCCGTCATCATGGTGATCTCTACTCTATCAGATTGCTTCTCTCTTGTTACATCTCATAGGTGGTTTTGTATCAGCAAAAAAAAAAAAAAAAAATACTTCTTTTATGAGATCTTGATGAGGATGTATTTATAAAATAGCCACAAATCTTGTAGTTTTAGAGATGATATGTTGCGTGTGTTATATGAGGAATGTATTGTGTGGTTTAATATATTATGGTTATATTATCACATAATGTTGGGCAATTGCGTTTCCACGCTAGTGATATTAAGATACAGAAGGCAACAGGAATAACAGAAAAACAAATAATATATATCCAATCCAACCACGGCAGAATCAAAAATGAGAAATAAAATACTAGAAATAACGTGGTTCGCTAGTCGACCAGTACGACTAGCTACATCCATTAGAAAACGCTTATGCGTTACAGATTAAACTAACAAAAATTGTCTTACAATATGCAGCGCAGAGCAGTCGCGATAAATCGTGCAGAGAGAAAGAGAAAGAGAGAGAGATGATGATGAACAGTTCTCAGGTCTGAAAATAATAACCCGAAATTAAAAATTATAAAATATTTTATAATAAAAATTATCTCGGTTCATTTAACTGGAGCGGGTCGGTCTGTAAGACCTTCGTTATTGTATTACTGCTATATTCCCTGCCTGTTAATATTTTTTTTTATGTACTTACATGAAAATATTAAAACAAAAATATTTGGTTATATAAACAGATTATCAAAAAATAAATTACATATACAGCACATAATATAGTGTGTTGGACCAGCCGGAAGGGGCAGAATACCAGGTCACTGAGCCAGGATGGGCAAAAATCATTTCCTGAGTTGACCAACCTAGCCCGTTGGCTAAAAAACTGGGCTCCACTCTTGCTTAGCCCTGCTGGGTAAACATTGGGGCAAAAAACAGTCGCTTCTATTCATCATGGGACCTTGCAGGAACAGTACTGGCCCCCTCAGGACTTCAAGAGAATATTGTCTGAGAAGCTGAAGCTTTTGACCGAAACTGGGAAACTTGTGAAGGTAATTTAATTAGTTCTGATTTCTGATTGGTTGGATTGTTTTTTTTTTTTTTTTATATTCAGCCTGAAATTTATTCACGCCTATATTATACAATTTAGTATAATCCTGATGTATAAACTATATGAGTGATATGGTTCATCAAATGCTTACTATGAACCTTTTCTTCTTTGATCATGATTGGGCTAATAATGCTTCATAAAGTCAAATTTTAGGTAAATATATTTGGTAGATTAATGATTTTAGTAAATTTTGAAAAAATGTGTGGAGCTAATTTTGCTAGTTTATTTTTATTATTATATTATGCTACATCATATCTATCTACACATCATATCTAGGGGCACGAGTTTGGCCTCTAGGGATGCCAAATACACATCCTGGGGTATTTTAGTCAATCATGCTATTCTTACTATTTTTTGTTAATAATGTTCCAATATGAAATTGTATATTAAATATATTAGAACAATATTTTAAATATTTAAGTTTTAACTTAAATAAATTAATTATTTAAATAATTTCTTCTCACTTATAATCATCAATGGTACATTAATTAATTAATTACATAAATATTGTTCATTTTGAATAATTTACTAAAAAAATTTCTCTCATTCTCTAAGATTATTAGGTCTTTTGTTATTATCAATTCTCTCTCTCTCTCTCTCTCTCTCTCCTCCCTCCTCTACCTATATGCCTACTCTTGCTGTGTTTGATTTTTATTACATTTATGGATATGCGGTGTAACTGAAAATTTTAGTAGATAGGATGCAAAAGAAAGTTGAATATAATAAAGTGATTATGATTATGGTATATATTTTTTTTTATTTTTTTTTGTAAGTTTTTATTAGATTTTTTTTATAAATTAATAAAAATTTTAAAAATATTAAATTAAGAATTTAATGATAATAAATTTCACATAAATATAGATAATGGCAACCTTATCGAAATATCCAAGGTCGAAATTAATTTGCTCTAATCATTTCGATTCAAACTCATTTGCCGGTAAAAGAATAAAAATTAGGAGAATTTTCAATAGTATGAATTCATTTTAAGATGATAAAAAGAAAAATTTAAGAGTTTCAAAGAAAAATCATCATAATTTATATTATATATATGTAGGATTGTATGTGACACTAGTCACATTAACAGGCATGCCGATTAATATATCAAAAAATATAACATATTAGATCTCAGGCAAGCTCATCCGAGTGGCAAGGTTTGTCAAGTTGGATATAGTTAAATTTTGTTGACCCTCTTCATATACCACAGTGATTTTGAAATGGTCAAATTGATTATGATCATGAAAACTTTTAGTTAGATTTTTGCAGAATCATATGGTAATCAATATTATGTAAATCAACTTCAAATATGCTTATCATATGATTCTTAGGGTTATAAGTAAAAATAACATAATAAAATATTATATATTATAAAAATAATTAATAATTAACGAATTTATAAAATATAGTGGGATAATGTATGTGATATCTGATATCTTAATTAGTCATGATGATGTATCATCCGCATACCTTGCGGCTCAGTGCTCACTATATAGATTCAAAATGAAAATATAATAAAAAAAATTTAGGATTTTTTTACTATTTTATTTTTATGATAGTCTTATCATATATAAGTGTATGATAAGGATATTAATAGAATATGATATTTAGAATAATATTTTCAGCATCACATTTGATAATATTTGTAATAAAATAGTTGTCATTAGTATATTTGTCAGAATTATTAGAAATTAGTTTTATATAGAGTTTTTCATGTTATGTTTATATATCATGTAATTAACCTGATATCACAAGCAGCAATAAAAGTTGTTTATCCCACATTTTAAAAAAATGAATATTCATCAAAATAAATTTGTTGATTGGCCTAAAAAAAAAAATTCTAAATGAATGTGATATATCAGTGGAATTACTCATAAGTCATAAATCATACCTAATATTAGATTTTTGTGTTGACTATCAATATATAATATTCAACTGCATAAATAATAAGAGTGACAAATTTATTTTTAATAATATCAACTAATATAGAGATCAAATATTTAAAATTCTATGGTACCTTTAATATTATAAATTAATAATTTTTAAAAATTATAAATATAATTAAAATAATTTGGTGAAATATGATTCTAATATTTGTTTTTTCTTAAAAAAATAAAATTAAATAAAAATAAAAAAAATTAAAAAAAAAATCTTATAGGCTATTGATATTCTTTTGATTGTGGTAACTAGTAATCGAGAATATATATCTTTTTATTGTATCATATCTTAAATGTAATATTTTTTAATAATTAAATACAACACACTATTTCTTAATAATAATTATTTAAATAAATTTTTAATATTAATTTTATAAACATGATACATAAATCATTGAGTAACTTCTTTAATTTTATATAATTAAAATCCAACTTCGTTAACTTTTGAAAATACTATTTAAATTAATATTTATTTATTGAGCTATTATGATATATAAACGTGTGCGTGCGCGTGTGCGCGTGTGCGCGTGTGCGCGTGTGTGCGCGCGTGTGTGTGCGCGCGTGTCTGCGTGTGTGTGTGATCATAAAGGAAGAATAGGCATGATATACACCTAGTGTGTTTGATTTGTTGGTGTGTTGTAGGTGAAGCGCAAGTACAGGATTCCACTTGCATCCAACTTTCCTGCCAAGAGAAGGTATTCTTCTGTCTTACAACCGTCAGAGGGAAGGCAGTGCAGCTTCCAGAAGACAGAGAGAGAGAAGATAAGCAGGCTCACGAGGGCCCAGATCGACATGGAGCTGGCCAAGATGCGGACCATGACTCCTGGAGAAGCAGCCACGGCTGCAGCACAGGCCGTCGAAGAGGCGGAGGCTCTGATAGCAGCAGCAGAAGAGGCGGCTAGGGAGGCCGAGGAAGCAGAAGCTGATGCAGAAGAGGCACTCGCCTCCGCAGATGCCTACATGACTGCCCTCAAAAGCAGAGCCGCCACCAGCCTCAAGGTTTGATTAAATTGGGCCGTCGACATAATAAGTAACTAATAAAGAACAGTAGCCGACCTTCGCTAGTTCACTTCTCTGCAAACACATTTTACTTGTACATATTCTACTGTAAGCAGGTGCCGTGCTGCAAATTTATTTTTTTTTTTTGTAATCATAAATTGACATAAAATAAAAACATAAATGGTTATTTTTATTTTTTGTTTAATTTTTTTAGAATTAATGTTGAATATTTCAAAAATTAATCTATGGAACCAAAATTATTTGGTGAGCCACCTCATTTTCAATTAGAAAGAAAAAATAAAATAAAACTCAATTTTTTCTTGACATCCAAATAAATCACACAGGCACAAACAATAGCCAGGCCAGAAACAAGTTATGCAACAAATATTGATGTGTACGTATGTGTATGAGCAATATATTGGTGTGTGCGTATGCGTACAACCAGTATATTGATGTGTACGTATGTGTACAACCAACATATACACATTTTGGGGAATCAAACGGCAGCACATCTCAAATTCAGAAGCAGGCATCCAGGAGGCAGCAGCAACACAGAGCAGCCAAACTGCAGCACAAGCATCAAATAAATTAAACAAAGACAATAATAATAATAATAATACTAAAATAATAATAATATATATATTATTATTATTATTACTACTACTAGTACTACTGGCACCAATCACATATATAATAAAGATACATAATAAATAATTATAATAATAATAATAAAATATGAAAAATTATTATTATTAGTAAGTATTAGTGAATTAGTGATGATTTAATTTTTGAATTAAATTAATATTCATTAAATTAATTATTAATATGGTAATTTACTTTTTATTTTACCAATTATTTATAAAAATTTAAATATCCAATTTCATTTTGAATGCTTTAATATTTTTCAATTATGATTTATGATTTAATTTTTTCACAATAGAGGTAGCAGATAGGCGAATTAAGAATTTTGATCATAAGCTCATTAAAGTATAGAGTATACGTATCATAGTCCACTATCCATATTCAACCAACCATTTAAGTGTATGATCAATGTTTAGTATAAT
Source organism: Sapria himalayana (assembly GCA_029783825.1). Lineage (NCBI taxonomy): Eukaryota > Viridiplantae > Streptophyta > Magnoliopsida > Malpighiales > Rafflesiaceae > Sapria > Sapria himalayana. The sequence goes on along the minus strand of JAREIK010004728.1, from coordinate 770,891 downwards.
ATAACATCCAAAATAATTCAATTATTTAAGAATAATATAGCATTTTAATTATATGAATCAAAATTAAATAATTAATCTTTCTATTTTTTTAATATAAGTACTTGTCTTGTTCATTCATAATATCAATTCAAAATAATTGCATTAATTTTATATCAATTATATATATATATATATATATATATATATTCATTGAGTAATTGTTTTTATTTATTTTATTTTTATTTATTTAAATTTTATTTTATTTTTTATATATTTTTTTATCATTAAGTAATAGATATCTCCCACCATATTCTTGATGCTATAAATTTTTGCACCATCTTATAACATGACAATGACTCATTAAAAAATAGAACATGTATGACATTTATCTATGTTTAGAATAGATAAAACTAAAGATAATGAATTTAATATTTTAAAAAATAAAAATTTACAAATATATTTACCTTCACTATCACAACTTGCTTATACCACCTATTTTTAGAGTGATTGGTGTATTATTTTATTTTTCTTAATAAAAAAATATTAATCATAATCATCCAAATAGTATCCTAACTAATTCATGGTCAACTATATTAATCATGAATTTAAAAATAAATAAAAAAACTATATTAATCATGAATTAAAAAAAAATAAAAAAACTATATTATATTAATCATGAATTTTCGATCCACTCTGATAAAAATAATAGTAATTATTAACTATTTAGTTGATAAACCCATATTTACCACTTTTATATAATTCATACATGCTTATCTCTAATGTTTTTTTTTTCTTATCCAACCCAAATAAGTTCATGCTTCATATATATTGCATTTTGATCACTCCTATACAAAATGACCAATCTTGTAACAGTTCTATAAAAAATTTTAATTTTAATTTTTTTGACAAAAATAACTCGTTATTTAGACCATCCTAGTGTAAACTTACAAGATCTATCCTCAATAATCTTTCCACGTTTACTTAATATAGAGCCTAACTATTTGAAGTGATTGAAATTTTATTTTTCTTGCTTCCCCATTTTAATTATAACATCATTGTCATTGCTTAAATAATTAATTTCATATTTCTATATATTTTTTGTTTCGTACATATTTCTATGAAATTGTCGCATCTTTTTGTAATTTATATGTTCAATTACTATTTCTCAAAATTTTATAATATTTCATTAGTTTTATATCTTGATAATTATTACAATTTTAAAATTCTCTAAATTTTAAATATCTTGATAATTATTACAATTATTATAATGTATTTTTTCAAGATAGAAATTCAATAAGGTTCGTCTATATTGAGTGGTTGAACTTTCAAATGATATTATTTCATAATTTTTGCATAATATTTTATTCTCATAATAATAATAATATATAATTAACTCTTATTAGAACCACTTATAAGTCATGAAATTCTTCTCTCCTTAAAATATATATTAACTTTAACAAAATGATAAATTAAAACAAAATCAAAAATTACTCATCCCTTTTTTTTTTCTCCAAACTCATATCTTCTATGATCTCTCTCATCACTCCTACCATTTGCTCACATATAAGTGGTTATATATGTCTACTACAAATTTAACTTTAACAAAATGATAAATTATAGGTGACAATGAGTGAATAAAACGCATTTACACAAAAATAAACATGCACATGGAACGCCTAACCAAAGACACCTGTAAAGAGGTGTCAAGTGGGCTGGACAGGTCGAGTATGGCACGAGGCACTGAGCGATTAAGTTGTGCCTGAATCGGCATAGCACAGTCCAAAACCATTCCTAGACCTGAGGTCATGAAATAAAATAACAGAGAAAGATCTACTGATAAATACCCAATTTGTACAGTGATAATTTCATTATCGTGATAAGCAACGACAAACATGAAAATACAATGTGTAGTGATAATTAAGTGATACATTGAAATTTAATTTTAATTATTTTATTTTTTTAGGTAAAAAATAAATAAAATTAAAATTAAAAAAAAATAAAAAATTAAAAATATCTCTTCTTCAATATTTCTAGTTTAGTCTCACAATCACACATAAAAAAATAATAATTAATAAATTTATTAAAAATAAATTAGCACTGTACACTAATTATAAAGATGACTCAATTTAGAAATGTTAGACCAAAATTAAATTCTCATATAATTTTAATATATTTACCTAACAATTTTAACAATAGACGAACTTCAATAGTCGGAACACACTTTAATATAATTAAAAATTAAAAATATTAATTGTGTTAAAAAATTCAACACTACACATCTATTAAAAAATATTTATATACACATATATAAGTATCAGTAATACTGATCACCTTCAAAGACATGTCAACATATGCAAAAAAAATTAGTTAGATTGAATCCCAGTCAAACTCAACTTAATAATAAAATCTTTGAAATTAAATCAATTTAAAGTTTATTGATACCTTTTATTTATCATAATGAATTTGAGAGATAAGACGGAACTAAATAAATCATTAGTATTGATATTTCGATCAGATTTTTATAAAAAACCAAGAGTAATTAATAAAATACAAAAATATTTTCAACATTATTATCATAGAATTCCTAAATCCACCAAAAATAATTTGATAATAAATATTTTAAATTAAAAATAAAAATTAATAGCTAATGAACTTAAGAAATATGATTAAGTAATTTTAATGAAATCTAATATATGGACTAGTCACATTCACATGACATATGATCTACTAATTCATATGATATTTAACATAGCATCAAAATCTATTTTTTTTATGAATATAAATAATATTTTAGATAAAGAATTAAAATTACAATCAAATATCATAAAAATATTTTCATGGTTGAAAGATTGTAGAGAACTAAAAATAAGTAGTCATGATTCAGTAAAAGAGCTACTAATGAATAATAACTCATGCGATATTGATAATGTTGAAGCTGCCGATATTTATAATTTTAGAATCAAACATGATAATCTTATCCATACTAGTGAGAGAAACTAATTAACAATTACAAATATAAGACTCAGTCACTTAGAATACTACCATGCAATGTGTTTTATTTTGAAATTTTGATGATGTAGCCTTTTTTTTTCTCTTAACCATTTTTTTTATTGTTATATGATGCCATAGACTTCAAAAAAAACACATGTATGTCTTTTATTGAGTTATGATCTTATGAATTTTATTAATTTCTAATTACATTGTAGTGCAATGTAAGTTAAAATTAAAGTTTAAACTTTGAGTGAGGGGTAATTTACACGTCATTATCATCTGCCAGTACTGGTGCAGCCTTTCCTAGTGGCCACTGATCAATGGTTCTTTGGCCACTGCCTATACACAACTAAAAAACACATACACTGGCCAAATGGGTTGTGGCCTATTGCTAGCACAACCATGCCAGTGCAGGCATGACCTGGCATGAACGAGTTTGATCAGCATAACCAAGCACGCCCAATTCAGAGAGGTTTGCCATTAGGTTATGCCAAGCTAAACTAAAATGTAGCCATGCATAATAGTGATATTGATATAATAATCAAATTGAATAAACAATAAATATCAATTAAGCATTTCAAATATCTAAACTTTATATTAAAAAAAATAAAAAAAAAATTAATAATAATGTATCTCATAAAATTAAAATTAGATAGACCATATACATAATTAATTCAATAATTCCGTGATAAATGAAGATCAAAAAGAAAAAAAAAAGATTTTTAAAATATAAAGCCAATAGGACAACTAAATCTGTATTTAGTAAAGAAGAACTTTTCATTCAATTAGATAAGCATAAACAACAAGATGATCAATCCAATATATGTGAACTATCAAAATATTTAAATATCAATTTTCATTTATGCTTGTCTCTGATTTATTAAAAAATTAATATATTAAATTAATGAAAATCTTAAAAATTCACTTATCCCTGAGAATCTAAAATAATGTTTTAAAATATGAAAGCATAAGGTGAGTTGCTCTGTGTTTGTGAGGGGAGATTAAGCCTTGACAAATTGAGACTTAAGCCTTTTGGGGCCACATTATATAATTAATTATTTATTTAAAAATAATTGATTTTTTAAGTGAGACAATGCCAAAGTGAGAGGGTTTTAATGTGCTCAAAAGTTCATGAGGTGTAAGACAAGTCGAGCAACATGCGACACAGCTCATAAAAACTAGTAAATGGCACGGCCCAACACAACTAGAATTGTGTATGAAATAGGCATGGGCTAGCCTATGGCATGGCTGAGCAGTCCTGAGCCAAAATTTCTGGCAAGTGTGCCACAAAAGTTGCAGCATGACATGGCCCGACACGTAGGCCCATGCAAGCTAGTTTCTACTCAGCAAGTATACCAAGCTAGCATGGGTTTGACCCATGCCTAATGTGCAGTCATGATAGGTTTGGTATGGCACACCCCAAGCTGACAAGAGAATAATGGGTCATGTCGCGCTTCTTTTTTTTGGAGTCATGTCGAGCATGACATGGTGATCGGGCCTCAAAAAAATAAGTTGTGTCAACTTAACATGGCCAAGTTGACACCTCTAATTATTGTGAAGAGGTGGAAAAAAAACATTAACATATCAATTGAATGAAAAAGACAAAGATTACTCTTTTAATCAAAAAAAAAAAATGAATTTTAGAAATAATTCAAAATTTTAAAAAAACAATTTCAATATCAAACTATAATTAATCATAATTTAGAGTCACTTATTGCCAATAGAAATTTAGAAAATTAAATTTTATTTATTTATTTCATATTCATTATAAATATAGTTTTTATATTTTTCATATTTTCAGAGAATTTTAGTATATTCAATATTGTTGTATAATGTAAAATTTTATAAATTATTGTTTTTTTATTAATTATTATTTAATTTTTATTTTTTTATTTGTGTTTGTTCGATCCATAATGCTTTTATTGTACACATGTAATGAATGTGTACAATACAGCCTATATTACATGTTACAGCCATGTAGGCCATGGGCTGTGATAACACAAGACAAACTCAAGCTAGAGCTAAAAGCTAGCCAAGCATGAGCCAAGACTAGCCTACAAACATAAGCCCATGTCCTAGCATAGTGCAATGGCATGAAATGAGTGATTGTGTAAAATACAGCCTATATTAAATGTTACAGCCATATAAGCCATGAGCTATGATTATACAGCACAATTACAAGCTTGAGCTAAATGATAACCTAGATTGACCCTAGCATATTGCAATGGCCCCTAGCCAGCCATTATTAGCCAATAGCCCCCAGGCACAAACCAAGCCTAAAATGAGTCCATTTAGCAAGTGTCGTGATCTTTTGTCATGCCTTACCCATGCCCTTGGCTATCTAGGGTCAACCCAGGTTAGCTGGACAACCCAAACCAGCCCCACCATAGTCAATTTTCCACCTATCGATTTAATAGTTTTTTAAAGAGATTGGGTATCATTTTACTTCTTCTACCAGTGTCTACTAAAACAATTAGATAATGATACATATAATCTTATATTTGATACTTCACAATCAAACAAAATATATAAATAAATTATTTTTTTCAAATAAAATTTTAATAAAATTATTACCATACTTTTTGTTTATACAGTAGATTAGTTAGACAATGTCTTGATAAAGTCCTTAAAAAGACATTGAATTATATTTTATTTACTTATTTATTTTATAAATAAGAATGCACAACATACAAGCCATCAAAATCAAATTAAGACTATAAATTTGTGTATTTTATTTTTATTGAGAATGACTTTTATTATTATTATTATTATAATTATCAAGGAAAGAAGAATGAAGAGCAATAATGGATCCCCTTCCAATGCAAAAAGAAATAATGACTACTAGACAAGACAAGGTGATGACGGACACAAGCACTGATGGTAACACTAAGTAGGCAACTTTGCCTTGTTTCCATGTAAAATTCAAGATAACAAAAAATATATTCTTTTCAACTCCTTATTCTACCAACATCATTTGCGATGATGGGCATAATAGTAATATAACACTAAGAGGCACTTTGATATAACTCATGGTAAGAAATGACAACACAATTATATACAATAGGGTTTAACATTAGATTTTTACCTATGATGAGTTGGATTGATAAATATTAATCAACACACTATATTTATTACTCAAGAGATCATAGCTTCTTAGATCTCTCTATATTAACTTTTAACTCACATTAAATCCATTCTTCTACAAAATGAAGCTTTTTGGATCTCACTATTTTTAATTTTAACATAAATTAAATCTTTTCTTCAACAGATTCAAGATTTTAAATCGACTAACCACATTACAGTCATGTCTACATTCGTAAATTGATTTCTTTGTGATGTATTCCATGGGTATGCCCAAGGTACTCTGTTATCAATCTCTCACTTATTGAATACAAGCTTGTTCATAAATCAAAAAAGCATGGCAGGCAAACAAAAACATAATGAAAAAAAAAGTGACAAAAAGTTAGGCATTTTCCATTCATATCGATTTGGGTTTTTCCGCACCATATTTTGATCTGTCGCTTCTTTACCACCTGGTAATAGTGCATATTCCATGGTTGACTAAATCAATATTCGAATTGATAATTAAAATACATGATTTTGATTAATAAATCAAGAATCAAAAATTAGATTAAATTATTAATTAAATTTGTATGACTTTTTTCACATTAATTAATTTTTATTTCATACAATTGATATTTTTTTTTGATATTTTAATTTTTATTTTTATGATTTTTTTGATATTTTGTTACTTTTTCACGTTAAATTCATTATACCAAGTGTTAGAATTATTTTTTTTTCCACGTTAATTAATTCTTACCGTTAAATTTTTTTTTAGTATTTTAATTTTCATTTTTATGCTTTTTTAATGATCTTAGTCTCTTGAGAATCGATATAAATCAATTCGAATAGATCGATTCACGATTTAGCATTTCAATCTTTGATTCATACATATTTTTACTTTTTTTAATGAGTCAAATTATTTATTCCTTAAATCAAATTATAAATCATACGATTTTGATAATAATAAATAAGAATAATTTGACCTATCCAAAAGTAATCTGATAATAATGATTAAAGCTACTTGTATGAAAAAGTCATACTTATGGGATTTACGATAAAAATGATCACAACAATCTCATTGACAATAATAGTGACAACTTATAGTGGTTGTGGAGTCTATGCCATAGACACAAAGAAAAAAAAACAATTGGAGCACTATTAACCTATTTTATTAGAGACACTGTGCATTACGAATGAGCAATATTACAATATATAAGAAAAAAAACACAAATGGAGCACTACAACTCTTTCCAACTGCTCCATTAAAATCAACTGAACTGCCATTATCAAAACATTGTTGGGTCACTAGGCCCCGACACAACAAAGATTCGTATTTTCATGGCACAGTACGAATCTCATGTTTTTCTATTAGATCTAAGGAAGCGGAACGAAAATTTGCACCAGATAAGAAAAATGGAAACAGAAATTGGACAGAAATCGTACCATCCTTCCAAACAACCTGTGCTGCTGCTCTGATGAGGAGGTTGTGTTTGCGCATACGGTGGAGGAGCTACTGCATGAGGGTATGGTTGTTGAGGGTACCCCGGTGGATAATAACCTTGGGCTGGGTACCCCTGGGGAGGCGGGTAACCCTGGGGAGGATATCCCTGCGGAGGGTATCCCTGGGGAGGGTATCCATTTGGAGGGATGCTGCCCTGGGCAGCATCTAAAATAAACAAAAGAAAATCATTTCCAGCCCATCGTGGATATTACTAGATGTTATAATGAAAGCAAGGAATAAAAACACGAATGATAAAGATGAGCAAGCAACCTGTATCAAGCTTGCCCGCCGGATGTGGTTGCGAACCATAGTAGCTCATGTTTCCTTGTGACTGATGGAACAATTTTTTTTCCCGAATCGGGGATGAGTTCCACGGCAGGGTTGACCCGTGGCAGGAGAGATAAGACGAAGGAGAGCAGCCGACGAGGCGAGCAGAGGAGGATGAACTTCTCAATCAAATTCAAATCCAGACGAGGCGAGCAGACGACTATTTTGTCTCCAAAAATAATTAGAGTTTTACATTATTAAAACATAATTATAAAATACCTCTGCGTCCAAATGATATAAATTAAATGAAATGTAAATGTAATATAAATGTAATTGAAAACACTTTTAAAATTATGTTTCAATTTTAGATTCAGAACTAGGAAATGGGCTAGCCTAACCCATTCAGGCTAAGCCCATTCAGGCCGTTAACCAAAATGGATCAGGCAACTCCAGCCCATTTTTATTTGAGCTATAAATTAGCAAGCCCTGCCAGACCCTACATGGGTTGTGCGCAAAAAGTGTCAATTGGGCTAAAAACCTAAAATAAAAGAAAATTGAATGTAATTATATTTTTATGTAAAAATTCATTTTTATCAACATGTCACGGCTAAAATAAGCAAAAAAAAAATGCATACTCTTCAATTACACTACGTGTGTGTGTGTGTGTGTGTGTGTGAGATAATCTAATTACATCCGATCTATATAATTTTGAAGATAAGGTTGGGTCGCACAGACAGAATAAGGAAATCCAAAAGGGGAAATAAGGGATATTTAGATTTAGGGTTTGAATGATTTTATACAACTAATCAATTTATATGGTATAAAAAATAATAAAATAGAAAAATGGGCCAGGTGGGCTAGCCCGGCTTGAACCCGATTAGCCCGTAGCATTTTTGCAATGGGTCAAACAGCCTGAATTTTATTTGGGCCTTCATTTTTTGAGCCCACCCCTCTAAAATTTCAGGCCAATAAACTATAATCCATTGGGCTCAACTCATATTCACAATTCTAGTACGAAGCTCACAATAACTTGACACAGACTCCATATGAATTCAACAATCATTGTATATAAAAGCGTGCTGTATATGTAATTTGTTTTTTAATCTGTTTGTATAATTAAATATATTTTTTTAATATTTTCATGTAAGTGCAGAAAAAAAATATTAAGAGGTTTGGGATGCAGCAGTAGCACAATAACGGAGGTCCCGCTCTGGTCAGTGGGCCAAAATTTTTGGAGTTAAGCCTGACCCGTTCCATGATCCGACCCGCTTCGATTAAATGAACCGATAGATTTTTTTTTTTATATAATGTTCTGTAATTTTATTTTCGGGTGGCTGTTTTTGGACTCGTGGAACTGTTCATCGTCTCTCTCTCTCTTCTCTCTGCGTGATTTATCGCGACTGTTTTGTGTGCTGCATACTTTAAGACATTTCTGTTGGTTTAATCTGTAATGCATAAGTATTTTCTGGTGGATGTAACTAGTCGTATTGTGCGACTAGCGAACCACGTTATTTTCGGTATTTGTTTCTCATTTTTGATTCTGTCGCGGATGGTTGTTGGATTGAGATATATATATTGCTTGTTTTCTGTGTTTCTGTTGTTTCTGTATTTTAATCTCACTATCGTAGAAGCGCAATTGTCCAACAAAGCGTGCGAGAATAACTATGCCTCTAAATATTATAGACACTAGGAGATTTAGAAGGGGAAAATTGTAAACAAAAATTCATATTTTTCACTCTTTATACGCGCATAGTTTCACGCACGATTCATGCACATACAACACTATTTCACACGACAGAATGAGAGTTATTCTCAATTTCATGCTTGGTTCACGCACACACCTTGGCCACACACTTTATTTGTGTCATTGTAAGCATGGCATTATGCTATAATTTCTTTTACTTTATCTCGTCCAAGTCTCTTGACTTTTGATCATTAAAATCTGATTCAGGAAGACCATTCATCATTAAGAGATAGATTATTTTTTTCCCAAGTTGAATAATTGAAATGTTCCAATCGAATCATGTTGGGTGAATTATTTTCTCTATCAATCCCAAATAAATAATTTAGATTCTAGAGAATAAAGAATATCAAAGATGCCAAAAACACCCTTACCTCCGCACCTATTTGTTGAGATCGACTGAGATGCATCCTAGAAATCAACAATAGTCCTAACGCCTATTCTAAATCTATCAATTAGGCTATTTTGGTAATTTTGAGTTTTTTTAAAAATCTTTTAAACTTCAACAATAAAATTTACCCAAGATACACAATAAAAATTATATTTTGGGCTTTCATAAATTTTTATAAGACATGCGTAAATATGTATATTTCATATTGTCAGTCGTCAGATATATATATATTGTCAGATATATATATATATAATTTGTAATTTTGTAATATATATATATTACAAAATTACAAAATTACAAAATTACAAAATTACAAAATTACAAAATTAGAAATAGATAATTAGAAATTATACATAATATCCTTAAATCCCTTTAAACATATAATAAAACTAGAAGTTACATAAGAGAATATTATTTAACTAGAGGATATAAAATGAATAAAAATTAAGGCATAACTGAAGCCATGGACAAATTCATACATTTTGTTTCTGAAAAAAATAATCATATCCCACAAATAAATAAATAAATAACTTGTGTTATTTATTTATTTATTTTACTCATTATTACTTAATAAAATATCGAAAGATTGTTTTATTTTGACAGGTCAAACTGATTGTTAGTTTCAAATCTTCATTTCAGCAGATATAAAAATTATCTAAAATTTAAAAATAACTTTTCATTAAATGGTAGTTTCTCAGCATAATATTTAGTTCTAGAAATCAACAATTAAAAAAAATCAAAAAATCAAAAAATCAAAAAATCAAAAAATCAAAAAATCAAAAAATCAAAAAATCAAAAAATCAAAAAATCAAAAAATCAAAAAATCAAAAAATCAAAAAATCAAAAATTGAAAAATTGAAAAATTGAAAAATCAAAAAATCAAAAAATTGAAAAATTGAAAATTGAAAAATTGAAAAATTGAAAAATTGAAAAATTGAAAAATTGAAAAATTGAAAAATAGTTTTTTATGGTTTTTGGGGGGTTAAAGCATGTTGATGCATTTCAGTACATACAAACATTTTTTTTTTTTTTTGATAAGTAAAATGACTATCAAAATCTGTACATCCTATGACATGTTCACTCTATTACATTCTCTTTGGAAAACAATGAAAATCTCTAGTTTGATCATTCTAACCACCCAATCTGAATTTCAAAGTTTCTTTTCTTAAAGTCTTCTGTTCCGTTCTATCCAAATATGGTAGATTACCGCAGCGAAGCTTGCTTTTCGGATGGTATTTCTCGGAGAGCCTTTGCCATACCTTGAACTCAACTCCTCCAACCCGGACGGGATAGAGGTGAAGTTTCCGGTAGTTTCTGTCCACCCATTGATACCTTCCAAAATGGATTTAGAAAAATCACATTCGAAAAAAAAGTGTTTGAACGATTCTGAATTTGGGCAGAACTCGCAGTTGAGGTTAACGGCGGAAAAGGCTTTGTCCCTGGTTCTTAGCTTCTCGTAGCTCGCAATCCAAAGGTTGACTGCATGCTTCGGAATGAAGCCTTTCGTCCAGACTGTTCTGGTCCAAGGAATCTCCTTCTTCATATAAAATCCCGCAAGGAAGTGGTAGGCGTTGGAGACAATTTTACCACAATTCCCCCATGCCATCAAAAGGTCTTTAGCAATGTCTTGAGAGCCCGATTTGGCAAGGAATTGGTCCCTAACTATAAGAAGGGATTTCCAAAATGGTGTGTCCCTTTTGGAGATAGGGCAATCCCAAATAGTATAGGATCTTAGGTAGAAGTGGTGGATCCACTTAATCCATAAAGAATCCTCTTTACTATCAATCCGCCAAAGGGTTTTAAGGAGGAAGGCCCTATTCCATATTGAAATATTTAAGATGCCTAGGCCTCCCTGGTGAGTTGGAGTGCATACCTTATCCCAAGATACATTCGGTCTGAATCTGCCTGTGGGAGGACCTCCCCATAAGAATCTTCGGCAGGTACTCTCAATAGCATTGATGACAAATGAGGGAAGTAAGAAGACCGAGAACCAATAACCCTCAATCCCTTGTACAACTGTACGTAAGAGTTCCAGCCTGCCTGCCGTGGATAGAATTTTCCCGGCCCATTGGTGAATGGCCGAAGTAATCTTAGCGAGTAAGGTAGAAAATTGGGAAGAAATCAACCGACTAGAAGAAAGAGGAACGCCCAAGAAGGTGAACGGGAAAACCCCTTCCTGAAATCCAAAGTTCTCCAAAATTGAGGCCTTGGTTCGAAGGTCCACTCCTCCAAAGAAGATATTCGATTTGGAGGAGTTGACATCTAAACCAAAGATTTTGGAGAAGGTGTTGAGCGTGTCCAAGATAATGGAGGTAGATGATATATCGCCTCGGGAGAAAATAATCAAATCATCAGCATACATGAGATGTGATAATTTGAAATGAGCACACCCTAGATGATAGCCGAAACCCCTGGAAGATGTGCTAGAAGCTAGCAATCTTGAAAGGAACTCCATACAGATCGCAAAGAGATAGGGAGACAGAGGGTCACCTTGTCTAAGTCCTCTCATGCCCTGAAAGAATCCATGGAGTTGGCCGTTTACCGAGATCGAGAACGAAGTGGTGCTGATGCACTCGTAGACAATATCAATGAAGGGGGCCGGGAAGTTGAGGGCGTGAAGAACCTCTACCAAAAAGGCCCATTCCACTGTATCAAAAGCTTTCTGAATGTCAATCTTGAAGAAGCAGCGCGGGGATATACGCTTTCTCGCGTATTTCCTAATCAGGCCTTGAGCAAGGAGGAAGTTGTCAGAGATGAGTTTCCCCTTAATAAACGCTCCTTGGGAGGGGCTGATTAATCCTTCTAGCACCCGTTTCAATCTTGAGGCTATCAATTTGGAGATGGCCTTGTAAATAACATTGCAGCAAGAGATAGGACGGAAGTCTTTTACAGTAGAAGCATTAGGAATTTTCGGAATTAAGACAATATAAGCATGATTTATTTGTCTTAGTAATCTACCTGTGAGGAAGAAATCCTTAATTGCTTTGATAACATCTTTACCAATGTGTTTCCAAGAGGCGTTAAAAAACTCCGCAGTGTAGCCATCTGGGCCCGGGGATTTTGACTTCCCCATAGAGAAAAAGGCATCTTTGATTTCCTCAGGCGAGAAGGAAAGTGAGAGAAGACCATGGTCAGAGCTATTGAGTACCGGCCCACATGATATTAACTCCTCTTGGATGGGGGATCTCGTTTTAGAGGAGCCCAACAAGTCTTTGTAGAAAGATACAAAAGAATCCGCAATTTCAGCTTTGGAGGAAGAGATGCTACCATCAAGTTTAATGATAGTGACAATTTTGCTCTTTTGGAGCTTTGAGCTGGTTAGTGCGTGGAAGAATTTGCTGCACCTGTCACTATTCTTGAGATACCTTATCTTCGCTTTTTGTCTCAGAAAGGAGAGCTCGCATTCTTCAAGTCTCCTCAAGTTGAATTTTGATTGCATCTCCTCATCTTTCAAGGTGAGATCCGGCCCAGCAAGAAGTTTAGATTGAAGTACGGCTAGAGCTTCTCTAGCAAGGGCAACTCTAGTGCTAATGTGGCCGAAATGCTTCTCATTTAATCTCCGGAGGGGGGCTTTCAATAATTTAAGCTTAGATGCGACTTGAAACATGGAGGAGCCAAAGACCCTGGCTTTCCAAGTATCAATAATGAGCGAGGCGAAATCCTCATGTGAGAGCCACATGTTGCAGAATTTGAAAGAGACCAGCCTTCCTTTATCTGCAAACTCGGTAGATAACAACATTAAACAATGATCAGAAAAGACTCCCGGAGTTAAAAATCTAACATGGCTATCTAACTGAAGCTTTGCCCATTCCCGATTAGCCATAGCTCTGTCCAGCTTGCTCGAAACCCTCCCGTTAGTCCAAGTGAAATATTCTCCTGAAAAAGGGATGTCCTCCAAGCCGATGCTAGATATACAATTCAGAGCATCTTGGCATTCATAGTTCATGATAACTTTACCTCCTACTCTATCCATGCCGGAAAGTGGGGAGTTGAAATCACCGATGACAATCCAAGGGGAGAAGCGAACGCTTTTGGAATCAGCTAGGCTTTTCCAGAGAGCCCTTCTATTGACTACCGAGTGCAGCCCGTAAACAATCGAAAGATGAAAACTAACCCTTTTTTCAATATCACCCACGAGAAACAGAATATGTTGGGAAGTGCATGTGAGGGTGGAGATATTGGTTGTTCGGCTGTCCCATAAAACCAGTAGCCTTCCGTGGCTGTGACATAGGAAATTATCCGTTGTATTGAGGCCTTTGAACTTCGTTTTTGTTAACCATGCAAGCTTTGCATGCGTAATTTTCGCTTCCGCAATAGCAAATATATCGATAGAGTAAGCTTTGAGCAATCGGGAAACTTCATTGTGTTTGAAAGGGGAGTTAAAACCCCTCATATTCCAGTATGCAATCTTCATAGACAACCAGGCAATAAATTCTGCATAAAAATCAGCTAAGAGCAAGACGCCATATGGTCACTCCATCCGTAGACTCCATATGGGTTTAATGTGAAATGAGCCAACTCACTCACCCAACAACAACTAAAGTCGAGCGTTTCCATAGGGGACGCATGGGGTATATTAGAATTACAATCCAGCCTACCCAAACATTCAATTACCCTTACAAAAAACCCCTTCTCGATGTGCATGTCGTGAGGACAGCCATAGCATGCAGCAGTCCAGAAACGAGAAAAAAAAACCAGTCAAGACCATACCTAGAGGTGCCCTCACCTCTCCCAAAAAACCCTTGATCAAAAGTACAAGGAGGGGGAAGAAACCCCTCCATATCCAGCCTCCAAAACTCCAACATAAACACCCACCATAACAAACAAAAAGCAGTAAAATAAGCTTAAGAGGTTCAAAGAAAGCCCCCTTTTTGAGAAGCGGGGGGGGCGCCATCATTTTCTTAAGCCGGACCATGGGGGGCATTGCCCTTGAAAGAACTGGAACGAGCTTTGTTTCTGAGGTTTAAAGAAGGACCTTCCCTGGTATTCAGACCCTTTTTCTTCCTCCGGGCCTTGACGATGGTGAAGTTCTCCATCGCCTCATCTGGTTGTGGTAACTCCATCCTCTGGCCATCATGACATTCGGTCATTTCACCTCTTGGTGATTTCTCATTTGGAGAATCGGTAACTGGTGAGGCTTCTTGAGCCATCGCTTGAGGTGTATCTACTCGGTTTTCCTCTGGTACCTCCGAACAAGGAGGAGGTAGGGGGGAACCACCAGTCTTTACAGCTTCAAACTTGGCTTTCTGGCAGACAGAGAGGGAGTGGCCGAAAGCAGAGCAATGGCTGCAAAAAACAGGGAGATTCTCATAAATAACCGGCTGAGTTACCTTGGAGCCATCAGGAAATCCCAGACAGATTTCATCAATCAGCTTGCTTCCAAGATCAATCTCTACTAGAACTCTTGCGAAGGAAATCTTTGAGATGTTAGCCGTTAGTTTGTCCATGTGCAAAGGACGTCCAACGCAGCTAGCCGCTTTGCTGAGGCCTTTAGGGTTCCACAGGTGCAAGGGAAAACTAGGCAGTTTAATCCAAATGGGAATTTTGGCCATTTCTTTTGTCCCATAATGAAAGCCTACTGGCAATGGCTTAACATAGAGAGGCCGGCCAAATACTAAAAAGGGGCCTGCCTTTAAGACATGATCACTCTCTTCCGAGCTAGCAAATCTGAAGACGAGCCAACCGCTAGGATGTTGGATCATTTGGGGGGATATATTCAACTGTTCTTCCATGAACTTCTTTAGCAAAGTTTGGCCGGGGCTCTTGGTGACAAAGTAACCGACCAAGCAGTTTCTCCAATGATCATGTAAAATGTCTTCTTCATCAAAAATTGCATTCCCAGGCTGTTGTGGAGGAATGAAATCAAGTTTAGAAGCATTGGCCAGTGTTCTATTACCCGCAAAAAGGCTGCTCCAATGGTCCTTGGTTTTACCGAATGTTCTAGGGGGGTCCATTTTCGGTTCAGCATTCAGTTGAGGTACATCAGAGGGCTTGTTGGGATAATTGGCAATGATCGGTTTAGGCAAAGCTGCATGTTTTACAGCGCTGGAGGGCTCTTTCTTAGGTTCTGAAACATCAATGGAGTGGTTTGGAGACCCGATGGAGCTTGCATTATCATTGGAAGTGGGAGTAGGATTCCCACTATTTTTCGAATACGAGTAGGAAGGTGAGGAGTAGACACTGAAAATAGAACCACGAGAGACATCTTCCTTATATTTCAAGTTCTTATTATACTCACTTGAGGCAACCGAAGGCAAGGAAGGAGGCATAGGTTCTGGAACAGACGAGGGCTGGGAACCTGGAACAGAGGAGTCAGCATTCGACAATTCTGCATCGTTGGTATGCCCTTGATATGACTGTTCAGGATCCCCGCTTCCTTCCGAGGGTGAGTTACAGCGTGGGGTTACGTCGTCGACATGAAGTTTGGCGTAGAAAACCTTGCAATCACCGCCATTATCAACTATGAACTCGGTGGCGCTAGAGTCGTCTTCTGAGCAGAGAACAAGACGTCTCTGAATACGCTTCGAGGGAAGCTTAACGTGAGCAGGGAGCTTGGAATCGAGGGAGGCCGACGAGGGACTTCGGCCAGCTTCTGCAGGATCGTTCGTGATATCGGGCGGTCCCGTCAAAATGTCGGGCGGTCCCGTTGTGATATCGGGCGGTCCCGTCATGGAGTAACAATCTTCGGGGGGCAGAATCTAGCTTGGAGGCTCCATGCCTTAGCAATTCCAAGCTTGGAAGTAGCTCAAATTGGGGAAGAACTAGGGCAGATTCTAGAGAGAAGGGAGAGCAAACAGAATCTAGAGAGAGATTTTTTTGAGAGATCAGTACATACAAACATAATACTATTTAAGTTTGATATATATTTTTTTAGTTTTGAAAATTAAGCTTTTTTTTATAAATATTTTATATTTTATATATCAAAACATATATATCATTTTTTTGACTGATATAAATAATTTCGTATGTTCTAATTTGATGAGCGAGCTTTCTTGTTAGAGTGTTCTCAACTAGATCCATTCTGTTACTAGACCGAACCTGACACAACGCCTGAGTTCTGTGTCGCCTATAGTTGGCCGGGACGGTGGTCCGGTCATAAGGGCGGCTGAGTCCTTGCCGGCTAACCCTTCCGGGGCAAGCAAGAGCGTATTGCCGCGGATAAGTTTGAGTTCCCCTCTAGTTGGTCCAGGAGGACGGTCTGTCCCGATTCCCATTTTCCAGCTGAGTGCTGCTTAGCATCACTATCATGCTGTCGTTGGATAGAGACTTGCATTACGAACCGTAGTATCTCTAATCGATTTGAATAAAATCAATGGCAATTACGAATGCAATGGATTCCTCTGAAGGAACAACTTCTTGCAACACAGTGTTCATCGACACCAGCATCGGCACCCATTTAGCCATTGCAGTCTCTTGTTTCGAAACCGTTTCTGATTTGAAGAGTAAGTTTCCGATCCCTTTATTAGGCTCTTTTTCTTGATAAATTTGGTAAAGAATGATTCATTTTTTAAGTTAATCGTCGCTCGAACATCACGTGGTCATACGAGTTGTCTGAAATTAGCAGAATCCAGGTATATATTAGTGTGAAGCATTTAAAAACAAGAAGTTTAGGTGAGATCAAGTCAAGTATCTGGTTTTCAACATTAGAGTCGGGGTCTAGGACATCATCAATTTGTGCGGGATAAATGTTCTTGCTGCCATTGCTGATGATTGTGCTCAGGTTCTTTTTGGTGTGCACAGGAGGTGGATGTAAAGAAAATTATCATCGATTTGATGTTGCATACCGGTTGAAATCGCAAAAATGCAATGAATTAATATTATGATCATCATAAATGTCATACATTGTAGATGTATCTGTAATCATTGGAATTTCTTCAACTCAATGGAGTCTTAATGTCATACAATCTGAGATAGCATGTGGGAACATAGTTTCAATTTTTCTTCTATTGTTCTCACTCAAGTGAATGGATGCTAATAAAGTTAGTTTTTTCATGTTGCTGAAATTTGTAAGTTTGGCTTGTGCACCTGTGTTTTTTGCTCAGTGACTGCTGTGTTTCTTTCATCATTTATTTGTTACAAATGGGTTAATTTCTTTGTCATCACCTTGATGCATCTTAGCTTTACACTCAATATCGCATCTAAATCTATCATACATATTTTATTTTTATATTTTATAGAACAATAAATTCTTCTTCCAAGTTAATTGTGATTAATTTCGTATATATACATACATATATACAAATGCCATTTATCTCAATTTTGGGTAGAACTATTTGATAAATTTAATGTGCACAAATTCTGATCACAATTAAACCTATCTAATTGAATATAAGTGAGACAAACAATTAGGTATTCACTTAGATAAGATACTCTCTTGTGGAGGTCATGTATCGTAGTTGAAAGACTTTAAGTAAACACAATCTAGTTGTATCTAAAAATCTAGAAGTTTTTATGTTGTTCCAGGAGATTAAATGGTGCACTTGAAGCTTCTATAATACTCCAGGTTCAACCATGTGATGACAGAATCACTTGAAGTCCAAAATCCTACAACTACTAGTACACTGATCATCTTCTTAACAAGTCCCTTAAGACTATATTTGGTGATGGAGTTGAAAATTATACTCAATGTATAAGACTCTTATTTTAGTTTGAGGTCTATGAGAGATAAATATATCAACTATCATATATTTAAAAGTAAAAAAGGTTGTATCTGATAAGTCTTGACAATGAGATTTATCACCATTAGACGAATATACTTATCACCATGTTAAAATAGAATCTCTAATATATATATGCAAAATAAAGAATTCTCAATTAAATTTTTTGTATTTAAATACTATTTTAACTTAAATATAATTAATTTTGGAGTTCACATGAGATCTGATATATTAGTATTTGTGTAATTGTATATGCCTTGAGGACTATATTTAAAATCTCAAAAAAATAACATTCTAAATGTCGCACACATGGTTGTGGTAATTGGGCTTAGCATATGAAACATAAAATCATCTATAACAGATTCTTCCACTATCACATATGCACAAAAAGAATTGTGCATGGCCATTTGATTTACCTAGAGGAGAAAATTGGTATCCACACCCCAAACTTAAAGAACATGTATCATCGATGAGCATCTTCCATAACATGCAGTTGATGTTGTTGATCGCCAAAAGGTTGTCAATATGATAATTTATATGGTTTTCAAGTTGATCCAATTCATAGAGACTTATGATTTCTATAATGAGAAACTTTATTAGCTCATAATTTCTATGCATAAAGGAAGGACAAGACGAGCATGCTTGGGTGAAAGAACAAGTGACGAGATGTGTCATATTTGTTTCATGCTATGTAAGACTTTGTTAGCAATGTTTATAGGTATCTTCCAAGAATTCTAATTATACACATTAATGTGCATCATTCATAATTTACTTAAAAATCACAAATTATTTATTTTCTTAATATGGAGAGATCTCATAAAATTATATAATAATCAATTTTAGAGGTTTATTCCCCTCATGTTCGAGATTGAAACTAGGAGAGTGATATGCAATCAAGGATGATATGCATTTAGACAAGTTTAACTATATTATAGTTCTCAAACATGGTACAATAATATATAAATAAATAAATATAAAATAATAGGAACATCCTAATAAAACAAGCATTCCAATACACATATCTTATGTAATTGAATCGAGTTTATCTCAGTTTTTTATAAAAATATTGATATGTTAATTCTTTGATAGACATTTATGGGATAAAATGGAATAATTTATTATTATTTTTCATTGAAAAGACAAGTAATCTTAATATCTTATTCGTTTACAATAGGCTAAATCAAAAATAAAATATTTTATAGCTTAATGTTGATTATTACAATAACAAGTGATATGATATAAAACAGAGATATGTGTCTATTAGGGATATGTCACATTAAGTTTGTATAATGAGTTTTCAAGTAGTTGTTTCTATGATTTTGTATTTCGCTTATGTAATGTAATTTTTTAGATTATTTATTATTTATTATTAGTAATTTTAATTTGTGCGACTATGGTGTATTGAGATATTAGTTAGAAATGAAAAATGTATTTATTTGCAGCAATATTGAGAATATGGTGTATTTGAAATTTTCACATTAGTTTTAAGCTGCATAGTTAAATTCAATTTATAGTCTGTATAAAACATTACATGAATCAAAATCATAAATGAAGATTTAATTCGTGAGACTTTTATTGGTAATTAACATATTTTGGATTGCATACATGTGTTTCGTGTATTTATATTTTTTTGGAAAAACTTAGATGATATGTTAATCATATTGATTGTATATGTTTATGAAATTATTATGAGAGAATGAGTTTAAAATTATTTAATTTAAAGACTATATTTAGTTATAATTTTAGATGATTAATTTTGAGAGACCTAGATATTTTTTTGGGATAAAATTAATCTACTCCAATAGATATCATGTTGTTATGAAGGAGGTATGAGCTTTTTGCTGTTATAAAAAATAATCTTTTGTATTGTACTCAAGTAGATATTTTCATTGAGTCATATATTAATTTTTTATTTGATGTAATTTTATCAGTTGAATTATTGCATGCAAGCTAACTTTGGCACAACTCATTGCATATTGAGGTATTTAAAAAAATCTATGAGCTTTGACATTTTTTTTAATGATCAATACCACCTATAATTGTTATGGATTCAAAATCGAGTTGGACCTTTGCTTGTATGAGAAGATATTTATTATATATTTTTATATTTTTTTTAGAGAAAATTTTCTCTTATAAAAATAAAAAATAGATGATTGTTCGAGATTTAGTGCATACGTATAACTATAATTCAAGGTGACAATGAAAGTCACTAGTAAAATATTTCGGATCAAACATATTTTAGAGAAAATATGATATTCTTTTATGCTTCTTACTATTCTTTAATGTGACAATGATATAATGAGCCTTATATCCTTTAATTTGGTATATTAATTGTTGACTAAACATATAAATATAAATTATTTTATTTCTCAATATGAAAATTAATGATGAGATTATAATTTATATTTCTAAGTCCTAAATTAGATCATTCAACCAATAATTTCACAAAAGTTTGAAGAATCCGCAACTTATTTTTTTCTTATCTTAGCTTGATTTTTTGAATATTTACGTACTAATTTGAAGGACTTATTGTAGTTTATATTTTTTATTACTTATTGTATTTATACTTTATAGATGAAAATATCTAATATATGGAATGCCCCACTCTAAGTTAGAGGTATATAAGATTCCACTTGTACACTATATGATTCAACTTTATTCATGCATATCAATTTAATTGTGATATTTTTTTTAGTGGACATGAGATTTCATTTAATTAGCTAGTGAAAAATGAATACACAAACTAATGTTATGTTTTTTTATTTATTCATTCATGATAGTTCTTAGATGTGTATCTAGTGAAATTATTATTTATTGCATCATATATAATAAAATTTGAGATTTAACAATGTTCATGTATTTATTCAATATTTCTATTTTATGTAATTATTTTTTTCAATTTCTCTCTTGGAGATTGAATGATCTCGACAAATCTATCTATTTTATTGATTGGACTCATTTTCATGAAAAAAATAAGAGATTATTATTATCATAGGTTGATTTTGAGTGAGAGAGTTTCTCACTTTTATCAAGATTAGCCATATTATTTCAATATCTCTTTTTGCTCCAAGTGACAATAAAAGAGTAAGGAGAATTATCTTCAGAGTGAAGAAGACTACTTTGTTTGCTAGCATTTTGATAGAGTGAGGCTTATGTGGGATAATTGATGGTTGTTAAGTCTTGAGGTACATAGGATTTTTTGGAATTTGAGGTGGTATGACAAATTATTAGTTTCACACTTTGATTTTCTCTGTGTACATTCAATGAATCTATCATCATTTTTCAAAAAGTGAATGCTAGACTTCTCTTTTTTGAGATTATAATTTTTTTTGAAGCACAAATATGACTGCTCTTTTTGTAATTAGATTCTCCTAGTTCTTAAGTTGTGGACTCTAAGTGTCAATATTCATTTCTTATGTAATTAGTTTTTATTTTTTATATTTTTTTGAAGATAGAATATTTGATATTATTGTAATCGATGATACTATTAAATAAGCCATGAGATATGACAATATCATTGTTGCATTTTTTTTATTTTATGTATTTTATTTGTTCTTTAGTTTAATAATAATATTTTATTATTTTTTTTATTTTGCAAAATAATTAAAGTATAATTTTATTTACTCTTGTAATGTTTTTTTGTAGATTAATCGACTTTGAATATTATTTCTCTTGGGAATTGAGCATAATAAATGATATTTACTTTTTCATATCATCAGAACTTATATTTTAATTTTTGATTATTATTGATCTTTTGATTATTCATTCATTAATTAGTTATTTTTTTTTCAAAACTAAAATTCATGATTAAATATAAAATGGATAATTTTTTTGATGATAGGCTTGTCAGTTGATAATCTCTATTATGAGATGATGTAGGATTGTTATATGTATTTGTCTTAGATATTTATTTATTTATGAATAATTATCTTTGATATATTTAAATTTGTATTTTTATTAAATTTTATTCAACTAAAAATATTATTTATCTTTATCTATGTATTTTATGATTATTTTCTTTCTTTTATTTGCATGAGTTTCAAACACGTGGCCTACTCCAACACACATACACATGTATATATATTGTATTTCCTTTTTTTTGGTAGGTTAAAGTAAATTCAATTTTTTATAGGATTTATTCAACATGGTATCAGAGCCATTAGCAAAACCCTATACATGTGTTATGTGTATGGTAGTGTGCATCAAAGCCACTCTAACAACGTAATACATTGCTTCATTGTGTGTGTGTAAAATCATGTTTGTGTGTGATGATGTTTACCACATAGGCATATGAACAATGTGCATCAAAACACAATGCCATCGATTCATGTGGGGGGCAAGTGTGTGCAAGTTGGAGGTGAATTTGTGCAAGTGGTGAAGGTTTTGTGTTGGTATTGTGCAAGTGATAGTTGTGACCCATGCACTATGGTGATTTGACACCGTGCGTTTTGGTGCAGTGCAATTTGTGAGATTGAAGGTAGTGACTTTGATGAAACATGTACTATGTAGTGGTGTCCCTGACCCATGACTATTCAATGGTTGTTGTATGTGTTAGTGTGCAATGGCAATAGTTCTATATGTGTCTGTGCGCAATGGCAATGGTTCCCATATGTGTTGGTGTGCAATACTGTGTATTGTGCATGGACAATGTGCAAGTGGTGAGTGGTGACCCATGCATTGTTGTTTTTGTTTTATTTATTAATAAAAAATGATGATAATTAGTGTAGGATTAGAAGTAATAACTTTGTAAAATTGAAGGCATATACTTGCTGTGTCACATTAGTGAAAATTTAGTTTTTGGACTAATGATATGTAAATACATATTAGTTGATCCACTTAAGATTAATCTTGAGGATGCTTGAGGATGCTTCATAGCATCCTCAAGCATCGATGTATATGCCTATTTATAATGTGACACAGCAAGCTGAGACTATTTATAATGGTATTGATACACAATTGTATGAGAGAATTAATGATGTGATACTTACATTGACATATTTTAATTATGTTTAGGAGATGAAATGGTTAAATTCATAATATTCTTTAGTTGTATCTCTCTATTTGGTTCATTCAGTTTTAATCCTTTAAGATACATTATTCTCAATTGCTTTTTACTTAATATAAAGCCTAGATGCTTGAAATAACTTAATATTTAATAAGTATTGTTTTTTAATTTTGATTATCATATTATTATTATTTTATATATATAGTAAACTCATATCACTATGATTAATTTTAAAGTCATTAGACGTAAGTACAATCCTTCAAATTTATAATTAATATAAATTAAAGCATATTTAATCTTATTAATTAACAAGATATCATTTGCAAATAATATATATTATGAAATATCTTCTTAGATGTATCTTCTCAATTTATTAATAATTGGTACAAAAAAATATAAAAAATAAGTTATGATTATGGTGTAGTGACACAACTATTAGAAATTCATGAGTGACATAATGAACCAATATAAATTTGGATATAATTTCCTCATATATTTACTTGATTAATTTATATATATATATATATATATATATATATATATATATATTTGATATCCATTTTGTACATAATACATATCAGATTAAGTCTTTTATTACTTTATCATAAATTTTTTTCAATAAATGGTATATATAATTTTTTTTTATTTTTTAAGTATTTTTCAATTAATTATCTGACTAGTAGATTGCCTACATAATATACTTGATATAGAATTAGATTTATTCTCTAAATTTTTTTTTTCTTTTCTCAATTAGTGCTTAATTATTTTTTTTCAAAGTTTTATAATATCTATCATGAGTTTAATATCTTAATAATTATTATAATATTTAATATTTGTATTGTTTATATAAATAAAAATTATAATATTTTGTCTCTATTCATTTGAAATATTTTGATTTTATAATTTTGTTAAATAAATTAATCGATCATATTATATATATTTTTTATATCATTTTCTAAATTTCAATAGGAATACCGTCAAGCCTTAAAGTTTTTTGATATTTATTTTTTGAGAGCTTCTCTAATTTTTATTATTCTTATTTTGACTATATATTTAAAATTATATAGTCATCTATCATTCTTTATATTAAATATGAATTTGTGTACTTATTTAAAAGATAATGAAAACATATTATATATATATATATATTTAAATTTTTTATATTTTTTTAGATTTGATTGTTTTCATTCTTAATACATTTTACTTAACTAATATGTATTCTTTTTTTTTCTTTCTTATTTAATCAATTTATAAATATATATTTTTTTATTTTCTTTACTTTCTAGTTTATTTGGTAAAATATCGTATATTTTAAATTTAATTTTATGTACTATTCTTTTAGCTTTTTCTTTTGATTTATATAATTTTATAGTGTATTCATTTAATTTCTTTTATATATTTTTTGAAATAAGATTATTTCTCTTTAATAGTTTATTGAACCTCAAGTTTTCACTACTAGATTTTTCTATGTAAGTGAATATTTAATTTTAAAATATCTAATTTTTTTTGATAATTTTTTTATATAATTTAATATTTAATTCAACATAACATTCCCCATATACACTCAATTCTAAGGACTAATAAATTTGTTGTCTAGTTTTTTATAAATACTTATTTTTTTTTATTTTGAATGTTATCATTTTATTTTTAGATATTTATTTGAAGTTTTTTTATGATTGTAATTTTCAAGACAAATAAAGAAAAATCTATGTTGAGTGGTTAGAAACATTGAGAAAATCAGACTAGTGTTTGAATCGAAAAATTATTGATTCATGATTTATTGGTTGGGCTAATAGTCGAACCTTTATTGAAATTGTTATTGAATCATTAATGACATAAATATATTATATATAATATTAAAATTTAAAAACAATTTTAAAAAATTATACACGTACATATATAGATGAAAATATCAGTAAATACAAATGTATAATACTTTAATTTTATGGATATATTAGAAATATTAATAAAATATTAACAAAAAAATAAAAATTATTTAAAATTTTATGAAAATATTTGGAAAAAATTTTTAAAAAAATTATAAAATAAAGAAGATATACTTTCTATGATGCGAATAAAGACTAGTCTATGTTGAAATATTAATAATATTAAAAAAATTAGATTGGTGATTGAATTAGAAAAGTTATTGGTTCATGGTTCATTGATTGAGATGATGGTCGGACCACTAACAAACTGCCACTGAATTTATAATGTAATAAATATATTTTATATATTATTAAAACTTTAATAATTTTAAAAAATTACACACATATATAGATACAAATTTTAATAAATATAATTATATAGTACTTAAATTTTATAAATATATCAAAAATATTGATAAAAATATAAAAATTATTTAAAATTTATAAAAATACTTGAAAAGATTAAAAAATTTTTAGAATTAATAAAATATATATTAAATTAATTTATAAGTATAATTAATATATAATTTATTAATTTATTATATTCAATAATATAAAACAAATGTTCGTGTTTATATGAATAAATTTTAATATTTATATTTTTTATATTTAATTATCAATAAAATAAAAAAAATATTTGAAATATTATAATGATAGTTTGTATATTTTAGCAATTAATTAAATAAAATATAAAATAAAATAATTAAGATTAATTAATTCATCACAATATTATTTTTATAAGGATATAGTATAAAAAATTAATATGTAAGTAAAATAAAAAGGGCTGAGTAGTCTAGATGGCAATTGAGTTATTTTGCAGCCCTCAGGTCATGACAACATATTTGAATTCCATTGGCCATCACTAAATTAATTTTTAGGTGGGCGCACAATTTGGTTTGGTTCCCCTAAAAATTAGTCAATTCTTTTTGTCCAATGACCTAGTTGCTGGTTTTGTTGGTTCAATTTTGACTTGTCGTGATATTGGTTCAATTTGAAGAATTGGTCTAGTTTGGTGATTGGTTGATGAGGGGCTAGTTTGATTTGTAAGTCTAATTTTCTTATCTATGGTGGTTAAATTCTTACTTAGTATTATTATATAGTCTTTGCATATGTTTTATTTTCTCTTATAATAAGATTTTTATATGTAAGATAAAAATTAAATTTGTTAGTCATATTTATATCAATTGATTATTACAAATGAATTAGTATTTTTACATCGATCATAAATTAATCATCTGATTCATTCTCAGGTGGCTTCTGGCTCATCTAACAAATATCTCACATATTTTTGGTCAAAAAACCAAATAATTATTTAAATGATGCATAATGAATAAGTGTTCATCTTCATTTCAATTAGTTTATTCTAGTGGTCATGGGTGTTTGTGGGTTGGTTTGGATTGATTTGGATCAGTTTAAGCATAATATTCAATCTAAACCTATGATATTACTTATTAGTTTGAAAAATTTATAATCAAATCCTATCAATTCAAAGTGCTCAAACCAACAAAATTGGATATTGTGGTTTGGTTTCGTTTACGGTTTAAATTAATGTTTGAACGTAATTAATGTATTTAAAGGAAATACTTATGAACAAAATAATCTCAATAATTTTCACAAACTTAAAATAAAATGTTACTATAAAATATTTAACAAATATGATAAGAAAAATAATTAAAAATACCTAATAAAATTAAGTTTTACAAATTTTTTTATTAATATAAATTATTTGATAAAATCTAAATTATACACAACTCAATAAATATAGAAAAAAACTTTTTATTTAGGATTTTCACATATTCTTTTTCATCAGTTCTTATTTCAACTTTATTCGATTCTTCAATTTTTAGTGAAGCATAAAAAAAAGAAGAAAAGTTATTGTATATATTAGAAAAATATAAATTATCAAACCAAAAAATTTTTTTATAATATTTTGTGTAGTTTTTTCATACTTCTCAAAATATTCTAAATTTTGTTGCATATTAATTATATGATTTTTTTTCAACTAATTTTATTAGCAAAAAAGTATTCACTATATTAAAATATAATAAACTTCTAAATGCATCAAGTATATGCTCACTTCTAAAATCAAATATTGGAGCGACAGTAGCCATGAGAATTGGATAATTGGCAATATATCTCTTGTTTTTTTTGGAGAGAATTAGATATGTAGAAGCATTCAACTTTCACTAATCTATATTAACAAATGATCATGACTTTTCAAGATTGTCTAATAACTATTTTCTAATCTTAGATTTATGCTCCAAAGATGTTCAATGCTATTCTTCCAATTTGGTTAAAAATGCATCATCAATATCAATATTATTATTATAGTTAATATCAACACTATCATTATCATAAATTCATATAAGCCTAGAGATGAGATTATTTATTTCATTCTCAAGTTTATTTGAATAAACATCACTTATTATTCATATAGTCAATTGAAAATTGATTCAAAAAAAAAATAATTTTTGTGATAATTTTACTTGCATCATATAATTGTTTAGAATAAAATCTCATATATTTATTCTTATATTAGGGGGATCCAACAACATGCAATAAATAAGAATAATCCTTAAACTCCTCTCCCTTTAACTATTCAAAAAGATAATTTATCCCAAACAACCATTGACCCAGAGACTCGTGCAATTGCTTTAGGATCATATTTTATAATATTTAAATTCTTAATATTAGCATCATCACCATCCCCAACATCTTTTTTAAAATTTAAACTAAATGTCTTATATTTTTTAATCAATCATTATATAAGGGGAGATTTCTTATATTTAAATTGAAAATGACTTTATAAATTATCAGTCTCATTTTTTCTAAATCATTTATATAAGATTGACCACAATAATTATATTTTATTTTGTTCTTTTAAGTTTTATGGAGCTGCAGATGGTGTTTTACTTTCTCATTCATTGTCATTCTAACTTTCTTATTTATTAATTCATCACTATTCAATTCGTCCTCTTTATTTTATTCCTTTTGAATTTTTGATGCAATTTTTTTATAGTAATTTGCAACATTTAATGACACATTATCATTAATATATAAAAATTAATTAAATATAGTCTATGTTAGGAAATTGAAATTAGAGGGATACATTAATTTAATCAATGTTAATGTTGAATTCTTTTATGAAAATATGATGATTCATATAATATACAAAATATCCATGGAGAAGAGAAAACATGATTCAGGAGATTTAGATGAGGAGATATAAAAGCTGAAGGAACAAACCTTTATTTCTTGGAAACCAAACAGATGATACAATATATATTAAAAATTCATTAAATAAAATCACCCATTGTTGTATTTTTTCCCTCATTGATAAGCTAAACTAAAATTGGTATCAATGGACAATAAATAAAAAAATGTGGAAGAATGAGGTGTGTGTGATTGCAGAAAAATGAAATGTGATGGCTGCATTAGAAAGATGAAGATGAAAAATTAGGTTAAAAATATTTATAAATGTACAATATAAATGGTTTGGGTCGGTTTGGTTTAGTCAGTTTTAACCCTAAACCACAAACCCAATCTACAAGTTGGTTCATATAAATTTTAAACCGATCCAAACCTATGAACCTTAAAAACCATGGTGTTTGTTTGGTTTGGTTCGATGGGCTTGGGTGGTTTTTTACAATCCATGAACTCCTATGCCAACAGTCATTGATTGGTCACTACAGCACACTGCACAACATAGCACTGCCACTACACAGCCACTGCACGCCACCACCACCATGACTCCACCACAAGAACCACCATAGAAACACCACACCACCTCTGCACCACCACAAACAATATTAATGCCGCCTTAGAGGCAAACACACACAACCAGGCAAATAGCACACCACAGAATGATTGTGCTGTCATTGCAAGTGCCAAATGTAGGTGCTCTCTATCACCAACATTGGTGCACGGTGTGCCACTAGGCGTGTCACCGTGCACCTCCTACCTTGGATCTCTCAACGCCTCTTTGACCATATGATTCTCTGATACCATGTTTTAGTTTGCAAAAAATTGGGGAGAGATGGAGAAGATGAAAGAGAGAAAAATTATTTTTCTATTTTATTCTAATAGGAAAAATGACATCATAATAAATATGTACTCAAATTTAGTAATTCCATATGTCATGTGTTCCCATACAAAAAAAATATGAAATAATAAAGTAAAGTTCAATGAAATTGAAAACTAAACCCAACCAAAATCATAGCCAAGGCAAAGTCTAACTATTAAAGTTAATATTTGACTTAAATTCTAGACTTAAAAATTCATCAATTGTTATTACATAAGAGTGTTCCTATAAAACATTTTGATGATTATAATTAAAAATTTTTGATTAATGAGTTCAATTTTATAATTTAAAAATTCAGAATTAAATTATTTAGAACTCAAAGATAAAATAGGTTTAATGGGAATATCACTTAGAAAGTTTAAAGGTTTTTGTATAGTGTAAATTATTGGAATTTTTTTTATGTTTTCTATCTCCAATAGCTATTGTCCCATGATTTTGGTATTGTACTAGTGTTACTAAATGGATTGATATTTTTTACTTTCCAAATATTTGTTTCATAATCTTCCAATATATGAAATTTTGGTTTGTAAGTTGATAGTCAAGGATGGGAGAAAATTATTTTTTTTTATTGTTCAAAATAACATTTTTAATGTTTAAAAAAATTTGAAGAGGATTTCAAAGCTCGAGAATCTTTTTTTTTTTCTTCTGGAAATCTATTTTTGAATAGTGTTTTGAAGTTACTAATGTTCAAAAAGATATATCAAAAGAAATAAGGGAATTATTTTTGAAGGAATCAAAATAATAGTTTTTTTTGGGAAAAGAATAATTTTCTAGGAGATTTCAAAAGAAAACATTTCTTTTTGCTGAATGTTTTCAGAAATACCTTGCTGTTATGAAATCCCTTTATTATATGTCTTGTTCATGCTGGGAGAGGAAAACATAAAAAAACATTTATTCATTATTTCATAAAAATAAATAAAAGTCACACCACACATATGTATATATATACACATGTACACATGTATATGGGGCAGCCCTCATTAAGGGCGCTCCCATTCAAAAGAAAAAAAATAATGATATTATAAATAAAATAAGGTGTGACATAATCAATCTTAATGTTTTCCTCAAGTTGGTATGTATATGTTACAAATAATTAACTTTGAGGTAAGGTGAGATATTTATAATTTTTAATATTTTCATGAAAATGTCTTTAATTTGATCATTACAAGCAATAAGGATAGAATCATCATATATCTTCTCACTAGAAGTAAATGTATAGTATCACGTCTTGTTGATGTATTACCTATCTATGAGAAATAATAATAGAAAATAATTATTTAATAATGATCATCATGGGCATATGATAAAAAATATTTCAATAATTCTTACTAGAAGTAAATGTAAATCTCTTTTCATTTAATTTGACCTTAAATCGACCAATATATTCATCAAACCAATCATCATAGTATATATCATCTTCTATCTCAGAAAGAGTATTTGGATCCTTTAAATATCAATAGAAGACAGCCAAAACACGTACTGAAATTAGAGTAAGAAAGTGCTTGTAATAAAGGGTGTTAGGTAGAATACATCAATGATTATTTTCATAGAGCAATTAGAAAATGTACGTTAATATTTTGAACTTGATCATATGATGTAGAGATGGCTTAATTGGGGAATGTGCTGAACACATATCTTTAGTATACATTTTTAAATTGAGATTATTAAGTCTCTTAATTCTAGTTTTCTTATAGGGAGACTCATATTTCATATCTTGTATGATTTACTTTTTCTAGAAGCCTCATCCTAACTCATATCATGATATATTTCACTCCTCTCCTGAAAATCAATTGTGGTGATAATATCAAGTGTAGGAACATGTGTCGTTGTCACTCTTTGAAGGTTAACAATTGAACATGATAAACATTATAAATTGTATCTTCGTAGATTGATTCTTTGAAAAGGGACTCATCTTAAAAAATATTATATTTGTACTCGTAATAATTTTTTTATCATCTCTTATAATTAATATTTGTATTTATTTTGAGTATTAGAGTACTCGAAGAATACATACTTGATGATACATGAAATCACTAATATAATACACACATTGAAGGAATTGTCATACTAAGGGAGAGTTATTGGGAATTATTTTCAGAGAGACCGAGAGCACTATAAGATGATACATTCAATCACTAATATAATTCACACATTCAATCATATAAGATGATACATATTAAGGGAGAGTTGTTGGGAATTATTTTTAGAGAGACTGAGAGCACTATAAGTTGTTGCAGGAGACATCTAGTTATCTGAATTATCGAAGGATCCTTACAAAATTGAGGTACTACATCTATGAAACTCACTAGCAATGAGCACACATGATTCCTCTTTTAGACAATAAGAAGTACATCCTACTTTTTAAGCACTTTATTTCTCATGACTTGTCTTTTCATTTTGAACTTTTGAGTTATTGACTCATGGGTCAATAGTCATAAAATAAATAATTATTTTTGGTTAGTAATGTTTTATTTGTGTTTTGTTAATATTCTAATAGTCAATGATAAATTATTTAAATATTAGTTATGATAATATTTAATTTGATACATTGTTTCTTTCATATATATTTTTTTTTCTTAGTGTCTTATTAGATTTTTTTTTTAAGAGTTATATTTTCATATAAGTTAATCTTGATTTTTTTTAATTTTGTTTTGTAGAATCATAATATTTAAAGGATGCTATATTTGGGATTGTGCAGAATGAGTTGTACGTTCTTACTTCTATTATTAAGTATCCTACATAATGTTTGAATGTGATTGATAAATTATTCATATATTCTCGAATTGGTCATTAATATTTGATCAATTTTATAATTTTTAATTTTTTTTGTTTTTTCTAAAAATTAGTATTAGGATATTTAATTTTTATTCTTAGATATTATCTCATTTATAATAATGATAAATCACATTGAAAGAGATATATATCTTTTATTCAATTGAGATATGAGAATTGGTACCTTGATTTTCTATAAGATTTATTGTTTGACTATGAGTGGGTATTCACTCTGAATACAATTTTAAATATGAAGTTAAATCACTTGAAAATGAGACTATTTGTTAAGAGAGTTACTCAGACATATGGAATGAATTATAATGATTCTCTCTAGTGAGCAATATGATCATAGTACAAATATTTATACTATTGATAGTTCTCATAGCTAGATAATACACTAGATTAACATGGAAAATATTTTTTATATATCATCCTAGAGAAAGATGTGTATATGAACTAATTTCTTGGTTTTTGAGCATTGATTCAGTACTCAGGTTTAATTTATAAATTGCTAAAAAATATTATATGACATGAAATAGTCACTTAGAGTTTTATTTGAGGCTTATAGCCATACTCACTTCTTTTAGTTTGCAGTGTTATGTTGTAGATTACTCTTTGTTTTATCAGAAATATTCTAATGACAATATTATTTTGATGATAGTATATGAAAAAAATTTATTTATTAAAAATATGATGAGTAAGAAATTATGCAATTTAATGAGTATTTTCAGTCATAATTTCATAAGAAAAATTATTAGACTTATATTTTTTTTTGCAATAAATGTGACTTATGATAAGAAAGACTTGTTATAGAGAATATGTAATTAATATTGATAGAGGTTAAATTTGTGGGTTGTGTTTTGACATATATTCTCATTGGGCTAAGTATTAATCTCTCGTTTGATACAGGCTCTCTAGTTGACTCAAATTTTTAATAAAGGATAATTATATGAAATATTAATTATCTAACTATAATTTATTCAAATACAACATATGTAATTTGTACAATTAGTCATTTTTTAAATTCTTTTTGATAAGTTTTTTGCAGATATAATTCTCTGCATACTTAGATATAAGATTATGATATTTTTTTCTAGTGATCATGGTTGCTTCATACTTTCGATTTCTCATATTTCAGTTGAGCAAAAGCTTCTACAGAGATGAGTTCAGCTATAAGATTTTATATATTTTTTGGAGTTAATTTTGTTTCATATATAAGAGACAAATATTATTTCTATGATTTAGTGCAGATGAATAATTCAAAGTAATAATAATAATAATAATAATAATTTACGAGTTACTTTGGATTAGATATTTTTTTCAAGAATATTAGGGACCTACTTACTTTTTTATTATTTTTTTATTGTGATAATTAAATTATACAATGTGATATATAACTTATAATTTAGTATTTTACGAGAAAATAAAGTAAATAAATATAAATTATTTCATTCTCAAGAAAAAAAGTTATGATGAGGTTATTGTGACAAATCATTTTCCTATAGTAGACAGTCAATAGATATATTCATAAATAATTTGAAAAGGTATTATCCCACTTCTATTTATTCTAATCTTAGTGTATTGGGTACCTATGCACCAATTTGACGAAGAATATTATATTTATTTTTTTATTTTTTCTATTATTATTTGTTATTATTGTTAGTGATGGGACCCTCATTTTGTGGGCTATCCCTATAGGTTTTATTTCTCTATATATACATGTATTTTATTTTTTAGTTTGTATAAGTGAGTGTATTTATTATGTTCTATTTTTGATTATGGATGAATTCTCTATAATACTAATGCTTAATATCACCCAACAATCCATAAAATAAGGATGAAATTGTCTATGTGTGTATTCAAGCACATTATTATTTATGAAAATCATAATTATTATTATTATAAATTAAAGAAGAAAAATTGTAAATTTTTTGAATATTGTAATTGAAATTAAAAATCAAATATGTAATGATAAAACATGATATTAAGCACTCTTCTAATCCGTATGAATGCTTTGAGAACAAAATAAACATTCATCATTTCATGCACTTTCAATCACTTGGGTGCTCATAAAATAAAATAATTGAAATTCTAATGCTCTCTCTTAAGTTATTGCTTGTGCATCTGATGCATTGAGCTATGAAAGATAAGTAATTTAGATTCTTTCAAGAATTTTTAGAAAATATCTTCAAATTAGTCTCTTGCTTTGTTTATATGCAATAAAATTGTTTTTTCATGAATTTTTCTAAATAAAGTGACAATTGTATTATAATCTTCATTTTGTTTGTGCAAACATAATTAAAAAAATATTATATTTATTTGTCTCATCATCATACATTCATATTATCCAATCATTGGTCATGAAATTCCCTTTTTTTTTTGTTTAGAGCAAGTGGCTAATTCAAAGCAACTCATAATTGGTAGTAACCATAATATTGTATCTGATTCATTTATTGGATGAAGAAATATTTTTTTGTTCTTTTTTTTTTAAATTAAGAAAAAAATTATTTTATTTCAATTTTTTAATTTTTCTGTTTCACACACTCTATTATTTATCTGCCCTCCATTCCAATCTTGCATCTCATGTGTTCTATACGTATAGCTTACATGTAGCTCATCTAAAAAACATCATCTCTATGTAATTTCAGACGTGCATTATCCTCAAATCTGAGCTAAAATATATTTTTTTAAATTTTTTAAATAATTCATATGTGAGAATTGCACCCGATATCTTACATATAAACCACAAAACTAGAGCTCAGTCTTGCCATCCAAACTAACTCATGATGATTATATATATATATATTTGTATTTATGTTATGACATAAGTAAATTCAAATTTTCCATGTTGACTGTTATATTCTATTCTCTTTCATCATGCATGTTTCACAAATATAATTTGTCACGTGTAAATTCTCAATTTTAGTGTAAAGCATACCAAGAAAAAAAAAGATCATAATTAATGAATATAAATGGGTATGAGAGACACCATGGAGGATATTAGTTTGGATAAAAGTAGAGGTGTAAAATGAGTCTTTTCATGCCGGTATGACATGGTTGTCCTGCATAGTGTAGGGCTGTGCTGGCTGGGCTGGGCCGGGCCGGACGGTTGGTTCACATGGCACGGCTACAGTAATTCCAACTGTTAAATTGTTTTCTTTATTATTGTGGATGAGATGATATTGACAGCGATAGGCATGACGTGTCATTATCCATGTCGGAAGCCCTTTGCATGAAAATACAACGGGTGACTGGCTTATGTGTCGACTAATTGCAATTGGTCATGTAAGCAATATTTATCTTACATGGCTGAATTTTTTTTTAAGAAAAAATCCACCCCATCGGCCAGTCACCCGACGGGACTTGTCTCGTACCCATTCCCTAAATGGTCTGATCTCCGGGCCAGTTGACCATACCACTAGGCCAGGCACATGGGTTGTGCCTGGTCCGGCACGAGCCGTGCCAAGGGGTGGCACAGTCCAGGATCAAGCATGGTTTTGGACCATACCTTGTAGGGCTAGGCACGACTGGACCGTGCTTGCTGCAGGCCATTTGACACATCTAGATAAAAGAATGAAATGAGATGAATAATCTTAGATTTTACTTCAGCTTATTATTAACTTCAAGTAGTTTGAATAAGATTTTATTGTTAATGATGATAACTTATTAGTTTTCCTCAAGTAATTACCTGTATTGTTGATTTATGTCAGCAATGTTGATTCCATGGAATAAAATTTTTTTTCCAGTCACATGTTAAAATGCCGTAGAGAAGGGTATTTTTGATATTCTATGCCATAATTCAAATATCATTCTAATAGCGTGAATAAACGCAGAGAAAATATTGCGTGAACATGTCCTTTGTTTTCCTGGCATCGAAGAGGTGCAGATTCATGCCTTAAAGGTACTGATTCTGGAACTCGTGCCCCTAATTCCTGACATATTTAGCCCGCCCAGTCTTACATGGCACGACTCTTTTTTTCTCCACTTACAGGTTGAACGTAATGGATACTTGTATCATTTATCAGACTCCATGCTGGTAAAATGTGCCTTTGAGATGAATAATAAAACATGGTTTCTTTCTGCTGATGCTTCCAGCATCCCCATCAGAAGAATTGTGACTCCCTTTGAAGCTCACCACCCCGCCCCATCCACATTTATGTTGCCACTGCCAGATGGCAAAGGCAGCCAACACTTAGAGCAAAAAACCCCCTTCTCTTCTCCTTCATGCCATCCTCTGGTTACGATCCCACACATGACCGAGTTAAGTTCTGGTGTTCGGGCAGAATTCGGGCAGGGCCACATTGACAATGAGAAGAGAAAAAATAAGCATAAGAAAAGGAAAGTGCTTGGCTGCGACGAGCACATCTTGGGTTCACTCGACTTGCCAATGGCAACTCAACATGTTACTGATGTTCCAAGAACGGGTTCATCTGTGGCTCGTTATAAAAATAAGAGGAATGTTGCTACCCGTGATGTTCCTGAGCACTGTGCAATCACTCTGTGTAAGCCTCAGCATGATATACAAGGAGAAAGTTGCAAGGCAGCGTCTCTTCACGGTCTGTGAGTTGTGGTTGAACAAATTATTTGAATGTTCTTTTTTGAGCAATTTTTCTTCTTTGGCAAGTTATATCATCATGCATTGTGGTAATCCTCATCATCATCATCATCAATACATGTCTGTGCCTTCAAACCCATGCTAGTTGGAGTTGGCTAAAGTTGTCACCATGCATGGAGAATTCATAGCTGCAAGTCACCAACGTGGGGTTGTTTTTTCATGCTCATTGTTTTCTTTGATTCTCATCAAAATAACTATTAAATCTAGGGTTTAGTCTTTGGGTCCATTTGATAAGTCAATTTTTGCATAACTTATGACTTCAGTTTCTGCATGCTCCTAGCAAGAATGTCTGCCAATCATTGAAATTCCAAATCTATGTCTTTCGGTTTTATAATATGTGTTCATGCTGTATTTGAATATTTGAATGTTGTGTTTGAGTGTGGGAGACGAGATGAGAGGCCCCACATAAGGTTTGCAATTTGAGTCATGAATAGAAGTGTCAAATAAGCCACGCAAGGCAAGGCCCATTTTTGGGTGGCCCAACCGGGTCACTATGTTGTGTTGAGTAGGGCCCAACATGGAAATGTTGTCGTGCCCGACACAACATGATTAATAGTTTGCTTGTCCCAGCACGACACAATCAACATGATTTTTGGTAGACTTGTGCTTGACGTGCCGGGTCGTCTCGAGTTGTGTTGGATCATGTTGGTTTTGTGGGCAGCGTCACTACAGGCATTGTCCACTGACAATGGCCATTGCCACCACACATCGATAAGTTGAAACCATAGAGTCAAATATAAAAATGATATCAGATCATGCTGGTTCTATGACTTGTGAACTTGTTCCCGGTTTTATGTGACAGTCACCTTGCTGGCGGACGACCATGAAGCATGATAACCTATGGCCCAGCATGGCACTAGTCGTGCCTTGGGCCAGCATGACCCAGGTCCAGACACATTTATGGACAGTGTCATGCCGGACCTAGCATGACTCAATTAGGTCGTGCCTCGTGCCATGCTTGGGCCACTCAAGCCACTTGACACCTCTAGTCATAACATGATAGGTTGATAGAATCACAATATCATATAAATTGACATAATGTGTATAGAAGATATAGTTTTCTTGACAATGAACATAAGGGTACACATGTTTTATATATATATCAATAAATTCTATTAGGTTGCTTATTTTTGTTGTGAGTATTTCTTAACCTAATTTTTCAAAATATATAGTATGAAAAATATGTACATATAAAATAATATGAATAATATATATATATAAGAAAGCTTAAACTAAGTGTGAATACTATTTTATACACCGTGAGTATTCAACTGTTCAAAATGTACAACAAATATATGAAAAAGCAAGATAAATATAATATGAATTTAATGCTTTTTTTTAAATTGGTGATTATATTTATCTAGAATTGAGTTTAAAAGAAAAGTAAATGATATGTGATCATCTCAAAGTCTTGGTCAAAATATTTGAAGTTGTTATATAACAAATATAATAGCTATGATAATAAAATTGTCTTGATTTTTCTTTCAATAAAATGATAATCTATATTGATATATTTACTCGCTCATAAACAGGTAGATCAAATATAAAACAACGTGCTGATTGAATATCTCAAAATAAAGTAATCAATCTTGAACATATTAAATATATTTCTCATACAAGTTATAATCCAAGAAATCTAATATGTAGTTGATGCTAAGTCCTTCTACTCTATCTCAATATTTGATTTAGAAATAAAAATGTAAATCATAATTTTTTTCAAAAGCCATGTTTGCATTGCAAAAAAGCATAATACCAAATAATATATCTAGTAATTGTTAGATCCTAATTTGAGTCTGAGTAATCATTCAAATGCAAATCTCTGAAAGAAATGTTGAATTAACGTGCTTTCTTCATGTGTTCAACTATGTGAATATCAACATCAAACATAGTTTTACAATGCGCAAGGCGCACCAAGGTGCAAAGGTCTCTTGGAGCCTTGAGGCGCAAGGTGCACCTAAGGCGTGAGATTTTGTGAAGTAAAATATGACATGCACATAAATTTTTATTAAATATGATTTTATTGATAAAAAAATAAATATTCTTAAAATTTAAATAAATTTTGATGAAAAAAATGAATGAAATTATATAGATTTTAACTAAGAAGCACGGATACGGATACGGACACGGGGATACGACATGGCAGATATGGGGACACGACAAATTTCAAAAAACTAGGATACGGATATGGCTAGGATACGACATGATAAAAAAAAATAAATATAAATATTATCTATAAACAGAATCTGATGTATTTAAAATTAAAATAAATTAGTTTATATTCATCAAAATTATTTGTTTATTTTATTTTGCATATATATTAAACAAAGAATAATAATTAAAATAAAAAAAAATAGATTAAAACCCTCTAACCCCTGCCCCTCCAGTTACTGCTTCTAACCCCCCCTCCCTATAATAATTATTTGTTTATTATATTTTACATATATATTAAACAAATAAAAATAATTAAAATATAAAAAAAATAGATTAAAACCCTCTAACCCCTGCCCCCTCTCGTTACAGCTTCCAGCCCCCCCTCCCCATTACTGCTTATCAAATTAGGTTACCTTAGGTACTATTTCGAAACTTCAAAAATCCCGCAATCGGCTTCGTCGGCCACTCAAAGCTGTCGGTGGCGTATTTCCGCCACGTCAGAATCGTAAAAATGTGTCAGATTCGTAACCGACGTTGGTTTCAAAACAACGCGTCGGATATGTATCCGATGCGTTTGTCCGATATGCCACGTGGCGTATCAGACATAGAATTTGTCAATGATACGCTACGTGGCATATCGGACACGTATCTGACGCGTGTCCGTACCGTGTCCACGTGTCGGACACGTGGACACGGATGTACATTGATGTATCCGTGCTTCCTAGGATTTTAATATTATAATTATAAATTATGAGAATAAATGTATTTAAAAAAAATTATAATATATAAGACACGCTTCTTTAGTAAGGCTTGTGCCTTGGAAGGCGAGACACTATAACTAGGGAGTGATTATGCCTTGAGTCTAGGTACGCCTTAAACTTGCATTTCACAACTATGACATCAAAGTGCATCTCTTTAGAAAAAATTATGAAATAAGTAACTAGATTGATTACATAAATGATATCTAGTATTTCAATAATCAATTCGTTAAGCTTTCATATAATTATCTTGTATTCAGTAGAATCTATCAAAATACATCCATTTGAATTGTAATCAATATCATAACTAAAAAGAGTATATGATGAAATACGATTAATCCCAAATTCAATAAATTATCGATACATACTTTTAGGATAGCAAAATTTTTTTTCAATTGAATAAATCATCTTATTTTAAGAAAATAATAAGTATGATGATTATTATTTATTTGAAATTATAGATGAATATACTATTTTTTTTGGAAATAATTACCTATATGATTATTACCTGTAGGCTGTAATAATAATATTATTTACATAAATAATCTAATAATATAAATATATCATCTGAACCGTGTTTATGAAAATAAGGATGATTAGAAACATATATATTCTAGGTTGAAAACATGTAACAATAACTAAGATTTACTAAACTAGAATCTAAGAGATTGGTTCAACTTAAAGTTTTTGGTGGTTTGTAAACACAATTTGTCTTCTTTGGAGCTCTTAAGACTTGATAGTTGCTCCATATTGATCTCATCCTTTGGTATTTGTGGAAAATTTATATTTCTATTATCTATATGATACATTATTTATTTATGATAATTTGTAAGAGAGAAATAATTTCACTATGCTAATATTGGTTAACAGAGAAAATGCATCCTATAATTATTATCGTATATCTAACTAAAACTCCTTGTATGTATAATTTTCATGTATCTTGTTCATCAAGTATAGCCTTTACTTTGAACACAAATTTGTATTAAATTACTAATTTTTTGGAATGTTAATCATTATAAAATATGAATTTCTTTCATGATGGTTATTCATTAGCCCAGGATGATCAAGAGACTCTAAAATAAAAGAATCCTAAATAATGAAAATAAGACACAAAAGTGGAATATAAATTTCTCATGTGATAATACGATACTTTATAAAAATAGGATGCTATATAGAATAGTTTATTGATTCATTTTGTTGAACAATTGAAAGATTCAACTTATCTATTTTTGATGGATCAATCGGTGTGGCGAATCATCTTATTATCAACATATTTTGAATTATCACGTCTCATATATGAAAATGATAGAATGTAATAATAAATAATATAATCTTTTTTCTCTGAAATTATATCACATAAGACTATTTGATCAATCATGAATTCTCATAAGGATATCTCTTGAAATAAATATTCAAAAGTATCAGAGATAGTAATTGGCTCAATATTATTAATAATTGCAATGTTAGTTCTAATTGAGCATGGTATTGATCTCACTCCAAGAGGTCTGTAGGAAATCTCATTTTGATACAAATTATATAATGTTGTTATAGACCTTGCACCAACATAACATGTATATATATTTTATATTGATAAAAATATAATTTAATCATATGTTAAAATATTGAGAAATGATAATATACTACAATATATATCTACATAATTCAATTTATATGTTTTTGAGGGTAGTATGTTATATTAGACTTTATATTTACATGACACCACCTCAAATTAGAGTTGCTAAGAGTGATATATAGTTGTTTGAAATTATGAGAATATTCTTTACACACGAGGTATATCTAATTGATTTTGTTGAGATATAATTTTAATTATAAATTATTTGATCAAATTAATTTCTTCTATCTCTCAAGTAGAATGTATTTTAAAATTTTATATCTAGGAGATAAGACTTGAAGCTATTCACCATGAGTAATTAGAGCATCTCCAATCGCACTCAATAAAATAACTAATTAAAATATATTTAAATATTCAATTCAGTATTTTAGCTAGCAACATTTTAAATTTTACTCCAACCAAAATCAGCAAAATACCGAAGGTGTGGTGTGAAGTTGAGTTTTTGTTGTTGCCGGTGTCACTGGAACTAGTGAATATTGAAGACGGCAAGAATATTTTAAAAGAAAAAATGATTTGCTGAGCGATAAATGCTCGCTACATTTGTTGAACGAGAAGCCGATGGGGAAATAACGCGAGCGGGATAACGAGCGCATTGGAGCCCTAATTTTGTAACCACACACAATAAAATATCAAAAATTTTATTTTTAGCGAACCCGTTGGTGATGCTCTTAGTGTACTTTGTTAAATATTTTTCTTTCAAACATGAGAAAATGATATCTGGGATAAATATGTATGTAGTTGTTTGCTACCCTAGTTCCCATACGAAGGACATAGTTAACTTACATGCCAAAAGTATAATTATTAGTGTTGATTATATATTTTTGAAAATAATTATTATTTAAGGTTCTATTTGAGCTATAATGATATTGGTGACCGAGAGCATCCATTCCATTCCAAATTTCGTAGATGCTCTTATGGT
Source organism: Sapria himalayana (assembly GCA_029783825.1). Lineage (NCBI taxonomy): Eukaryota > Viridiplantae > Streptophyta > Magnoliopsida > Malpighiales > Rafflesiaceae > Sapria > Sapria himalayana. The sequence goes on along the minus strand of JAREIK010004728.1, from coordinate 728,442 downwards.
GACATTCAAAAGTATTATATGTTGGCAAATCTTATTCTAGTGGGAGTGAAAGTCTTTTATGATGATGTTCCTTTAACTATATACTTTTTTTTTGGATCATTATTTCACTTGTATTGACTTATCTATGAAATTCTTACTAGTAGAATTCATATTGATATTTCAATCACTCAACCAATGAAATAATGAAGTTGTACTCCACTTAATTTTATAATTATTTCTAATTCCTAATTCATTTGCTTTTTTTTAGTATGTTGTTTTGACTTAATAATAGATAAATGTTCTTTTTTCTAGTAAAATTTGAGAATTGATATCTTATCTTATGATAATAACATAGATCAACTTAAAACTCAATTAGTGGCAAGAGGTTTCAGTCGAATAATGAAAGTTGATAACAAGGATATGTCTGCATTAATAACCACGATCTTGTTATTCATAATCGCTTCTTATTAGTTAGTTTTTTAGTTGGGTATTAAAAATATATTTTTTTATAAAGATCTCGAGATAAGGATATCTATGGAGTAATAATTTGAAATTTTAGCTCAAACAGATAAATAATACATGTAGATTGTAGATTATGCAAAGTCCGACATAAGTTTAAACATTAGCAACAACTTGATCAAGTTATTTTTCAAGTGTAGTTGCTCTCTATGGGTTACACACACATATATATTATCAAAGAAGTTTAGTTGGCAATAATATTATGTTATTGATATATGTGATAGTATTATTTTGATTAGTGATGATGAGCTAGAATTACATAATTGAATAAGTTACTTTAGTCTCGGTTTAATGCCATGTATTTTGGGAGGCTTATGTGTTATTTTAATGCATATATTGATTATATAAGTTTGTTGAGTGATGATTCTATCATAACGAAAATATGCAATAAAATTTTTTATTTTCATAGAAAAGAAAATTCATAAGAAACCCAAAACACTACTAGAATAACCAAATACTCAAACATATGTGTATGTATAAAATGGATTATCTAATTCTATGTATAAATTTGTAGAAGTATTTGAGGTAATTCATATGTTGAGTGATTCTATCATAAACCTAAAATAATAAAATCAAAAATAAGTGCAGCAACATTCCCTTAATTTTATGTGTAAATATCTAGAACACTAAGTTTGAAGGAGAGACAGATAAATAAAAATCTTCTCAAGGTCTGGCTAAATATGTTCGTTAGCTAATCTATTTATCTGCGTGTTTTGTTTGCACGTGTATTATTGGATTGAATTATTTATACATCATTACCTTATCATATTATAGAATAATGGGAGAAGATATTAGAAATATGATATCCTCAATAAATGCACGATTCAGAAAATTTTATATATATTTGTGGTTATTACCTTGTGTTTTATCCATGTACTGGATTTTAAGACTATTGTTAATTTATTTTTCTTCTAGGAGACTAAATTATTTTTTTTAAATTTATTTTTGTATGTATCTAAGTATGTAAAAAATAAAACTAAAGTTAATATGTCATGAGAAATTAATGAAATGATTAATTATATTTGATATAATAATAATTAATCTGTTACTTTTTTCTTTAATTTTTTTGTATTTAGTCAGTTGAACATGAGTACTAGTATGAGATAAAATATATGTACCTACTCGATAGAAGTATTTGTTTGAGTATAACTTAAAATACTAACCTATATAGAAACATAAAGAGCTTCACATGATTCTATGGCCCCTTGGGCAAACTAGAGGTGTCAAACGGGCTGGGCCGGCATGGCGCGACCCATTTTTTTGGGCACGAGCATGCCTTCGTGCCGGGCCAGGCATGACACGGTTATTGTACCATGTCGTGCCTGGCCCGACACGATATAAAAATGCTGGGCCCGGCACGGCCCGCAGGCCCGGGGGGCCGTGCTGGGCCAGCTCGGGCCAGTAAATTTTTTTTTTTAAAATTTGTTTTATTTTATTTATATAAATTATTAAATTATATATAAAATTTTTGATAATGTATAATATTATATATTTATAATATGAAAAATGTTAAAATTTATTAAAATAACAAAGTTAAAATTTTTTTTATAATGTAATATAAAAATAGTTTAAAATTTATTAGAATTATATAATATAGTTATAAATTTTTAAATGGAAAATTAAAACAAAAAAAATAAATAAATCAATACATTTTGTTAAAAAAAATAAAAATTAAAAAAAATATAAGCAACTCAAATAAAAAATGACCAATCAGCCATTTGATACTGAAGGTCCGAACCAAACAAATTATAGTTTCAATATAACGTATAAATAAAGCGTACAATCGATAAAAAAAAAACATCGAAATCAAAAAATAGTTGATCATCATAAATCGTCAATCGGCATATCATGAGCTTCATCAGCCGCAAAATCAAGATCAGTATTATATGGATCATCATCATCAGCAATCAACTCCTCTGCTATTGCAGCGAATGAGGCTGCAGTCTCTTTCCTAGTCATAGTTTTAGCACGATCATGGATGATAAACCTCGAATCTTCCCAATCCTTCAAACAAGTGAAGATCTCAATAATATCTGGACGTAATCTCGATCTCCTATCCGAAATTACGTTCACTGCAACAGAAAAAGTAGACTCCGATGCTATGCTCGACATCGGAGGAGTCAGTAGATCACGTGTCATTCTTAATAGCACGGGAAAGGTGGACTTATATGATTTTCACCACTGTAATATATCAATATTCTTAATATCAGAATGTGATAGGATTGAGCAGTAATCAGTATCTAAGTACCGAGAAATCTCGCTCCTATGTGATGGTCCATCTCTACTTTTCCTCCTCACTAGCTGAATGAAAAAATTATCTCCGAACAAGGTATCAATGTCCGTAACCACAATCTCGCTATCACTACCACCATACCTAGTATCGTAGTATGTGAACATGTCAGTCAATTTTTCGTGAATGAATCCTTCAGGTGGCTCTTTCAGGTTTATGCACGAGGAAATGTAGGTCATGGTATTTTCTACTCCTTCCACCTTAGCTCTAGGGTCCATGCATGCAACGAGGCAATAAAAAGATAGAATAGTGGACTAGTACTTCAAGTACTTGGTTTCCATCTCTACAATCATATGGCTAAGTGTCGGGTCAGCTCGATACTTCCTAAACATGCTACTAATGTTGCATATGCACCGGAGTGCAATGTAAGTCATGGACATATAAACCGACAAACACATGTTCGTCGTGGCATAAAAAATCTTCAGGAATTTCATTTATGAAATTCATGAAGTCTAGTCAGTGTCGTCAATAATAAGTGTCACTCTTATTATTGACGTAGTCTGATATCATGTGTTCGTATCCAACACATGATTCTAACATCAAGTACGTATAATTCTAATATTGTCTCACATCCGATTGGAATTTCTTCTTAAGATTCGCAGACAAACAGAGACTACTAAACTCTTGTTGTCTGCGAGGAGTACGAATATATTTTAGTGCATTATGTATATTATCCAACGCGGGGGAACACACCTTCATACCCGCTTGAACAATCAGGTTAATTATGTGACACATGCATCTGACATGAAAAATCTCTCATAATGGTGCATCTTTAATATTTTTAATAAACATGCTAATCGCTACTTCATTATTAGATACGTTATCGAATGTGATACAAAATTTTATTTTGAATTTTATATTCCCTAAAGATTTTCATCATACACTCAAAAATGACCGGGCCATCATCAGGATGAAGAATCTCAGAAAATCCTAAAATTTTTTTATTCATAGTCCAGTTAGAATCTACATAGTAGTTGGTGAGACATGCATTAAATGATTCATCGTGACTTGTCCAGATATCGGACGTCACGGATACCACTCTACTATATGCCATAAATTCATTAATTATTTTTAATTTTTCTAACTTATATATCTTTAGTATGTAATTCTTAGATATGAACCTAGAAATCCTACGATAAGCAGGCTGAAAATATGTCTGCATGATGCGCACTACCCTTGGATCTTCCGAAAATTTGATCGGAAGATCTATCAATGTGATAAGTCTGGCCATGCTGTCCTTTTCCAACTCGCTGGAGTATATGAAGGGAGTAAACTTTGTGACTGAACTTGATCCAGTCTCAAAAAATATAATACCAAGTTGGGTTTGCCTAGGATCTAATGGACCATATTTTTTGGTGCATAATTCGGCATGTCTCTTAAGGTGCCCAGTCCCAAACGAATTATTATATGTTAAAAGTCTCATACAATATTTGCACTGTGTTATTTCTTGTTCCTCATCCCTAATATTTTTTTGTTTTATTATATTAAAATGAGTCCAAATTACAGAAGTTCTCCTAGTTTTTTATTTTTTAAAAGTTTGAGTTGAGACGATTGGATAAACCAAAGTTTTTGCAGCCTTAGACCTCTGTGTAATATTTTTATTTTTTAAATTTAAATATGTTTCAGTTGTATTTGTCATTTTTTTAAGATTTTTGTTATTCATAATAGTTTTTTAGAAACTAGTAGACTGATTTTAATTTTTTTTTATTTTGGGTCTAGAGAGAGAAAATTAAAAAAACTTAAAATAAATTACCCGGTAAAAGCAATGAGGTCGGTCACGTGCACGGTGCACCACAGTCAAGCTCTAAGTTCAAAACTCAAGTTTAGATTCTCGAAAATTCAAGCTGAATGCCGAAATTCCGAGTCCCGAGAGAGATAAGCAAGATTTTTGAGAGAGAAATTGAACGATTTGAGAGAATTTATGTTTATGAAAAACATAAATGTTAAAGAGATGGGGGTGGAATTTATAGATTAAAGATAATAATTTTTTTTAAAAAAAGTATTTTTTAATTTTTTTGAATTTTTTAGGGCGCAGAATCATTAGGGTCGTTGGATTCTGCCCCATAGCTGTTGGAGGCGAGATCCAACGGCTGAAAATTAAATTTTTTATTAATTTTTTTTTCCCGTTGGGGCGCTTGCGGGGTCGGGCTCGAGGGACACCCGACACGGGACGAACCCGTGTCGGTGTGCCGTGCCACTGGCCAAACCGTGCCGGGTTAGGCACGGCACGTGCCCGGGCACGGCATTTTTGCCGGGCCGGCTCAGGCACGGCCAAACCGTGCCCTGCTTCGTGCTGGGCTGGCCCAGCCCTGTTGACACCTCTAGGGCAAACTATGTTGGGATAGGTCGCATAACTACCCGATACGACTCTGACATCTAGGCCTGACATGAATGTGTATCTCTTGCTGAGTGGACTTAAGGCATGACTTCATGCCGAGGAACTTAGACCTTGTCCCAAAGCATGATACCTTGGCACCTAGTAGTATCTAGGTTACTAGTCATGACTACTCGAGGATGACTCATGCCGAGGCATGTTAGGCCAACCCATCAAGGACAATGTGACTCATTTATTTGTGTTATGCTCAACTGCCCGATCTGATGGATACCTCTACGAGAAACTGTCTTATTTTTTATGAATTAATAAATATTATATATTATGTTTTTTGTTTTATTTTTCTATGACTTGTCTTAGTAGAAAAAAAGACTTTCATAATGAGTAAACTCTATCACATGGTATTTAATATATATAAAACCATATTGATTCTTTAACATTATAACAAAAATCCATGTTTTCTTTTTTTATCATCTCTAAAAACATTATATTATGAATCAATAAATTTTTTCTTTATAATTTTGATAATTTTCTAAATTAGTTATTTTTGAATATTTTAGAATATTAGAAAATAGTATAGTTGATTTTAAAATTTAATATCTCAAATATGTTCATGTCTCAACTAAAATTTAATAATTCTCATCTAGTCTTTTCTGAAAGATTTTGTTTTTCTATTTTTTATGCTAACTTTGTTACTATACACGACCTATTTTATATAAAATCAATTTCTTTTATATCAACTTATGTATCTCATTGAGCAAGTAAATAAAATAATTTATTTGTTTTTATAAAGTAATGGTATTCATGGGGGTGTAACCGAGCCGAGTCGAGCTGAGTATTAGGCAGGCTCGGGCGCTCGGCTCAGCTCAGTTTTAAAGGAATAGGCTCGAGCTTGTTCACGAGCCTATTTATGAGCTGACGAGCCGAGTTTGAGGGTGCTCGGGCTTGGCTCGTTTAACTTACGAACCTGTTCACGAGCTTGGTTCACGAGTCTGGTTAATGAACTTGCTCACAAGCCTATTCACGAGCCTGTACATGAGCCTATTTATGAGCTGACGAGCTGAGTTTAAGGGTGCTCGGGCTTGACTCGTTTAACTTACGAGCCTCAAAATGATGTTCGGGAATTAAAAAAAATGTTCATCTAAAATAACTAACATACAACTAAATTAAAAAGATAAGATAATAAAAATTCAATTAATTTGATTGAAGTTCAAGAGTTAAAATATTTATCATGTTCATTTGTAGGAAAAATTTGTTGAGCATCAAGTATTCTCCATGTTCATGAGCCTGTTTACGAGCTTGGTTCATGAGCTTGTTCACAAGCCTGGTTAATGAGTTTGCTCACGAGCCTATTCAAGAGCCTGTTTACGAGCTGACGAGCCGAGTTTGAGGGTGCTCGGGCTCGGCTCATTTAACTTTCGAGCCTCAAAATGATGTTTGGGCTTGGCTCGTCTAACTTGATAGACGAGTTCGAGCGAGCTTCTAATGAGCCGAACGCCGAGCAGCTCGCGAGCAGCTCGGCTCAGTTACAAGCCCTCGGTATTCAACATAGCAACACTTTTATATTCATTCTTAACATATTCAATATGTTTTAAATGTCAACATTTTTCTTTTTTTCTTGTATTAATAGAAATTTCAAGGTATTTTTTAAATGTTTTAGCATATAGTTTTTTTATATAAAATAAGTTGATACTATGTAGTTAGGATAAGAGTTGATATTAGGATTAACTCATATTTTGAAATTATAATTTATGTTTATTGTTGCGACTTGAGTTGTGAAGTCATGAACTGATAGAATTAACAACAATTTCTTTGTTGTTATGATTGAAAATATTGAGGATTCAAGTTACGATCATATTCTTTGTATTGTATCGTAAATGAAGTCATGATTATGTTCTTTGGTGTCTTGACTTTAACAAAGTTAAAATTAAGTGTATGGCGGCGCAACATGAATTGCGAAGGCAAGAATGAAATTATGAAGTTGTGACTTGAACGAAGTAAAAACTTGAATGAAATTGTAATTTTCTTGTGTTGCTGTGATTGAAATACTTAATAATTTAAGTTCTAACCCTGTGATGTGTTGTTGCAACATAAATGAACTAATGACTTGGAAACATGATGTTGTGACTTATGTTTTAAGTTTAAAAAAATATTTTTTTTATTTAAGCATTTGTAAATATAATTTCATAGTATCTCATAAAGTTTTTAGTGAAAATTTTTTTTTTACAAATTTTATGCGTGTTCTTTTTCTTCTCTCTTCTATCTCTCCTCATATGTGCTTGTTTCATCTTTAAGAGTTTTTTTTCCTTACTGAGACACTGAATCATAATATCTTGAATACTTGAGAAACCTTACATTCAATATGCGATACTAATCATTTAGTATTAGTGGCATGCTGCATCTTAATATTTGGTATCAGAGGTTAGATCTGGCATCGAGATCCTTAGTATTTGGTATAAGAGAGATAGGTCAGTTGCACATTATTTGGTATCAAGGTAATTGTTTGATTCGATACCTAAAATTCTATAATCAGAATTCACAATTTTCATATCAAAGTTCAAGGGTATATAGCCTGATTTTGATTGTGAATTTGAGAATGGCGATAGGGATGACATCTAGGGTTGCATTCGAGAAGTTTTTGTGCAAAAGTTTCCAACTATAAAAATTGGTGATGATGGATCTGTTGGTTGATAGAGATTACTGGTGTGCAATTGAAATTACTAAGCTAACTATAAGCAATTAGAAACAACTGTGATCATCCGCGTAAGCAATTTTGGGTCATAGTCTATCTCAGGTCATCGGGCCATTGGACTATGCCACTGAGCCAGATACGTGGGTCATGCTTGACCCGACACGAGCCATGGTTCACACCGATTCATCACAGGACGAGCCATGCCATGGGCTAGCACTGTCCATGACTAGGCATAGTTCTGGATCGTGTCATGCTATTCCATGGTTTGCTCGACACCTCCATGAGCAATGCTAATTGCTCGAGGAGCAAGGTGTGGGATCTTGTATAAGCTGCTGGCAAGCATCATCAAGACTCTTGGTAGAGGGTACTTGATTTTTGAGAAAAAGGAAAGCATGGAGAACAACCCATCCATTGAGAAGAAAAACTCCCTGGTGTCGCGACTGAGTTGATTATCATGTGGAGATCGTATCTATTGTACAAGGCTTATGCTTTAGTGTTGGGTCTAAGAACTGCCCTTAGATGAAATTATTTGCTATTGCTCCAAAACATGAAATTCAATATACTTAATATTATTTTTCATATTATCCATTTTAGTTTTTTAAAAAAAAAATTATAATTGCCAAGAAGTTTGGAATTGCACAGGCAACCCAGATGTTGGGAAGGTTAAAAAAAGGCCTGGTGCCTCTAATCTAGCAAAGGGTTCTTCTTATTCTTCCAGAAGAGGACAGAGATCAGAAGATCAGCATGATGTGACTGCAGAAACCACCCGTCCTTCTCTTTCTGCACACGAAGGAGCGGCTCTGAACGAACGTGATCGACCAGATAGTGGTGAAAAAAGAGAGCTGGCAGAGAAAATTCCTATTAACGATGAAATTGATTTGAAATCCAAAGAGATAACTACACCCCAACTCCATCAGAAAAACCTCTACTTTAATGAAGCTGTGGAAAATGCTGTGCTGATGCAGAGAAAGAAGAAGCCCAGGAAACCTAGGGATATAACTAGCAAGATAAATTCATCAGCTGTAACTCATAAATCTATAAATGGGGATCAGACCAGCGGCATGAACGACAGAGAAACAGAAGATGTGATCCTCCCTGTTATGGGTACTGTGCAGCAGATTACAAGGAAGCAAGCCAACCCTGAAGCTAATCAGACACAACAGATAAGAAGTGAAGGACAGATGGGTAAGCATGTTGCTCTCGATGAAGCTGGTAATGAAGAAACTGATGGAAAGCAAGAATCCTGCATCGTGAAAGGCAAACAAGGCAAGAAGAAAACACGGAAGCTTGATGTGCATGATTCTTCTTCCTTGCGTAATTCAGAATGTTCGCCTAAACGAAACAAGAATCATGGCGCGGGGCAAAACATGCAGGTGGTTGACACGGTGGCGGAATCAGTTGGTGTCGGCCACGCGCATGGTGAAAACAAGAAAATAAGAGGTTCTGAAACTTCTAAAGAAGCTAATTTGCGAAGTAAAGTGGCCGACGACGTGCGAGCACGAACGGAAAGAAGAACTCCTGAGACCCATACGGAGGAAACGGCGACTGCTAGTTTCCGACAAAAGGGCTTGGTGGAAATGTCAGACGCAGTGTTCAAGGATACTAATTTCGGGAGTTATTCGGATAAAGGGCTGGAGCTGGACAATTCAGGCGGCAGCACCATGACTCCGTCGGAGAATTCCTCGTGCTTCAGATAAGTCGAACGAGGAAAGCAATTTAGATTCCAACTTGATGACGACTGGTAACTAAGTTGTGTTTCTGGATTTTTTAAAGCTCTTTGTTTTGTTGTGATGGCAATTGGGGTCAATATTGTAATTGCTGATTTTTACAGGATCTTATGCTTTTAAAAGAGAGGACATTGCTGGAGCGAGTGATGCAAAACCATTGTAAGTCTACCACACGCGCGCGCACACATCTAACATGATTTGTTACTATCCTGAAAAGAGAAAAAAAAAAAACTTGGCCTAGGGCCTAGGGCCTAGGGCTAACATTAATAAAGAATATTTGAAATTTAATACAAAAAAAAAAGTGTTTAATAAATATAAAACGCCACAATAATATTGAATAGCATTAAATTTTTTAAAAATATAGAAATAATATTTACAATGAATATGAAAAAAATAATAATAATAAAATATAATTTTCTAAATTTCTACTATTGGTACTTGATCCTGAATCATGATCACTGTCTATATTGCGGCGGTCCAGATTGGTTAAAAATTTGGATTTTTTATAAAATTTATCTACTAGAATTTAATGAGTCAATTTGGATATCTATCTAATTTTATAAGTATGTTAATATTTCTAGAATATCTAGTGTTAAATTTGTGTTCATAGTAATAAAAAAATGGATTTTGATGCTACAGTAAATATTGAAGATGCCAATAGATAACATGTCGTTCTAGATAGCAGATATCATAAAATAATTGAATTCATATGATTTTGACTAACTCACTCATACTTATTGGTCAAACTGTCTGAATGTGTTATTTATTACGAGAGGTTTGCTCAAATGACATATTTGCCCATCCCAACTTAAACCACAATCCTTTTTTTCAAAAAATGGCACATGAATTTCATGCTCATAATTCATGTCACATGTTTTTTAATCTAAGGATCATACTTTGTTTCTTCTAAGGATACCCAAGTCTTCTTAAGAGATATTATCTCATAATGGATGATGTTATATCATGGTGAAAAAAATAAATATTTTTTACTCTAAAGAAACCTAAGAGCTATTACTTTGACCTTTATGAAGCTATGTTGTTGAATGTAAGTGAGTATTCACCATGAATATTGACCTTAATGGTATGGTAAATCGTCTGAATGCAACAACTATATGATGAATTCAATCAAAAATTTAAAATTGATTATTAGGATATTTTGTTTTTTAGTTATCAAGATATGGATGAATATATGAATTCTCACATATCAATAATAAATTAATTAGACCTAGACATGAAGAATATTTTTTTTAACATTGATATTTAGGTGTTTATAAATCAAATACCTAATTTTGAAGCATAGACACAATTTTTAAATCCAATATGTAGGTTGTGGAAGTATCTTATATGTCCTAAAATAACTACTGAGAATATGTTTTATGAGACTTTCCATAAGAGGAGTTCCAATGGTAGATTTAACTTTATTATAAAAAGAGTATAAATCATAGTTTTATCTTTTTAATTGTATATGTGAATGATATGCTCATTACGTGAGATTGTAAGTTATGAATTCTCTAATTTAAGGAGTTATAATTTCTTGGGATTGAGATGATTTATGATTCTAGAGATATCGTCTCTTCCTAGAGGAGATATGTCTTGAACATTCTATTGGATATATATTTTTTTCTGAGTTGTGTTATAGTAGGTATTCTTATCGAGATAGGCACAAACTTTTGTTTTTGTGATATGTATCATTTTGTTGACTCGATTAGATATAAGAGAATTGTATGAAATATTAATTATCTGACTATTATCAATTCAGGTGTAGTTTTTGTATTTAATATATTTAGTTATTTTTAGATGTGAAGAAATATTGAGAGGCTTATATCTCATTTAGTGATTATGATCATTTTCGACTAGTCGTGTATTCAAATTTTAGTTGGACATTAGTCAGAAGCATGAATAAGACACTGCACTTGCCTATGGCCCTTGTTGAGCGAACTCAATCTTGGTTGGGTTTGTGCTTGCCTGCCTTCTTCCTAGGGTGGGCTCTAAGGCTCGAGGAGCCATCAACTAGCCTTGGATAGTCTCTGGCTAGCTGCCCACAACAACATGCCACATTGCATCCACAAGCCCATAGTGGTTGTGGGACCTTGTGTTGTTGTACGACCTAACAATCTTATTGCACCACATTTTTATATATATACATACACATATTTTATAATTAATATATACATAAGTATACATTGTATATAAAGGTGGCTGGCATGACCCATTTGAGCAAGGCATGACCATGGCATCGTGCCGTGCCAGATACGACATGGTATGATTTCCTTGCCGTTCTAGGCGAGTATAGGGCCGTGCTGGACTGTCCTTGTCGGAAACCATTGTGTGAAAATGTAATAGGTGATCGGCTTACATGGATGTCTAATTTAAACCTGCCATGTAAGCCATGACTGGATTTTTTTTAAAAAAAATAACCCACCCCATCTGACGGTCACTGACTAGACTTGATCCTTGACATATATCGGGTCATAGGTCCCCATGTTGGTGGACTAGCCAGACATGTCTAAACTGTGCCATTGGGTGGCACAGTCCGGAACTAGACATGGTTTCAGATTGTCCCGTGCCGAGCCAAGTATGGCTGAACCATGCCATGCCGTGGGTCTTGCCTGAGTTGCTCAGTTTGTTTGATATTTCTAATTGCATAGATGTAGTATATACTTGAATATATGCAATATAAGTGTGTGTGTGTGTGTGTGTGTGTGTGCTATTTATATATATTATTGTAGTTGTTTTTTTGGTGCAACTATACAAGTGCTTATACAGTTAAAAAGATGAAAAAAAAAACTTAAAGAATGATTAAAGATATTTTTTTTTTATAATTTTAAACATTACATCATAACAATAACATTAAATGCTAAATATATTCAAATTTTTTAAAATGTAAAAAAAATTAAAATTATATTTACCGTTTACAATAATGATCAAAGAATATGAAATAAAAAAATAAAAAAAAATAATTTAAAAATTTATAATGATGTCAGTGCCAACTACTCATGCTCTTGATCCTAAATCACGATTAATGTATGTTTGATTATGTTCTTGATAGTTTAGATTTTTATTTTTTTTCATGAAATTCATCTACACTCTCGAGGAGTCATCCATTCGTGTTTTTAAATCCTTTAAGTATGTCAAACATTCAATAATATTTAGCCGTAAATTTTTCCCTCTTATCTGTAATTACGTTTATATCAAAAGAAAAATTATATTTCGATGCTACAGTCATTTATATCAAAGGAATTAGAAGATCACGTGTATTTTTAGATAGTATGAAAGTATAATTTCATAAGATTTCTATTGTCTTAATACGTCAAATTTTCTTATATTAGTCGGGAACAAAATTAAATAATAATCAATATCGTAATATTTTGATAGTCTATGTTTATTGGATGAATCACCTCACTGTTTACTCTTAGCTAATTGAATAAATATTTTTAATCTTTCAAGATCATGTTGGTGTAAATGAATTTTATATTAATTTCAACTTTTTTAACCTCAACTTTATAAATGACACGTGTAACTAAAAAATAAAATAAAAGAATAGTTGATTGATATTTTAAATATATATTTTTTATTACTAATAATGAAGAACTTTATTAATCTCACCTAAAAAATAAATTAAGAATTAAACTACACTTTTTTTTATTTCTAAAATTGTATACGAATGAACATTTCTTAGTAAAATTTGTAATATGATAATTATTATTAAAATTTTAAATTTTATATTATTTATCTCAAATAAATATGTAATCATATTATTTTTCTAATTTTGATAATTATTTAGGCTTAACTTATTATGAGCTAAAATGTATAATGTAATTTGATAATGTTAAAACATAAATATATTAATCTTACTATTTTTTAAATAATAATTAATTATTTAATAAAAATGTGTTTAATTAAAAAAAGTAGAAATGTAATTAAAGTTTGTCCTATCTTGCCCATGTTTAAAGTGTGAGAATCTATGCTAATATTATTTTTATCGGAAAATAAAATTCATATTGATATGAAGATTGTGCTTTGGTGATTTTTTGAAAAATTATTTTATTTAAACACAAATTAAAATTTGTTTTATGGTTTTTTCTTCTTTTGATTATGATGAAAGACTAGTTCTGCCTCTAGCTAAGTCTTAGTTGGTTAAATATGAGATTTGAATTCGTATTAATTAGAATATAGAGATAGTCGTGCATATGATCCAATATTATCATGATGTGCATGACAAAAAGTTCTATCATGGAGGTCATATTTAGAACACAAAGAGTCCCACCCTCGTATGAGATTTATGAGATATTAATATCTTGATAATCTTATCCACGAAAATCAGAGAGGTTGCGTTTAATGAGTCTCGAATCCAAGACTTATCACTCTTTAATAAATATACTTGACATCACAGTATCATTCTTGTCCAGACATATTTAATTTAGTGTTCTTATAATGTTTAGTGTATTAGTGTTTGCATGAGCATATATTTAACTTCTCAAGTAGTCCCATATATAATTTTAAAGTTCTTATAATAAAAACTAAATTATATCTTCATAATTAACACGTCTCACAGGCAATATAAATTAGTATTTTGTTCTTGGTTTTAGAATATTTAGCTTGTCTAATAATGAATGTCAAAGTTGAGAGTACATAATTAGTAGATCAATAATAGTCAAACATTCAGAGAGGCTCCTATGAGTGTAGAAAAATAGGGATAGTTCGTCACTCAATTTTCAGTAAAACCATTTGCATGGCCTGTCAATTCTACATAGAGATATTAGAGGAATAAAAAATAATATATCAATTCAAATGCTTAATAGAATAATTGATTAAAAATAAATTATAATAAAATTCAGACATAATAATAATACATATCAAAAGAAAATATTAGTAAATAGAAGGACAAGAGAGTAAGAGATATAGGAGAAATATTGTTGAGATTACTTATTCCTTCAAATATCTACTGATCATACAAAGACTTCCTATTTATAGGATTTAATAAATGAATACATTAATGTGTATATAAATACGTCAATGAATATATACATCAATACACAAATAAATATATCAATGATTACATATTAATCAATGTTAATTAAGACACATTAATCTATGAATAATAAGAGTAACAAGAATATCAATAGTCAAGAGATTAATAGAGAGTTTATGGACATGCATAATATTGTTCATAATAAAAATATCCAATATTGATTTTGTTATATCTCCTGGCCAATGCAATGATATTATTAGTTAGGACAATATCAATAATTATATACTCTACAAATGAAGTAAAGAGAGTAAGATCATTTATGATGTGGGTATTTCTCATGAATTTATGACTTGAGAATCCAGAATGAGTAGATACACTTGCCAGGAATTAAGTCTAGAGTACACTTTCTGAGTAAGCATAACAAGGCTAGTAGATATACTTGCAAAAGATTTAGCTTGAGTAGATCCAATGGCTTGATGTATAATTTTTGAATCTCTAAATATCTTTTATAACTCAAGACGTGATGTCTACTACCTTGTTTTAAGTATATCATATTATTCTATAAATAGAACAAGTCGCTATTAGATTCATCCCTCTTGGAGCAACCTTGCTAGATCTCATTGTAACTTCATGGTAAAGTCATTGTAATGGTAGGGCTAATTGTACAAACTCTACTTGGTCTGGTTGTAGTTGTAGATGTCAATACTCTCCCAATGCACGCATATACAAAATATTATAAATCTGATCATCTGAACTCATTAATATAGTCTGGTCTTTCATCATGGGTATCAATCCAATAATAAATCTTTTATAACTGTGTCTAAGTTGCAAAATGAGTTATCCCAACTCGATTAGTTAGCTTGCATGCTAAGTTGAGTAATACTGTTGTATAAATTGAATGTCATCGATAAGTATATTGGCATAGGTAAATCTTAAATCTTCTTGTCCATATCACAAGAATCAAGGATGCTGGATACACTCAAGTTAATTACTTGCTAGATATATACTAGTAATTTTGTATCAATTATTATCCACTCATCGGTCTCTGCTTATGATAATTCTTTCAATAAGTATCTCATATATTATTAGCTTGCAAATTAAATCTTCACCAACATAGCCGACAGAGAATATATATGTGTGAGTGAGTGTGTGTGTGTGAGTGTGTGTGTGTGTGTATGCCTTTAGTTGTCATTGGATTATTCATAATTGTCTCATACTAATTGCAATTATTATTTTTATTTTATAAAATTCTCATAACAATTATTATTTAGTTGTCATTGACTAAATATATAAATGATAATTCTTACTACAATCGCTCCAAGTAAGTCTATTAAGAAAGTTGATAATTTATCATGAATATGGGTAACCTAATAAAAAATATGTAGAACAATATTTACAAAAGGATATCTAGAATGCAAAGAGAATGAGATT